>OX421267.1:18109529-18784529 GCA_949125355.1 Agriopis leucophaearia | reverse complement strand
ACGATGATGATGAAATATTTTTTTTTTATACTCTGACCAAAATATAAAAACAATAACCATCAAAACATGGCATCCGTCTCAAAAAGTCAAACGCAAATGAACCCGCCAGATCGCATATTGCCACAAAGATAAATAAAAATCAGAAGTTTCCAAACTTTACGAACGCTATCGAGCTCAATAATCGTAACACTTTGATATATTAAAAAGGTAGACGGGTTACATGTAGAACGTAAGTGAAGAAACCAGAAAAAGGCCTAATGTGAACTCCATCATAAATTATTTTCCACTTTATAGTTAAGATAGAACTGATAGTAAAAATAATTGAACTGATCCACTGATACATACTGGCTCGGGACATTGGATAGTTCAGATACACTAAACTATTATAATTATAGTAATTATTTAAGAAGAATAATTATATATTCCGAATAAATAGAAATGTAAAAACAAAACAAGCCAGAGTCTCTTCAATTCATTCTAAAATCCTCAAGGAGAATTAAATAATGTTTTTTTTTTATTCTGGGTGGTTTGTAACGTATCCAGTTTATTTATTTTATCACAGTAACCTCACGTTGATTTATTCGAAGCCGTTATGGCACTAGTTTTAGTATATATTCATATATCATTTTGCTTCATTGAATTTGTTTAGAACAAAACATGGTTTATTTTGAGGACAATTTTAATATATATGATGTAATTTTGCAAAAAATACACCCAAGACTTACATAATTTAATTTATTGAAGAAGTTTATGAATTTCTTGTGGTTTAAAGAATATTTATGTTCGATAGTTGATGAGATGGCAGCCAAACGCAACTCTATTATATACTAATAATTAAAAAACGATAAATATATGAAAATATTTTACTCGTTATTTTTGTGTACATCTGTAGCCTCCAAAACTTTATAATTTCGAGGCAAAATTGTCAAAAATCTAAATATTTGATAGTTGCTTGAACACCTCCAAAATGTATACTTACATAAATATAATAATTATGATTTTAATTTTACGAGTAGGTCATCACCTGCCGTAAGACGTCCACTGCTGAACATATCGTAGGCCTCCTCCTTTAACCTCCACACTGAACGACAACCTGCCATCTGCATTCACTGGATGAACGCAATTCTCACGATGTCGTCGGTCCATCTAGTGGAGGCCTACCTACGAGTAAGTGCCTATTTTTTAATACTAGCTTGTACAAGCTTTTCCTGTTTTTAGTCAGCGTAAAACATTATTAACGCATCCTCGGGTATACGAGTATCGCATTTTATTAAATTGTTAAATCATGCGTCAGGACAAGTAAAGATACCTAATTAATATCACTGCATAGCCTCTTCAGTTTTCTATTATCCTGTTCTATCCTTCACAAGTGTCACTTATTTGGAAGGATAATACAGGGTAAGCATCGTCACTTAATCCTCAATTGCATATTATGCAATTGCTATTACTGCTTCATATAACTATGGAAATAGAGTTGACTAAGTATAACATCCTATTTTGAATTACCTAGTACCGGTCACTGCAACTGTTGTACCACAGTAATTAGACAATAAATTAAACCTGATACTGATGTCTATGAAACTGTGACACCACGTAGCTATAGATGTCTATGAAGCTGCAACACCACGTGGCCATGACAATTGCACAGATGTGGGTAGCTTATCACTTGATTTTAAGTTAATTACCTATTATATTCACCTCAAAACCCACATGACCAAGTCTATAAATCTAAGGGATAAAATAAGGTAGTTATTATAATTTATGAAATAAAATCAGATTTCCACATAATCTCATAATATTCCGTAATCGTTTCACAAGGAATCAACAGCACTATAAAATGAAGGTATTATAATTCTAAAGGAACTAAATATACATTTATGAACATATAACAGAAGGTTATACTCAGCTTTGATTTGTTCCAAACGCAATGGATCACTTTTGTAGTTTTAGTCTATGCCAATCTGGCTTATTTCCCTAAGCTGTGTGGCTGTGTTGCTCGTTCCGTGGTAATCGTTGAACTGGACGAGGAATGTCCTCGCTCCGCCGAAGCAAACGCCACGCCGCGCGGTGGCACCATGAAACACGCCATCTCGCTGCCTTCTTGCGATTGGCTGTCTACAGCGGAAGTATCCGCCCGGTTCTTCATTTTTCACCGCTACCATTTAAAGCCTCCAACTCGCAGGAGTGACATTGACATATTACTAAAGAATGCGCCATCTGGGCAGCTTGATTGTCGTACAAAATCAATTAAACGTCAATTGAAACGTCAAACAATAATTACAATTCTAAATGGATCACTATAATCTAAATATAAATAAAATAATTTGATTTGATTTCATTACATTAATTAATTCCGCTTAGTGGCGCCATCTTTTTGTCGGTAAATTTGAACTTCTTGACACTCGTCCATCCTGACAGCTTTGCGTCCCTGCAAAGGAGAAAATCCTGTGTACATAAATGAGGTACAACCCCTTTTTCCAAAATAATAAGAAATTTTACTGATATTTAACCATAAATGGGGAAATGTTATTTACACAACTGGATTGCAATCGAATCTAATGACAATCATATAAAACTTAATTAGTGTAGGTGTTTTTTTTTCAATACACATATGACAGAAGACATTTAAATATCTATCAATTTATCATCGTTATTTTGCCATTGACATCCTTTATATTTAATAATTAATATTAATTTAACCCATTATGCCATTTTTGACATACAAACAATATGCTATTTAAACTTTTACATTATGATTTTTCATTAAACCACTTTCCATACTTTTTTCCATTTAATTATTATTTTCCTTTTAGCCATTTCTTCTACTCTATGATTTAGCCATATTTTAACCAGAATTTTATTTTAACCATTTTCCAAATTAACCATTTTTCATATTTTCCACATCAAAATTACCAGATTTACCAAGATATTTACTAATATTTGCCCATGACTTTAGTACTTTGAAATTTAATGTGATATAATCTTCATTAAATTGAACTCACGTTAAATGTATAATATTTACATGTGTTTGGCATAATAATAATGCAACTACACCAAAGTCATCCCTCTAACAAATCAATCAGTTCCTCCGTACTGTCCACTTCGCTATCATCTGAACTGGATCCAGAACAGATCCCTTGAAATCTTTTTATGGAATCTGAAGACACCAATGCTGTGAATCTCTTATACCCCTTTATGCTTTTTAGTGAAGCAATCATGTATCTGTCATTCCCGAGAACCTTCGCTATTTTATAAGGTCCACTATATTTTTCTTTCAACTTTCGCCTTACGTTGATATTTCTATCCGCAGCACCCTTCCACAGTACAAGCTCGTTTACTTTATATTGCGTCGGTGATTTCCTTTTGGCGTTAAAGTACTTGCGCATGTTTTCCGAAGTCTTGGTTAGTTTCGCCGATGCAGCTTGTCTCGAGTCTTCTGCAGTACTTTCGCTGTCACAAAAGTTATCTCCCATACCTTGATAGCGACTGCGTGATGCCTTGAACATTAGCCTATATGGCGAGAAACCCGATGAAGAATTAACTAGATTATTCATTCCCCATGTTATACTTGGAATACAAGTATCCCAATCCCTTTCATTTTCAACGCTAGTATTCAAAGAATCTAGTAGCGTCCGGTTATATCTTTCCACTTGTCCATTGGCTCGTGGGCACGCCACTGCATTGATTATATGCTTTATTTGATTCTCTAGGCAGAACTTCTTGAAGTTATTGCTTTTAAAGCAAGACCCGCTATCTGAAATTGTTCGTTTGGGATATCCAAATAGGCAAAACACCTTTTCCAAAGATCGTATTACCTCATGACTCTTCGTAGTTTTGACAGGAACGGCCCACAAAAATTTTGTAAATGAGTCAACAACCATTAGCAAATAAGAGTGACCTGCTTGACTCTTGCAGAACGGTCCCAAATGATCCATGTGAAGAGTGTGCATTGGTTCTGGAACCTTCTCTATAGGATGAAGTTCACCTTCAGGACGTCCATACTGACTTCTTTTATACAAACAATCTAAACAAGCGTTGACATACTTTCGTATGAACCTAGTCATCCCAGCAAACCAAAAATTTTCTTTGATTATTTTCTCACAGCGTTTAAGCCCTGGATGTCCGATACAATCATGATATTTTCTCATTATGTTCCACCTTGCATATTTAGGCACTACTAGCCGTTTCTCACCCTCTCTTATAATTTTGTACAGTCTTCCCTCCTCTAAACAGTAGTTTTGAGACACATCGTCGTGATCGTCCTCCGATTCTAATTTGGTTATAATAATACGAAGTTTCTCATCCTGACTTTGCAAACAAACAACCCAGTCAAACGTGTCTACCATGTTTATATCAGCTACTGGTGCGGGATCCACGGGAAAACGACTAAGAGCGTCCACGTGACCATGAGACTTGCCAGATCTATGTTCAACTTCCATATCATACTCTTGAATTGACAACCACCACCTGGCTATCCGTGGTATTAAGTCCTTCTTCACGAAAGTGTATCTTACCGCTGCACAATCTGTAACGACTTTAAATTTGTTCCCAGACAAGTATATCCTGAACCTTCTTACGGACTCTACAACTGCTAGCGCTTCAAGTTCATAGGAATGGTACATGGCTTCCTCCCTGCTGGTTTTACGACTGAAATAAGCAATGGGCTTCAAATTTCCGTTCTGCTTCTGCAATAGAATACCTGCCAAGCCTCTACTACTAGCATCAGTGTGAACTTCGACATCACCTTCGCTACGAAAAAGAGACAACACTGGCCTTGAAACTAATACCTCTTTCAACCTATCGAACGCCATTTGTTGCTCTGGACCCCATTCCCATGCCGCATTTTTCTTCATCAGCTTGTATAGATCAAAACTGATGTTCGCATAGTTTTGAACGAATTTCCTGAAATAACTCGTTAGTCCTAAAAACATCCTCAGCTCGTGTTGGCTAGTTGGCTCTTTGTAGTTAGCTACAGCTTCTATTTTCTTACTGCCAGGCCTAATACCATCCCCATTGATTTCATAACCCAAGTAATCAATCTGCTTCTGTAAGAAATGACATTTTTCTAAATTTAGGGTCAGCCCTGCATCTCTTATTATATCCAAGGTTAATTTGAGCAAGCTTATTCCTTCAGCTTCCGTTGCTGTTGGCAAAAGCAGGTCGTCGATATACGGGAGCACCTTGTCATAGCGTAAGGAACCAAATATTTTATCCATGAGTCGTTGAAAAACGGCTGGAGAATTCGACAGACCAAATGGCACTCGCTTAAACTCATAATGACCTTCTGGAGTAACAAAACCAGTCTTGTGAACAGACTCTTCAGCCACCGGTATCTGATAAAAGCCCTGTGATAAATCTAGGCTGGTGAAAAACCTTTTACCTTCCAGCTTTTCTATCTGTTCCTCTATTATCGGCAATGGATATTTGTCTTTGACCGTAATATCATTCAGCTTCCTGAAATCGACACATAAACGGTGATCACCGTTCTTTTTCTTCACCAGAATGATAGGGCTAGCGTAATTTGAAGAAGATTCCCTAATGATGCCATTCGCTAACATATCATCAATTTTCTTCCTAACAATTGCCTTCTCTGCAAACGACATCCTATAAGGTCTGTAACAAATAGGCTTATCAGAACTGAGCTCAATCTTCATTTCTGCTTTGTTGGTTACTCCTAGCTCCGATGTATCGGCAGAAAAACAATCCGAATAATCCTGCAAAATCCTAATCAATTCTTGTGTAACCCGAGAATCATTGGATCCACAATTTACTTTAGCAACGTCGATGCTCATGATGGATTTGTGTCCATCGCCAAGTTCTGATGTACCACGTTCTTCACTCTCAGTCGAAACAAAAGCCCGTGCTAACAATTGATTCCTTCGTATTGACAAAGAGCTCTTACTGTAATTGGTGATTGGCAGGACCTTGATGGGAAAACAAGATACCAACGCCGGAATGCTATATTCAACATCGTTGAAGGCACAGGAGCGAGAGCCAATGAAGAGTATGGTTGATGCTTCAAGCTGAACATCACTATGAACTCCGATGTACATTGTAGATTGGGGTGGAACCTGAATATCCTCAAACGAAAGAATGCTAATCTTATCAGGTTCAATAAAAGTGTCTATGACAGCGATTTCCGCTTCACCACTCTTAGCACCTTCGAGTTTAACCTTGGTCCCTGTTACTGTAAATCTCGTTTTGTTACTATTTATGATCGGTTGGCCAATAAAAATATCAGCACGATTCAAAGGCGCATCTGTAACGACGAAATCTGAAACGATTTGAACCCCATCAACAACAACCGAGGCCGAAGCTCGACCTCGAGCTTTGATTGGAACCCCATTGAAACCTTTGACAAAAACATCGCAAGATTGTAACGATAATCCTAATTTCAAAGCGCAGTCATATGTCATTAGATTCACTTGCGCCCCAGTGTCCATGTAAGCGGTAACTTCAGAGTTATTAAGACTAACACCCTTGAAATAACATTCATTTACCTGCGAGAGTTCAACAACGTTAGTTGCTTTTCGGTAACACTGCTCTGTTTTGTGATTGGTTCTTCCACAATTAGTACATTTTATGATATTAGTATTCTTGGGACAGAACCGTGCTACATGGCCAACTTCGCCACACAGAAAACAAGAGAAAGGCTTCCTATCATTATCGCGGGCGGCTGTTGCAGCTGGTTCCCTAGATGGTCCGCCTCCAGATGGTTCGCGATACCGCTGCATGGTCCTTTGTAATTGAAATGACGTCGCTCGTTTGTCTTCATTCACGCAAAGAAATTGAGAGTATAATTGTGCTAAGGTCCTGTAGTTTCCAGCCCTCGCAGTAGTTTTCAGGTGAAAAGGTAAACCTTCAATCATGCAGGAAACAGCTTTTTCGCCACTTATCTCGCATTTAGTAAGTAAGGTACTCTTCGAATAAAAGTAGTGTGTCATTGTCTCATTTGGTAACTTCTTTTTACCTAACATTTCCCGTAAACTCTCTGCAAAGTCAAAACTTTGTGGGAAAGCTTCCAAAATTTTATCCTTCCACTCTGCCCATGTGAATTCGTAACTACGCAAGGTGTTGTGCCAAGTCTTTGCTAGCCCCGCTAGCCTTGCCTGCATGTAATAGCTTTTTACATTTTCGCTCCAACCATGTATAGCACCCAGCTGTTCAATCTTGTTCAACCACTGTAATGCCGGTAGTTCGTTCTTTTCAGGATCAAATTCAGGAACTATGTCAGCCTTTACTACTACGTTAGGATAATAAAGTGGATTGATCCTACCAGATGTTTCTGGATCCTCGTAGGCTGCACCTGGCCGAGTGCGCTGACCCGCCTCTAGATGCCACGGTGCCCAACGACTCGTTCGGCGGCGTGATGATGCGGACTCAGGGCTGCGGCTACGCTCTGCACTTTCAGAACGTTCATTTCTCCTGAAGTCCCGCCTCAAGGGACTGCGTGACCGGCTCCGGCTGCGTTGTAACCAGCTGCGGTTTGACCGGCTGTCACGTGACCGACTGCGGCGGGGGGAATTCATCCCACTTCTGAAAATTGTTAAATCATGCGTCAGGACAAGTAAAGATACCTAATTAATATCACTGCATAGCCTCTTCAGTTTTCTATTATCCTGTTCTATCCTTCACAAGTGTCACTTATTTGGAAGGATAATACAGGGTAAGCATCGTCACTTAATCCTCAATTGCATATTATGCAATTGCTATTACTGCTTCATATAACTATGGAAATAGAGTTGACTAAGTATAACATCCTATTTTGAATTACCTAGTACCGGTCACTGCAACTGTTGTACCACAGTAATTAGACAATAAATTAAACCTGATACTGATGTCTATGAAACTGTGACACCACGTAGCTATAGATGTCTATGAAGCTGCAACACCACGTGGCCATGACAATTGCACAGATGTGGGTAGCTTATCACTTGATTTTAAGTTAATTACCTATTATATTCACCTCAAAACCCACATGACCAAGTCTATAAATCTAAGGGATAAAATAAGGTAGTTATTATAATTTATGAAATAAAATCAGATTTCCACATAATCTCATAATATTCCGTAATCGTTTCACAAGGAATCAACAGCACTATAAAATGAAGGTATTATAATTCTAAAGGAACTAAATATACATTTATGAACATATAACAGAAGGTTATACTCAGCTTTGATTTGTTCCAAACGCAATGGATCACTTTTGTAGTTTTAGTCTATGCCAATCTGGCTTATTTCCCTAAGCTGTGTGGCTGTGTTGCTCGTTCCGTGGTAATCGTTGAACTGGACGAGGAATGTCCTCGCTCCGCCGAAGCAAACGCCACGCCGCGCGGTGGCACCATGAAACACGCCATCTCGCTGCCTTCTTGCGATTGGCTGTCTACAGCGGAAGTATCCGCCCGGTTCTTCATTTTTCACCGCTACCATTTAAAGCCTCCAACTCGCAGGAGTGACATTGACATATTACTAAAGAATGCGCCATCTGGGCAGCTTGATTGTCGTACAAAATCAATTAAACGTCAATTGAAACGTCAAACAATAATTACAATTCTAAATGGATCACTATAATCTAAATATAAATAAAATAATTTGATTTGATTTCATTACATTAATTAATTCCGCTTAGTGGCGCCATCTTTTTGTCGGTAAATTTGAACTTCTTGACAATATTTCATTCTCTTAAACCTAAGTAACGCGCGTTTTTCCTCCACGCGTATATTTATGAGCGAAAATAATACTTTCCCTCCATATTTCGCAGCGAAACGTAAGAAAACCGTTCCAAACTGTGGCTCAAATGAATTATAACGTGATCATATAAATAAGGATTTAAGCCGCCATCAGAATAAATTGTACCTCGAAGCTGCAGTGGACCTGAGACAAACGCAGTTACTGAGATACACAAACAAACCAAGAACTACAAGCCTGCATTGCAAAGGTTTTTTCATTGTCCATGAATCGCTTTACAACGTTTTTTTTCACATATTGTTCATCAACGTTGGAGATAATTATGTCTTCATCATCATCAGCCAGAAGACGTCCACTGCTGAACATAGGCCTCCCCCTTTAAGTAGCCGATGGTAGGAATGTCGTTGGTAGGAATGTCGTTGGTAGGAATGTCGTTGGTAGGAATGTTGTTGGTAGGAATGTCGTTGGTAAGAATGTCGTTGGTAGGAATAATGTCTTACTTCATTAGAAATAATCATATACAGCGTAGATAGTTGTTTACTTATAATACTAAGGCCAGCATTAAAATATAGTAGATAGAAACTCTTTAATGTGTACACCAGAAATAAAAATAACAAACATAGAAAACACTTACGAGCTAGTGCCACAAGTGGCGGCCTTATCGCTAAAAGTGATCTCTTTCAGGCAACCATTGGAAAGAATTTACGTAACAGGAATTTACGTAGTTAAACGTGCGAACGTTCCCTGCGTGCTTGATCCTTCGGGTCTGTGCAGGTCTGACGGGAAGAGGCCGGATGGGCTGACGCTGGTGCCTTGGAAAAACGGGAAGTGCTGGATACGGGATGCTACTTGCGTCAGCACTGTCGTCGCCAGCCACTTGAATCACACCGTCCGCTCACCGTCAGCAGCAGTGGAATGCTGATAACAAGAGGGAAAAGTGCGCAGCGTTGAGGCCAAAAAGCTTATTTCAGAGTTGGGCACAGGTTCAAATTAAGTGTGGAGACTCCCGCTCCGGCTCATTCCTGGTGCAAAGGTTATCTATTGCTATCCAATGCGGTAATACAGCAAGTGTTTTGGGCACCTTTGTGCCGGGAACAGTTCTCTAACTGTTACTGTTAATTTGGTACTGTTAATTTGATTAGGTACGTAGTTAAGTGACTGATTTATAATTGCAACATGAAAAGGCTTATTTAAGTATGCCATCTCTGGGCCAAATTAACTACGATAAAAAGGTGGGAATTCATATATAAGGAGAGCAGAAAAAAGTTTGATAGCACCATTTATTTATTTATATGTTCCGCCATTATAATATTCAAAAATTCGGCACAATTACTCTTAGATACTTTAGATGTTTGCGATTGAACTCCCTTTTAGCAGGAGATTGGTATGGTAAACTGTTGAAATTATTTCTAAAGCTAAACCACTGCTTCCTCCGTCCATCGTATCACGAAGAAAGTAATACTTCACGTGCAATTTGTTTGTTTTTACTGCCGTCTGCAAGTAAGGGATCAGGTCGCCGGGTTGCGGGTTACTTCACGTTCGTGTTTACAAACTTAAAGCTGGGTTAGTTTATAGTTAGAAAAAAGGTTTTCTTCAAATCGAATATATATACCTTTAACCTTTGACCATGGCAATTTTTTTATTCCATATCCCATAGTGTATGAAAACTCACCTCTTCCACCACCATTATGCATGGTGCCGAGACAAGGACGCTCACATATGAAGCTGTGCACAACATCAAGGTAGCATGGCGAGCTATGGGGAGATCCATGCTCGGCATAAAATTTCAAAATCTAGTACCCTAGTTACCCTCTAGTAAATCTGGCAAAAAACAAAGATTCAAGAATTCAGAACTGCCATAATTATTCTAAGGTAGAGCTGGCTATCTTGGACAGATTGTTCAGTTAGGTAAGTCCAACTTAGGCAAAGAGGTCGCCCGAAGAATCCAACTCGGATGGGCAGCGTTCGGGAAATTGCGTGAAATCTTCTCGTCCAAGATACCACAGTGCCTAAAGACAAAGGTCTTTGATCAGTGTGTGTTGCCAGTGACGACATATGGTACTAAGACGTGGTCCTTAACTGTTGGTCTTTTGGAAAAACTCAGAGTCACACAACGGGCAATGGAGAGAGCTATGCTCGGAGTTTCTTTACGCGATAAAATTCGGCACATAGATATTCGCCAAAGAACCAGGGTTACCGACATAGCTATTAAAATCTGCAAGTTGAAGTGGCAATGGGCAGTCCACATCGCTCGAAGAACTGATAACCGATGGAGAAGAAAGGTTCTTGAGTGGACACCGCGAACCGGAAGACGCAGCGTAGGTAGGCCTCCCACTAGATGGACCAACGACATTGTGAGAGTCGCGGCCTTCCAGTGGATGCAGATGGCAGGATGTCGTTCAGTGTGGAGGTTAAAGGGGGAGGCCTATGTTCAGCAGTGGACGTCTTCTGGCTGATGATGATGATGATGAGAGCTGGGCAAGACACGTAGGTGGCAAAGAAGCAGATGGGCCGCCTAATGGTAAGCAGTCACCGTTGGCTATGGATACATGTAACACCAGAGGCCTCAAAAATACGTTGCCGACCCTTTAAGACTTCTTTAATTTGCCTATTGAAGAATCCCATGTATCCATGCATGTTGTAGCTTCTTCGAAACACCGCGGTAGGTAGCTGATTTCACATTTTGCAAGTGTGAGGCAAGAATGATCGTGTGAATCGCACAGTATGCGATTTTCACTGATCTATGACTTTGCTAGATGCAGTGATGACAGGTGGAGTAAAGTTGTTACAGAGTGGTGGCAGAGGCAAGAAGCGGAGAGTTGGTTGACCAGCTAGATGGATTGAAGATATCGTCACCATCGTGGGTCAAACCTGTGGTGTGTGTGGGTTCTAGTACTTTTATAGAAAGTATCTAATTGATAACTTGAATTATCTATCTCTTGTTCACGTTTCCCCGGTCATGAATATCCACAGTTGTGCTATTTAAACAAGGACGGCGCGAGGGCGCGGCGCTTTAACAACAAAAACAGGAGTAATCGCAACTTCGCCTCTTCCAGTCAAGAGTTCCGTATAATTAAATAGTGATTAGGCTGTAGAGGGAGAGTTCGTAATAGGATACTTGATATTCAATATTTTTAATGAGATGGGGGCTCATGGCGCAGTTCTAATAAAAAATGTATTTATCAACAGAAAAAAAAACCAGACAATTGATATTATTTTTGTCACCTGACATTCTAATTGAAATGAGCACGGGAGTGATGGGACAGAATTATATGTGAATGGAAGGAAAAAATTTCGTAAAAATGCGATTAATTGCGTTGACGAGACACTGATCTGAAGATTTTGCAAAATCACAGACGAAGAAAGGTCAATAAAAAAACTGGCTTATTCTCATAGACAGACAATATATATATATATATATGTATCCGTCTGACACTGTTTGTCATGCTTGTTTTTGTGGTATTTTATTTCGTAGTATAGTATTTTGTGGTTATTGTTTGCTAACATAGTACTAGTTTTTTCACAACACAACATAAATTAGTAGGTACATAAGTGTGTCTTGCCTAGCCGTGTTATAAAATGTCTCCTCTTCCTTGTGTTGTAGGTTTCATTGAACAAAATGTGAAAAAATGAGAATCATGTCTTGTTACCGCCATCTGTTGATGGTTTCAGAACTACGGTCCTCCAGCTGTCAGAAAACTTCCATTGATTTGCTCTAGAATCAATCTCCAAAGTACTACTGCGTGGCTAATGACAATTTATTCTGTGGATCTCCATTTATTAAAGAAACAATAAAACCGTAAATAGTATCAGATTTTTTGTAACGACGTTTTGCCAATGGATTTTAACAGCTTCTTTATAAAATAAAGTCATACTAACTGTGTAAACATTGTGAATTGTATTGTCAGTAGTAGGGAAATCCAAGTATTCCAATCTGAACCGAGTTGTGAAGCAAATGCTTACTCTTGATGACGGATCCTTGCTCGCGGAGTCGGTTCGCGCATTAGCTCGCCTTATTAATTATAACTCTTTGATGACAGACGCAGTTTTATGTGAGGAAGTGAGGAGGTGAGGCTTTATGGAGTTCTCGGCTTAATATGGAGAGTTATGGTTAGAAATTCAATCATCATTAAAATTTACTGCTCAGTTGCTTATAGCGACGTAAACGCACTCTAAAGTTTAATTTTCATTCGAATTGTGTCAGGTTATAATATATAATAATGTAAATCTTAATCAGATTATAATATCGTCTAAATCAACGTATGTTTGCGGATACTTTGGACGTAACTGGAGCTGGTTACTTATGTAATTGTCTAAACGTGAAAATATTATAATATAAAAATTCCTAAAGTTTAGCTTTACGGAATTTAGTTTAACTCTAAGGTATTGCTTTAAACTATCACGGTTGTTCACTACATTTATATGATTATTTACGAGATGTTTACCGTGTTACAGTTGTGGATGGAGCTCCTGATATTTTGGCGCAGTTACATGCACCATGTTCACGGGAAGACTGAAGAATGCGGGTAGTAAGTGGAACAGTTCAAAGTTAAGTGCAGACAAAACGATCTACCTTTTTTACTCTAATATTAATTAAATCGGTTTACAAATACTGATGATGGCATCTAATATTTTCAGAAACTTCTAGACTACGTGCATTTGTGATGTAAGGAGTTTTTTTGTATTTGTATGTAGAGGACGCTAGTTGTGAACTGATTTACAGTTAATACAGTAGGTGATGTTTTCCGTGGCCAAACATTACACAGACACAGACAGAACTCGTACATTATCATTATCCTGTATCGGTTCCCACAACAAGGCTCTACAGCAACAATGAACCTTCATAGCGTCCTTGACTCAAGAACTCTCTACCAGAGAGCGTCACTGAGTAGGAAATCTTTACAGAAATAAAGCTCTACCATTGTTTACTGCACCTCTTCATGTGACGTGTCATTTAACATAGGTCTTTTAAAATGATAATAATGTTTTGTACATCATGTTTCATTCATATATGTTATATGCGATAATTTGCAAAAAAATATCATTGTCGGGTTTTTAACTATTTTTAACGGTATATCTCAGAATAGCGATAAAAGGAAGGGAATTTGCAATGGAAACCAACTTTGCTCTGCAATGGGACGACCACAACTGAAAAATAATTAAATAAAATAATAAAATCTTTTTAAACAGATTCAACACAAGTTGAATCCGTATCCGTAGGCATAAGCGAAAGCAACTCACGTACACATTGCTTGTTGTATGATGAAGTTTGGCTCCGTAGCAGTTGACTCTCTGGATTTCCTCTGTGCCAAGAGGGAGCTAGAGAGCGTTTAGCACCAATGACCCTAAATAACGGTGTTGTTACGCCTCTTTTGTAATCTTTAGTGGTGAGGGGATAGAGGTTAATTTATTGACTGACTTGATGAGGAAATGCTGGGGAAATAATGGCATTAGTGGACAAACACTTCAGATTCTTAGGTAGCCAGTTTTGTTTGCGATCACAGAACAGATTAATGAGTAAACTATATATCGGTAATCGGTAGTAAATTGGTTTGTAGGGTTCCTTACCCAAAGGATGTAAACGGGACCCTATTACTAAGCCTACACTATCTGTCTGTCTGGGTCTGTCTGTGTATTATGTCTTTTTGCCCAACTTTTTCGTACTTATGTTTGTAGTGGTATGTTCGTCTTCAACTGCACACTATTGCACTAATTTCACCAGATGAAGTTCAGTCGTTTAGGAGTGAAAAAGTAACAAAAGCACAGAGGACAATACACACAAACACTACAAACACACATCTACAAATATCATTTTCATATTCATCACGGACTGGTAAGCACAGCGTAAGACTACCACCCGTAAGATGGACTAAAAGAGACCGCAGGGAAACGATGGATGTAGGCTGCTTCCAACAGGGAGTTTTGGAAATCGATGGGGGAGTCCTATGTCCAGCAGTGGACGTCCTGTCGGTGACATGATAATGAATTATTTTCACTATTAAACACTTGGTCGTATTTTTACAAATAGCTAGTACTCGCCGTACAATCGCTATTTGATTTCGCAGATGTATTGTACGGTGTATACTAGACGCGCGGGAGCGGGTCAAAGTCAAGCTCGAGCGGTACCGTGTGTAATATTACACGAACCATTTGAAACCACTTTTGTCCCCTCATTACTCAAAAACTATTTCACATAAACATGTCAAATTTGGCATATGTATTGAGACCCGCGAGATACATTTGTGCTTTAATTTTTATAAACATACATCAAACAGTTATTTAGATATTAACGTCAAAAATCGAAATTTTTATCATTAGAAGTACTTTTCACCAAAAGTTCGCTAATTAACAGACCATCACTATTTCCCTCCACAATTCAGTCCAAGCTAGTATCCACTCCCGACGTCGTCCGTCGTATCAGACAGGTTTACGCTCGGGGAAACTGAAAAACAACGATAGCTTTGTTGAGGCGTCCTTTGTCTCAAACGAGATACTTATCAGTCGGTTACTCGTTTACCTGCGGCTGTGGGGGCCCGTGGCGGGAATCAAATGGGTTTTAAAACTGCAAATCATTTATGTTATTTATGTTACTAAGAAATAAATCATTGGAATCAAATCGGGTACCGTCACATTGTAAAGCACATATGGAAGCAATCGGCCACAATCGCTCCGAAGCAGTGGCCAAACTACGCTAATGGTTAGAACCTTAATACTACCTGTGTAGTGGTAGGACTCTTTTGCAGGGGTCCGCCTGGGGAACTACCACACTTTTGCCAGTTATTCAACCGCCAAGCAGTAGTGTGCAAACACTACTGTGTTCCGAATTGAAGGGCAATGTTCCCAGCGAAATTACAGGTCACACAGAGATTTGACATCTTATATCTCGGGGTGACGAGCGCAGTGCATTGCCATCCAGGGTTTTGAATTGTTGAAGTTCAAGGCAAGCGTGAAGAGCCATCAGGCGAGCGACATCGCTCGTCTCGTCACCCAGTATCATAAAAAAAAAACTTACAAAAGTTTAGTAGTAGTTTGATTGAAGGCTGAAGAGATCGATTGCTAATGTCTTTGAATTTGTTGATTCTCGTTCATCGATCTTTTATCGTGCACTATAAATTATTGAAATTGCTAAATCAAGAATAGTAATGAGCATGCTTATTGCAATTGCATGATTGTTGTAATTGCATGATTGTTGTAATTGCATGATTGTTGTAATTGTATGATTGTTGTAATTGCATGCTTGTTGTAATTGCATTATTGTTGTAATTGCATGCTTGTTGTAATTGCATTATTGTTGTAATTGCATGCTTGTTGTAATTGCATGCTTATTGCAATTGCATGATTGTTGTAATTGCATGTTTGTTTTAATTGCATGCTTGTTGTAATTGCATGCTTATTGCAATTGCATGATTGTTGTGATTGCATGCTTGTTGCAATTGTATGATTGTTGTAATTGCATGCTTGTTGTAATTGCATGATTGTTGTAATTGCATGCTTATTGCAATTGCATGCTTGTTGTAATTGCATGGTTGTTGTAATTGTGTATTACTACTGCTGTAATAAATTCGTACTGGACCGCCGACTCAATATTACTTTCGCTCTTATCAATCCTTATAATAAGCTATCATGTTTGTCGTTGTGTAACTGAAGACCGCTGATGACGTCATCTTTACAACGACTTCATAAACTGAGTCTAAGCTTTTTTTTAATACACAATTTTAACTGACTTCAAAATGGAGGGGGTTCTCAATATGTTCGTTTATTTTAACATTTGTTACCTCAGAACTTCGTCCTTTATTGGGAAATATTTATAGGATTTTTTTTATTGAAAAAATGTTCTCATTGGTCCCATAGATATTTCATCAAAATCGCTTTAATAGTTTGACTTTTAAATCAAAATAACTGGACAATATTGTGATCTGGATGACAGTGTGATCATCCAAGGTGGCCATTTTATACAAATTTTGTGAAGTCGGTATTTTTAATTGATAATTATATCTTGGATATTTACCTATTGGGCGATTGACAATTCTTGTGATGAATCAATGGACATTGAAGTAACATAATCTTTACCTGTTACGTATAGATGAAAATATTAGGATATACCCACCTCAACGTCAAATAACCTAAACAATTCACTGGACAGCCACTTCATACAAAGGACCAACGAATATTCTTTTTCGATTAGGTATTTTACATTAATATAGTTTTGCTAAATTGGGTAAATACCTACTTTTCTTATTTTCTTCGTAATCTATACACACTCAATTAATTTTATATAAGTAAAGCAAAACTAAAAAAAAATGGACTGAATTGAAAACCTTCCTCTTTTCAATCTTGAACTTTATCTAAGCCGCTTAAAAATAGAATAAAGTGTCGTGAAAAAACTATTATAAAACATAATATAGTTTTGCCTAAAATAGACGCCATAAAACTAGAATTCCTTCTTGACACCTGTAATAGCTATCGGTTGTATAACTATTGCAAATAGAAGTCGTAGGTCGTATAATGGTCGTATAAAAAACTTTGTCGATCGGATACGAAAACAATTGAAGTTGTCCGATCACTCGACCGATACTCGACAAAAACAAGCAACCGGGCGTCGAACGGAAATACGTAGAGTTCAGGAGATATCGAAGTAATTTGTATACATTTGTATGGAACTTACCTTTTTTAACATAATTATTAATTGTCGAGTAAACTGTGTGTATGATGGCATCTAAACATCGTATAAAAAAAACCGGGATATTTTTGCACACGCCATCTGACACCAAACTGAGCAAAGCTTGTAATATGGCTGCCAGAGACTAATATACATACATGTATATATATTTTTAAATATATATTAACATCTAACCTAACGTGTGTGTATGATGGCATCTAAGCATCTTATAAAAATAAATATATAAAAATCTGGGATATTTTTGCACACACGGCCATCTGATCCCAAACTAAGCAAAGCTTGTAATATGGCTGCCAGAGACTGATGAGATACATACATTTACATTTATATTTTTAAATATATATTAACACAGACATAAAACAAACAGAAATGTTCATCAAATGAATATTTGCTCTAGGTGGGAATCGCACCCACGCCCCCAAGCGCACAAGAAGATAGGTTCACTACCAACTGAACCTTTGGGGCAGTTATTCTCTTCATAATAGGTTACTGTGTATCAACTAGGAATTTTAACGAAAAAATATATGTATTTTTCAATATCATATAGCGTAAGCTGACTTTTACATTTATATAATGTGTAGTTACGTCCTAGTAGGTAACAGAATGGTGCTGCGTTTAGTCTATGACGAGTTTGGACCCAACATAAAATCTTCCATTAACTCCCAGACTACAGTATCGAGGTATCGACAATTCCGTTCCGTCACTTCGGTTCCCAACTGATTTGTTAAACAACTCCCAACTTTATAACAATCGGGTGCAAAAAACTGGGACGAATAATTTGGAAAATCGGGACTTGACTCAGAAGGTCTGGATGTGGAAACAGAGTTACTCGTACAATTAAATACCTATCTACCTTTTAGGAGCGGATTTTCGTCGACTTCGATGGGGTTTTTATAAACTTTTACATAATTATATTTCAACCGATTCCAGAAAGCTTTTCAATTCTCAATTCATTTTTTTGTGTATGATTGATATAAATGCAAGGTATTTCATATTGTTTACAAAATACCACAAATTATTATTTCTCACATGAATATTTCATGATAAAGTTGAGTTTTAAAAATAATCGCTCTGCTATAACAAAATATTTTATTTATAGATATTCATTAAAATAGAGATTCTTTGCAACATCCTGTGCTTAGGACTTTACTTAACAAAGAAGTTTAGATTGTATTATTGTAGTCGAAGCAGTAGTAATCATTATCTCAGTCTGTAAAACTGCAGCTTAAATGTACTTTTTAAATCAAGATACCGTGTATGAACATCTAATGGCTGCCTCATTTACAGAACCAAGTAGTTGGCAACGAGCCACAAAAGAGAGCCTTAAGATTACCGATTATATTATAAGAGCTTAAAATTAAGCTCAACAACATCTTCAAGGGTTTTAATCTCATCACAAATTTCAACTCTAATAATCATAATCATTTAATCTTTAATTGCATCGCTAGCCTTAACAACTTCATTACTTTTTACGTACAAACATTAAAAGCAACACTTCAAAAACAAAGAAACCCCAAAAGCCAAGTTAAAACAACAAAGACATGTTAAATAACCACAAAAACACCGATAGTAACTGACTCCAGACTATCGCAGGACTACAGAAAACGCTGCGAGGTTTTCTACTCAATAATAAATGAGACGACCTAACTTCGCGCCTGGACCGACACTTCAGTTTCCATTTCATTATATTTCTAAAAAGGCCCATCTCAAAACTTAATCACACCAAATCCATCCTTAAATTTTATATGTTAAAGATTAGGTTTCTTTGTGGAATGTGCATGGCTGATTCAGAAGATCTGAAGCGATCCCTTGAATTAGACATGTGTTAAAAGCTTAATGCACTTAATAGGCAAGTGCCCGAGTAAGGGGCGGTGCATCTCAAAGTATGTTTTTCTACTTACAATGTCGGTTTTAGTATTATCAAGTCTATTGCCTAGTTTGTTGTTAGTAAGTGTGGTAAAAGTGCCTCAGAAAGTTACCAGTCTTCAATATTTCTCCCTTTTGATACAGAATTTCTATAAAATGAAAATAGGTATTGCATTTGACTTTCCAAGCATATTCATCGTCATTTCAGCCATAGGACGTCCACTTCTGGACATAGCCTCTCCAAAAAGGCCAGTTGGAAGCGGCCTGCATCCAGCGTTTTCCTGCGGTCTCTTTTAGGTCTTCTGTCCATCTTGTGGGTGGACGTTCTACGCGACCATGTACTACGTGAGTTTTTATCCTGGAAAATGTACATTTTTAAATGGAATGTCAACGTGGGTGAAACCATGGGGCGCAGCTTCTCGTCAGTTACATTATCATGCTGTATTGTGTTGTTAGTAGTTCTATTTGAAAAAATAGTTGCATCGCTGGCGAGAGTGCGGGGAAGTAACAACAGCATCCTATAAGCAAGGGCACAGGAGTGACTTACCTGATGCCGTCACGTCCGCTGACATTGTTATATACACGGACGACGTGGCGGCCATCATTACGGCACCTAACATAGACCAGTTAGAGGCGAATATAAATGACGAATGTTTAACATCGAAGGGTGGTTTCGTGGCAATAGCCTGGCCTTAAAACCTGATAGATACATTTTATTATTTTCCGTCTCTCAGGTCATCATACCACGAAGCCACGAAAAGTCATGTTAAATGGCGTCAGGGTTGAACAGGTAGAAAGTACTCTATCTTTCTCGGGTTCGAGATCGACCGGTACATGACGTGACGGGAGTGCCATAACGTTAAGGTGTGCGGAAAAGCCTGACTACTTAAGTCAGGTGAGTGTCCTGAGTGGTATCGAAGTCTCGCGCGGTGCACTCCAGTTTGCAGTACGGCGCCGAGCTGCTGCTGTACACGCTGCTGATTAGGAGCGTGCCTTCCGAGTGCAGAAACGTGCTGTCCGTGCCATCGTGTCGCGATGCACTTCCATTAGACCATAATTTAAAGAGTTTGTGATAATCATATTACCTGCCATTCTGATCTTCCAGGTGGCAGTGCATGTGAGAAATAATCTAGACCTGTATAACACGCGCGAAGAGAAACACTCTTGCTATATCTGGAACGCCAATAAGCTGATCGGTATTTCACGTTCCTTCATGAAATCCAGCAAACGGACCCACTTAATGGGCTCTGAGGTATTCAAATATATTGCAGGATACGGTAACAACTGCTTCAATTTTGTGCTGGTTTAATAGCAGACTTTGGCTGCTTTTAAAACAGCTCTGCACTCTGGAGCGATGGCTCATCGGGCAAACGTTCTATGACTTCAGTTCAGGAGAAGTAATGACCAAATAAAATAATTATACTTATATAAAATTATTAATGATAATCGACATTATTCATAATATTATATTGTTTTATGTTGTATGTAAATTTTATGTACAATTTATAATGATAGATAGATAGAAACTCTTTATTGTGTACACCAGAAATAAAAATTACAAACAGCTAGAAAACACTTACGAGCTAGTGCCACAAGTGGCGGCCTTATCGCTAAAAGCGATCTCTTCCAGGCAATGATTATTAGCCTGAATTGGCATGTAGGTAAATTTATATGTATGAATGAATGAGTTTGACTCTGAGGACACGAATGCACCTGTTCTGAAGCGTTTAGTGCGGGTAATGATACCGCAGGGAATGCCTCGTACGTACATGACCCACTGACCCTCTATTACGTACATTTTATGCTCAAAATAAGTAAAATTAAATTACTTAATGTTCTCACTAATTAAGAACCCTTTGTTGTCGTGTTTTTTTTTTAAATGGCTAATGCATTTATTAACCAAACAAACTATAAGCTAACACTAAGGGTAGGTTGTACCATCTTACTTTAGAAGTAACAAACATCGATCTTTCAGTTAAAGTACCGGTTAGGGAAAAAACTAGTTGCACCGTCTGACAATTGTTAAATGACATTATAACTTTAACTGTTAAGCGTATCTGCTCACGTTTCGCAGGTTAGTGTTATTGTTAATGTTAAATATCTGTCAGATGCATATTATATAATGCCAGCTATGCATCCGGTGTAAATAAGGTCTCATTTGACATGCAACCTATGCTAGTGGATACGCTGGTGCAACGAATTTCACAGTAACTGCTAAACTCCGCGTTACTGTTATTGTCCAATTTGTCATAAACCTTTACTTTAACTACTACTACGTTGCAACCAAGCCACTACAAAAACAGTTGAACTACCCATAGACCGTTGAAGGTCTAAAGACAATTCTCAAGCCCACTATCAATTGGCAGCGTACCCAGCATGCTGATGGTACCACGCTGAATGGCAATATGCTTATGCGTTGGGCCAGAAACAAATTGAAATGTGTACGTGTGTGTCTCTGTATCTTTGCATTTGTGTATCTGTGTGTCTGTGGATCTGTACATCTATGTGCCCGTCTGTAGCATTGAAGCTCCTATTTTGATTTAGTTTTTTTTAAAGGTGACATGATTGTAAATGTTCTTAGATATGATTCAAGAAAATATGTTCTATCTGTAGATTATTATCAGCTCTTTTATGTAGGGGTTTAAAAAAGAAAACAATTTATTCTTGTTACCTATAAATTTATGCTACAACCGAAATTTGATTAAAATCGACTTTCAAGACTTGTTTACATAGTTAATTTAAAGTAATACATATTATAATAATATAAGTGTTAAAAATATTTTCCAAAACTCGAAAAGCCACTTAAACAAAAGCTCCATGTCCTATCATAATCCGAGATATAACATTAATTCTCCACCACATTTGAGAATACAAAAGCGAGGTCAGGCAGGCGGGTGAATCCGGCGCAACCACGTGTCTGCGGCTCGCTTTATTGCTAGGCACCTTTTGATGTACATGTACCACATGTACATGTAGGATGTACATGTAGGTAAAGGTAGGTAAATGTTTCACAGTTGGTTGACCCCACTTTTCTAGCTCCGCGTTGCTTCCCCTTTTCATAATTATTCAAAGCGTCTCGTTATAATTTCTGATAGGGATGTGCTGGTAGAGTTTTGCATTTCGATAGCTGAAAGGTGAGTTGAACAATTTTTTTCAATTATGATTATAAAGATCTGTAATTTTAAATTATAAGTTTTGATGTAAGTACATATTATGCAGCTTATTTAACATATATTTATTTTATAAGCGTTTGTTTGACCGCCTACTCACCTGATGTTAAGCGATGATGCGGTCTACAATGGAGCACGCTTGCCTAGAAGAAACTGATTCACTCGTGATTTGAAGACACCCATATAATTACTTAACTCAATAACTTAATTGGCATAATTTTTTCATAGTTTCTTAATGAATCGACAGGACTATTACATTTTCGTAATTATTACACTTGTAAAGATGTATCTATAAAGGCTATGAGAAAACTTAATAAAGAATATTTAACCAAACGATAATAATATCGTAGTTGTTTCACATTTTATGTGAAGTATAAAAAAACTGTGGTTTCTAATATAATTAAGTCACTCTTATTTAGGGAAAGCTAATATAGTTACACAAAATCATAATATAAATAAATAAATATCTGGGACATTATTGCACACACGGTCATCTAACCCCAAACTAAGCAAAGCTTGTAATATGGCTGCCAGAGACTGATATACATACATATATATTTTAAATACATACTTAAATAGATATTAACATATTAATATGATATTATTTATCGATGCATTCGACAAGGCACATCACATGGCCATCTCTAGCTGACTAATTACACTCAGGCGTGGGTCCACATTACATACTAATTCAACGGTGGCTGTAAATATCATGATTACACTCTAGTTTACGGATATTCGGTTTGTTCATTTGGCTACGGTCGGATTTTTATTGTTATAGCTTTGTTTGTGGCTCTACTTAGATATAGGGGACCGAGTTTTAATAGCTGAAAATGTAATATTTACGCATAAAACTTTTAAATTATTTATAACACGTTTTTCTTTTGCTTTCTACAGGGACACTAAAACAAACGAACGGAATATGTAAACAAATTTTTATTTTTAACATTTTTCAACAACAAATCAACAAACTGCAAATCTTTTATTTTCTTTTTTAAGTCAATTACCTACTTATCATTTATAATTGTAAATATTTGAAACTTCGCAAGTATATATAATCTAGACTAGATGACAATACAATAACATAATTATTGATCTGCTCTGATGATGCAGCGGGAGGTGATCATTATCACAATCAGCCAGAAGATATCTACTGCTGAACATGCCTCCCCTTTAAGGCTGTCGTTCAGTGTGTTAAAGAGGGAGGCCCTTTTAACCTCCACACTTAAAGACAGCCTGCCATAGTTTTTCTGTCATGGGGGATGCCATAATCCCTACGCTTGGCGGGCGGCTTGGGGATCGCAGAATATTCCACCTTATAAATAGGAGGATGCTGTTGCTCATCCTCTGGTGTTTCTGGTTGCAGTTTTTAGAACGTACCCGGATTCACGTCCACGTCCATGTACGTGGACAGTGGACCTCTTCAATAGCTAAGTAAGCAGTCCAAGCTGGCCTCATCCTGCATTCACGACGTCTTATGAGATGCAAATGCCTAGCCTCGGTGGATTCGAGCCTTTAATCGTTTTATTGTTTCCATTACCCATGGTCGCAGTGCCGCCAGCGCCATTTTGTCGGCCAGGTATGGGGATGTATGAAATTGAAGGGGGGGGGGGGGGGGGGCGTAACCTTGAAAAAGCAGTGGTCTAGCTAGCAGATAGTCATTTAGTTTTTAACCGACTTCAAAAAGTCGGAGGTTCTATGTTCCACGGGTTTTTTTAAATGTATGTTCACTGATATCTCCGCCAACAGTTGACCGATTTAAAAAGAAAAACTTTTGTACGGTAGGGTATATTTTCAATTTGGTCCCATTGTCACCAAGGCAGGATCTGATGATGGGATCCTAGGGAAATCGAAGGCAACCCTCAAACTTTATAGTTATTACGTATTTCATATATATTTTTGAAGTCGGCATTAGAAGGCCGATACCTACATATTAAAATATTACAATTTAATCGTTTACCTTATACAGGATGTACGTATTGTACGTGTTTGTTATTATATAAAATAACATTACTAAATTAGCTATTAAATGACAACCTACAAGGATTAAAACACGACATAAATAGAACAAATAAAGTAAGTCCAAACCCGGCAATAAAGTAAGTTCGATTGCCACCCAATAATCCCAACAACTATCACAGTCAAAGTTAAATTAAACAGCATGCCGTTAGCCATAACTCGTGCTTATCTAATGTTTATCTTATGTTAACGGGCTGAAGGGTCAGTTTACGGTGCTATTACACGAGCCGTAATCCCGGGCCAGGGGTTGGCTTTGTCGCGGTGTTGATTTGGTATTAAATGTTTCGCGGCTCGAGTTAATAAGGAGTTACTTTTATGTATTACAATTTTTTTTTTTTTTGTCGAGACAGTCAAATGTTTTGAATGGCATACCTAATGATACTGTTAAATAACTTTAATGCTTTTCATGTTATTCAACGTGTTTATTTTTTAAGTGTATAGCTACGAAAATTCGTCTCTCAGGCCTCAACCGTTGCTAATATATAATTGGCGGCTTCGACCAAAATAAAATGAATGGACGGGCCCTAACCATTGAACTTGATCAGTAAAAACAAGTCAAAACCGTCGGATATATACTTCAACATCTAATTATAAAAATGTACAGTATATTTGTTACAAAAAATAGATATCGGTTTTATTTGTGTATTTAAACTTCGGTAAAGCATACGAATTCATAATTTTGTCAGATGTTTCGTTATCGCGTAACAATAGACTCGTGTTTCACTTCCTACGGCTAGAGACCGACTGAAACGAAGTGAGCGCTGGCGCTCATTTCGATGATATGATGTGTCATACTCGTAGTATATGAAATTACAGACAAAAAATTATTGTCATTTCCCGATAGTGTCCTGTATTAGCTCATAATATTACAAGGCATGGTCATCTGACGTTTGATTGCTAGGCAACGTTGCTTTTGGTTGCTTTTATTCTACTTTTACTGTGCGAAATGCTAGTATGTGGAATGTGCTGCCTGAATGGGTGTTCTCCGAAAGTTACAATCTGGGTGCCTTCAAATCACAAGAAAATCTGTTTCTAGAAGAAAAGTAGCAAGCGTGCTCCATCGTAGACTACACTAATACTAGTTCAATATAGATATCGGAGTAGGTAACTCACTGAAATCTAGATAAGCCGTAGTGAGTACCTACATGGTAATGTCAATATGGCGTCTTGCGCAGGATAGAGTGAGCACCTGGAGCAGTCATTGTGGCTTCATCTTGCAGCGGCGTCGTGTAGTGGGTCGCTTTCTTCTCTAAAATATGGCGAGGAGAACGATTGCTGGTAAAAGCGTCATCGAGAACGGATGCTGTTTGCGGATGCCGGTCTGCTTTAGACTCGGTTCCTTTGTCTAGTTAAAACTATTAATCTATGCTAAATATTATAAAGAGGCATGATTGGTATTTTTGGATGTTATACTATACATATACATACTAGCCGCCCGCCCCGGCTTCGCACGGGTGTAAGTTCGGCCTTCGGCCTCGCTTCAAGGTATAATATAGCGTATGTTACTCGGGGATCGTGTAGCTTCCCAACAGTGAAAGAATTTTTAAAATCGGTTCAGTAGTTTTTGAGTTATTTCGTTACAAACATCCAAAAATACAAAAATTTCCTCTTTATAATATTAGTATGATAAATGGACTCACTAGTATTGAAGTTTAATTAAAGTCTTGTAAAAATGTTAATCTTACGTCTAACAGAACGAAAATAGATTATTTTAAAATGAACAAATAAAGGCATGGACTATTATTATACATATTTATTTGTACATGATGTAAATGTATTAAAAAAACCATCTAGATATAACATTATACTTATTACATTTGCATTTTGGTCATATTTTTTATTTCACAAGGCAACATGACCTGGAAACTAAATTGTAATCTACATGATTACGAGACCGGCTCCAGGAGAGGTGAATAAGAAATACAAACATACAAACATACACAATACATACACAGAGGGAAGTAGATATGAAAAGTGGAATAATATCGCAATGTGATGGTACTTGTTTTGTAAAACACCTCTGGATGTGGTATAAGTTATAAGAATTCAGCGGTTTAATTTGTACTTTTTTACATGGAATGGGTTTACGTTTGGCCACCAACTCGCCTGTACCCTTAGTACAAGATTTGATAGTTTTCGAAAACTTTTTTCGTTTTCGTTTTGATGCATACATTGCTGGGCTGAAAGCTATTCGAAACTATTTTTCGTATTTGAGTGAAGCAACCTATACTGCCGATTACTACCGATTTTAGTTCATCCGCGTTTCCGCTAGAGGCGCTTTACTAAAATGTATGGGACAATACGGAAACGAAAAAAGTTTTCGTAAACTGTCAAATCTTGTACTAAGGGTACTGATTAAAAGCGATGTTTTTACCGAAAATGGAGCACACAGGCCTAGCAGGTACTTATACTTATTCACTCTGGCCTTGAAGAAACCCAGATTATAGTTTACTTGCCCAGATGACAACATAAACACGCAAGATATTACTTTCACATTCATGACAACAGAAAATTCCACGTATTTGTTGTTTTGCGGTTGATTTTTTATGATTTACTACATAAATCATTTGATGTTAAGTGATTATACGATTGAAGCTCTAATGATAGGATAATCTGATATGCTTTCATCGTCTTTCAACTTATTTATGGTATCAAATCGGAGATTAATTTTCACACATTTTTAATGCGTAAAAACTCTAATAGTACCTTTTTTGTTGTATTTTATTATCTCACAAGTTTCACATATCTAAAGACATATTACGTATAATATATTTCAAGGTGAATCTGGTGATAAATACATAAATAATTAACGGTACTCTGGTAATCGGGTTATTTTAATATGCACTTTTCATACAAACATACACACGCACACACACTAGTCAAACTTTTCGGAAACCACTCATCCGATTTTGATGAAATTTAGTAAGAATATTTATTTTCGCTATACTAATTTCCGAGACGTGTATTATATTTTTATTATGGTTTACTTACTAGCATTTTAATTGCCTCGGCGGCTCAGTTGGTAGTGAACCTGCCTTCTGCGCTTGGGGGGTGGGTTCGATTCCCTGGGTATTAATATCTATTTAAGTATGTGTTTAAAAATATATATGTACGCACATCAGCTTCTGGCAGCCATATTACAAGCTTTGCTTAGTTTGGGGACAGTGTGTGCAAAAATATCCCAGATATTTATTCCTATTTATTAGCATATTTTGTATGAAGTGTTAAAATGGTCCGACCTCCGTCGGAGCTTGTCGCTTGCACTACTGGAGGTACAGCGTCGGCTTAATGCCTACTCTTGAAGATGACAATATAATTTACATAAGCCTTGCTCGAGGCGCGTTACAGTTGTCGGTTAACTAATGAATGGGGTTACGCGTAATTTTACGGATTAAATTCCTGTGAGGGAGGATGTGAGTTTTTGAATAAGAAAATTGGATTAGACAAGGATACGTCTGGGAGAGTAAATGGGCTGATTGTTTTGCTTGTTATTGGAAGGAAAAATTGTCAACGATACAAAGAGGAAACTTGTTTTGTACAATTGAAAAAGACGAGCAGATTATTTGCTACGTCAAGTATATCAGTCCCTATATATGCCTATATCAGTCCCTGCCTATATCAGCCTTATACTTTGAATGTTCTATGCATTAAGTCGCCAGCAGTAAAGATGACCAAAATAATAATGTTTTTTTTAGTTTCAAATACTATTCAATATTGTTTAAGTTAATGTTATTTATTCACTTCTGACTGGCCCACTAAGTAAACTCAGCATGTTGGCCTCGTCCTACATAAATATCCCAAATGCAAATTTGAAGCTATTACACAAAACAAATTGCACCAATCTTAACATTAATTTGAGAACTCCAAAGAAAACTCATTACCAGTTAACACAGAAAAAGATTCACATCAATCAACACCGTGACAGATGTAAATCCGTTTAAGCGTTTCATTAGAAACGCCATATTTTTGAGGACGCTCAGGTGTGAGCCATTCCAAGATCTGGAGAGAGTGATGGCACCGGCATTACTGATTGGAAATTACTTGCAAGATATATTTTCTCTGAGTAAATAAAGTACTAGCATAACTACAATAACATTTATATATATCTCATTTAGTAAATATAAGCAAATGCATAAGAAGCAAAGTTTATAGTAAGACCAAGAGTCGATGGATTGCAGGTTTGAAGCTAAGCGTCAGAAATGTATGGCCTAATGTATATGACCCAAGTACCATAATGTACTGTCCATCCAAAGTACTTTGCTAAGATATATCATTATAACCATATTTGGTTGAAGTCAAAAATTATTATCGCATGATTATCGGGTCATTTTCTAGGTCTCGCTTGGCTAGCTGCCATTCTCAAGTTAAAACTGTCAAGCATCCAACGGTGTGTCCTGACAGCTTCACTTAAGAGCCAGATCCTATTCCAGACGTAATGACATCTTTGACCACACCATCACCCAACTTCAGGTGAGCTGTGGCCAACGCCCAAACATAAAAAGGCCACATCTCATAACTAACCGAAGGGTGTCACTTGTAACTTTTGGAAATTTTGCTCACAACAATTTTCTTTACGGACAGCATTGTTGTTGTATTGTATAATGAGGTCGCACATATCTGTAACTAATCAGTTGTGACGTCACCCAATACTACATCATTATCATCATTATCAGCCTATCGTGTTCCCACTCTCTCTTTTAGAGAAGGCTTGTGCCCCAACGGCACAAGCCGTCGGATGGGCCCAAGTTGGTGAATGTCATAATTTTCTATGAAGTTTTCAAAGTTGTTGGAGATACCGGTTTCCTCAAGTTTGTTTTCTTTCACCGTGTTTGATCGATGCTTTCAAAACTGTACAACTGTAAAATACTATATTATGATGCAATGAAATGTTCATACTATGAGAACCAGATGACAAATATACGCAAGTCCCTTTCAACCGTTATTTATTCCAATAATTTAAGCGAGCGGGTGCTCTCTCCTCCGGCTAGGGCTGCGCAACGAACGCAGTAAGCCCCCAGCTTTGCGTGGTCGGAACCCGTCCTGGACTTAATTAAGACTTTAGTGACAATAACAGGGCGGTAATGTATACTCACAGCTTGTTTTCCGCAATAAAGGTGATAAACGAATTAGAGTTACTGAAAAGAGAGACATTGTTGAATTGGAGAGTTTTCGGGAATGCGACAAAACGGTATATTTTCATAAGTACCTTCATAACACTGTTACCTACATTTTCCATTGTATATAATACTATCATACTAATATTATAAATGCAAAAGTGTATTTGTTGGTTTGTTTGTTCCTCTTTCCCGTATTGATAGAGCAAATGATTTTCGTGCCTTTTTGCATTAAGATACTCGTAGTGAGAGGACCGAATAGTATGACATAAGGTACTTTTTATCCCAATTATCTCATTGTTTTATCCTGGCAAATATACGGTTCCTGAGGGAATGTCTATGTGTGTGAAATCGTGGGGCGCAGCTAGTACTATTCAAATATTTCATACAAAATATACCGTGTTTAATACAAATACCGTAACATTGTACAAATTCATATATATATATGAATTTGTAGAGAAGTTGATATATAATATGTACACACTAGATTTGACTAGATAAAAGAGAAAACAGTGGTCATGTTAAATAAATTAAAACCCACTGACAGCCAGATCATGAAAACTAGAAATTATTCCACGAACTAGAGAGTCACGAGGGTTATGACGACTAGCTAGCTTAGCTCCTGTTACTGAGATATACTTCGAACGATCTGTTTTTGATGACATAAGTATACCTACATAAAATGTACTATAACTCATGAAACTCTCTTAGAGATTTTTTTAGTATAATAAAATCAAATATAACATTCGTTTATTTTCAGTCTTATTTATAAAGTACATTTTTAGGGTTTCGTACCTAAAGGGTAAAAACAGAAGTTTTTTAGAATTAGAATGATTAGTGAAAATACGCTGTCTGTTTGTCCAACATTTGTGTGATGAACATTTGTGTTTGTTCTATGTCTGGGTGTTATATCTATTTAAGTATGTTTTTTTTAAATGTGCGTATATCAGTCTCTGGCAGCCTTATTACATGCTTTGCTTAGTTTGGGGTCAAATGACCATGTACGCAATAATGTCCCAGATATTTATTTATTTATTTTATTTATTAGTTTGTCCGTCCGTCCGTCCATCCGTCCGTCCTACTTTTAGACGGCTGTATCTTTGGAACCCTAATAGAAAACCAGTTGAAATTTTAACATATGTATTTTTACGGCGAATTAACTAAGAAATAATAAAAAAGTAAAAACAAAAGAGGGATACAACAACAACAAACGTATTTTTTACGTAATTTTGTAAATGCTCTAATGTAAAAACGGCAATACGTAGAAGCGTCAATTTTAGCACGATATAGTACCAAAGACTTTCTATAACTAGACATTTAATGCAGGGTGAATATGTTCAGACACTTCATCAGTTGACCACTACTGATATAAAGAACACGCCCACTGATTCCATTGAACCTCACGTCATTTCCGACCAATGCCGTAGGTACGCCATCACTATGCTTTGTTTAAATTTTGAACTGACGTTGAATGGGCCAATTAGCATTCAGTAACCCCTCACCCCGCCCTTCAGGTATTTGACATTTTTTTTAATGATGAAATGGGCTAGCGTTTGACTACAACTCACCTGATGGTAAGCGACGATGCGGTCTAAGATGGGGCACGCTTGCCCATAAGGTGCCTAATCACTCTTGTCTTGAAGAGACCCAGGTTGTAATTTATAGGGAACACCGAGGTAAGGAGCGCATTCCATTCCTGTGCAGTTCGAATTAAGAAGGAATTTTGAAAACGCTGCGTACGGACTTTACCAAAGTTCACGATATAAGGATGGTATGACCGCCTCGATGATCTATGGCGGAAATTGGATGACGGGATCAGCCTAAACAGCTCTTGTGCACATTCTCCATGATAAAGGCGATAGAAAATTGACAGACAAGCTACCCTCCGCCTATGCCGCAGGCTGTGCAACATCTTCTTTTTAACCAGCGCTTCGTTATTAATGAGTCGAACGGCGCGTCTCTCTACAGAGTCTAATGCTTCGAGCTGATATTTAGCGGAGCCATCCCACAGGTGACTGCAGTATTCCAAGAAGGATCGCACCTGCGCTTGGTAAAGATTAAGCAGTTGAGCAGATGTAAAATATTGCCTAACCTTGGATAGAATACCAAGCTTTTTAGCAGCAATTTTGGCTCTTGACTCGATAAAGCGACCGAAGTTTAGGGAAGAAGATATTTGTAGTCCGAGGAGTTCTAGCTGATCACTAAGCGGAACTGGCACTCCTTCGAATACTGGAGTGGCCGAAATCATGGTCCGCTTAGCAGAGAATGCACAAGCTTGAGTCTTTGTCGCATTAAACTCAACCAAATTAGCAGCATTTGGGACACTGCTTCAAGAGTTGAGTTTGTGCGACAAATCATCGCCTCTCTCTGAGCCTGCGTATCAGAAGCCTGTGCTCGCGCGCTGGAGAGGTATCGTTCCACAAATATGCTATCATCTGCATAACCAAAGATGCCTGGAACAAGCAAATCGTTGATATGCAGAAGAAACAAGGTTGCAGAAAGAACTAATCCCTGAGGGACACCGGCATTGATAGCCATAAGGTCAGACGAGCAGCCGTCGATAACTACTCGAATTGACCTATCCCTCAAAAAATCTGCAATCCAAGCACACAGGCCGTAAGAAGGAAGCTTAAGGAAGCTTGCCCAATAGACTATCATGCCATACTCTGTCGAAGGCTTTCGATATGTCTAAAGAGACCGCCATGCCTTCCCCATGCTGGTCGATAGCTTCACCCCACATATGTGTCACGTATGCTAGAAGGTCGCCTGTCGACCGGGTTCGCCTGAAGCTATATTGCCAGTCGACGACGATATCTTTGCCTTGCCAGCCTTTCATTTAGAACTCGCTCCATTACTTTACAGAAGACAGAGGTAATGGCAATTAATAATAATAATAATAATAACGGACAGGACGATGAGACAGGATAAGGCAGGTGCCGTTTCTCATTCTATAGATCTGTTATTCCATCCACAAGTTGTTCACCTCAATAGCCCAGTCTTTATTAATCCTATACTGTACAATAGTTTCATATTCCTTTTTATACATATTTCATAGTTGCATGTATTTTATATTCAAAAAGGCCTCTTGGTGTTGGCTTCGGCTCCACCAATGCCCACCAAATGTACGGGCTAGACCCGAGAATATATTTAAATAAAGAGAAATAATAATAATAATAAATATCTGGGACATTTTGCACACACGGTCATCTGACCCCAAACTAAGCAAAGCTTGTAATATGGCTGCCAGAGACTGATAAACGTACATATATATTTTTAAACACATACTTAAATAGATATTAACACCCAGACATAGAACAAACACAAATGTTCATCACACAAATGTTTGTCCTAGATGGGAATCGAACCCACGCCCCCAAGCACAGAAGTTAGGTTCACTACCAACTGAGCCACCGGGGCAGTCAATTGGTTTGTAATTGCTGGGGTCAGCTCGACTACCTTTCTTGGGGACAGGTTGAACATTAGCTAGCTTCCAAGATTTAGGCACAGTACTGGTATCAAGGGAGAGTCGATAGAGACGCGTCATAATTGAAGAGAGCTCTGGTGCGCACTTTTTAAGAACCACTGCTGGTATCCCATCAGGACCACTGGCTTTATTGATGTCTAGGTGACGAAGCACCTTCAAAACTTCTTTTTGTTTTATTGTGACATTAGGCATAACAGAGCCGCAGTGTGGTATGCAAGGCGGCTGTTTGACACCTGGATCTAGGCGCGAGTTGCCAGAAAAAAACGTTGCGAAGATATTTGCTTTGTCAACAGCCGAATGAGCCAGTGAACCATCAGGTTTAATCAACGGCGGTAGTGTAGGACGACAAAAATTGCTTTTGATTGACTTGGCGAGAGACCAGAAGGCTTTACTACCCGAAGGATGAGCAGCTAACTTTTCTCCAATCAAGCAAATCCTGTCAAGTCGAACCTTACGTAATACTTTTTTACATGTCTTGGCAGCACGGTTAAAAACTTTTTCAAATCCCCTAGATTAGGACTCTTGCGTGCGAGTGCCTCGGCCCAGGCTTGGTAAGCTTCTTGATTTACAGAATCTGCAAGAGCGCAGTCTCTGTTAAACCAAGGACGGGCTTTGGCGCCAAGCGGTACGTCAGAGAAAGGAATGAAATATTCCATTCCCTGACGCACCACTTCCGCTACAGAGTCCGCGCATATTGAGGGGTCTTTTGAATGAAAACAAACCTGCTGCCATGGGTATGAGGCGAAAAAATGACGCATTTCATCCCAGTCAGCCGAGCTGTAGCACCACATCCGTCTATTACCGCGAGGGCTGCAATCGGGAGGGGGAAAACTGGTTACAGCTCTAATGAGGCAATGGTCTGATTTCCCAAGTGGAGATGAGACTGATACAGAATATCGATCCGGATTTGTCGTAAGGATAAGATCCTAGACAGTAGGAGATATGTCCGACCACATCGGGAACTCTTGTTGGTTGGTCAACAAGCTGGGACAAGTTTAGCGCGAGTGCAAATTTTAGTGTCTCTATACCAGCATGATTTGTGTCACAGTATGGGCACAACCACTCTTTATGGTGGCCATTAAAATCCCCCAAGAACACAAGTTGCACACGTTGACTGAATTGTTTCCATTGAAAATAATCATAACTACAAGTCTGTGCTACGTAGTAGCTATACTTAGTCTGTGTGTAGTACACACTCTAAAGTATAACAACAAATAATAAATAATGGCCAAGCGTCAGTCGATGATAAAATGTCTGTTCATTACCAAGTAATAACGGGTAATTTCGTTACTTCGACGACCTTATCATTTGTTTCACCGAATCGAAACCACATTTTACTAATTTTTTGTCGGATTTTTTTATTGATACTTAATTATTGCATTTTGTGATGGTACAGAACCCAGTGCGCGAGTGTGACTCGCACTTAGCCAGTTTATTGTAATTCACTTACATTCAGTTTATGTAACAAAATTACTGGAACGCATAAATCGATATCGAATAGCAAAGTTCAAATTCGTACAGAAATGATAGAGTGTCGTTCATCTTTCCGTTTCGTTCAACTCGCGTTCGTCGTGTGTTCATTTCATGCTTTCTGTTATGCTTTTATTTTTTGGTGTTTGCAGACGAGAATAATGTCGAGACGAGAAATCAACAGATTCCAAAATAAAATCTTAATGTTTTTATTCGCTTCGCCTTGGTCATTGAAGTCTTCGCCAATAAAAAAAACTGGTTGTTTTATATCTATAGTGTATCATTTTAAGTCATTATGTATAATGTCATTTTTCACCACAATTTTTATCTGAATCAAAATAAAATACTTTCTTTAAAATTTTAATATTAAAAAACCACACGTTTGCTGAGACCCTTACAGAGTCGAGAAATTTTCTAGCAATCTCCGTTTCGAGTGGTGAAGTTACTCAAATTTCTACTCCATCTGCTTGTCACAAGGTTTATTTTAGCGTACATTTCGATGCAGTGTCGAAGCGCACATTTTACATGAAAAATAAAAATGTCTGGACACTTTATCTAAAGCGCAATGAATGGCAAATGCGGATTACTTTCAATGCAAGATACCGATGCGATAGAAGACAAGTCTTATTTGAATTCGATTTAGTGCACTCTATCTTATAAGGGAAACAGGAATCTTGGAAACTGTTTCAATCGAAGCAAGAAGATGAATCGCATTTTGTTATAAAATGATTCACTAAACGATTAGAATGAATAAAATGATATGATTGTGAATCACCAAAAAAGAATACATATACACACGCTATAATGGCGTGATGAGCAGGCAAATAACTTACAAAATTATCCAAATTAAATTTTAGTAAAGTAATTATTTTTCCTTTAAACCAAAGTGCAGTAAAGTAGTAAAATGCTTGTCTTTATTCTCGATTGCACTTCTCACACGCCTCGCTCTCACAAGCTGTTTAATTAATCCTCCAACAATATTAAATTTTAATAAGAGATTAAAATATAAATTTCGCCACAACATTATGAATAGAAAGCGTAAAGTTGGCGATAAATAACGGCTAAGTCGTCCCGGGGTTATCTTTTTAAGCGGGACGGCACTGTGGAGCATCGTAAATTTAATTTTATTGCATAATATTTATGAAATTTAAGGTATTCTAGACCTTGGGTACGAGCGTCTTTAAAACGGCAAAGGTCATTCTCATAGTATTTATTATCGAGACGTGAATATATTATTTGGTGGTAAACCTCACTTGCATGCAAGGACGCTGTAAGGCCTAATGTATAACGCCCTAGCTTGTAATCCTAGCTTACAAGTCTCAGAACATATATTTTTTGGCAACTGTCACTCTAATTGAGATGAATCACAGACATTTAATACAGAAACAGAATGAACATGTTTTTTACAACTACATTCGCAAAAACAGTTATGTTTGCATCCCTCTCGATTACACAAAAATCATATATTCGTATTTCTTTTTGTCGTAACGTTGCAACATAATAGAAAAAAATGAGCATGTGGTACTGTGTTCCAAGTCGCCATTTTGGTAAGCATCAATATACTGACAGAAGGCTGACAGCGAAAACCACGGCTTGCAAAAATTACCTAAAATAAAATTTATTTTTACATATTTGGTTTAAAAGATACGAAAATAATATGGTGAAGTGCAATGTCCTCATGTGTTTTAATTCATCTCATAAGATGCCACCCGGTATAACGTTTCACAGGTAAGTTTCGTGTGTCATAATAGAGCTTATTTTGAATTGCTATTTTTTCTTGTTATTTTTCATAAACTTTACAATTTGAAGGCTTGGGAAGGTTGTGTTTCTTCCAATCTCATAAATGTACAAGTTTGGTGGGTGTAATAAAAGTTAATAAGTAGTTTTCTTTAAAAAAAAATGATTCGATCATTGTTTGGCGTTTGAGGTACTTAGACATTGTCCAGGGAACGTATTCAGTAGTATAATTAAAATAATATAAGTTATTTTCTTTAAAAATTCATTGTATCGATCATTGTTTTACGTTTACGGTATTTAGACATTGTCCAGAGAATTTATTTCAGAATCAGAATTCGTATTTCAGAAGTATAATTAAAATAGATGATTCAGCTTGATGTGATTATGATGACATGAACCTTTTTCATTAATTACTAGCTGCTTTTCTTAAGTAATGTAAATAAAGTACCTACCTACCTATTGTGGTTCATGTCATATATATACGTAGTGATCTAGATAGTGTAATTAAAGGGTTATTTAGACATAATTTCAAGTAACAAACATTTTTATTCCATTTTAGATTTTCCCAAGGATGAAATATTGAGAAACGCATGGTTGAAGAATTTTAATCGAGAAAATTGGCAGCCTAGTGCGACAAGTTTTTTGTGCTCAAAGCATTTAGAGGCACATTTGTTCGATCGGACTGGTTTCCGTACAATCTTTGCCCGAGGTGTAATGCTTATTGGAACAACAGTTTTCAATGAACAGTCGCTATCACTATCATGAATCTCAAGTTGTACTACATTATGATAACTTGCAAGTAATAATTTTCAGAGCGATAACATACCAAGTGAAAAGAAAGCCACAAAAAGAAGTGTTAAATGGCAATGGCAAAAATGTTCTGCGGGAGCTGCAGAATACCTCATTTCCATCAAATTCAGATCCTGCAACCACATGACACATCTGGCAAATTGTTTTATACAATAATAAATGATTTGACTTGGTCTGGTGTGTTTGAATATTAATACCCAATGGGACCATCCATAAATTCCGTCACATAAAGAGGAGAGGTCGACGAAGTGTGACTGACAAGGGAAGGGAGGGGTCGTAAATTTCGTGACGTCACATTTCAGATACAATCTAATAGTATCTGTTAGCAATATTATAAAAGAATGTCCTTGAGTCCGGCCCGCGTTTTGCAAATGTTTGCGTGTAATGTATATGTAGTGTATTTTGCATCAATATTTCTGTGGCTTGTTGGTTCTGCTTGGTATTATATGTCTGTGAGATGAATATGACTATCTTTTGTCGATGATATGACAGAGTGGAGTGACAGGGATCGAAACTACCGCTCATGGACGTTCAGAAGTGAAAACTTAAGTAGTAGTTCATCTATTCTACAATAGATGGCGCTGTTTTAACATACATGGTGTGTCTACATACCATTTGTTCCAACCTGGTAGAAAATGTTTAGCATTAAGTCCTCCATTTATTCATTTGTACTTAATTTGTAAATGTGCAATAAAGTATAAAATAACTAAATAAATTATGTATTCTGTGACAGCGTGACGATGCCGCGAGTTCCATGATTTTTGTTCAATCAAAAAGTGCTCAACGCGCCTAAAGAAGTTTTCACTTAATTATTTTTTTTATTAGAACGGCTGTCAACTGTGGCTGTCAAGGAATTTTTGTAAGAAATTTGTTGTAGCTAGCTGCATCTATAAACGAAACGTCAGTCATACGAAATCAGTTAGCAACTGTGACGCGGAGTTTGACGCGTTGATCTAAATAAGAATGTTCAATCAAGGTTCTATCATAATGCCTGGCGACAGATCTTCCTTCTCATTTCCGTTCTATTTAATTCTCTTTTCTGTGCAAGGCATAATGTTTTAGGTATATTACGTCCACGCTACCGCTATTCTATTGTGACATTGCCATTACAACAATGCATTCTGGTAACAGAACATTACTAACAGAAACAATAAGTTACATAAATTCAACTAACTCATTAACTAACACTATTTTTAGACATGAATTTGCTTTGACAGCTGCAATAAAATTATATAATTCATTATTTTTTTTCACTATTTTACTGAAGTAAGCGGGTATCAGCTACAGTTTTTCGTTCAGAAACCTAGCGAACGCGAAGAGAATTCATGATTTTCATTGGAATTTTAACAATATTATTGCCAGGCTAAATAAATATTTGGACCTAGATTGAGCTACTACATTCTTCCTGTAGGAAAATCAAAATTTTGTTTTTCTATATTTCTGATAGATATCCTTCCAGAAGTTGTACCGCTCCGGGTGAGGTAAGGGGCCCATTTGTAAATCTTCATCAATGTACAAAAAATTTAAAGATTCCTTCGTACTGGGTCTCCACTTTATGGGGATATCTTTTTCTGTAGTAGGAGTAGGGTCTCTGAAATAAAAAGCAAAACAAAATAAAATTACATTTGAAGGAATCATACGATTAAACTTCAAAATCTAAATCTTGAACATGAAAAAGATTATCTCATATACTCGTATCTCTCAGTATTTTTTTTGTTTGTTAACTTTTTACATCTAAAAATTGCTTTAAAATCTTGATAATTATCAATAAAAAACAATTTTAAGATAAGTAAGAGTTCTTATTATTAGAGCTATAAAAGCTCGTTAAAAACGACTGAGCCAAAGTTAATAAAAAAAATGGATCTAATGTTTCTTCTACATAATAAAAAAATTATCACGTGAATTTCTCCACACGTATCGGAATAAGTGTAAAAATACAGAAAAAAATTACGGGCCGGTATTGAAAACCTTTGTCCTGAAGTTGGTTAGTAACATTAGACAGAAATTTGTGAGCATCATTCGGAAGTACAAAAAATATGTTTATCCCCTAAAACCTAATCCGTTAACATTTCGGGTAAAACCATGGCGCATGTGCAGCTATTTATTAAATGATTTCTAAAAATTCTTACCCAAGCTTGGCAAAATTTGTCCACATCTTTGTGACCCAATCTACAATTTTTTGATCTTCTTTATTAATCGTATAAGGCCATACGTAAGCATTGAATAAGTACAGAATGTCATCTCCGTGACTGGCTCCAGAATCATCGCCTTTCTTACAGAACCTTGCTTTCACTATATTCCTGCCACCGGCATATTTAAAATAGTAATTGTATATAGGAGCTTTATTATGATATACCATTATTTCAGACTCCAGCACAGTCGGGACTGATAAGTAAGCGTCTCCATAGAGGTTTGATAAATTACTAAGCGTTTCTTGACTAATTACCTTATCCCCAAAATAATAGTCCTTAACTTTTTGTGAAAGAGCCAAAGCTTCGTTTTGGGATGAAAATTCCAAATCCGGGAAAGGAATCACATTGGAGTTTAGTTGTTGTAGCGATTTTTCTGTTTCTTCAGATATCAAGTAAATTCCTTCTTTATCAGTGATTCCGTATATTATAGAAATATTTTTGGGGTTGTTCAATAGTAAATTGTACGGGAGATCAGAAATAGCAGCTTCTATTCCTGGTATTTTGTTTTCAATACATGGAAGATGTATTATATTTGCGTGCATCAGCTCGATTATTGGTTCACCTAATATATTCATTAATATTCCACTTAATGGTAGGTTGGAAAATATTTTGTAAAGTTCATAGAGATCATCTGTATTGTAGCCGAGACGCTTGGCGACTGATTTTGCAATCGTGCCTGGAAGTATACTTGTCCAGAACGATATTGCCGCCCCACTTTGTACTATAGCTTTGTTGAAAAGTCCACCTGTGATTTCACTTGCTATTAACAAAGAAACTGATGCAGCACCAGCGCTATGTCCAAATATTGTAACATTATCTGGGTCACCACCGAAAGCACCAATGTTCTTCTTAATCCACCTTAGAGCTGCTATTTGGTCTTTAATGCCCGCATTGCCTGGAGCTTCCTTGATACCAAGGCAGAGGAATCCTAGAGGTCCAAGTCTGTAGTTGAATGTCACTACTATAACATCGTGCTTTACTAGAAAACCAGCACCGTAAAGCAGTTTTCCTCCACTTCCTATTACAAATCCTCCTCCATGGATATAGACCATGACTGGCAGGGGAGCTTTGGCATAAGCGGGGACGTACACGTTGATTTTCAAACAGTCTTCCATGCCAATTATTCCGGCAGGATACGCCTGAGGACATTGATAATGTTCGTCTGTCGCTTTTAGTACTCCGTCCCAGGATAGAGGTGGCAGAGGCGTCTAGAAATATGTGATATATCACTACATTATTCATATTTTCTTTACTAATAGAACAAATATAACAACAAAATATATTTTTTTTATGCCATACGTGGCAAACAAGTAGACGGTCACCGTCGCCTATGGATACCTGCAACACCGGGGGCATCACAGATACGTTACCGACCCTTAAAGACTCTATTAACAGCACTTTTGAAGAACCTTTGCCTTTTTGTCTGTTTTGAAGTATTTTATACAGTCTCATCGTTATCTGAATTGCAGCACTGCAGCATCTGTGTAAAACAATGTTGCGTTTTCTTTGCTGCATCTCTATTTTCTACTTTGTTTATTGTAATTTTCTACAATACAAACAAACTATAAAACCAGAACATGTCCAGGCTAATATATTCAATATATTCATAAAGTTAAGTTTAATGATTTATTTAAGAGTCGAATTGTTATTTACTTACTTATTTTTTAGTATTCTATCCCATAAAATATAGGTACGATACCTGAAGGAATTTCCCCATTGTCTTAAACTATTTATATAAGCTAGTTTAATTAAATATTTGCGTAATATTAACACGCTTCTTTATAAAATTCAACTATAACAATAAGTGATCTAAGGAAACGGGTATAGTTGTTTATTTCATTTACATAAAATTGAATTTTTATTTACATTAACTACTAATTTATTTAAAAAAAAATATTTTAATTAAGTTTGAGATGTAATAATATTTTTGTTTTAGAATTAATTCATAATTGTTTAAGTTACAATGTTAATTTTCTCCTTTATATTTTTTTGAAATTATATATAGGTAATTATGCGTAGTATTATAGGAGGTAGCTGCATTTAGCATCATTGACAAATATCTGTTCTGTAGAGTAAAACAAAAATAATTGATCCCGAATTCCTTATTTTACTTAATGCGACATTGAAGCACAAAAACACGAGAGGTTTCTTCAAAGAAACAGTTTTTATAAAAATAATGTTTTTAACACTCATTAAAGTAGGGTCCCAATTTAATAGATCCTATTTTCCATCTATCACTCTATTGTTTATATATCAAAATAAATAGTAAAATCGCCTTCTTTTATCATTATTACATTAAATGTGTATTTTTAGCTGAAAAATATTAAGCAATTGTGCAGTTCTAAGTTTGAAAAAATATTGTTCCCACGTTACAAGGTTACGTTGTTGAATTTTAATGAAGTGTCAAATGGCCTATTAAATTGGCCCTTTACTTTACTTTAGGTACTCACTTGAAATCTTCCTTCAGTAGTTGCATAAGGTATACCCACGTACTCGAACACTGTTCCATCACCGTTCACTTTACCACTCAACACTCCTTGCTCTATTCTCACCTCAGGAGCTGGCTGGTCTATCAAATTAATAGCAACCAATGTGAACAGAACTACGTTCTTTAGACAAAACATATTGGTTAAAGAATTAACTTCTATTAATGCAATAATTTTACTATTGTAGCTCTGTCTATGTCGAGGTTTGATAACCCACTGAACTCAACTAAGTTTGAATTATAGTCATAGTTTTGTTAGAATACTTCAGAGAGTATTGATGTCAACTGCATTGATATAGATATTTTAATTACTATTATAATATTATCTATATACACACAATAAACAACTGCAGATGGCCGATGGGGCCGAAAGGCCGAATGGAGACCACAGACTGGTAAGCGCAGCGTAGGACCACCCACAAGATGGACAGATGGCCTAAAAGAGACCGCAGGAAAACGTTGGATGCAGACCGCTTCTAACCGGCTCTTTTGTAAATCGATGGAGGAAGTCCTATGACTGAATGATGAATAATTTATAAATAAAATTATTGAAACTTCACTAGTTACAATTACTACAATGTAATTATCAGTGTCACAAAATTGCACAATCTCACTTGACAAGAAAATTCGAATGCGGAAATCTTGATTATACTTATAGTAGACGTACAGCAACAAACTGCATTCATTTTGTTATGTTCTTAGATAAATATTTTATAATTATATTATTGTATATAGTGTCTCAACTCGTCAAATTACTATTTTTAAATAAGTATAATAATATTAAATAACCATCCTCATTCTATATTTATAAAGTGTCATATTATTGATGGTGATGATCATACAAATGCAAATAAATATAAATTTTAACTAGCTATCTATTACGGTGTAAAAGTCACAGCCGTTCAAAGGTAAAATGGGCAGACAGACATACAGCGTAGGCTTAGTAATAGGGTCCCGTATACACCCTTTGGGTACGGAACTCTAAAAAATCACATCCTTAATCACTAAAATGGGTCAATTGAAAATGTCCATAACAACAATAACTCAATTATTAATTGTAATCAGTCTTTCTGTACTTATCATAGATATTTTTCCATAGTTGATAACATATTGGATTCGGTATTGGTCCCATTTTTAATTCGTCGTCTATGTACAGAAAGTTCAATTTATCTTGCGTGCTTGGAGTCCATTTCACTGACAAGTCGGAAGTGTCTGGAGTTGGGTTACTGAAATAAAATAAAAAATAACTCATAAAAAAGTAGTAATGTAGTATAGTGTGTAGTATATTCACTTAAATATTATTTATCTGTTCATTAGATAATTTAGTTAACTAAATAATTAATTTTGGTATCGTCTAAAAGTTTCTCGAGACTATAGTATAGACGTCGACCAAAACATGACAGAAATATTAAGAATATGATTGTACACTCTTTGCAAATATAACTTTCAATAATACTTAAAGATGTGCTTCAAACCTGTGTTTTGAACTTACCTATACTTAGCAAAATCTGTCCACATTTTAGTCATGTAGTAGATCATTTTACGATCTCGTTCATCAATAGGGAACGGCCACAAATCTCCTCGAAATAAATACAAAAGTTCATCCCCATGACAAGCCCCGCTTTCAGTCTTATAACCAGTCAGATATTTCAAAAAGTTCCTTCCACCAGAATAATTAAAATAGAAGTTATACACCGGTGCCTTTATTTTGTTTGCCATAATTTCTGATTCAAACACTCCAGGTAGTCCAAAGTATAGATCAGTCATCAAATCTGAAATATTCATGAGAGTTTTCATACTCATTCTTTCTTCACCAAAATAGATCTCTCTTGTCATGTTATCTACTTTTTCAGCCTCTTCTTCAGAAGGAAATATTAAATCTGATGCAAACAGATATTTCTTATCTCTTTCATTTACAGTTTCTTCAGTATCCAAAGCTGTTAAAAATAATCCTTCTCTACTAGTTGAGCCAAATATCAATGGTATGTCTTTGGGTTTTTTGTTGATCAGATTGAAAGGTAGGTCGTCTATAACAGCTTCTTCTCCTGGAAAATATTTTTCAATACAAGGCAAATGAAGCAATTCTGTATCCAAGTACTTTCCGAGACGTTTTTTTGGATGAGCTGCTACCAACTCTTTGTAGGGCATTTTGGAAAATATATTGTACAGTTCGTTAGGATCTTTTGTATCATGACCCAACTCTTTTGCTATAAGACTAGCAATATCTACTGGGTCTCTATTGATTGCCCAGTTGGCTATAGCTGATCCACTTTGCACTATAGCTCTATTGAATAGGCCTTCTGTAACTGGACTAGCTATCAACAGAGACGTTGAAGCACCTCCAGCGCTTTGCCCAAATAAGGTTATATTATCCGGATCTCCTCCAAAAGCTGCTATATTTTTCTTAACCCATCTCAATGCTGCTATTTGGTCTTTCAGTCCTGCGTTACCAGGTACTTCTTTGATGTTGAGACATGCGAAGCCTAAAACTCCAAGTCTGTAGTTAAAGGTGACTAGAATTACATCATGTTTGACTAGAAAATCTCCAGCATACAGCAAGGTTCCTCCGCTACCGAGATAAAATGCTCCACCATGGATGAAAACCATGACTGGAAAAGGTCTTTTTGCCATAGAAGGAACGTAAACGTTGAGTTTCAAACAATCTTCTTCTCCTTTGACTCGACCAAACAATCCTGGCTGAGGACATGAATGTATTTCGTCGATTGCTTTGAATACGCCTTTCCATGATGGTCCTTGCAGAGGAGCCTGGAATGACACATAAAGTATATACCAATAACATACCAAACACAAACACACAAAACCTTTATTGTATTACTAGTAGCGTACTGCGTCTTCGCCCGCTTGAAAATTGATATTTTACAAGAACTATATCAATTCGAAAAATTATTGATTATTCCAGAACTTAAATTAAGTATATACATTTCACATTTCATCAAAATCGGTATAGTAGTTACGGAGATACGTGCTAACAAACATTCACACACAAAAACTTTAGCATTTATAATATGTAATACCTAACATGTTTACATAAAATGCTATTAATAAACAAAAAAAATATGGTTTGACAACTGACATAATTGACAATAATATTTTTTTCTTTTTTTTTTGTTAATCGTGAATATGTTCGTGTTTGACCACCAACTCGCCTGTTGGTAAGCGGCGATGTGGTCGAAGATGAAGCACGCAGACTTAGACCTATTCACTCTTGCCCTGAAAAGGCCCAGGTTATTAATATTATTTATTTTGACACCATCTCGCGTGATGATAAGTGATAATGCGGACTACTATGGAGCAACTTGCCTTAAAGAATCTGATTCGCTCGCGACTTGAAAACTCCCAGATTTTTATACTATCTAGTTTGTACAAATATTTTATTTATCCGTAGGTATAGAGTTATCGACCATTAGGTCAGGAGTTATTGAGTTTAGGTAATTGAAATGGAAAAATAAATAGATTGAATAAACATTTAAGCTTGCTAAAAAAACAGTTACGTACAAAAAAGTATACCTACTTATAAAAAAAAGAAGTCTTAACTTAATATCTGTCTAATGTTTACACTAAAAGTATGTCATTTTCAAGCAATCATTATCATTCCACTGTATCTATTATTAAAAACGATAACAAAACTAACCTTGAACCTTGTACTGCTGTTCGTTGTAGCGTAAGGTATACCAAAGTATTGGAAAAACGACCCATCCACACTAGTTTTACCACTCAAAATCCCTTGTTCGATCTCCACCTCCGGGGCAGGCTGGTCCACTAGGTTCATCGCAAATAACGTAAACAGAACTATTTTCTTAGCACACTTCATTTTGATCACTATGTTTAGTTATTTTAAGCTTAGAATTGTTTGCTACTTAACTAGAATCACATGTTACTATATTCTTCAAGTGAAATTGCTCTAATACTTAAATAATACCAATATAATACTTATCAAGAACTAATTTTAAGTGATGCCGGTTATTTATATAACAAATTTTACTAAAAATAACGCGACTATCTCACTGGCACGTTGTCCTTCAACTAAAGTCGATAATAAAGTTGGATTCTCCAGTTAGAGTGAGAGAACAAACATTTTGTATGACGTAGCATGAGACAGCTGTTTTGTAGTTGAATTTTTGTCGAAAGTTAATCTTACGCACCTGGATTTTTTACTGTTTTTTTTTAAATACCATGGAAACTTGTTTAAAATAAGCTACATTTTTACAATGAGGTTATGTACGCAGTACAATATAACCTCATTGCATTTTTACAAGCTTTTATTTAACTCGTTCTGTTAGTTAGTGTGTCTATGTATTTGTATGTATGGGTCAAATGTTGAAACTGCATTCTAGACCAGTTATCCTCAACTGATTGAGATCAAATTTTGTATATACGTTTAGTTTGGATGACAATGCATGGCTAGTAAGTGACGTCATTCTAAATCCAATATGGTGGACTGCCAAAGATGGCGGACTAGTTATTTTTATGCGCTCCCATAATATAGGTATCGAATGAAAGGGTTTACTGAAAAGAATAAGAAAAAATAAATAACGTCAATCTAAATAATGTATTTAAGTACCTACCTACTAAATAAGTCATTGGTGCACGGCTGTGGATCAAACCGAGTTCCGTCTGACTGTAAAGCGCACATGCTACCGCTCAGCCACCATTATTAATGGTATAGCAAGCGATATTGCTATACCCAGCAGTGGGATAAGAAAAGCTGTGGACGATGATGATGATGATGATAAGTAATACATACAACTGAATAAATAATAGCATAAAGTAATGCTTTACAATATAAATCATGAAAAAATAGTGAGACGTTTTCTGAATAAATAGAAACAATGTTAGATCTGTAAAATATAGTTTAAATACTTAGTTTGTAAAATAGTATAGGTATATCTGACTTATATTTATGGTGGAAAAAAAGGCCGATTAGCTAGAGCAGGTTCCCCATTGTAAGACAAGTGACACGTCTGTCTATAGCAAAAGTATCTCTGATGACCTTGAGAACAGAATACAAAATCATAAAAAGAACAAATTGATTTAAACACTTGCTAAAAAAAGTGTTCTAATATCGCAGATGCTAATAGTGGCCTGCGTTTTAGGACAGCGACGTTATGCTGCTTATATCCCAACACCCCTCAAAATACAAAGTGACCTTCCATTACGCCACAGTTTAACAAAGTGTTACAAGTCCTAAGCAGGCAATTTTCTCGCCGCGTCGCATGTCCGAAATTTATTTGAATAAATTACGTAGCGCGCGAACGGTTGAATTTTAACCCTTTGAGCGCGTGACCGTCCGACCACGCACAGACGAAGAATTTTAAATGTTCCCTTATAATTTATAACGCCCTAGTACTTCTGTAGTAATGCCTGAATGATTGCAGAGATGCTTTGAGAATGTTTGAGATTGTTTTTTTAGGAGCTAGGACTAATTATTATACCCACAATGTTGCTCATCATGATGACCAAATTTTATGTGGGTATAGCATAAACATCCTTTTGATAGTCCACTGCTGGACTTAGGCCTGCCCCCGAAAGGGTGATTGGGCCACATCTACCACGCTGGCTCTTGCACGTTGGTGGATTCACATACGCCATTGAATTTCTTCTCCGTAGTATGCAGATTTCCCAACGATGTTTTCGTTCACCAAAAAGCCAGTGGTATTTAAATCTGTAAATAAACTCCAAAGAGCTCGTTGGTACGGGCCCGGGATTTTAACTCACGACCTCATGCTTTCAAGTCTAGCGGTCTCCCAAAAAAAGTCCCCTGCTGTTATGTGTATTCTGTAGAGTTATTCATTTTGCACTAGTTGAGAGATAAGGCTGTAAGTAAGGCTAGCGCATAATATACCTATTTGCAGTGCCATCTAGAGATTAGAAGTTCCAAATCCAGAGCTACTTACTTACTGATTTACTGACTACTCTCGTTGCGTTACTGCGAATTTAAGTAAGTAAATATCGATATACAGGTATATCACCCTGATCGATGAAAATGTTTTAAGTGGCCTCTATGCGTCTGCAGCTTCTCGCTCGCACATTTGTACATTATTGACGATATAAAAATACTGAGTGCGAATTTGCGAATTCTATCATAACATTATAAACAAAAAATGTTTCGTTTCGATATCTTTAACATGGTAACAAGTCACTTGTTACCATTTTACTCCGTCAAATTAAAAGATTTCGAAACGAAACATTTTTGATTAAGTATAATGTTATGATAGTCAGAAAAACATGAGTGTATCACTTTTTGTAAATTCACACTCAGTAATTTTATATCGTCAATAATGTACAAATGTGTGACCGAGAAAGCTGGAGACGAATAGAGGCACCTTAAGGGATAATAATTATATTTCACAGTAATCCGGAACGTTGCCATAATAATATTAACGTTTAAGTTAGAAAGTGTGTCTTTTTCTTTCACGCAATAGCTTTTTATCCCAGAAAAATGTACGGTTCCTGAGGGGATTTTCCCATAGGTGAAACCGTAGGGTTCACCTCGTAATAAATATTAGATAGATATAAACTCTTTATTGTGCACACTAGAAATAAATGAACAGAACGAGAAACGTGTTCAAAAAGCGAAAGAGAAAACTTAAAAGTTACTAAAGGGAATATACACTACTACTTTATAGCAGTTTGGCTTATGGTGCGGTTTGTTTTTCTTAATAACCGACTTCAAAAAAGGAGGAGGTTCTCAATTTGACTTTATGTTTTTTGCATGTTTGTTACGCGATTACTCCGCCAATTATGAATTGATTTTGATGACTCTTTTTTTGCTATATCCCATATAAATTTTATCGCATTGAATCAGCGCTTAAAAATATACACACAGATGACGTTTCGGTTTGTAGTTCTAATCTCTTCAGCAAAAGTTTTGATGAGGACTTTTAATCTCTATTTTAAATGTCATTTTTCTACCTTTTGTCATGTAGGTATATAATCTTGAAGTCGTTTTTTTAATTATCTTTATTAATATAGTGTATTAAATGTTTGCTAGTTAGTATCTACTACAAATCACTTCATTAAAACACACTCAAACCTCTCTGATTCATTCAAATGTGCACCTAAGTGCCCTCGACAGCTTCCATAAAATATTCACCATGTCGATGGAGACCATAAGGAACTTTCTCTCGGAGTCTACTTAAAAATGCAAAGACGCTAAATTGTGCTGAAGCCGATTGAGCGAGTACTTGAATTGATTCGTGATTTGTTGCCGTATTACGTAACTTCGCAATCGCTATAGCTATTAGGTTTTTACAGTTTTTTTTTTGTAGTTATGCAAATATCAAAATATTTTTTTTATCATCACATAACATTTTATTTTATAGGATGGCGGAAGATATGGAACCGATTAGATCGATTTATTCTTTTCTCTTAACCATCCTATAATATGAACATGAGAATTACTATACCTATATACGTTTTGCTTTGTTATCCTGAAGATTGAAAGAAAGAAAAACATATATTTTGTGCACACAACACTACAACATCAACATTACAAAACAGAATAAAAATAACCAAATACCCAAACGGTTATTTTATTTACACAGGGTGAGTCTTTATTTTCAAAAATGTTGAAAACGTGCAAAAGAGATGATGTGACTGGAGAAAGCAGCTTTAACAACTAAAAAACCTATATGATAGTGCTAACAGACTGGATTTAGTAGACCGTCTGTCCAACGGGAGTGAAAGAGTGAGAATATTATATTCTTTCCATTAGCTTTTATTCTGAAATCCAAATTTCCAAAAGAACATTATATTGACAGCTTTTCTCTCTCGTTGGTCTGATGGCGGTCCGACGTACCTATCAAATCCACAATTCCACACGTCTGTCAGAACCACAGAAAAAAAAGTTTATATTAGAACAGCTGTCAAGGCATTTTTGTAAGAAATTTGTTGTAGCCAGTTGCATCCATATAAACGAAACATCAGTCATGCTAAATCATGGTTCTATCACAATACCTGGCGACAGATTTTCCTTCTCATTTCCGTGCTATTTACTTCTCTTTCCTGTGGTATGAACTATTAGCTGCAACTGGTTGCTTTTCAGTTTACGTAATATGTCCGATCATTTGCATCGCAGACGGTGGCGACGCGGACTCAGCTATTAGTGAAGACTCAAAACTAATCTCCAAAGTTGTGAGTAGCAGCCGAGTGCCTGACTTGGTGGCTCACTTACAATACCTAATAAGTACCTACTAGGTAGTTACACTCGCTGAGATATTGGAATAAAAGGTCATGACAATAGACTACCGGACTGATTATATTTTGGTTATCTTATAAAAACTAACTATAAATAGTTTTTCATGAATTTTCATGAATTAGAGATAACAATCCCGATCAAGTCATTTCAAAAAATAAACAAATAAAGAAAGACTTAAATATAATCCATTTCAAGAAAGGATTAATTTGTTTTCTGAGCACTGTAAGTCTGTACTTTCTGAAGTCGACTTTTTTATAATAATCAAAATCGGTTCTTCTATTTAGGATCTACGATACCACAGCCAGATGCACACATTAAACTTATAACGTCCCTCTTTTTGCACCGATGGTTAAAATACACTTTTCATTTAAAAATAATAATAATATGGTCGTTCCAAACCGTTATGACCGTTATTCCGTGGCTGCATGCCCTCGGCACTCCAGCACGCGCCACTCGACTCGTGTGCCATTTTTAAAGTGGCCGAAATTCGTTTCATTCCCACATAAGGCTATGATTAAACAATGCTTGTGGTTTTTAAAGTCGTAGAATTTAGCTGTTCATTTTTACTGGACAGATAACTCTCAATTTTAGTATGGAAACTGACGTGGTTTTCACACATTTTATTTATATTACACGGGAATTACTCACGCAAGATTGATTAAGCCGGTTACTCTGGCTATAGTTTCAATCGCATTCGGCTATTCGGCAGTATTTATCAAGGAGAATGCGCGCGCGCGACTGTCTCGCTTTGCACTGCGGGCCGCCGCGCATATAAATAACTAGCCGTCCGCCCCGGCTTCGCACGAGTGTAAGCTCGGCCTTCGGCCTCGCTACAAAATATAATATAGCCTATGTCACCCGGGGATAGTGTAGCTTCCCAACAGTGAAAGAATTTTTCAAATCGGTTCAGTAGTTTCGGAGCCTATTCATTACAAACATACAAAAATAGGTACAAATCTTACCTCTTTATAATATTAGTGTAGATAGTACATTGTTATCCTAGAGATGAAAGTAACTTATTTAGCGAGGTTTGATGCCCGAGCGTAGCGAGAGCGCTAATAGTTCGAGGGACTAAATATTTCTTTAACCCCGAGGTAAACTGTGTTTTTCATTACGAATAAGGTAACTAAAAATAAAAACATGAACTGACACTGGCAAATGCACTAGAAGTCATCATCATCAGCCAGAAGACGTCCACTGCTGAACATAGGCCTCCCCCTTTAACCTCCACACTGAACGACATCCTGCCATCTGCATCCACTGGATGCCCGCGACTCTCACAATGTCGTCGGTCCATCTAGTGGGAGGCCTACCTACGCTGCGTCTTCCGGTTCGCGGTCTCCACTCAAGAACCTTTCTTCCCCATCGGTTATCAGTTCTTCGAGCGATGTGGCCTGCCCATTGCCACTTCAACTTGCAGATTTTAATAGCTATGTCGGTGACCCTGGTTCTTTGGCGAATATCTATGTTCCGAATTTTATCGCGTAAAGAAACTCCGAGCATAGCTCTCTCCATTGCCCGTTGTGTGACTCTGAGTTTTTCCAAAAGACCAACAGTTAAGGACCACGTCTCAGTACCATATGTTATCACTGGCAACACACACTGGTCAAAGACCTTTGTCTTTAGGCACTGTGGTAACTTGGACGAGAAGATTTCACGCAATTTCCCGAACGCTACCCATCCGAGTTGGATTCTTCGGGCGACCTCTTGGCCTAAGTTGGACTTACCTAACTGAACAAAATGTCCAAGATAGGTGTAATGGTCAACAACTTCGAGAGTATCGTTCCCAACATTGACCGGCATGGGTACAACATGGACATTGGACATGATTTTTGTCTTATCCATGTTCATTTTAAGACCCATGCACCTGTTGGAAAAGGCTACTGAGGTCGCTGAGCATTATATTGAGGTCCTCCAGCGACTCTGCCATGATAACTCTATCATCGGCAAAACGAAGGTGAGAACGGAGGTGAGGTGGGACGAGAAGTGCGAGACCATAATCCTCTGAGGAGAAAAAAAAATGGAACATGGTTCAATACAAAATGTGAAAATAGAACTAGTTTTTTTAAAATAATTTGAGTGTGTTAGTTGTCAACTATCACTGTCAGTTGAAAGTGATTCTCCCTAGGGAAATGTATTAATTTCAACCCGGTCCTCAGGCAAATTCTGACCTACTTTCTGAGTAGGTATGATTAATGAAAAATAACTTACCTACTTTTTAACGTATAAGTACGTTTTATCTACCAACTCGTCTGTTGGTTGGCGACGATGTGGTCGAAGTCGGTTGGTTATTTACCTCCGACGCAAAAAGAGGGCTTTTATAAGTTCATGTGGATCTGCGTGTCTGTCTTTGGCATTGTAGCTCCCTCCCAAACGGCTAAACCGATTTTGATTTAGTTTTTTTGTTTGTTTAAAAGGTGACTTGATCGTGTTTATTTATCACCGTTATTCACTACAGTTGTAAAATTATTAATGAGATATTTACCGTGATAAAGTTGTGGTAATGGAGCTCCCGATATTTCTGCGCAGTTACATGCACAGTTTTCACGGGATGACTGAAGAATGCGGGTAGTAGGTCGAACAGTTTAAAGTTTGGTGGAGACAAAACAATCTACCCTCTTTTTTAATCTTTTGCTATGGTAGGTACTCTCCGCTAGGAGTAATAGAGCTCCGTACTAGGGTATCACTGGAACTTTAATTCTATTTTTTTTTCAGTTGTGCATTTGCTTTTGTCTCCAACGTGCTTGATGTTAAGCGACAAGGTGTCCGAGAATGGAGCACGCAAATAAAAAAGAAAAAATTAAGATATTATGTACTCCAATGCTTATAAAAAAAAAACAAGAGCAGGGCAAGTTAGTTCTAGTGGCACTGCAAGCCACAGTGATAGTGCTGCAGTGTGCACTAAGCTTTACAATCGTGTGAAATTTGCATCCACGAGAAGTAATATTCGCGCTATTAAAGTACGGTTTCATACCGTTCGTACGGAAGTCTAAATGTAATTATTTGGTTGTGGTTATGACAATGAGGCCTGTGACGGTTGTCTGCTTTAAAACTTTTTGTTGATATTTCTGTTAAAAAAAACCTTTATTAATCATCTAAAAATCATTCAAAAACTGAAAACGTATGTCAATTTTGCCATTGATATCTTTTTTAAAGGCTACTAGGGTGTTCACTTACGCCATCGTGCGCCTACGCAATTGAGCGGAAGGGGAGTTGAAAAAGAGCCTCGAAGTCCACGCTGCGCGAAACAATTAGTCATATTAAGTCCGGAAATGGTTACACGAGTTATTTGTGTGCGTCATCGTGTATAAATGGTTAGCTAACCAGTAATAAACGTTCTTTTTTTAATACAAGCTTTTTGTATTCTTCTCCGCAATCCCTTTCATTTGATACCCATTATCATGATGATAGATAAGAAAATTTTGTTCTCCATCTTGGAGCATCCGCCATATTTAATTGAGTGTAATGTCATTTTATTTTCGTATTCTCATCAGCAAACCCTTTCATTTGATACCCATAATGGAGGTGCATAAAAAATTACCAGTTCACCATATTGGATTTGGAATGACGTCACTACAAATTCAATATGGTGAACTTTAACTAACAATGCATTGTCATCCAAAATAAACGTGTATGCCAAATTCCAGTTCAATCGGTTGAAGATAACTGGTCTACCATGACTTGCAAGATTTGTCCCACACATATTATACACAATACATACTCGTACTAACAGGGCAAGTTAAAAGCTTGTTAAGATACGGCAGTACTTCTTTATCCATTTTTCTTTTAAAATTATTAAACGAAATGAAAATGTTTTTTTTTTCTCTTAACCTTCTGAACTATGACTACATTTATATGACTTTGGTTACGGAACCCTACCATATGCGTGCTCGACACGCTCTTGGCCAGTTATTTTGTCATGATAGCATTGTGGCTCCATCATACTGATATTATAAACGTGAAAGTGTATTTGCACTGTTCCTCTTTCACGCAGCAAAACAGCAACGGATTGACGTAATTTTATGCACAGCTAGAGGAGGGCTAGAGAGAGTGATACAGAACACTTTTTAAACAACAATTTTCATGCCAGGAAATGCGCTTTTCGACTTGAGGTAATTTTCACGCTGATGAAACCGTGGAGTGTAACTAGTAACTAATATCCTCCGCTAGTTAGGATGTTTCTAATATCCAATTTTGTTTAAAATGTGTAAAAAAATGTGAAATATAATGTTTTGTAGAAACTTCGCCTCTAAAATTAAAATAAAATAAAAAGAATGTTGGCAAAAATGTGACTCATATTGAGTGTTATTTTCTGATAGCATCTTTCAGGCATTGATTATGTCTTGAAAACGCATCGGCATGCATACATGGTTGAAAGTTTGAAACTTAGAGGCACGCTATTGAAAAATCATCAGTAAAATATAAGAGGCACTATAAGCTCTTAAGGCGGTCTTACAGTCAAAAAGGCTTCACAGAACATTTTTTTAAGATAATGTATTCATTTTGAAGCAGTAAAAAAATTATGTGTTAATCTTGATTATATTTCTAAGTGGACCATTGGATCCAAAACACGATTCCGATAAATTTTTTTGATAGAAAAAAATCATGAAATAACCTCTAAGCTTGAAATTTGCCTAAACGCATACAATTTTATCTCGATAATTTATAAACAAATCTTGACAAAATTTACAAGAATGATGGTAAATATTGTGACAAATAGCATCATTGTTTTTGTTTATCGATAAAAATTCGATTTTTTTAACTATTATTTAATTTAATCATAACTTGGCTCGAACGCGTCGAACGAAACGTCGTGCCACCGCAGCGTCTTTTCACTTCTCTTTTATTTTTCTCGATGTGACAGAGACCGCTGAGGCGCGCTGCTAGACGGACGTGTGTCGCTTTGTTCCGCTGACCGCTCAAAAATATAATCTCAACTTTATGACACAAAAACACCTTGATGGAAGTTGTAAAGTAAGTAACTACCTTATCTGCAACGTTTTCTTGGATTATAAGTACTAAAAAGGCAGGTGAATGAAAATTACATTTTGTAACGATTTGTTTGTATATATTATTTTATGAAGCATAATTTCACCACAATCGTCATAGTCCAGTTGGCCGAACGGTTCGACGTATTGGATAAGTTCTTTGTGACTGAGTAAGCGCCGGGTTCAAATCTCACGTTTACTATTTTCTTTTTGTTATTTTTCTAATGTTTTTGAAATAATTCGTGTAATGTTCTTTATAACTCGAAAACCGCAGGACTTATTTTGATGGGATTTTCACTTTCAGATAGCTGATGTTATGACGAGAATTTTTTTGGCAACTTTTCATCATCATCATCATCATCATCATCACATTTTTTTCATTACTACGCAGGTGAACGCGCGGGGCACAATTAGTCTACTATAGAGGTTAGGAAGTTCTAAATAGCTTGGGATGGACAGACAGACAGACGGATGGACGAACGAACTTATATGGGTCCCGGTTTAACCCTTTGGGTACGGAACCCTAAAAAATAGGTACAGTTCGCGCAAAACTTTATGAGCTCTCGGAACACGCACGCTAGTGGCTGCGCAGTACGCATATTAATAGGTATCCGAGGGACGGGACAGGACGTCGGGGAGGGCACCGGCCCCCGCGCCCCGCGCCGTATCACCGTGCGCCGTGCCTTAGTGTGAGTGCTACGTTCGTACACAACACTTGCGCGCGTTGTAGACGAAAGTACAGTCGAGTGCAACAATTCATTTTCATTGCTATTGTAAATTTTTGTTACTGTTATTTGTTTTCGTTATTTTTATTTGTTTCTGTTATTGTTGTTGTTAAGTTTTGTCACCGTTATATTGTATTTGTTATTTGTTTGTTCTATTACTGTGGTTTCTTACTGTTATCGAACTTTTTGGTTTAATTAAATATGCCTCGCGGACGCTTTAATGTGCTACGTCGCCAAACACGTAAAATGGTGTTTGATGTTTTCAACTTTATGAAAAAGGAAGCTGAAGATGGTCTACAGTATGACCTGAAAATGGTGCAAAAGCGAACTGCGGCAGCTACAGGTGTCTCTTTAAGTACAATAAAGAGAATTTTAGCGGCTGCAAGAGACCCAAACATGCCAAGTGTCAGTATGGCACCAGTTTTTCGTACGCCAGGCAAGAAAAGATCAGGGCAAAGGAAAATCACCGGGATCGATAGCTTTGACCTCAGTGTTATAAAAAGGTGCGTACACAACTTTCATAAAACTGAGAAAGAATTGCCAACAGTAAAATTACTTTTAAATAAACTAAGACAGGATATAAATTTCAAAGGCTCTGCCTCAAGTTTAAGAAGTATTTTGAAAGGACTTGGTTTTAAATGGAAAAGGACCGAAAATAACAGAAAACTTTTATGATAGAGCACACAAACATAAGATTAAAAAGAATTGTATATTTGAGAAAACTTTCAAAATATCGTGAAGAAGGACGACCTATCATCTATACTGATGAATCATATGTAGATTCTTCACACACAAAACCAAAAGCCTGGAGTGACGGTACCACAGAGGGTCTGAAAAGAAATATATCAAAAGGCCAACGCATCGTTATTGTGCACGCCGGTTCAGAAACCGGTTTTGTGCCAAATGCTCTTTTATTATTTAAAGCAGGCACTAAAACGGGTGATTTTCATAATAATATGAATTTCGAAAATTATTTAAAATGGGTTGATACTAAATTGATACCCAATCTCCCGCAAAAGTCAGTTGTGGTAGTCGACAATGCGTCCTACCATAATAAACTCGATGACGCAGCACCGACATCCAGTTATCGGAAGTCAGAAATGGAGGCTTGGCTGCGAGATAAGAATATAACTTTTAGCCCCTCAATGCTGAAACCTGAGCTATATAAATTAATTTGTGCAAATAAAGAAAACCACAAAAAGTATGTTGTTGACAAGATATTACGCGCCCACAATCATACTGTATTACGGCTGCCACCCTATCACCCCGACCTGAACCCTATCGAAATGGCTTGGGTGGCAATTAAAGGATACGTAGCACAGAAAAATGTTACGTGGAACATTAATAATACATATAATGAAATTAGTTGAAGAAAAAGTGAACGCGATGGGTGAGCCGGAATGGAGCGCACTATGTATTAAAGTTAGAGGTATAGAAGAAGAATATAAAAAAGTGACGTAGTCATCGACCAGATGACCGAACAGTTTGTGATTCACGTCAGTGAAAATGAATCTGACAGTTCAGAGACAGGGACTGAAGATTCCGATTTAGATGAGAGCTATGATAACGCTTCTTCAGATGAAGATATCCTTTCTACTAGCCGGGAAGAAATGTATATGGAAGGTGTAGCTCCGTTATAAATAAATAAATGCACAAGTTTTATATTAAAGTTTTTAATTTACTTAAATAAATACCTACCTGTTTGTTCTAATATCTTACTGCACGTAAAAAATACCTAAAATCTAAATACTTTTTGATAGGCATAAATGTACTATGTTTTTTTTTTTAATCTTACAATAATGATTGTGCGCTCAACTGTACCACGCGCGGTTACGTACTCGGGCCTAACTTCAGAGGGCTCATAAAGTTTTGCGCGAACTGTACTTTTCATCATTATCTTCGTCCTCACCATTTTTCATCACTACGTGGGTGAAAGTTCAAATAAATCAATAAATTGGGACGGACAGACAGACAGACGGATATACAGAACGAATTTATATGGGTTCTTTTTATTTCTACGGAACCATAAAAAAGTGTTACAGTCTCTAAAAGGAGATTCGTGTGTGTGTGTGTGTGTGTGTGTGTGTGTGTGTGTGTGTGTGTGTGTAAAAGGTGATGATTGTGTGTATGTTTGTACGAATGAAACCTACGGAAAAAAAAACGGTATTATCGCAAAATGACAAAGCCGGACCAGGGTTAAACGCAAAATGACAAATAAATAACCGGAGTCATTTTTATAAGTGATCATTTTAAGAAATAGTACTTTTTGCTCCACAAACAGAGGGATAAACTGAAAAGATACATATTTTTTTAGACTACTAAACTAGCTAATCTTTTCAAAGTTATATAAGCAAAACAAGAAGTATAATTATCTGTCTACTTTATTATCTGTCTGCTATAAAAATTAGAATCCAAAAATATCTACACCCGATCAGATTTGAACCGTAGGCCCACGGCTCGCTAGCGCAGTGTTGAACCGCTGGGCCAACAGAGCTTTGCACTAAGGTGACGAAATTACATGTGTATAAGTAAAAAACGTCGCGCATCTGCCAGATTCACGCGGTGCGTCCCGCAGTAGGTGGGACTAGTCAGCCGCCACTTCATCTGCTTCACCCCCTCAAAAGCATAAAAGTCAGCCAGTCACAGCGCCTTAAAACTAAAAATAAAATGTCTCACAACGACATAAGCTTTTCTCAGTGCTCTCAGACAGTGCTCAACGCAATAAACCTAAGTGATATTTTATTATGACAAAGAAACAATATATCAAGGTGGCAAAAAGCTTAAGGAACGCATGCGACGCAGACAGCAGCGATCCTATTCTGACTCACTCGAGATTATGTCGGTCCCTCGTTCGAAATGTCATAAGGCTGCAGACGACGTGAATATTTTCATGCGGCCTCCGCGCGGTCGCCATTCGGCCGCTACGATCTCACATGTGACTTCTCTTTCTTAGACAACAACCATAGGCAACAACATTTAAATTCATTGGAATCACATTAACCCGCGGTCGTTGTTATGTATTTTTCCAGTTGTGTCTATTAATTTAAAACGTAGGTTGTAACCAAACAATAATCGAAAGTAGGGTCAATTTAATAGATCACATTTTGACATCTGTCAGTCTATTGTTTATCAGTCAAAGTAAATCGTAAAATTGCCTTCATTTGTCATTATTGTAATAGTTAATTATGTACTCGTATATTTCACTGAAAAAAGTAAATCATTTGTGCACTTCTAACTTTGAAAAACCCTAAAATATCGTTACAAGATTACGTTGTTGAATTTTGATGAAGTGTCAAAATCAAGTGTGATCTATGAAACTGGTCCTACTTTAGCTGCCAAAAATGGTGTATATTTAGCTATAGTTCGCAAAGCCGCCGTTGCGAACGCGTTGGGTCAGTGCGAACTAATCGTATGTAATAAACGCGCCCGAGTAAGTATGAGCTAGATTATTTCGAGCGCGCCAGAATAGGGCCACAGGCTGGTACGATAAATCTACTGCGATGTCATTTTATCTCTGGAGACGTTGATAGATCATTCAGTGAGCCATTTCAACCGCTTATTAATGGAGGGTTGAATGGTTCACGCTTCTATTTCGTTCCTAATTTTGAGGAAATATGGATAGGCTTTATTTTTGATTGTGGGAGGATATTTTTTTCTGGTGGAAAATAAGACTTCCTTTATCATCATCGTACTAAACTGTTATAATGCAAAAGGTTATCTGTGTGTTACCAACGTTATGGTTATGGTTGTGTTACGGTTTATTGAATAATATCTGGAAATATATTGAAAAGTATCATTATTATAAATGGAGTTAAAACCATAAATGCTACTATTTGTATAGGTACTTTTTTATAATAATAGGCTTGCGTTTGACTTCCAGTTCACCTGATGTTTACTGATGATATGCTCTACAATGGAGCACGCTTGCCTAGAAGAAATCAATACTAGGTACTTGCCTGTAGTAGGTTTTGTAGCCAAGCTGTCTGCACTTAGACGGGTACATGTATGGAAAACCTTACTGTAGTGCCTTAAAACCTTATTGTAGAGCGATCTCAAGAAAGCCTTTTGGACCTTCTCGAGCGTTTGCGTGTAGGTGACGGCACCCGAGTCAAGTTTGCTCCTTACCATGGAATTATAAGCGTTATGATAACTTACGGGTTTTTCAAATACCGGGCATTACGCATAACAAAACCAAACGACGGTAAGCCTCCTTTACAAGCTCAGATATGAGGTTGTGATACGTCAAGCTGTGATCAAAGTTTACTCCCAAATCTTTAGTAGAACATACCCTGTTAATAGGCAAATTATTTAAATAGCAGCCAAAGTGGATTGGTTTAGTTTTACGGGCAAAGATAATCGTCATAGATAGTCAACATTATGAATAACTTTTACTACGGAAGTAACTCAGAAATCGTAAAAAACAGCTGTTTCATAGAAATTGTCATCAACACTCGACATTATGTATTTAATAGGTGATATTTTTTTCGCGATATCAGGGTTGGTTTCGTAAAAGTTGTTAATAAAAATAAATTTAACGGACCCTTTTTGGCTTAGTACATCCTTTCTGCATAAACCTGTACAGGCATTGGACAATCTAAATGTCTTTTGTATAATAGGCTAAGTGGTTTAGTTATTTAGTATTAGCTTGTATTATATTCATAATCTATTACGTGGCATAAAAAATAATAAAATGTACTGAAAGTAATTTATTTTCTTCTCCAACATTTAATGGGTATCTATATGGTTCTTAAACTCACAAGAAACTCCTAAAATTAGTCAGAAACTCCACATCAAGTTTCAATAGGAGAAAATTAAATTTCCAAGTCGAAGTAAACATTTCACCATTATTTTGCTCGGCTCTATCTCTATGCGGCTTCTCCATCCAATGATTATAATGGCAGTAGATAGATCACTCAAACCAATACTGTAAAATATATCAGGCAAGGATTCAATTATACTTTTGGGAAAATAAAACTCCGTGATAAAAACGCTTCAAACGCTTAGCATTGCAGTTGAATTTTTGACAGCCCCGTTACCTCAGTTCGTAGTGAACCTGCCTTCTGCGCTTGGGGGCGTGGGTTCGATTTCCGCCTAGGACAAACATTTATGTGATGAACATTTGTGTTTATTCTATGTCTGGGTGTTAATATCTATTTAAGTGTGTATTTAAAAAAAAAAGTATATAGTCTCTGGCAGCCATATTACAAGCTTTGCTTCGTTTGGGGTCAGATGACCATGTGTGCAATAATGTACCAAGGTTTTTATTTAAATTTATTATCAGGAATCAGTGTAATACGTAATTACTTCATAATGGTATCGTCATTCATCATCATCATTATCAGTCGATCATGTTCCCACTGCTGGGTCACAAGCTTCCTCTCAAAGAGAGAGGATCGGCCCTAATCAACCGATCTGGCCCAGTTCATGTAGGTAAATGTCAAGTGTCTTTGATCTTTTGAGATTCATGAACATACCGGTTTCCTCACGATATTTTCCTTCACCATTTTTTGCGATGTCATCGAAACTGCATAAATTAAGTACTACTATTTTAATACTTAATAAGTACTACTATTTTAGAACTTAATAAGTACTACTATTTTAATACTTAATAAGTACTACTATTTTAATACTTAATAAGTACTACTATTTTAATACTTAATAAGTACTATTATTTTAATACTTAATAAGTACTACTATTTTAATACTTAATAAGTACTACTATTTTAGTACTTAATTTGTTGTGGTGCAGGGCCGAGGATTGAACCGGGTGCCGTCAGATTGTAAAGCGCCCATGCTATCGGTCGGCCAACATTCCTCACCGTCAATGTTTCAACAAAAACGACTAAAGATATTATATTAGTATTTACTAGGAACATGACATATCTAGTTTACGTACAATAAATCCTTGTCTCCATCTCAAGTAGATCGCAACTATGTCGATTTAACGAACTTCAACGTAATCCCGTTAAGTGTGTGGTGAGAGACACTTATAAAATCTCCAGTTATTGTTAGAGAGGTATCTATAAAATATATTTGATTTTAATAGAGGTTTCAGCCGAGTCTATTAACTGAAAGTCATATTTAAAGTTATATGATTATTAACGGGATATGTACCGTGATAATGTTGTGGACGAAGTTCTCGATATTTTGGCGGATATGCACCATGTTGACGGGAAGACTGAAAAATGCAGGTTGTTGACTGAAAAGTCCAAAATTAAATACAGACAAAGATCTTCCTTCTTTCATGTTCAAAGTCATATTTGCTTGTTATTGGGTATATGAGGTCATAAATTACTTTAAATCAGTGTTTTTCAAACTGTGGGTCGCGACCCCCTCGGGGGCCAACATAAGGGGTCACGGGGTCGCCAGTCCTCGGTAAAACAGAGAAAAAAAAAACAAAGTTAAGAAAATATTTTTACTAAGAATTAATTAATGAGTAATTATAAAAATAAAAAATGTGGTACTTATTTGATATTTGTAATATAATAAAATACAGATTATAAACTATGGAAGGTAGGGGTCCCGATTTTTTTTTCATACTAAGGTGTCGCGTCATGAAAAAGTTTGAAAAACACTGCTTTAAATTTGTTATTGCAAAATTAACGTTTTTTTGTTAGCTTACTACCTTCCTATACCTAACAACATGTCATTAAATTAAAATGAACAAAACAGATAAATAAATTAATTGATGTTTATTAATTCGCAAAATTTGCTAACTAATAGCTAAAAATTTTCTTCATTTTTAGTTAAACGGTGTGTCCGTTTAGGATTCCGCCATATTAGATTTAGAATGACATCACTTAATTAACCATGCATTGTCATACAAACTAAACGTGTACGCAAAATTTCAGCTTGATCGGTTGGGGATAACTGTTTTAAAATTCAGTTGCAAGATTTAACCCATACTAAAAAGGCATGTTACATAAAAGCTTGTAAAAAGGACTACGGAACCCTCATAATGTTTCATCTGAGGAACGCACCGGGACCTCACAAAATTGTACTCACGAAGCATCATGTGCACAATGTGCATTAAATTTAAAACTGGTGACTATTTGCTAAAGCGGTATTAAAAATAGTGACATTACTTAAAATTGGATGAGCTCTGGCCGTAGCCTGTAGACTAAATATAGAAAACATTACAAGGTTTATACAAAATGTACAGGAAACACAAATACTTTACATGACGTCAGTAATCCCCCTCTGCTTTACATGAAGTACTGATTAAGTAATTCATAACCAAAACAAATTACAAATTCATGAACATTCGCTTAGACTGCGCTACATCTTGTGACGGTGGAGTGACGAGTGTCACTCTCGCTTTATGCTGAGAATTCTTAATGAATGCTCGACTGAGAAATAATGCCATCATCATCAGTAGTCAAGACGTCTACTGCTGAACATAGACCTCCACACCGAACGACAGCCTACCATCTGCATCCACTGGATTTCCGCGACTCTCAGTACATCGTCGGTCTATCTAATAGAAGTTTCGTGATGTCTACTCAAGAACCTTTCTTCCCTATCGGTTGTGTTCTTCGAGCGCTGTGATATTAGTCCATTTACCACTTCAACTTGTCTTATAGTCAGCTCTGTTGTCAGAGTTTGTAGGCTGAAATTGTACAAAATAAGTAAGTTTGTTTCAACTAGAGGATGCTAGACCTGCATAATCAAATTTCATTCAGTGCAGTTATTTTACATCTGGCAGAAAACCACGATACTTTTGAGTAACAGTATAAACTCAGGTACTCAATTTACTGATTTGTATAGTTCTACGAGTCTGGCGTAATAAATCAGCCAAGATAAGTTCAACATAGTTATTCTGTGTAGTATTTTCAACATGGTATGGCATTTCTGATGACAAAACTAGACCTAGGTCTAATATATTTGAGGTTCCGTACCCAAAGGCTTTTAACGGGACCCTATTAGTCACTTTTAAACTTTCACAATTTGTTCACATGTTTTAAATGTTTATCGGGTCTCGCCCGCTGTTTTCAGCTCGTGACCACGGCCATTGTTACATGGTTGAAACGTCGAAAGATACCTCATCATCACCACCAGCCAGAAGACGTACACTCTTGCACATAATGAACATAGGTCTCCCCCTTTAACCTCCACACTTAATGACTTCCTGCCACCTGCATCCACTGGAAAACCTACTAATTTTACCTATCCAACTTACTGACTAATCGACCTTATTTTACCTTTACGAATGCTACCTATTTTTAACTAAATAATGCACGATAAGATCCCTTTTTTACTACCAAGCCTACGCTGTCTATACGCTGGGAAACATTCTAAAGATACGAACAATTGCACTAAAATCCTCTCTGTGGTCTGCTTCGCCTGCTTTCTCTAGGCTCTCTCGAATTAAAAGTCATATCCCCAAATCTTACTACCTACGAGCACAAAAGTCCCCTTTTTAATCACCTTTTACAATGAAACAGAGAATACAGAAGCCAAATTCTAAGACCCCCAGCTCCTGGGTCTACCTAGAAAACATTAATCGTTAGACCTTGACAGAATCTTTGAGTTGCCAAAGGACTGAGTCTAACCCAGCCTTTACAACAAGTTTCTTGCGCACACGAATAAGTACAAATGTGATGCTAAGATTATTATAATCTAAGCAGAAGATGCACGGTCAAGTTTTAACTGCATATTATTATATATATTTCACTATCCATACTGCTCACACAAACGCATCTAAATAAATGGCGAAAAAAGTAAAAACTACTAAGAAGTGGCGGAGTGGCGGGCAAACATTCTGAAACAAGCTGCATCCTTTTATATAATGAAGGAGTCTCTTCATTTGGTGGAGTAATGATCCTGGACCGCGAGATTTTGCACAACTTTAATTGTAGGACTCCGGATCTTTTGAAAACATTTTGCTGTTTGAGAAATGTTATTCACTGAAGTGGGGTTGGTGAAGTTAGTTTTCATAAATTAGACATGATGTTACTTTTTTAGCCAACACAGATTTGCATTTGACTATTTGGTGTGTTAAATTTATGAAATTAGACATGATGTTACTTTTACCCCTATTTAATCACGAATAAGACAGTGCTTAACCACCAACTTGTCTGCTGGTAAGCGACAATGCGGTCGAAGATGAAGCACGCAGACTTAGAAGATTCACTCTCGATCTTGAAAAGGCCCATATTAATATCTCTCAGGAAAAAATTAAGCTGACAGGCCGTACGGATTAGAAACGTAGAATCTAAACATTCGTTACGTATCCGAGGAAAATCCACAATGTATGGGTGATAGTGGGCCGACTTCTTACTTGTCCTGTAGTAGAAAGATCATGTCCATGATCTGACGCATATTATCCTTAGGTCCACCGTACCGTATAGCCCTTTATTTATATCTTTATTATGGATTTGTACACAACCAGAAGAATAGTAGAATATCCCTACTTTATGGATTATACAAACTATTGTAAGACTAGCAGACTACCTGATTATTCCCAATTTTTATTGCATTTCTCAGGGGAAAAAAAATTCAATGTGTTTCAACTATCTCCACATACAAATACTCAAATCTATTTAGCCATTAAATGAGTTCGAAGCTGAGTTACACATACATCACACATTTTAATATTATCTAAAATAATTATTATTTATATAATTTTAACAACTCACATTAAATAAAAAAATCTGATTTAAATAATTCAATGCACTCCACGACATCTTTTAACAACAAAAGCTCTTTAATTATGCAGAAAGAACATTGTTTAATATTCATGTAGCTGTTTTACGGCTATATTTTGTCACAGGATAATTTTAGTGGCAACTAAACGTCGTTAGATAAAAGTGAGAGAATTGTAAAGCGCTGTTGTTTAGTTTCGGGCTGAAAGTTGGGAGTTAGGGTTTCATTCAAAGTGGGGTACGGTAACGCGTGAGCTGCTAAAGTACTCACAGAATTAATAGTACTTAGTAAAATAGCATAGATAAATACCTAATATGGTTTATTTACTAAAATAACATATCACACTAATAATGTTACAAAATAATACGAACGTTTGTGTGTATGTGTACTTATGTGCACATATAGTCGCATTAATAAGATAGCCGGACCCTGGATTGACGCAGGCTAATTTTTACCCCGGATAATCATGGATTTTACGGGACAGCAGGTGAATCTGTGAATCCAATAGCTTTCAGCCACAAATAGTGACGTCAATCGGCTGTAACTCGCTGCATTGTCCAAACAATGGTGGGCACATCGCATACACGTCGTTTACTTATTGTGAGGTCATCCCCACCATCCCCCGATGACGTCGCCGTCACCCCGCAACCAGTTGCCTCCACCAAACCTGACATAATACTGTGGCGATACAGAATTCAATTGATAAAAATAAATCGGGTTTAGGTACTGTAAATACCAACGGGATGTGTGAATTCCCGTTTGCGTGGAAAAAGGGACAAACAGAAAAGCTGTATGCAATTATTGTTGTGTCCAAGCATCCAGGTATTTATTTACATTGATACATAAAACCTCAAATTATATTTCAACAACCCTCCTAAGCTGTTTATTGTATGTTTTAAATAGTAAAATTATACTTATTTATTATGTTCTATACAGGTGAATATCTTATCCAAACTACAAGAACTACAAACTTTTTTTAAATTAAGTTTAACATTGAAATTAAAAACTAAGTTTTACACTCGCTATTTTTAGCTCTCGGCTTCTTTAACTTTAAAATTGAATAATTTCAATGTGGAATAATCTTGAAAACCGATGAAATCAAAACTAAGTTTAAAATATTCGTGAGCTTTTAAATTTGTTGTCTTATTAGTGCTTTTGCCCGCGACTTTGAACGCGTAGATTTTCATACAAACTTTCAACCCTTAATCCAGCCTTTGCGCCAAATAACATAGCCTATACTTCAATCTGGTCATAGCTAAGCATATTTGTGAAAACCGCATTTAAACCCGTCCAGTGGTTTAGAAGACGTGCGCGGACAAACCAACAAACAAAAATTCTAAAAACTGTCTTAACGTGTTCAGGTGCTTATTTTAAGACGCCTTGTGTTTTTTTTATAACTCGCAATTAAAGTTTTTTTTAATATATACATTTTTATTATATGTATAGATATAGACAAAACTCGTCTATTTTATTGATAATTTTTTATTTAATTTTCTGTCATCTCGTCCTATTTCGTTAAATAATTAAGTATATTTTATAAATAAAATTAAGTGTTAAATTCAAGTACATAATTATTAACTATAGAATAAGTATAAGAACAAAATGTTACTTAAATATTAACAAATTGCTTATTTGTAATCAAAAATTAGAGCCGGTTTATGAAGTAAACTTCCCAAATGTTATTTTAATAGTAAGGAACAATGAAATGTTCTATGTTTGTTCAATGTATTAAAACTAAACAGTATCTATTTCAGTCTCAGGAAAAAAGTTCTTAAGAAAACTGTTGAAATGCAAGTACGAGTATATCTGTCCGCTTTGGGCTAAATAAACCAAACAAAGTGGACAGTGTATATTTAAACAATGTTTTCACCCAAACTTTGACAGAACAAAGTTTTCCTGAAAAGCTTTTAGCTCTATCTTACATTGACTAAGTGTAGTAATCAGGTAGAACGAATTATAAATTCATCTCAATCTCAAAGTCAGCCATTCTAGATTGCAAACAGTAATAAAACTTTAACAAGGAGAGTGGCTGCCAACCAAGTCAGCACCTAAATTAAGCAAAAACTTACAAATATTACCTCTCACCCTTACACTTGAGAAATAAACTAACATAAACGCAGGTTTTTCCACGACGTCTTGTGAAAATCTTATTTTTTTATCTTGTGTGTTGGGGCATGTAAATAGCTTTAGCGTTAAACAAAAATATTTTTTTTCTCATTGAAATAAAGAACTAGTGACTAGTCAAGAAAATAACACAATGATTATATAAAATCAATGATTTATTTATTCTATAATTATCCTTTTTTTAAACTCCTTATATTATCTATCTCTTGTTTCTGTCATATTTTTTTTTTTTTCTTAGACTCAAACATTTGTAACGGATTTTATCACACGTAGGTATTATGCAACGTTTTGTGAGCAAAATGTTCAAAACGACAACAATTAAAATATACGCGATAAAACTTGTTACAAGTATATATGTTTATTATGTTATTTTTTTCACTAGTAAGTTCTTAGTCAATCAGTTCAGTAATAAATAAATTAAATTATTTGTTATTTGATAGTCTGCATGTTAGTATAAACTTAAAGTTTACTGGTTCAACATTTTATTAATTATTTACCTACAATGATGTTATTATAATGCACCTAGGCATACATCGTTTTAGAATGTGATACAAATAATTAAAATGTATATTCAATATAATAAAATAAAAAAATGCGTTCTGTTTTGTATGTTTACTAAATTTAGTAAATAATCTGGAATTGTCACGTCATAGTTATTTTATATACCTAGTTACCGCAGTTTTACTGGGAGGTCCATGTAACGAAACAGTTTTACTGGGAGGTCCATGTAACGAAACAGTTTTACTGGGAGGTCCATGTAACGAAACAGTTTTACTGGGAGGTCCATGTAACGAAACAGTTTTACTGGGAGGTCCATGTAACAAAACAGTTTTACTGGGAGGTCCATGTAACGAAACAGTTTCAATCGCAAATTGCTATTCGGTACAACAAATTATATAGTTAGATAAAATGAAATTTAAATTAGTAAGGTCCAAAATCTACGTAAGTGACTTCTTAGTGTTATTTAAAGTAAAAACCCAATGGCAAATAAAAAAACCCATGGTAAATAAAAAAACCCATGGTAAATACCCAATTTTCATTGCAAAAAATGACTCAAGTAGCTTTTTTTTAGTTTACTATAATTTTGTCCCTTGCACCAAACCCCATACCTCAAGCGCACCTCACTCTTGCCTCCGCTGAGCACCTGTCAACTAGAGCTCTTAACCCCTGCTAATTAGAGGCTACATTCGCTTGGCAAATCACGGGTCTGCAACACTGGCATGCACCACTGCTGCCTCACTACGAATATTCCTTTAGCTTTGAAACTTTGCCTGAAATTAAATGCACGGCTTATGAGAATTCCGCAAAGGTTTAATGGCGGCGGTGGTCCTTGTTTTTCGCGTATTTTTATCTTAGGCACAAATGTATCTATTTTTGCAAAATAATAAATACGTTTTCAGCCATCACACTGATACTATAAAATATGGCGAAACTGTGATTGTTTGTTTGTTCCCCTTTCACTCAGCAACAGAGCAACCGACTTTTTTCTTGAAAAAGGAAATAGAAACAGAAGAAATTTAATATTCCTAAAAAATAGCCATGCGGAAAAAACCACGAAGCCCAACTACCTATGTGTTTCTAAATAGTAAGTTAAGTTCTTAGTTTATTGTTTAGTTTTTAAAGGGCTGTGGATTTTGTTCAATAAATAAAATAAAATAAAATAAATAATATTACCTGTAGGTATATATAAAATGCAAAGTCCTGACTGACTGAGATATCAACGCACAGCCTAAACCGCTGGTCCTAGAGACATGAAATTTAGAGGGTGTATTCTTTGTGAAGTGTGCACCCACTAAGAAAGGGTTTTTTGGAATTCTACCCCTAAGGGGGTGAAAATGGGTAAAAACCTTAAAATTCGGTTTTGAAGTTACAGATGTGAAAATTAAGATTTGGATAGTTCATTTAAAATAAAAAATGCTAAAATTAATATAAAAATACAGATATGACGTAAGTGGTTAAAGTAGGGGACCAAACTTTGTGTAAAAAGTTTTTTGTTTTTTAAGTTATTGTGATGAAAATTATTAACTGAATATACTTTTTTATCACATAGCATACTTTTTATCCTGAAAAAATAAAAGGTACCTGTAGGATAATTTCAGTCACACCTCGGTAACTATTTAACGGATTTCGATGAAATTTTGTACGGAGGCTTTTTATGTTCTGGATTAACACATAGGCTACTTATCATCCTCATCATCATCATCATCACTATTTTACACCATGCGATTGAAACTGCAGGTTGCCACTAGAACGTACAAGTTTGGCGTAGATATCAGCGTTTAACTGTTTTCTCAAATAAAATAAATACCCTCATAAATCCAGGACATCAGAAATATCCCTGTAGGATAACAATCATACTAATATTATAATATGTTGCTTTATTTTTCGTTCTTCCACGCAGCAACAAACCAACGACGTGCTTTTTTATTGAGGTAGTTCAAGGACTATAGTAGATATAGACTACTTTTTATCCCGAAAAAATAAGACTATTCCCGTAGGATACCATAATCAACAACGGTTCAGTAAAATTTGGTACAAAGATAAGCAATGGGCCATATTAAAATACACAATACTTTTGACCCCGTAACAAATTATGGTTCCTGTGGAAAAACTTAAAAGCAAGTAAAAAAAAAATCGACGTTGCGCGGTTCGCTGGGTCGCAAGAGGCCCGCGAGTTCGAGTGTCAAGCATAGGTGATTATACATGAAAGTTAAAAATAAGAGATTGCGAGGTTTGCTGGGCGGCAAGCGGCCTACGAAGCCAAGCTCAAGACAGGTGACTACGGGTGTTCCCCGATAGTTAAAATCTAGGTGTCTTCAAATCACGAGTGTATCGCCTTCTTCTAGGCAAGCGTGCTCCATCGTAGACCGCATCATCGCTTAACATCAGGCAAATTGGCGGTCAAAAGTAAGCCTATTTATGCATAAAAAAGGTGTATACACATAAATAAAAATAAAAAAGAGGTCGCACGGGTCACTGGGCGGCAAGCGACCCGCGAGGGTGAGTGTTAAGCACAGGCTGTGTAGGTACAAAAAAAAAAACTTTCAATGTTGTTACGAAGTTGAGTGTCAACAAAAGGTGACGTATAAACAAATAAAAAAACTTTCGATGTCGCGCATTTCGCTGGGCCGCAAGCGGCCCGCGAGTTCGAGCATCAATAAAAGGTGACGTACAAACAAGAAAAAAAATGGCCCGCGAGTTCGAGTGTCAATAAAAGGTGACCGCCAAACAATAAAAAAAAATCTATGTCACGTGGTTTGCTGGGCCGCAAGCGGGGCCGCTTGCGGCCCAGCAAAAAAAAAAACTTTTGATGTCGCGTGGTTTGCTGGGCAACAAGCGGCCCGCGAGTTCGAGCGTCCATAAAAGGTGACGCACAAACAATAAAAAAAAAACTATGCCGCGTGGTTTGCTGGGCAAACAAGAAAAAAAAATGGCCCGCGAGTTCGAGTGTCAATAAAAGGTGACGCACAAACAATAAAAAAAAATCTATGTCATGTGGTTTGCTGGGCCGCAAGCGGGGCCGCTTGCGAACCAGCAAACCAGCGAATGTCAATAAAAGATGATGCACAAACAAGTCAAAAAAACTTTTGATGTCGCGTGGTTTGCTGGGCAACAAGCGGCCCGCGAGTTCGAGTGTCAATAGAAGGTGACGCACAAACAAGTAAAAAAAAAATCGATGTCATGTGGTTCGCAGGGCCGCAAGTGACCCGCGAGTTCGAGTGTCAAGAAAAGGTTACGTACAAACAAGTTAAAAAAAAAGTTTCGATATCGCGTGGTTATCTGGGCCGCAAGAGGCCTGCCGGAGCCAGTTTAAAGGCAGATATAACTAGCACTGAGACCCTAAGCATATAAATATTAAGATAAATTCACCATTTAAACATCTGCCAGGCCGGGATCTAACCAGAAACTTTCTGTTCATAAGGCACATGTGTTAGTAGCTTAGCTATACCGGTCATCAATATCCAGTATGAAATACTTATATCGTTCTAAAATATAAGTAACTACTTTGCAGAGAACTCGATTATATTTCCCTCAAACAACGCGGGCGAAGCCGCGGGTGGAAGCTAGTTTTAATATATATGTAAGTATATCAGCAATTTAATCTCCCTATTTTAGAGTAGATACAATTTGGAAGGTGAAATGGTTGTACTAGTAGACTTGGAACTACTTATGTTTTAGTTTCGTAAACAAGATAAAAATATTATGATTATTCGTTATAATTACGTGTATTCCAGATGATGATGGACTACTACTGGGTGGACTATTGACTTAAATGGTGAAAATAATCATTATTTTCATATTTATGAATGAACATTTTAAACATATCAATTTTTAAACAAATATGATTTTAGCCAACGCATATTATTTCTTCAACTCGCGACCATTATCAACTCGCATCACCTGACCAAATACCATCAAAAATTCAATAATCCCCAAAAACAACACAATATTATACAGAGACGCGTGTATCCTGTGATTTTTACGATCCATATCGTTTTTATGTGCGTACGTCTAACGCGTTATCATACTTTATTTGTATCTTCAAAGCTCCAACTCTATGTTGTTATGATGGTAATATTATTTTTTATAGTTCCGTTATATGTTGAATAATGTGTGATAAGTGTGGCTGAAATAGAGCTGGAGTTATGGCGTCTTGAACAACTTAGTAGTAATGTAGAGGATTGGTTTTGAGATAGTTATAACGCTGTGCGTGAATGCAGTCCAATCATGCTGAACATAGGCTAACTACCTACGCTGCTTCTTCCGGTTCGTGGTCTCCACTCCACCTTCATCTTGTCTCCACACCTTTCTTTCCTATCGGTTATCTCTTTCCATTGGCCGCTATGCTACTCTGAGTGTCTCCAAAAATCCAGCAGTTTAAGACCACGTCTCAGTATTATATGTCATCACTGGCCTTTGTCTCTAGGCACTGTGGTAATTTTGACAAGAAGATGTCATGCAATTTCCCGAACGCTGTCTATTCGAATTGGATTCTCCGGCGACCTCTTTGTCTAAGTTGAAAGCTAAAACCAGCCCTGCTTGACCCTTCAGGACCTCGCAGCACAGCGCATACCCCTATTGCCAAACATTGTTTTTACATTGTGGATATTGTTTGTGGCAGTAAATTAATCTTATTCCTTATCAACCATCAGAAGTTGACCACAAGAATATGATAACAGGCCTACGCAACTAATAACCGCACCTTGTAGATTTACGCCATGATGATTTGTTAAAGCTGTCCAATGCCACTGCGTTGGTTCCGCACCAAAATAAAAACTTATATTTGGTGAAATAAAGTCGTAGACTTTTCCTAACATACCCAAATTTCATCAAATACTGAGCAAAATTCTCAAAGAAAACCAAGCTACTTAGTCTAGGTTTAAAACCACAGTAATATCATGGAGTTATGACGTGCGCATCTTGCACACAGCCGCAATAAACTGAATTATGCACACAACTGCAGCGATACTTTGTTCGAGAACAGAAAATTGGGGCGCGAGGGTAGTGAGAGAGGCAACTAGCGGGTGCGGGGAGCGGGGCGGGGGCGGGAACAGACATACATAAACACTGCACCCTGTAAATAACAATATCTTGAAATAACTTTATCACTTACCTATGTTGTTCGTATTGGTAGAGTTTAAGGCCGTGTTTAACAACTGAAACATTGGAAAAATATGATGTTGTCAATATAAATAGGGTAATCAGTTGAAAGAAAGGCTCTTGAGTGGAGACCACGAACCTGAAGACGCAGCGTAGGTAGGCCTCCCACTAGATGGACCGACGACATCGTAAGTATCGAGGGCATCCAGTGGATGCAGATGGCAGGCTGCCGTTCAATATGGAGGTTAAAGGGGGAGGCCTATATTCAGCAGTGGATGTCTTCTGGCTGATGATAATGAATGAAATGAAAAAAGTTGTAAATAAATGAAATGAATCACAGACATCATCAGCCAGTAAACGTGCACTACTGAACAAAGGCCTCCCCCTTTAACCTCCACACTGAATGACAGCCTATTAGACAGAGAGAGAGATGTTGCCACAATCCCTATGCTTGACATGTGGCTTGGAGATCGACGGAGTACGTTCACCGTGTACTAATAGGACACTGCTGCCCATCCTCCAGTGGTTCTGGTCGCAGTTTTAGGACATACGTGGGTCCAATGAAACTTATAGCTTAATGTAAAGACTAATTAGACAAAAGGCTGGTTTGTGAACAGGTTTCTAGCGCTACATCGTGCTACGTTCGTATTCGGCCCTTTTTTTCCAGAAAGTATACATATTTTTCTTAAATTACTAGGTGCTATTTGTCTATTTAAACCAATGAATTCTACATAATATAACAATGATTTTACTGACTAAATCAATCCCTACGATATGACTTACAACATTTTATGAGTAAATCTATTGTATGCCCGATGCTTGCGCCAAGAATCTCATCTGGTAAGATTACAATCGCTAGGTTTAGTTCCGAGCACACGCTCCAGCTCTCCCTTCTTTCCCCTGAGACTCCTAATGCAGACTTACACAGAGCCGCAGTGTTCCTTCAATTTAAACTTTAATATGCAACCGACCGCCAAATTGGAAATAATGATCTGCACACTGAACTCCTTATATGATTACTTGCTTGTTTTAAGACGAGCCTGGTGAGGAGATTAATTCGGGGGGTTTTCTTTTTTACTCCGCTTAAATGAGTTAGGAAAAGTTACGGCTCTCTTTTCTAACAGATGTCCAAAAAGGAGGAGGTTATCCATTCAACTGTTTTTTTTTTAAATATATTTGTTACCTCAGAATTTTCAACTGGGTGAACCAATTTTGATGATTTTTTTTTATTTGAAAGCTAAAGCTTCCCGTTTGGTCCCATTTCAATTTGGTCCAGTTCTATTATGATTTATTTATTACAATGTAATTATTAAAAAGCCATTTCCACACAAAAAATATTATAAGAGACATCTGTCGGAACACCTCAGTACTAAATCAGGAATGCGCTCTCTAAAACCGATAGTGCCTAATTACTGCACGCGCTATGGAATAGAGGGCGAATATTTGGTCCAGTTTTGAAATTTTTATGAAGTCTGCTTTTTATATTGATAATTATTATAAACTTTAATTTCAAGAGCTATTAAAAACCACAGCCTACCTTAGCCTTGATCATCACAAAAAAATAGCTAAGCTAATCCGTGCCCAGAAAATATCACTACTAGAAAAGATTTTATGGAGTTGTTACACTTCATGGCTTTTTTCAGAGCATGTACGGATCACTTCTAAATCACCATCGTTATATTCAACCTCATTCCACATTCTTTCTGTTATATAATAATTCATTATTTCGCTACAGGTCACTTAGTGTTTTAACACAATACATTGACATAATAACAATACGAGAAATGGCAACCTAGTCAACGCATACCGTAAGCGTCTTGCGTAGTATTAAATTATCTTTGTCTGAGGAACAAAACCAAAACGAAACTAATATGAACTTGTAAACGTCGTAATGGTTGAAATTTGGTAATTTTGAAAACCTGACCTAGGAACCGTTGCAGCTACCCTGCTGCTCCATTGCTACCCTAATCTTCCTTGCTCGACTCACACGCTGGCCATCCAAATGCTGCAGTGGCCCTGCTGCCCTTGGTCTCAACTACGCTAGACTCTGCGTGCTGGCATGTGGCTTCCGCAGCTGCGTACCGCGGAAGTAATTGAGTAATTGACGTATCGTCCAGATTTTTATCTTTGTGCTCTTAAACTAGCTTAACTAAGCTTAACTAATAAGTTGCTGAGCATTCTCGATTAAGGCCCTAGTGAAATAAAATTGTGTATGTAAACAATGTGAGTTTTGTACAAGTTCGTAACTAGGACCTGCACTGACTTTCCCTCGTAACTGGGTGGCAGGCATGTCTCCGGCTAAGTAGGACTAAGCAGGCTGGTGGTGGGAAATGCGGGACAGTTTGCTTTGCCACATGCATATGCAGACAATATCTATCACATGCTGCGTTTGATCTTTTCAGAAAGAATTCTTAACGAGAAAATCCCAGGACATTCAAAACCTAAGATATTTATGGCTACATATAAGATAGCGTGGAGAAGTAAACCGGGCTGGCATTATTGCAATGATTCCTTTTCGGCTTAATATAGCAGTTCTGTCCAACCCTGAGAAGTAGCTATAGTAATGGCACAATAAAACCTAGTAAACTTTGTTCCGACGATGTTTACGATCGGTGAAGGTTATTTATCCTTCAGGACGAGCCATTATTTTTCCGGCGGAATACACCGCAATAAGTTTGTCCATGACAAATAAAACCTGTTGAATGTTGACACCAAGTGGCTGGATATGTTGTCAACAACTTGCTGACTAACGGAACGGGAAATATGCAACGACTTTCTTTTGGACAAGATAAGCGGAAATGAGCTGCTGAATAGTCAACATTTCAGGAACCTCGATAAATACGAAAGTTGTTGAAAATTACATTTATACTAGACCACATTTTTCTTAATTCATATCTAGCTTTTGTCTGTGGCTTCGCTTTCGTTGGGATATATTATGCCACTAGAAGATAGTGTAGTTTTCTACCAGCAGGTTTAGCACGGGCCGTGGAAAAATTGTCTTTCTACAGTGTTTATCCGCGCGTAGATGCGACAGAGCTAGAATATGGATACATTTGTCTCTTTTTCGCGGGATAAAAACGGTGGAAAGACAATTTGTCCGCGGCCCGTGCTAGGCCTGCTGGGGAAAAAAATCATTAGTACTGGAAATTACATTCCCGTACAAACAGTCACGTAGTACACCTGTCCATGCAGGTAGGGAGACAAACTTCAGCTCTTTATAATAATAGTTTAGATTTGACAACATAGAGTTCTAATCAAACATACGAAACTTATGATTATGGCATGATGTGGCCAAACATGAGCCTATTATGTTAAAAAACTCTGGAACTATGGGCATTGCTTAACCGATTCTTAATACTTTTTTTAATGATACATAACTATACTATTTCTAAATGATATGGATAATGTTTGAATGGGTTGTAGGTAAAGCCGTAGGAAAAAATTAAAACTATTCTAAAGAGTTTTCTAGCTTGATGAAAGATTTAATAAATTTATGCAGCTCATGCACACATTCATCAACAATGGATTAAATATTTTAAAACAGCTTCGATATTTACCAAAAATTTTACACTTTTCCAAAAAAAAAAACCGTCAACAAGTTTCATGAAACTCCGATAGCAAAATATCCCGCGTGCATAATGCCACACGTGCCACCTGCGACACTAGCGCCGCGCACTTTACGACCGAGCCGTGGAGAGAATTGCAACTAACGAGGGAAAACATACCGACAGATATTTTAACCAGAAAGAGCGAAAAGACAAGCCGTGGATGAAATGAAACAAATTAAATGGGTTGTGGCTGTGTCGTGGACACGGCCGTATGTTTTACGTGAATACGTGTACGTTTTACTTTGCGCTTGTACGCGGTCACGGGCATCAGATAGTGTGTCTCACTCAACGTTACCAATTGTGTAATTGCTATCGAGTCGTGTAATTATAAACAACTAGCGACCCGCCCCAGCTTCGCACGGAAGTAAGTTATATTACTTTTATAAAATTTCCGTGAAAAATTATCTAGTTGATGGTAAAAATCGCAATAGCAAAACGCGTTGCGTAATTTGGGAGAAGTTAGCGGATATACAGACAAACAGACGCAGAAAGCGACTTAATTTTATACCGAGTAGAATTAGAGAAGATATTTGGTTGTTAACGAAATAAAACTTAGTATAATTTTTCTAATGCTGATTTCAACACAAACATTATAATGATTTCGGCAAAAAACATACCAAAAGTGCTATCTGGACTCATAAATAAATTAATCAATTTATTTACCCCCTTGTTACCCGTAGGCGTGAGACAAACCACCCCCGCAGTAACTTCATAAGTATTGTCTGAATATTTCGCCCGTATTTTTCACAATAAGCCAATAACCAGTATGTTGCCGAGCGAAACTCGTGTTGTAAGCTATTTATTGCCTATTTACAATCATTTCGAGTCGCAAATCGACAATTTACAACGCTGTCGAGCTTTGCGCGATACGCTTTGGAAATCTCGCACAGTGCCGGAGCTCAGAGCCAGCCTTCAGTGTTTGTTGTTCTAAAGCGGGAAATATTACAGCGAATGAATCAATTTAGGGGTGGGATTTTAGGTAAAAAACCCCGTGAGTGATTCCCGTGTAATATAAATAAAATGTGTGAAAACCACGTCAGTTTCCATAATAAGGTAAAGGCACTTGTTTCCCGCCTCAGTCTTCTAACCTTACCGACAGAATTCGGATCTTCCAAGGGTCAAGAGAGGGTAATTACAAAAACCTAGCACGCTTGCCTAGAAGAAACCGATTCATTCGTAATTTGAAGACACCCAGATTGTAACTATCGGGGAACAAGCATTCAGGCAACGTATTCCACAGACTAGCAGTTCGCACAATAAAAGTGGAATCAAGCCTTTGGTGTAGGTTTTCGGAATATCAAACACAAAGCTGTGTCGATTTTTCGTGCCCACTCTGGCAGTCTGATAGAAAAATGAATAGAAGAGAATTAGATAAAGCAGAGCCGATACGCGCTTATGTGACATATCACTTAAAAATATATGTCTAAAATAAATCATGTTCGGATTTATAAGCTCAGAACATTGATTAGCAATGCTTCTATAATGAACGAGATGAAGTATCAAAGAGATGCTGCTAGTAGGTAAGATCCAGTATTAGTTAATTAAACCGTATCTCAAAGCGCAATATCGGGTTTCATCTGATCAGTGACAGCTACTGAGTTTTGTGACAAGATATTATGCTTATTGAGATAGGGCATCATTTTTCGTCTTTTTATAACTTAATCTTGAAGTAGACAGCTTTTAATAAATAGCCAATTATGAAGGTAACGTTAAAAGCAATTCTGACCTCTCTTCTCTCGAGATCATTGTCGTAGGTGAGTGACTAGTAGCGACGATGTGATGATCTGAGCCCTGATTCTATATAAAACCATGAAACACATCAATAACACGCCGTGAACGTGTTATAATACAGTAAGCATGGTCACAAATAACACGGTAATCACGGTTACAAAATTCAAACGCGTCTACCGATTGAATAATACATTCTCTTGTTGAAAACGCATGAGACGCGCTAGCTTGCTCTGCGTTATTTTGAACATTCAAAAGGCCACATTGCCAATTCCACGCAGATGACGTAACGCGTCCGCTTTACTCTTTTATGTGGTCACAGAGATTAAGGGCACATAGTAGATTTTTCAATAACATTGTAATGTTATTACGTTATGCATTTATGGCAAGGAATCATGTTAAATAGAGAATAAGAGTCTTGTGATTTTTAAAACGAAATCGAACAGAATTAACAACAGGACAACGTAGTTTATAAGCAATTTTCACAGAACTTTCACCCGCTTTTTTTGAAAGTATACTTCATGTTTCAGTTAATGTATGCAGTTTGTACACTGTGATACACATATCGTAGGATACATCCGTAATTGTTTTGTAAGGCTTATCTTCTACGATCTGATAGGATTTGGGGATTAAGTCTACATCTATAAACAGCAAATGAAGTGTGAAATAGGATTGAATAGCACGATATCCTGAATCCATGACACCCTGAATCACGGGTCGTCAATCTAGAATGGTTGTATACAACCATTCTAGATTGACGACCCGTGATCACAGTATTACTTGACTAAGTACGTGACGTTATAATTTGCCGCTTTGACTTAGTAAGCAGTCCTAGCGTCAGATGCTATAGACCCTTTATAAGCCTTTGAAATAACCATGGCGCTTACCACTAGTTCCTTGAATGTTTAGGGAATATCCAGACACGGAATAAATATTTCAATTCATCGCTGAAATGTATGCGCAGTTGGGATTTAAACTCTTGACCTCAGTCGCAAAAGATATTGCCGTGTTTTTTTCTTTCTTTCCTCTTGAGATGATTTTGGCATCGCACGCCATTTGCCAGTGTCAGGTACTGATACTTTTTTAATAAGTTATAAAATATCATTATCATCATTATAAAATAGTTCACAGTCACAGCCAGAGTCAAGGAAAGTAAGTTGCGGTCAATTTCGAGTCATGCATGCCTAGTAAAATGGTGGAGACTATCAATATCAATACAGGTCTTTTTATTACAAAAATTTAACTTTCTATAGATCTTTCTATTTCACAGATTCTGAACGCCAAAAATTCAGTTGCTTTATTCGACAAAAACTGTGAGAGAGCACTTAAAAAAACTCACCAGTCATAGGGCTGCACGTTAGAAGTGAAAACTTATGTAGTAATTCACATATTCTACAAGAGATGGCGCTGTTTTAAAATACGCGTTACTGTTTATTGTGTATTGTGTATTCCGTGACAGCGTGACGATGATCCATGATTTCCATGATTCCGCGAGTTCCATGATTTTTGTTCACCCAAAAAGTGCCTAAATCGCCTAAAGAAGTGTTCGCATCAAAATATTTCCGTGATCAGATTATCATGATGAAATTTGAATACATAAGCATCCGTTCTCTTTCAAGTGTATCATAATCATAACATAATCTTACAAAATCACAACCTATAAAGCCTCCTTGTTAACAAAACAGCTGCCGTTCGATACATTTTTTTTCTCAGTTGGCAGCCAAAGTTTCACATTGTCAGTATGTGAGGTTGATTTTTGCAACGTATTCGCGCGTGCTCTTTGTTAAAGAAGCCAATTTGCTAGTGGAGGTCACGTGAGGTGTACTGCTAGAATCAGGTTTACACGTGTTAAACAATCGTACTTTATAATATGGTATTCATTGGAATGATAATGTATATAGTACGCGCTCTTAGCTGCTCGCTTGAATTATGGTTGTATGATGATTATTTTTCTGTGACATGGTATTTAATGTGTCCATTATTTGAAGAAACTTCTTCGATGAAAAATAGACTTAAAGGCCTCTATCTTAACCCTAGAATGCTAATGTAAAATTATTACTGCTTAATACTAATGATCGCCTGGGAGACTACTTTAAAAAAAACACGATATATTCTAATATCCCCTTTATTAAATTATAATAAAAACAAAACCAAATTAACTGGAATCTTCTACCCTTTAAAATAGAAACAAAAAATAACCTAATTTATCATTAATTCAGACTCAGAATAAGGCTTACACATTATACTAGCTTGACTAAATTCGGTAAAGAAGACATTTGGAAAAAAATAATTAAATAAAAATATTCCAATTTCACATCTGTGCTCTCATAGAAAATAAAATATATTATATCAACTTACAAAACATAACAAAAAACAATTAAAATCTATAATGTTTTTTTGCTTCAGGATAAATACAAATCAGTCATTTTTTTGTTGCTACGGCGTAGCCGTTTGGAGATCAGTGTTCCCGACAAAAGTTTTTTTTTTTACATTTTGTGCAGTAATATACTTTCACACGTCTTTTTTTGACAGGGCAGTAGCTGCACATAAATATTTTGTGTCCATTTACTATGCCTTCTTCCCTATATGCCTTGTTCGCTAGCATTTACTGTAAAAAAATCCGTATTTCCATTGAAAACCTCTTGTATAGCGTCCTATACTCATTTTTGTATTTTTGGTATCTCATTCGCGTTAAGAGACATCTATGCAATAAAAAATACATTTATATTATACTAGCTTTTTTGCCCGCGACTTCGTACGCGTAGATTTTCATATAAACCTTCAATTCTTTTTTCTTCCCTTAATCCGGCCTTGCGCAAAATAACATTTTATTTATTTATTTTTTATTTCCAAACTTCCAACATAGCATATACTTCAATCTGGTCATAGCTAAGCATATTCGTGAAAACCGCATTTAAATCCGTCCGCATTTTTCTTCCAGGGGTGTAGGAGATGTGCGTGAACAAACAAAAATTCTAAAAACTGTTCTTTACATGTTCAGCTGCTTATTTTAAGTCGCCCTGTGTGAAGTATTGATAGAATCATAAAAGTAATAAATAACACCGTCAACAGTTTTCAAATCAAAAAGATAATGTGACCACAGTGCAGAGCATGTTTTGAAATTTTCTTTTTGTCTAAACCATTAAAAGTATATTTCCGGCCAGTTTCGCTGGCCACGGAACCCTGACATAATGCTTGTCTTAACACGCTCTTGGCTAGTTATTTCTTATTTCGCGTGCATTTGTATGTATACCTTGATTAAAAAGCCATGAAATGGAACTACTCTATTTATCTGTTAAAATATCACAGTAAAATAAAATTATTTCTATATTCTTATTCCAAATATACACTGTTTTAAATGCTAACATAGAATAAAACCATGAGAATGTAATATGGAGCTTGGAGCTTCCCGGTGTGGTACTGGATGTAGATGCGACCTGGGCTATAGGGACAACGTCATGTATGCGGTCGGCTAGGTCTGCCAGCACATCGAGTGATGAAGTCATCTGCTGCGAAGCAATGATGGTCTGCGTGCTGTTCGGTAGGCGGCTGGTCCAAATCATGCGTAAAAAGTCTTCTGGAACTCCGGGGCCTGCTAGGTGTCGTAGATGACGTAAGAATTGAGAAGGCTTACGATCACCTAGCTCCTCGCGTGTTAAAAGTTGCTGTACCTTTTTTTCTCTTGATGCGGACAAACGTTTAATTAGCTCCAGCTTGAGTTTTTCGTACTTCTCGGTCACAGGCGGATTGACGATGATGTCTTCGACTTCAGCTGCGTATTGCGGGTCAAGTTGTCCAATGACATTGTAGAACTTGGTGCTATCTGCAGTGATGTTGGAAATCGCGAATTGGCCTTCGATCTGGGCGAACCAAATCGCCGGCTTCTCGGGCCAAAACGGTGGAATTCGCACGCCAACTCGGAATACATTGTCATCATCTTTATTCTTCGTGTCAGCCGCAGTGCTATCAGTACGATCTAGCGGCATTCTAACCTTTGTCGGTGGTGTACGGTCCATTCAGTGGTCACCAATTATAGTGGATTTGTACTATTTATATAGAAGGAGAGGATTAAGCTACCGACAATGGAAGAAAATAGCTGAGTCCGAAAGAAATTATAAATTTAATGCAAAGAAAAATCTTAGACAAATCGTAGAAAAAGCGAATGACAATTCCATTTGAAAATCGGTGTTCTTTTATTTTTTTTCTTTTCGCGCCCCAGCGCCACACGTCGTGGAAAATTGGAATGAAATTCACGAAGGTTGGCGCAAGGAGTATGAGTACGCCACACTCCTACTCCATGCACTGGAATGAATCACCAAAGAGGTTGTAAGGCCTATAACATGCTTGATCTACACGTTCATTCATCTAAGAAGGTTAAGGAACCTTCTTTAAATTTAAACTGATTAACCGAATGACAGTTGACAATTTCAAAATTTTAATGGCTATGTCAATAACATTCTCTTTACTTTGGATCTCCTTGCTTGAGGCTATGTGACGATCCTCATATTACGTTTCGGGTAACGAAGAAATAAATCATTGATTTTTATTTTCGTTTATGTAAAAATAAAGAATTAAAATAAATGATATAAGATAGCCTATGTTTTAATCTGGTAATTTCTAAGCATATTCGTGAAAACCGCATTTAAATCCGTCCAGTGGTTTAGGAGATGTGCGCGGACAAACAAACAAACAAACAAACAAACAAACAAACAAACAAACAAACAAACAGACAAAAATTCTAAAAACTGTCCTATCGTGTTCAGCTGCTTATTTTAAGACGACCTGTGTGATTTTTTTTTTGTTATCTCGCAATTACAGATTTTTTTATCTCTACGTTTTTATTATATGTATAGATGTATAGAATAGATAGATATAGATATCTTTTAAGTAAAAACCATAGAAAAAAGGTAAACATATAAAATTGGGAACGGTAAAAACTTACCTTTAATACTAATGATCGCCTCCCAGGCGATCCAGTTTTTTATAACTCGATAATGGTAAACGCCTGCAAGACGTACACCTCCCCCCGACCCGTCACAGGCCACACTGAGTTGGCATGAAAGCTGAACTCTATACGTTCCTGAAATTTCGAATTATCGGGGAAAAACTGCTTGCGCGCGGCCTCAAAGGCGATTATTAGTATTCTAGGGTTAAACTAATTGGCCACCAATTTTTGTGTACTCTAAATTTTTGTACACGTACCTACAATTATTGTGCAATGAAATTTCAGTAAATTTTGCAATAAAAAGAGGCGAATACCGGTTATGGACATTTGTTTGACTGATTGATTTAGGTACTCTTTATTGTACAATTCACAGAATAAGGACGTACAGTCGCATAGCTAAGACAAAAACTGTTAAAAACTACACATAGTGGTGTCTGTTATACAGTACAACCATCAACCACCAACTATAACCATCGGCGGCGTCGTGTGTCGGGTCGCTCTCTTCCCTCAGATATGGATGTGGAGGGCGATGGCTGGCACATGAGTCATACTCGTGATCGGGTGCTGCTTGCGGGTCGCTAGTCTGCTCGCGGTATACACACAAACTAGTAATAACATGACTGAATTATTTTAACCTTAGATTAAGAATAACTAACTTCCTGTCCCTGTATTGTGTAAAGTAAATTCGTTAAAGTTAACAAAATAGTAGTAAAGTATAACAAAAGTCATGGACCCCGGTGTCCGTGGAGTGATATTTTAATTATAAAAACTAAAACTATACCCATCTGGAAATCTCTTTTTCGAATTTTGTTCCTAGACGTTTTAATGAAGTAGGTATCATAGTTATTCCTAAATATGTGAATCTCAATGGCATGTTTCAAAAAAGTGCTATACACGCTTTGGCGGCAATTAAGCATTTATGGACTCGCGTATGTTGGCCTCATAAATGCTTCTGTTGCCTGCTCTGTAATATACTATTTAAGGCAACCTCGTTGGCCAAAGGAGAGTATCACATGTGAAAGCAATTTGGTCTCTACAAAATTGTAGGTGTAGGGGTAAATTTTGGTTCTGTGATAGAAATAAATCAAAGCAAAATTCAAAGAAGATGCAACTTAGATCGTTTCAAATAACAACATATATAGCATTAAATTATCTATTTACCATCTTTAAATATAACTTTAAATATACGTTGATTTTCTACAAACATAATGTAATTACTATACAAAGCTTGCATGCAACAGAGTTTATAAGCTTTGCCTTCAATATTATCATTTCAGCCCTTATCACATAGGCTTCTTCTTTACTAGAAACACACCATTTTTCCTGTCCTGCACCATTCATTGCCCAAGGAAGTAACAGCACGCTTTGTAAAATCGCTTACAATATACTCAGAACTAAGTCAACTATAAACTAACCTCCAAAACACGTTATTTCCCAGCCCGGAGATTACCATCACTATCCCCATAAAGCCCGCCACACAAAGACCAAACAACTTAAATTTCGTCGAGAAAATAATTTAACCTTTTTGCGCGTTCCTTTATTAGAGCCTTGAGGGACGCCTCTCCAGTCGCCTGATCATAAATCAAGGAGTTCACAAAAACTAACTAAAAGTTTCTCCACGCGAAAATGATGAAACGTCGTCGAGTTTTATTCAGTTAGGGCGAAGATAACGAGGTAATTGGTAAGGGGAACAGATTAGATGACATGAAATGCAATGGAATCATTTTTAATTTAAAATGGGCTCATTCTGCAGCCTTTTCCTTAAAATAGAAGAAGACTGGATTTTTGTTAAAGAGTTTTGTTAAGTCTGTAAAGTAGACTGGATTTTTGTTAAAGAGCACTCAAGCTACTGAGCGCTACCGTGGGTCGAATGATACGTTAAATTGTGGGTCTCAGTTCATCATCATCATCAGCCAAAAGACGTCCACTGCTGAACATAGGCCTCCCTCTTTAACCTCCACCCCTGAAGGACACCCTGCCATCTGCATCCACTGGATGCCCGCGACTCTCACAATGTCGTCGGTCCATCTAGTGAGAGGTCTGCGTACGCTGCGTTTTCCGGTTCGTGGTCTCCACTCCAGAACCTTTCTTCCCCATCGGTTATTGGTTCTTTGAGGTCTCAGTTGCTTGTCTAATAATTATAAGCGCCCTGCCGTGTGAAATTTGGCTTTCGGGCGGCCTAAACAACTGAAATTTGGGTTTGCCACTCAGCCTGTACAAACTTGCAGACTTACTTAATTTTTTCTTACATTTGAACGTATTTAAAATTTAGACGTTTGAGTATTAAAGATTTAGCTAATACTTACATGTTATGAAATAGTATAGTAGTGTTCTGTAGCTGTGTTAAAAAATAATAACCATCTTTTAAAGCTGAGGTTTTACCATCCAAAGTGTTTTGCAGGTTTTCTGAAACATTTAATATTATAATGGAAAATGACGTGGTTTTCACACATTTTATTTATATACGTATAGCCCGTCTAATAGTTCCAACCACATTTGACGGTATCGCGGTCTTGTGGCGGTTCGCGCGCACACACTCAGCTTGAAAAGACCGCCGAACGAGGTTGAAACTAATGTCAGACTTACCAGCTGAGTAATTCTCGTGTCATATTATAAATAAAACGTGTAATTTTGTTTCATATCACCATACTTCACTCGGCAGGCATCTCTATTTGATCTTTACTCGGTTGATATACTCTAAGATTATATCTATATGTATTAATAACTAGCAACCCGCCCCGGCTTCGCACGGGTGTAAGCTCGGCCTTCTCTACTATGATCCGCTTCAGGAACACAAAGTTTCATCCAAATCGGTTCAGCCGTTTTTTTATATGTAAGAATCTTCTACGAAGTATAAGAAAACATTTAAAAAAAGATGAATGAAATCGGTAAAGCCGTTCCCAATTTATACCGTGACCAGGAGAAATAGGGGTTCATTTCTATATAAGTACTCGTATATAGATTATTTGCACTAAATACACGTAGTTTTCAAATGACATCTTAGTACTCCGTCTCACGTCCATGCAACAGTCATGAGGAAACCGGGGCCAGCCAATAAGTTATCTGCCCTGCGTACCCTATAACTCGACTGGGTCAGGAACCTAGCTGGGCCCTGTGTACCCCATAATTTGACCGGGTCAGCAACTTAACTGAGGCCCCGCGTACCCCGTAACTCGACCGGCCCGGAACCGCACATTGAATATTTAAAGCGGAACGTCAAACGCTCCTCGGTTCGGCTCTTTGATCAAAAGTTCCAACTCCAAGTCCTCGGAGGAATCTTAAGATGTGATACTTTTGGACGGGCACTTTTAAGTTGGCGGATATTCCAATGAAATTAAGGTTTCAACTTTATAAATGTTAGAGGTGCACCTTACATTCTTAACCAGATCTCATTTGTATCGATTGAACTAGAAGTTACTTTAAAGCTATAGCTATTGCTACACGGTACTACTATAGAAAATAATAACATAGGTACATTCTATGATACCATTACCAGATACCACCTCTCAAAATAATAACATAGGTACATTCTATGATACCATTACCAGATACCACCTCTCAAAATAATAACATAGGTACATTCTATGATACCATTACCAGATACCACCTCTCAAAATAATAACATAGGTACATTCTATGATACCATTACCAGATACCACCTCTCAAAATAACAACATAGGTACATTCTATGATACCATTACCAGATACCACCTCTCAAAATAAGGCAGGTCTTTGCCTTGCCTATTATTTTTACATATAACATGTATACATTGCTTTACGTTTGGGCACCAACTCACTTGATGGAAAGCGATGTTGATGATGGCCGAGAATAGAGCTTGTAGACCTAGGAGGTTCAAGGTACTTATTCACTCTGGCCTTGAAGACTCTTAGGTTATAATTTTCAGGAAACAAAGACGGTGGCAAAGCTTTGCAGCCCCTAGTGGTTCGCGCGATACAGAATGTATGCAATGAAAAACAAACAATAGTCAGATAATCAGACATCACAGAAGAATTTTAACCTGACCTATATCTCAAGTCCACAGCCAAAACTCCACAAATGCAATTACACCCAACGTCCTCATCCCGATATTCGCATTCGTAAAACAATTCGCTGGGCAGTAAATTCGCGGCCGGTTCGCCGCACGTACGCTTGAAATATTCACAGCGGGAGTAAAGTGAGACGACTTGAAGTACCGTACAAACTAGAGGTGGATTACGAACTGTAGACAGTTGAAGCCTTGTGGTGACGCAGTTGAAATCTCCTAAAGGTACCTAGTTACATTTGCAATGAGGTTATGTAGGACTACAATTACAGAAAACCTCTTCGATGCCAGTGACATGCTTTTGTATCAGAATGATACGATCTCCAATGGAACGCACTGGGGAAATAATAAAAACCTGTGGAAGTAACCTTTTTTTGTGGAAAATAATACTCTATTCTGCAGTTACAGAGCGAATTTTTGACTGCACACGTATGGTTGGAATACAAGTGCTTACTGGCATAATCATATACCCATTCAGGGTTATTGGCAATCAGCTAACAAGTTCTCGCAGGTAGCTGTGAGCTGCTCTACATTATATCTAACAATTTTAGTTCCGGAGCTTTAATTTATTCTCATTTATCTTTTTCACACAAGAACAAGAAAATTAATATGAGGGCTATAAATGGAAATAACTTTATATGGTTTAAAATTACAAAAAAAGAAGAAAAAGGAGATTCGTTTCTTGCACCTACAAAATACAAAGCAACAAAGTTTTTACAGTTATATGATTATTTACGGGATATTTACCGTGGTAAAGTTGTGGAAGGAGCTCCCGATATTTCGGCGCAGTTACATGCACATGTTCACGGGAAGACACAACCTTACCTCGGTGAATATCCCGTAAATAATCATATAACTGTAGTGAACAATCATGATAGTTTAAAACAGTGTTTAACAAAGTTTTTAAACGCCCACCTTCGAATACATATAAGAGGTTTTTAGCTCATTACCAATAACCCTGTATACCGTAGAGCTTACGTCCTTCTTCTGAGCTTCGCGGTGAATAGATTAACTCTAAGTTTAAGGTCAAGAATGATTTTGTTCTGCATCATGATTAATCACGACATATAATACTTTAAAAAAAAAACCTTTTTCGAACATTTTGACACCGTACAGTGTGTGCAGGTCGTCTAGGTGCCGCTGTGATTATGACCATGGATAAGCAAATTTTTGATATGGCATACAAATCATAGAGTAATATTTTAAGTAACTTGATCACATGTGACATTTTGCATTGCATAATTATGGTGCAAAAATTTAATTTATATGTTATGTATAATTTGTTCTCGCTTTCTATTCATTCCCTCCTTGCATCGATTCCTCAATGCTAAAGTTTTTGTCTTGACCAATCAAGGTGTCGATACCTTCCGCAACATATTTCGCTATCTGTCATTGAAAGACAGCCATCTACAGACTAGGTGTAGCTAAAGTCTTTGCAGCCATCTCTTAACAATACACTAGTTATTGTCGAACAAATGTAAGAACATAGAAGAGACACGCCGACTTGTCGGATTAGAATCGAATCTTCGCTCGGGCAATTAATACTCGTATTACACACAAGATACGAGCACATACAAGTAATCGCTTAACATCAGGCGAGGTGGCGCTCAAGCGCAAACCTAATATTTAATTTAAAAAAGTTCTAATAAAAATTATCGAATTGACAACCCGAATAAAGTAAGAATGCCGCCTCCAAAAACCTATATCACATCAGTAACTCCACTTCGTTACCGTGTTTACACAATCCGGCGCCTTTCCGTTACTTAATTTGTAACTGCTACTTAATTGAGCTCTCTAATTGTGGAACTCTTCTTTTGGTCGTTTGTTAGACTCTTGTGGAGTTTTCTCGCTGTTAATTGGTTGTAGAATGGTTTTATGGATTATTGAGTAGTTTAATTGGTTACAAAGTGGTTTAATTGCCAAAGATTTGTGTGAATGGAATAAAGGTTACAATAAGGTTTGTACAGTCAAGGGTACGTTTTTGAGGAGTGTATGACAAAACTTGTAAACTGTATAGTGTTGTTTCATCTAAAACTAAAATAGGTATAGTGTTTTCCATCACAATTAACAGACTGCTTTTACAATGACTTAATTATAGTTACGTGTATAAAAAGTAGAGATGAAACGGATATCAGTTTAACCGGACACCAGATATACGGCCAACCTTGTAGCCGGATACCCAGATATTCGGCAGAACATTGCCGTTTGGTGCATTGCAAGAAGCACGCTTACGTAGGCGGCGCGTGAACAATCGGGTTGACTCGGTCCGATTCGGGTCTTTTCGTTGATGAGCGAAGTTAACAATAGTTTTATTCATTGGCTTATTGTATTGATTGCAGTGCAGACACTGCAGACACGTGCGTGGTCGTTTGAGGTTATTATTTTATTAGCACACGCAGCCGCGCGCGCGCATTCACCTTGATAAAGACTGCCGTATGCGGTTGAAACTATAGTCGGAGTATCCGGCCTAATCTTACGTGAGTAATTCCCGTGTAATATAAATAAAATGTGTGTAAACCACGTCAGTTTCCATAGTAAAATTTTATTTGTGCTCTTGTTATATGGATTATTTTTATAATTAAAACAAATACGAGAAATGACATTGGTGAAGAAAAAATCGCCTTTGTGAGAATATTTTGATATAAACAGTGATAATAATATGATTTGTTTTTAAATCCAGTATTCGGCCGAATAGGTGCTTGTTCGGATAACTAGCACCTATTTGGCCGGACAGTATTTAGGTCGCCGGATAGTATCCGTTTCTTCTCTAATAAAAAGGTTCAAAATGTTTCATAATATTATTGTGTACCAAAAACTAGCATAACAATTTTTTTGGTACTATCAAGCCGTATTTCTTTAAAACTAGACTAAAATCAGCTTTTTCACCAGCACAGGGTTTTATAAACAGTAGAAAATATTATAAAATACATGCGGCATAATTTATTTTTTCACGTCGACTACAGCATGGCGTTGCTGGAAATCAAATACGGCTCCGTCCGACGCGCGTTTTACTTCAGATTCGTGATCGGAAAGCTTACAGACTTCTCTACATTTTAATGGAGTCAGACGAAATAACATGTTTGTGTTTCAAAAATTATGTGCTAGATATTAGAAAAATATACTACAAGTGAAAAACTATTTAATAAATAACGCTTTATATGAAAATAAGTAAGAAAAATGGGATTGGGCGGGACATGTGGCGCGTTTGAACTCCGACCGATGATGGGCCAGGATCGTCACACAGTGGGTGCCTGATGGACGACGCAGTCAAGGAAGGTCTAGGAAACGCTGGCGTGACGATCTTGACTCATTCCGGAGAGGTTGGCAAGAGGTGGCGGAGGACCGAGATTTATGGAAGGGAGACAAAGGGGAGACATTTGTCCAACAATGGGATAGTATAAGTTAAGAAAAAAAAAAAAAGTTAGGTAACTGTTCTAATGTTTGTTCAATCACTGAAGCAAAACGACACAAAAATAAAAGAAAACATCTAAACCAAATATTATAAGGCTTTAGAGATTCTAGAGTATAATACATAATATCATCATATTATTATAAAAATAGGTTGTTTTGCGTTTATTGTTTCAGTTATAAATTATGTTCTTTTCTAGGTAATATATCGATGTAAATAGAACGCCTGATGTTTTTCTCTCGAAGCTACGCATTAAAAATCCAAGTCTTGAAAAAATACTGTTTTAGCAACAAAACATACGTGTATCGTGTAACATATCGACAAAAAACAAGAGTATTTTATATTTCTGATCACGGCTTAATCGTAAATATGAAGGGTTGAGGGGCGCCTTCTGGTTGCTATTGCAAAAAGAATGCTACGATCTCCATAAAATATGTCTGCGAGTAGAAATGCCTACACACCTACTCGATAAGCCCAACTCTATAACACGTCCATCCCTTTCACCCATTTCTAAAACGAAAGAGATGAAATCTGCAAAATGTTACTACTTTGCGTCAAAATTTGATGCTGGTTCTTAAATATCTACCCTCTTTTACTGTTTTTATTGGAATGAAAGAGACAGAAACGTATAATTCTTCAGGTAAGTCAACTAGGTATATTTATAGTGTGCTGATATTTACTTTATTTTTGTAGGTAAACTACGTCTGTATGTAGGGGATTCGAGTAAAGCGTAGCATTCTCCTATGGAAATGTTTATATGTGTAATTTTTTGTAGTTTGCTCACATAATTTTTTACTCACGTGTGCTTTTGATGTACCTATGCTCAGCTACGTGTAGCGTGTTCATATGATTTATTCCGTTAGGAGCAACTCAGTCGTGAGGTAAAAGTTTTCATTCATTTCATTTAAAAAATATAATATTTATAAGAGACTGGAAAATTGGATTTTTATTGCTCAATTAAAGACAATTTTATAGTGATTACCTCCAGATTGATGAGCATAAATGACTAGGCACGACAACCCAACACAAGATCAGACATGGCTAACAGTAAAAAAGCTATGTCAAGGTGGAGCCTTCCACAGATAAATCCATATTACCCCCCACGGATTTTAAACAAAACAAAAAATTACATACCATTTAATCAAATAGTGAGAATAGGAGAATGAAATGTGCAATGGTATTGACTCAGTGGTGCTATTAATTATAGTGCGCACCAGTGTGGCGTCAGTCTCTCGTATGCTTCATAAACGCGCGGTTGTGTAGTTTTTATAAGCAAACATAAATTAACACAAATAATCATGAGTATAGCCACGTTACGATGCAATGCAATTTAGTTGAGATTTTGACAAACGGCCCACACAGTACCAAATATCAGAATGTTTCCTAAAGGACACAATATGTGGATATCTTGATATTTAACTATGTTACGGAAAAAATACGACAGAGGTCGGATAGAGAATGACGTGGAAGGAGAAATGCACATCCATTTTTGATCATCTTGGTTACTTCGGAGGCGCAGCGACTCAATGTGGCTTATCTCTCTCGCTTGGGCTCACACCAGTTGGCGACTTGGAGCTCATGCAGCTCCAAATCTACGGCATCGTTCCAACGATATCCATATCCATAGTCCGGGCGATGGGCGGCCATTGGGAAATCTATGATACGCTTTCTTGACATTACACGATCTCCCATTCTTAGCAGTTGCCCTGTCAAGCGGAGTCTCTGGGATTTGGTCTCTCCCATGATATTTGACTCTTTGACTATTAGATATTAACTAAAGTTTAACAAAATGCTACCGCGCCTATTATCACTTTATCCACGCGTTAAACAACAAAATATTCATCCAATTAAGAGCAGCCGGTCGCATCGCTCGTCAACTCAGCCGATAAATTCTGTTCCCGACACAATGCGCGGCTCCCTTAACTTTTCGACCGCGAGTAACGAGTTTTTAACTTTGTGGCAAAGCGAAAAATGTCTCTATCTTCTTTGGGCGGTGGTGTGAAATAGAAGCGGAAGCGGGTTAAAAGTGAATTTAGCATAAGTTGACAAGAGAGCCACAACGTTGATCTCATCATCGTTTCTTATCAAGTGAGATCGTGGTTCACCGCATTCGGATAAATGACCAATTTTGAAAAAAAAAAGTGGTTAAAATCTACGCTAATCAGTGGTAAGAATAACTACGTCGAAAATACAAACTCACTCTTGCTCTGGTTGGGATGAAACTGCCTATATAGTTTTCTCTTTCTCTATGTCTTTGTCTATTTATCTGTATAGGTAGAGTAACCAGCATAAGGATTTAAAAGTTCACTCTAAAACTTTGACAATTGATAACAATTCCAGTATTTAATATGCCATTGCAAATCACCATCGCACACTCATTTGACAACTAAAAAAATTCCTAAAAGTAGAAGAAGGTGAAGGACAGTATACAGATGGCAGAAAAAAACCTTTAAAATCCCATAAATTGCACCGCACCTTAAGGGTATCCCGAGAAAATTACAGAAGGCAAACGGCCCTACTTTCAATAAAACTGTCGTCTTTATTTAACAGGGCAAAGTTATCTCCGCCTCCCCTTTGCTCTACACGTACTCTACGGTTCCGAGAAACATACCTACTCTAATACGTACAGGTATATAGGTAGAGTCGCGCATACATTTGCATTTTAAAATACTGGAGCTCTATAAAAATTTTATCTGAGAGAGATCTTGGAGTACGTCGCTTTCACCTCTATAATGTAAAGACGAGAAATATAGAGTGGATCCTTGTGACTGTTAAAACGTGTTTCGTCGTACTGTGCGTAACTCATGGTTGGATAATATAAGCTTTATTATTATAAAAGAAAATAATTATTTTGGTTAAAAGTACAAAACTAACAATGACATCCTTACAATATTTTTTATGACTTTTGTGTAGGTACGCGGACACTAATAATATACAAATCTTTATCCGTGCATTTCCTTCCTTTGAGGACTCTATTCACCCTTCGCTTGAAATAGTCTTTACAAAAAACAGTTTTACAGTAGTTAGTAAGGGATGCATTGAGAGAGCAATAGTAACAATGAATTGATCGTGGCCGAGTAGTACATGGAATCTTTACAGTAGGATGTATTTAATACTTAAATAAGTTATCTACAGTCTCGATGCCAACGCTCAAAAACAGTGTAGGAAAACATCGTGAGGAAATTGGTATGTCCAAGAACCTCAATAGTTCAAAGACATAATTATGACATGCACTGGACCAGTATTCTGGATTAGGGCATATCCGCTCTCTCTGAAAAAAGGCCTATGTTAGAACATGTTAGGCTGATAATGATGAAATTTTACGCGTTTTAATTATCTTTACAGGCAACTCTTTTGCATGTTAGCTCGTTTACGATTCTCAGTGTGACGTCATGAGTCAAATATGTGGTAATTATGGGGTTGTTGTCGAAACCTATTGTACCTACCCTTCAGTAAAGTACCTCCCCAATGTTAATTTCATACTTTTTTATTTAACTTCTAAGGGCTTTTCAGGCAGATTATTTCAAAACAAACTTTACAAGCGACTCATTTTCATACCCGCACCAACCCAAAAGCGAAAAGTGCCTGAAAAGTAAAATTTCAACCATCTGCTCTACACCCGGCCTCGCCCGTAACAATAAAAACTTTTCAACTTCGCACCTCATTATTAAAGAGCTTTTTGTGTAATTATTTTAGACAATACGTCGCACTGGACGAATATCGAGCTATTCGTGCATTTTGGATAAATAACACACAAGTGTGGTAAAAAAAAATTTTGTTTTTTTTTTAAATTATTTGTTAATTAGTCAATTTAAATAAATCAAAGTCAAATATATTTACCGTGACTCAGTCGTGGTGGATGGTTTTCAGTGGTGGCCGCGCTCATATTCAAAACTACAGGCTGTAGGTTCAAGTCCCAGCAATGTGACTTCACATTTACTATATGAAAGATAACAAGGTAAGATAAGTCGCTTGTATATCTCTTGCGGCTCGTAAAGCGCCTCAGCCACAATTTACGGAGCCCCCGTCTCTGGAACATCCATCTAAAGTGTACCATCAAAGTTAAGCTAAGTGTAGCGCAACAACTTACCGCGATTCGCCGACGCTTTAATATTCAACGAAACTAACACTCCGACTAGTTTTAATGTATTAGACTGGTTTTTAACCAACGACAAAAAGAAGGAGGTTTTCTAGTTGACGCTTATATATTTTTTTGCATTCATGAGTTTACTGATTCTTCAAAAAGTTACAATAGTCCCCGATAGTTAAAGTCTTCTAATCACGAGTGAATTTGTTTCTTCTAAGCAAGCGTGCTCCATTTTAAACCGCATCATTGCTTAACATCAGGCGAATAGGCAATCAAATGCAAGCGTATTAGATTCTGTTCTACAGACAACCTCAAAAAATCACATTTTTACGCAGTAGAAAATTGCGTCTATTTTAGTAGGTACTAGTACATACTAGATGAACTTCCTACTCTATGAATAATATTGATCAGTATTTGCATTCTACACAATCCTGCAAACCAAATCGTAGCTGTAAACAGCAACAACACGCGCTGAACCGGTTAAAAGCGGAGCTAAAACCAGTGGAAACCAGTTCGTACCAGTATATTCGTGAGCTAAACGACTGGTATAAATTCCTCCCCGTCGCCCGAGCTGAACTTCCAGTGCGGATGTACGTTGGGACGTTTACATTTGTGCAAGGTAGGGTAGTTATGTAGGTACTCGTAGTTTGTGAAAACAAATACAATGTGGATTTGTAGAGGCAAAGTATCCCGGTTAATTGTATGAACCGTTTCAGGATCAGGTCACCTAATAAATATATTAAAAACCATTCTCACGTTTAGATAGTTTTTCTAACAAAAGAGTATAGAGCGTCAAGTGAGTTTTTTTTATAGCGTTTTATACCTTACGATTTTGCATACGAGCTTGAAACGTATTAGATACAATTTAGTTTCAAGTGAAGTTATCTTAGGGTCATGAGTCTACGGATGGTAGTGAAAAATTGTGGTGGTCCCTGGTTAGGGACTTAGCTTGGGGAACAAAAGGTGCCAATCACCGCGTAGAAGACGGTGGTGCTCGTGGTCTCAAGTTGCTCGGTCCGGGCAGGCATTTATTGTTTTTTGATACATGTGACTAGTGATTGCTGCAACATTTTAATTAACGTGGCTTAGATCACTCCTTCTGTCATTTTTAAGGTCAGAGTGAACGGGTAGGTATTTTCTAAGTCAGCGTGCTCCTTACCAAATCGCTTACCAGGGATTTGATAGTCAAATGCGGACTTGTACACGATAAAAAAAATAAGAATATGAAGTACATAATTCAGTTTTTTCCAAACTCAAAAGTTCGAACGTTCATAAGCATTTATGTCAATAAGGCAAGAAAATTGCTGGACTCAGTTCACACAAGAAGATATCAACTGTTCTTTCTAAGTACTACTGCATCGTAGTGTAGTGCAAGTTTAGTGAAGCACGAGCCAGTGTGATAATTACGTGTGTAGTATTTATGGACTATTGCTCTGCGGCCGTGACTATCAGTTCGCTGAAGGCTTGTTTACTGCTGTTAGGAGACTACAGTGCAAATACAGTTCCATTATAATAGCAAACAATGTACCCATGGATGTACCTGCTATTTTATAAGCACATTAATTTTTCAGAGCCGATATGTTCCAGGGTATGGCTACCTCCATGCCAAATTGCTTTGATATTTATTTTCTTATTACTTTCCGTGCATTATTGCCTGGAAGAGATGGCTTGAAGCGATAAAACTGTCTGTAAAAAGTCTTTATAATAATTTAATTGTATTTTATCTGTTAACTTGTTTTAGTGGTCTTTTAATAAAGAGTTATCTTACAAATTTGAGTAGTCAGAGACCGCAGTACGAATATACACGTGCGTAAAATACGGTTTTCCATACAAAATTTTGAGTATCGAAATTTGTATTTGTATGAATGGTTTGTTTGTTTATTTGTCTGAATCCTTACGTTCGTTTGTTTATTTGATTTTTTCGTATATTTTTTTTTTCCCCACAAGATATAATTTTTTTACTTACACATTAACAGCTAAGTTTCTTCATATGTATGAAATTGTTATAAATTTTAGTAGATAGCTATTATATCATCTCACAGCGCTCAGTTATTTAGTTTTCCACATTTACAAAATATACCTTTGTTATTTATACGTTCTTTCTGCTTAATAAACTTATTTTCATCTTAAATTTTATTGAACGTATAACCTTTGTTTCCAGAAAATCTACTTGTTTTCATAACTGAAGAAACAATTTTCATACAATTTCCACTGAATGATAGGTACTAATTATTCTTGAACGAACCTTGTTCTAAAGTTTGTAGTATTAACAACAAGAAGGATGCTATAAATTTCTTTTGTAATAATTAAGATAGATTATAATATTCAATGGCTTACGAGTTTAGTACCTAACCAATACATGAATAATCTTTAAATATGTAGTTATATTAGCAAATGTTTATTAAAAACTTAATCATTTCTTGACTCGAATCTGGACATAACCTCTTATAACGTATAATTATACACTTGCACTTCAATAATTATTAATATGTACATTAGGGCAGAGTGACATTGTACAATGTTGAAGGTGCTTACTGCACCGCTGCTCAGAATGCCCAGCCTCGCACTTGTCTACCCGCCATGACGTTTCCCCTTCTCCTTTCCGTCATAGTGACAGTCGGAAACGATGCGATTCAAATAAAGTACTAGGAAAGTCGAATAAATACTCGCGAATTCAATAACAATATTTAAAACCTAGCATAAGCTAGCATGTAATCTAGCTTGCAAATGTAGAGACATGAACTGTAAGCGGCGGCGCTTCGAGCACTCTCCAGCGACATCCCGAGCGGAATGGGGTCAAGTGAGCGCACCGCGCCCTGACGTGCACTTTTGCAACGGTGTTTTATTAATTAAGGTGAATAAATTAACATTTTCGTCAATGTAAAGTAAGCTTAAAGTATGACTTGAGCTTTTAAATTTTGAAAAAGCCTTATCAGATGTAGAATGGGGGTTTGGCGCCAATGTGAAGAAACATGTCTTCTTGTTGAATTATTTTACTAAACTTTTGTATAATAATGGTGGATTATTATTTATTAAATGTACGTGGATGTGCTCGAGTGATTGAACGCGGAAAAACATTTTCGAGTTGTTTCATAACTACACAGAAGCCTTTAGTAAAGTATCTACTACTTTACTAGGGCACTACTTGGACTTGACCATGACTACTTTGCTTGACTCTGACTGTGACTCTTGTTTGCCGATATTTAGTTATTTTAATACTTGAAACTGGCAAATACACAAGAGGTGCGACGCCAGAATCCTCATAGACAAATGAACATAAAAAAATAATGCTTATACCCTCTCGATAAGTTGTAAAACAGGATATATAAGTGACTGGCAGATGTTTTATGCTGGCTCTATATTTTTAATGAAATATCCCTAGAAAAGCTAAAGGCAAGAGTGTGCTAGATGCTCCAGCGTTGTATTGCCTCGAACATCGACCGAACAGAACTCACGAGACAGATTCAGGAGTGTATTGCATACTACTGTAACAACATGTAACTTTATTTTTTGCAATAATATCAAGGAAATGTCCATTTACAATTTACATTGATTTTGTTATTTTCATGCTACATTGCTATTTGTAACAAAAAGGTCAAAACGTTGCTTGACAGCTCATAAAATGTTGTCAACACAATTTGGAACTGAACTTTAGCACCCCCTTTCTACTCTCTTCGAAAGCATTAACTCTAATCTTAACACGGCTCAAGATATCCACTCACATTAATACAATAGAAAACAGTTATTCAAGCACTTGAGCACTGTAGGGCCGTTTGAGCATTCCAGGGGCGGTTCGAGCATCTTTATCCAGTTAACGGCCAGCAATAAAGCACGTATCAAATAAATACAGCCTTCTAATGGACATCAATTCAAGACACAGACAATATGAACGCAGAAAATTTTCACAAATAACAACAAATTTATGACAATGTTTATGGTCCTCTTCCCTCTAGATAAAGGACATTGAAATTCTGAATGAATACAGCCATCGCATCCGTTCTGTGCTCCTTTTTCGCAGTCGCTGTACCTTGCGGTTATTCTGGAAACTGACTTCGTGTGACTTCGATCTTGGTTTAGTTCTATACTGTTTTGACAGACTTTTGACGTTGTTTTGATTATTTTGCCAAGCTTAGTCAAGTTTAAGTCGAGTTTGTTGCATTAAATTTTCTTTTACGGATACTGTCATAGAACCCAGGGCCTGAGAAAGAATACGAGACGACATAGAACATGGCCTGACATTTAACATAGAAAAAATACCTACATATTTTATTATAATATCTTTTCGATAAAAAATATATATAATCCTTTAAATATCTCTACTGAATTAATAAAAATTTACACATTTTAAGAAGCCCAGAACTTTTTCTGATAATTTCCTATTCTTTCTAGTTAGAAAGAATAGGATTAGTTAATCGATATAAAATTGGTCTCAGAGAAAATGTAGTACACAACACACGGAAGAAGTGTACTAATCCAAAGGTGGTCCGATATTTATTCATAATTATGAACAACTTTTACAATGGAGAGTTTTATACAAATAATACAAAACAATGACCAAATGACTGAATTTTACAATGACCAACCCTGAAACCGCGATATAATAACAGCTGATCCATAAATTTGTCTAGTGTGAATGACTGTTTTCTATGGAATAGCTGTATTTTTTTGTTGTGAATTCGGCGTTGTTCTCATAGTAAAATTTGACATAGTACTTCATAAAATATTATGAATTCCTTTTGAAATAATAAGTCATTTTCGTGTAACTCAAATTTTGGTTTCAAAATTTCCATTCTTGCATTTTCGTTTAGAGTTCTAGAATACTGGCACACACTCGCACCCACAAGATTCGCCGGAGAAGAACGCAACTTTTATTACAAACACATAAAAATCTAGTACACGTTTATTACAATTTTATGTGCCTTAATAATATTCCATGTTTACTGATAGCGGTGGCGCTATTTTATCTTTTTTTTCGGGTTCCCTTTGTGCACCATTTGAAATGTTACGATGCTTGATTGTGAAATTGTAATTTTCTGTTTATGGCTAGAATTTGAATGGATATTCACGTTTCGAAAGAAGAAATGATTTCAATGAGATTTTTTTTAGTGTTTACAATATTTGACGGATTTAATTAAGATATTCTTTATGCTGAAGATACGAGTATTATTAAATCACTGAAAACCATTTTTCGTAATGAAAATTATATTATTTGTGCAGTAAAACACTGTTTGTGTACATTGATTCATTTACTTAAAAGTATTGTGTGTTTTTATTTTAATTTGTATTATGCAAAAGTTTATATGCGAGTGACCGAGTGAGCGTAGCTGTTACTGTCAAAGAAAAAAAACATTTACTATCAATTCTAATAAATAATAATAAAAAGTCATTAAGAACTATCATGATTTAGAGCTGCTGCAGTTAGACCTGGATAATCTTCACGACTATTGCGTGATGAACAAGTTAGATCTAAACATATCAAAATGCAGCTGCATTACTTTTAGTAGATCTAACCGGACGCTCACGTATAGTTACAAAATCAATGGCCAGCCCTTGATGAGAATGGATTCAGTTGTCGATCTTGGAGTGACTCTTGACTCGAAACTGCTCTTCAATAAACATATTGAGAACATCTCGAACAAAGCCATGAAAACTTTGGGCTTTATTCTCCGAACTACTAGGGACTTTAAAATGATTAAGACTTTGAAGATTCTCTATTGTTCATTAGTACGTAGTCAACTTGAATATGCTTCACAAGTTTGGAACCCCTGTTATGAAAAATATATGAACATCCTTGAGAGGCCCCAAAAGAAGTTCCTACGTTATATTAATTTCAAAGCTAAGATTCTGAGCGCTGACTATGAGTATGATGAGGTTTGCTTTCATCATCATTTGTTGCCTGTTCGAGTCAGAAGAGAGGTTGCTGACCTGACCTTCATGTCCAATATACTTTCTAATAGGATCGATTGCCCTTCTCTATTGTCTCGAATGGGTCTTGTGACTCCTCTAAGCTCAGCTCCTCGTAGACATAATCTTCAGCTGTATACTCCACGCTACGAAACTAATTATCGAAAAAACTCCTTCTTTATTCGCACTTTATTTAATTTCAACCGCAACTATTCATCCAATGTTGATTTATTTTGATGAGGCAAAATACATATAATAATACAATTTTTTAAAAATTATTTGACATATCAAAAGTGAAATATGACAACACTAAAAATAGTTTGGCAAAAAAACGTAAAATCAAATATAAAAAAAACATTTAGTTTGTATGAGGTTTTTTATAGTTTTATTTTGGGTATTATGTGTTTATTTTTTCTTTTCTTTGGCAACTAACGTATTATCTCTTATGTTAAAGATTTCGAATGTTTCTTTTTCGAATACTACTTATTTGTCTATTCAGGCCCAAGTTGGTGTTGCAACGGGGCTTTTACATTATTTTTGTTTGTATTAGTGAAAACATATTTTTGGCTTTTGTGTATATGTTTATCTTGTATTTACTGTGTTAATTAGCAGCTGTTTGTTTTCCATGTAAAATAAAATAAAACAAATGGATCAATTGTCCATTTTTTATTTTATTTAGATATAATAAAATTCGTTATTAAAATGCGTAGATCAAGTAATACTGGTTTAAACTTACATACATACAAGTAGGTACATACATGTAAGTACATACTTTTTTTTCTTGTTGGTAATAAATAGTAAATAAGATATTGGAGTCATCTAAGAACAGAAAAGCAAGTTTTTAATCATGTTCTTAAGTTAAGTCGTAGAGTCATTGGAGCTAGAGGCACTAATGGAAATTGTCTCGTTGCTCTAGATTTAAACTCATTAACTAGAAAGTAGAGTCGCATCTGTAAGAACCTGTTAGCTCTTAATAAATTATTCAGCGAAAAGAACCTACTTGACAATGTTAGATACAGCTTGATTTAGTTAGATAACTAATGTCGTAATTTTACTTCAGAGCAGTATAAGTTCAAAAAATTTGGTTAATATAGGTCAAATACGTCGCCCATCTACAAATGAAAATAAAAAAAATTAAAAACAAAGTTAATTCGTGAATATCTTTATCATCAACTATTTTCCACCCACTTCACTCATTATTCCTTATTCTTTATTACAAATTAAGCATATAATTAACAGAAAATCCAAACCATTACATGCTGCAGCTTAAATGGGCAAGGACAACAGAACTGAATTTACCCATCTTGTCAAAAAATATATAAATATATCCAGATCAGGTTGTTGAGAGAGTATGCTATTCATAAGTTGTATGAATCTCGGTGTGGGCGCATTATAAGCGCGTACAGTGTGCAGCCCCGGAGGTGGCTCCAGCAGACGACGGATGCGGCGCGGCCCTAGCTCAGCGTCACAGCCTCGCATGTACTCGCGTGGCACCAGCTGACGCAGCTCGCTCACCATATTCGGATTATTAATTTTGCTGTGAAGCAGTAGAAAATAGTGTAAAATTAGTTGCATCTTCCGCCTTAATTCTAATGTATATAGTCTTACCATTCCATATACACAGAGGGACGGATACATGTATGGGTAGAACCCGTACAATTTCTTGTACAAGTATCGCCCGAATTTGCGCTGAATTCACTCACACACAAATCACGAGTGTGAATTTCTTCTTCTCTTCAGCGCGCCATCTTTTACGATTATTTGCCAGTCTCGTGTACTGCCTTCCAGCCACCTTAGCGATGACCCATCCGGTCAACTTTGTCCACTTCCTTACTCGTCCGTTTTCAAAAGTTGTCAACTTCCTTGGACAAAGTTGAACGAAGGGACGTTGACGTCCAACGAGCGGGTTCTGGCTATTAGACGTTTTCCGTTCCGTTGTGACCACTCTGTAACTGCTTTGATCCACCATCTTCTATGCAAGGTTCTCTTACTTGACAAAAATCTCCTAAAAGTGTTATTGTTGATCAAACAAAACATCACTTCTGTCTCTGAACTTTTGTGTAAAAGTTTCGATAGTTTCTAATATATATGCTTATATATATATGACTGTAGGTATGCGTTAACTCTGACTATCATACTACAATTAAACCACTAACCAAGTATAAGGACTAAAACGATTTGGAAGTAAGTACTATTTTTTACCGACTTCAAAAAAGGAGGACGGTTCTACGTTCCACAGTATTAAAAAAAATGTATTTTCCCCGATTTCTCCTCCAACTGTTGACCTATTAAAAACACTTTTGTTTGTAGAGTATATTTCCAATTTGGTCCCATTGTCACCAAATTAGGATCTGATAATGGCATCCCAGGGAAGTCGAGGGCAACCCTCAAAATTTATAGGCATTTATTACATTTTTCATATATTTTGAGGTCGGTTTTTAATATGATCCAATTGTAGAAAACAGGTATTTTTTTACATACAATTTTTGAGTAAAACTTCAGATCACGGCTGGTGAAAGCAGTAAAAAACTAAGTTTTATTACAGGTTTCAGGCACTAAAATATAAAGTGTAGAATTCCTACCACTAGTACTGCCAGCCACAAATATTTTCTAAGATCTTAAAGAACAATTCATAATGCGACAGACTGTTCTCGCTTGGCATAACTTTTGTACGTTGTTCGTCGTAATCTTTTACAGTGCGTGTGCGTGATTCATTTAGTGGATATTGGGTTTCCTGATGGCTGTCATCATAAATCAATAATAAAATAACATCGAATCGATTTTTTATGGAAATGGTGGCACCCATAGCTCTTTACTAGAATAGACACCGCGAGTTCACACACTGCATATCTGTGTGAACTGTCTTGAGTTAGATCAATGCTCTGACTAGCTCGCCACATAATTTAGTTCTATCTCCCTCGGCTCGGCAATAGTGCGTTAGACGTACAATAAAAAAATCCAAATTGCACCTTTGTAACTGTAAAATATCTTTGAAAGCAGTTGACCATGTGAATATAATATAATGGAGTTTTATTTATAATTCAGCACACTGATTTATCATAAAACTTGTCATATTCGCCACAACATTGCTTTCCATGACTGTTGGTGGCCAAACGTTAACCAATCTATATATTTAAAAAAACTGTCCTGAGGTATATGCTGTCATGGTTATATTTAACTTTCCAGTCTAGGAAATTACACTGTCAATCATGACAGTATATTTTCACTGTTATTTGACGATAAATAACTGCCGATATAATATGACGCTAGGTGATTACTCTCAGAAAATTCAAATTTCACTCGTGGTGTGAATCGCGCTTTAAGTTGTCTCGCGTTTTGTATGAGGGTCACGTGTTCAATACACGGATTGGATGTGGATCGCTGTCAATATTTCTGCAACGAGTTAATTATTCAGGTATTGGGAGGACTGGTGTATGGGAGATAGGGGGGTTTTATTTTTTCAGACGAGATTTTTTGTTGATTTGATTCAACTGACTGGAAAAACCAGTTGAGACATTATAGTAAATATGTAATTAGGTAATATATTATTTTAGGAAATAATTCATTTTAGTAATTAAATAATAACTATTACCGAGCTATTTTCAAACGGGAAAATGACTTCTTTTTAACAATTCGACAATTTTATATTTCACTAGCTTCAATATTAGACTCACTCAATTGAACAATTTCTTACTTTCAATGTCTCTCATTCAATCAGCAGTTTGCAGATAAATCGACGCATACTAGACACCTTTACTCGAGCAGCTATCATTAGTTTGAGACTCTGGAACCATTAAAATAATTTGGTAACACCTTGACTTGAAATAAGTCGTAAAAACACCGTGTTAATTTTCCAAATGGCGGCCATAAATTACACAAGTTTGCTAAACTTGCGGAGCTGTGAAAAGTGGCTTTTAAAATTTTGGTATAAATAAAAAAAGAATTAAGACAAAGGAGGGCTGATAGCTAGACGACTCTTCAATAAAGGTTGAGAATAACTGTCATTCGCGGCTGTCATCATACTTTAATGATATGCTTACATTTTAATTTTCACTATAATTTTCTGGGTATAACATTATATTACAGTCAACCAAATATAATCTGGGCCTTTTCAAGGACAGAGTCAAAGTCAACGTTTTTTTTTGCTTGCCAATGGGTATACAAGGTTTAAAATATAAAATGTCCATCGATTAGCAGCCGTAAGGGCGTGCAAAATTAAATTAGACTATAAATATGTCAATAGAATTACATTAATTTATTTTAATAATAATTTATGAACAACCAAAATCATAAGAGTAAAAACGACATGCCATTTTCTTTAGGAATTCTTCGACTTCAGAGAAGCACTCCTTTACCAACCTCTTCCTCAACTCAGTACAAAAACGCTTATACGGGAGATCTACCACATCACTTGGAAGAAAATAAAAAAGTAAATAAGTATCTTCTAAGTCTTCATCTTCGAGTACTTCATCTTCGACCACATCGTCGCTTACTAACAGGGGAGTTGGTGGTCAAACGCGGCTTATTCGCGATAAAAAGTTGATCTACGAGTATGTTTAAAATGGTTTTGTCTCGTTTCCGCGTCTGACTATTGCCGTCAGCTAGAAGTTGAGAGAGCAATTTTAAGCGTAGATCAACTCGAGTAACGTTTTTAAGTAAGGCCATTATTGTTTAGTCTGTTTGTTTATATACTTAGTAAGTATTCTAATGAAACCTGTGGCCTTAGTACAAGAATTTGCGAAAAAGTTATCGTTACGTAAACGATAGCAAATGTATGAAAAAATCAGTTTCCTTCCACGTCAGATAGAGGCGCTGTTAAATTTTTCATAGATTTTGCTATTACATAACTATAACTTTTTCGCAAGTGTTTGTACTAAGGCCACTGATGAGACAATAATTATCCACCAATTATACCCTAGCATGTCTAATTTTCGAACTAGGGGGTTTTCAAATCATGAACACATTAAATATACCATGTTACAGAGAAAAGCGTTTTTCTATAATTCCAAAGTTTCTATAGACTTGGATTTTTAGGGTTCCGTAGCCCGAAAAGGAACCCATATAAATTCGTTCTGTCTGTCCGTTCCGTCTGTTTGTCTGGTTGTCCATCCATCTGCCTCTCCAAAATTTTATTTTTTGGTGTTTTGAGTTAGGAGTGAACTCGGTGGCAATAAGTTAGTTAACCTTATTTTATTTTGCCTACTTTTAAGTAGTGAACTCGCATGAGAGTGGAAATTCGTACAATCAAACACAAAACCATTTACAACTATTTTAATAAAATATTGATCTTGAGGCAAATCACGATTTATAAGTATAGTAAATGGCAAGTGCCTTTATGAACTAAACGAAATATACCTAAGCTAACGCTTGCATAAAGACAAGTCACTGTCCCTCGTTCCTTCATTCTTTGACTCTGAAAATTTAATTTTAACGTTCGCCGACCCTACCCAGCGTCCCCTCTAGATACGTGATCGGCGAGCACGTGATTTATCCCTCTCTACCCTCACTGTTCAAATATATAACGAAATCGGAAATTTATAAGGCGCGTGTGCAACTTAAAAACAAATTATTTGAGAAATAGCTGCGACTGCGAAATGGGGAATAAAATTTGGCTATGAGAGATATCAGACGAAATATCTATTTTTGACTTGTATTAGTGTTTTTTAATCTTTGTAGGTAGTAATATGCACAATCGTGTGAATAAATATAATATTTTCGTTTAGAGAACAGCATCTTCATGCACAGAGTTAGACATCCTGCCATCTGCATCCACTGAATGCCCGCGACTCTCACAATGTCGTCGGTCCATCTTGGGAGGCCAACCTACGCTGCGTCTTCCGGTTCGTGGTCTCCAAAGAACCTTTCTTCCCCATCGCTTGTCGGTTCATCGAACAATGTGGCCTGCCCATTGCCACTTTAACCTGCAAATTTTAATAGCTATGTCGGTGACTCTGCTTCTTTGGCGAATATCCACGTTCCAGATTCTATCGCGCATAGAAACTCCAAGCATAGCTCTCTCCATGGCCCGTTGTGTGACTCTGAGTTTTTCCAAAGATAAGGACCACGTCTCAGTACCATATATCATCACTGGTAACATACACTGGTCAAAGACCCTTGTCTTTAGGCACTGTGGTATTTTGGACGAGAAGATGTCACGCAATATCCCGAACGCTGCCTATCCGAGTTGGATTCTTCGGGTGACCTCTTTGCCTAAGATGGTTTTACCTAACTGAACAATCTGTCCAAGATGTGTAATGGTCAACAACTTCGAGTGTATCGTTCCCGACGATGCGTATTTTACGTATTGAATATTATTACTTTTTTTTTTTTTTTTTTCATTTATTTATCATTTAATAAGAAAATTGTACAGTAAAGGATATAATGGCATTTTAAAACCACTAAGGTTTAATAGTAATGCCATATGGAGTTTAAGTCTACGTCTACTATAAAAATAATGTTAATATCTAAGTACACAACTGGCAGCGAGCGAGGCGATTACATCAGGTTATCAAGAAAGTAAGATTTTAATTTAGTTTTTATATTATATGAAGTAATGTTTTTACATAAATCTGAGGGTAGGTTATTAATTAAACGAGGAACTAAATACATATCGGTCCGTTCGCCGTAGATATTATTTGTACGTCGAGTAGTGCAAAGCAGGTTTCGAGCGACGGCCCGCGTGTATACAGTATGCTCGTATTTTTTTCTAAAAGTCTCATTAAAAAAGTGTTCTTTAAGTAACATCATTTGAAATTGCGCATAAATAGGTAAAATTTTACAGTGTTTAAAAAGTAATATATCGTCGTTTTCAAATTGTTGTCTAATTTTGGTACTTACAATATTTTTTAAAATGTTTAGTTGGAGTCTATAGATTTGGTTCAGATATGATTTATATGTACGGCCGTAGCTTGCAAGTCCATATTGTATATAGGATTCAGCCAGAGAATTATACAGCATCAACTTGACTTTATAGGGTATACGATTTTTAAGGATTATTATATTAGCTAAAAAATGTCTCAATTTATTACAAACGCGTTCAATATGATTGCTCCAGTTAAATTTACTATCTATTATTAAACCGAGGTAAGTTTGAGAGTCTACTATTTCTATATGTGGGCAGCTACATGTCTTATTATTCAAAGCATGCAGACAAGTGTGGTTGTGGGCGACGATATTTTGGGTAACTGATCGCTTAGCATACGGAGATTTAATCACTACCAGTTTGGTTTTATTCGAATTTAGTACCAAACCCGCATCGTGACACCACCTTATTAGTAAATTTAGATCAGACTGCAGGAGTTCACAAGCTTTTTTAGGGTCCTTGTCAGCTACTACGAGGCACGTGTCGTCTGCAAACTGATAGCACGTACAGTGTTTGAGACAGTTACTCATTTCATTTACATAAGACAGAAAATGCAGGGGCCCAAGCACTGATCCTTGAGCCGTACCAACCGTAGAATCCATGGGTTCACTAAAAGATTTATCTACCTTTACATTGAATTTTCTGTTCTCAAAGTAATTTTCGCACCATTTAAGCAGCGGGCCACGCACACCACAGTGGTCTAGCTTATCAACTAATTGCTTATGCTCCAAGGTGTCAAATGCACGTGAAAAGTCAATGAACAGAGCTAACACTAGGTTTTTATGATCCAAGTGTTCATTGACCTCATCACTAAATTTTGATAGTAGGTTTGTTGTGCCTTTCCCCGCCTGAAAGCCAAATTGATTTTGATAAATAACATCATGTTTCCTATAGAATTGGTGTATTTGATCACAAACATATTTTTCAACTATTTTATCTATAGACGAAAGTAATGTAATAGGGCGATAGTTAGAGTAATCATTACGTTTGCCTTTTTTATGAACTGGTCTTACACAACCCACTTTCAAATCATCAGGATACGAACCAGATTTCACGCTACAGTTGATCATGTTTGCGATAGCCGTTGATACGTCTTGGCCTACCATTTTAATATCAGATACTTTAATGTTGTCCGTTCCCGGGGCTTTATTGGAATTTAATTTATTTATAATTTTATATATTTTATCACCAAAAGCTTTTTGAAAATATAAACTTGAATCCACTGACTTGCAATACGTACTAGGGTCTAGTAATTTAATATTATAGTTAGGAATTATGTCCTTTACTGCTTGGTCAAATCCATTTGCAAAGTTATCGGCAATAGCTTTAACGGTTAGTCCTTGGGTATCGAACGCTTTAAGAATTGCTGTATCGATTGACAATGTCCCTCGTCCTAACATTTGGTTAACAATTTGATACATCTTCCTAGTATTTTTAAGATTTTTATTTATTTCCTTAATATAATAAGTATTTCTTCTATTTTCTATGACTTTATGTACTTTATTACGTGCTTTATTGTATCTTAATCGTTTTTCAGGATTATTTGAACTTTTTTTCCACGATGTAAACAACTTATCACGCTTTACACACAGGCGAGTAACATTACCATCAATCCAAGGAACTCTTAGTCGTTGTTTTTTGTTGTCCTTGTAAGTGGTACTAGAGCTCGCCATCTTGTTTGCGTTTTCAAATGAACTCTTAATAAATTCAAAAATGTCGTCCGGTGAATTCATGTCGTTAGTAGATATCCAATTCACTTTTTTTAATTCGTGTTTGAGAATATCATAGTTTACTGTATGTCTCGTAACATGCTGTATACACTCGGGTGCCGTATCGTCAACGCAGGTAAGTAGAATGGCTCGGTGGTCAGCCAGTACGACATCCAACACAGCAGAGTACGGAACCAATGTGGGAAATCGTGCAAAAATATGATCAATACAAGATTTAGTGATTAAATTTAGTCTGGTTTCAATTCTTGTAAAGTCTGAAATTCCACACATTAATCCGTGCTCGCTTAGTGTTTCCAAGTATGTGTCTTTGTATGACGTTATGGATTTTAAGTCAATGTTCGTGTCGCCGATAAATAGTAGGTTTTGTTTTGAGTCAAATTTAGACATGTAATTGCCAAGCTCATTTATAAACATAGTTTTATTTGTTGAAGGCGGCCTATATACGGAACACACAACTACGTCCTGACTTGAGTTTATTTTTAGAATAGCAGTTATACTTTCAAACGTTATCGTTCTTTGTTGAATTATAGTGAATTTAATGTGATTTTTTACGTAAATTATTATGCCTCCACCTCGCCTATCAGTTCGTAGTTGAGAGTACATATTATAGCCAGGTATATTGTACAGTTGAACAATTGTATCCGAGATTCCGGCTTCAGTAACAACAATAAGATCTAATGGAAAACTACAGTTCTGGATCGTCTGGAGTAATTTAGTAAAGTTTTTTATGAGTGATCTAATATTTATGTGAATACATGATAAATTTATATGACATTTAGGGGGTAGTTGCTGAAAATATCTATCCGTAGATGAACAATTAAATATTTCTTTGATTGTACCCATAGATGATACGTGATAATTATAATAATTAAGAAATTATACAAAAATATAAAAAACTTACAATGGGGTGGAAACTCTGAGTGGTTTTTGAATCTCATCAATATCTTTTATAGAACGAATGCAATAGATTTTGCTGTTACTGTTTTTCCTGGCAAATACTTTGCCATCTTTACACCAAATGAACTCATGAGTTTTACCTAGCTGGGTTTTGGCGTTATACAAAATGGTTTTCAAGTGTTTAGTAAGGGCTTCTCTAATGAAAACGCGACCATCGGCTTTCTCCTTGGGGGCGTCCGGCAGCATGGATCCCACAGTGAGGCACTTCTCCTTACCAGCATCTGCCCATTGCTTTTGGGCTATTTTTGACTTCATCTCCACAAGGATCGGTCCCGGTCGGTCCCTTGATCCGGATAGGCGTTGCGAAGACCTGATGTCACTTACGTCCATATTTAGTTTCAAGGCTATTGTTTCTAAAACCTTGACTACATCTTTTGGGGCAATTTCGGGTAAACCGGCAACTTCCAAAGAAGAAGAAAGAGTTTTTTGCTCATATGCCGTCATTCCTTGCTCCAGGACGGCTACCCTCAGTTCAAGGTTCTTGTTTTTATTTTGTAGGTCTTGGTTTTTATGTCCAAGATCTCTAATAATAATATCTTGTTTTTTAATTGACTGTTCCATATTGGTAATTTGATCACTAAACATTTCCATCGAAGATTCGAGGTTACTCATTTCTTCTCGAAAGGTTTTCTTCAACTCCCGGCTAATATCCTGGACAAGTTTCTGTGTGTCGATTTGTTGGATATTCGCAGAGCGACTTGACACGGGATAATCTTCTTCATCATCTTCTTCTTCTTACAATTAGTTCTTACTTTCCACATCTATTTACAATATCTAAGTGTTTCAGAAGCAAATTGAAGCATGTTCATTACTTACATTGCCTTCTCAAATACGTGTTATTTATACATACAGTACCCGGCTTTTCATATGGCACGTCTCATCGGGAAGATGAGTGAAATGTACGTCTAATATGGGCAAACTTCAGTTTTTAACCCCTGATGCAAAAGAGGAGTGTTATAAGTTTAAGGTGTATATCTGTGTATTTTGTGTGGCATCGTAACTCCCTAACGGCTCCCGTTTTATTTTTGTTTGATTGTGAGAAAAATTAATAATTCGATGATTGTTTTATGCAGCTTTTAACAAAGTTTTTGCAGCTGTCATGGCAAATAAACGAATGGAAATAATGCAGTTTACGAGCTTTCTTGATGAGCTTTCGGTATTATGCTTTTTAACAGACTTTCAAAAAGGAGGTTATCAATATTTTATTTTAATGTTTGTTACCTCAGAACTTTTGACTAGGTGAACCGATTTTGATGATTCTTTTTTTATTTGAAAGCTAGTGCTTCCCATTTGGTTCCATTTTCTTTTTTCCAGTTCTACTATGTTTGTTTTACATTGTAACAACTAAAAAGTCATTTCCACACAAAAAAATATTATAAGAGTCATCTGTCGGAACACCTCAGTACTAAATCAGGCATGCGCTCTCTAAAACTGATAGTGCCTAATTAATGCATGCGCTATGGGATAGAGGGCGCATATTTGGTCCAGTTCTGAAATTTTTATGAAGTGTGTTTTTTATATTGATAATTATTTTATAACATAGACAGTACTATATACTCGTATAAGGCATTTATAACTTTTGAGAGTATGTGCGCAACAGATCTCTGGTAATGATTAATCTAATAATTTGGCGAAAATAGCCTTCATAAAACACGTTCTAATTTTTTCTCCAAATCTAAAAGTTGACTTTTTTTCATATTCTAATGGTCATATGTATAATTTAATATAATGTAGTTTTTTTTTTATTTGAAATTAAATTAGTTTTAGAGATCTAGAGCATTTATCATTTGTCGCTTCCGTTATTTAGTTCGGAGACGGGCGTAGACTCGTGCGTGTCTCTTCCTGCATGCGTAGATCGCATATATTTGTCAGTTTCGCGCAGGAGCAAAACTTGGATTTGAGCTGACGATATAAGTAGACTCTTAAGTACTTTTTAAAGAATAATACGCTGTAGGTTTTTTAAATCCGAAACTAGCTGAATCTCTCAGTATATATCTCAACTAGCCGTCCGCCCCGGCTTCGCACGAGTGTAAGCTCGGCCTTCGGCCTCGCTACAAAATATAATGTAGCCTATGTCACCCGGGGATAGTGTAGCTTCCCAACAGTGAAAGAATTTTTCAAATCGGTTCAGTAGTTTCGGAGCCTATTCATTACAAACATACAAACATACAAAAATAGGTACAAATCTTTCCTCTTTATAATATTAGTGTAGATATATTATATAGTCTTTGACGTGCCATTAAGAAAACCCAGTAATGTAGGTATGTACCTACCTACCGTGCACAAGATGAAATGTCGCTATGTAGATCTTATTCAATCAGGAATTCGTAATTACTTCAGTGTTGAGCTTCAGTACCTAACTATTACGTCAGGTAGTTTAGTTTCTGTTTAGATTTATCAGAGAAAGACTAATGGAAATTATAATAATTTATTATATCAATCAATATTCTACTTAAAAACATACATACCTACTATCTACTGCTTTCTAACAGATGAAAGAAGTATAATGAACCAATGTATATTATTTCTGTGCAGCCTAAAAATACTTTTCATAAAAAATCTTGCTCTGAGATATTTCGATCTCGCTTCGCTCACGCAGTGTTACGGGATTTTTATGGATGTATTTTCGTGTATCCTATTGTGATTACGATTGCGTACATCTCGTGGACATCTATAATTGTCCTACCGATTGTATTTTTTTTCAGAAAGGTGGCAACCCTGATCCTTAACCCGGCGGGCATGAGGTGAAAAAAAGTTACGTCAAGAATGTGGCAGGGTACGACATACCCATAATTTGATGTACCATAATACAGTTCTTATTATTATTTTCTTAATTGTGTTGATTTCATTTTGTATAATAATAAATTATTTAATGGAATTCAATGAAAGAAGTTTTTAATTATGAAATAATGATTATTTATTAATGTTTTTCTTATACTCTATAATTATAGGAACAAAAGTATAGAGGTTTACAAAAATCAACAATTTAGCAAAAATATTATTCATTGGAATGTAAATCAACTTAATACCGAAAGATATTGAGGTTCTTTTCGTTAATAAACTTATTTGTATTTTTTTTACTAAAAACGAGACTAAAGACTACTGTCGAGATCAGCACAATTTTCTCAAACAAATTTTGCGTGCTCCATACATATGTTGTCCTAAAACTGCGACCAGAACCACCGGAGGATAGGCAGCAGCGTCCTAATAGTACACGGTGAACAAACTGTGATCCCCAAGCCGCCTGCTAAGCGTGGGGATTATGGCAACACCCCTCTCTGAGGTAGGCCTTGTCCAACAGTGGACGTTAATTGGCTGATGATGTATGATGTATACATATGGGCTTAGCACAAGCATTGCAGGAATGCTTGGTTTTTCTACAACGGGGCTCTTCTAATGTGTCATAATTCACTTCGTGCTCACTACAGTGATCGGTTTCACCTTCTGAACTGGATTCATATTTATTTTTTTATTGTAGAATAGGCTTGCGCTTGGCCGCCAACTCGCCTGATGTTAAGCGATGATGCGGCCTACGGTGGATCACGCTTGCCTAGAAGAAACCGATTCACTCTTGACTTGAAGACACCCAGATTGTAACTATCGGGGAATACCCATTCAGGCAGTGCATTCCACAAACTAGCAGTTCACACAATAAAAGTGGAATCAAAGCGCTTCGTACGGGTTTTCGGAATGTCAACCATAAAGCGGTGTCGATTAGTCATCAGAATAATCACTTAGTTCTTCCTCTAACATGGCACGGATTCGCTTTTCTTGTCTTTCAATATCCATTTTGAGCAAAAACTGAAAATAATATAACAAAAAACTCAACTTAAGGAACGAAAGACAGCCGATATAGTAAATCATAAAAAAAGAACATTAGATAATAATAAAGAAACTAATAAAACAGTTAAAATAAATAATTGGAAAAAATACATAAAAAAATACGTCAAAAATGAGGCAGGGTATAACATACCCGAAACAGGTTTGGCCATGAATATCCCGTACAATATCCCATGCCACACTGCGATCACGCAACTATCCTCTCCCGCACGCCCCTGGCTCCAGCTACTGAGCGAGCTAGTGTTGTCAGGCGAAGATTCAAAAAAATACACAACTTAAAAAAATTACCAGGGTGTAAGATACCCTGGCTCATGCTCGCCGGGTTAACTTGTACTTACTTCGACAGGACATGTCATAATTCCTATTTACTGAAAACAATAATCGTTTTAGATAGTACCTAGTCCGCCTCCTCGGAAAAATATCTGTAGGGCAATTCTATAATATGACTCTATATTTGAAACATTTTAAGTGTTCTTTCGCTATAAATTTCGAATTTCACCGTTAAAAGTTTTTTCACGCCATCTATATTTTTATCTCGTTACTATAGTAAATTAAGGTACCTCAAACATCAAAGGTATATTTACGACGGAGTGGACGAAAAATTCTGAAAGGATAAATACGTAGCGCCAACTACGTTGTTCCTGGTGTACTTAACCAAGAACCGGGTTTTCCCCTTCTAGGCTAAGAAAATACCAAATGGTTTTCCCTGAGGTTCTGTAATGATAGCGCAAAATAAGTGATACAGCGTTATATCTACAGATGGCGCTATTACAAAGTAGGTACTCATAGTAGCAAAAAATTTCGCAGCATTTCCATAGATGGCGTACAGTGTAGTATATTGGTAAGATTATATTTAAATAACTGCCTTAGTTCGATTTCAAACTTTTTAAATTTTGGCGGTCTTGTTCTGATTTTTCCCATTACGTTTTAAAACCTTAGTGCCTTTTTATAGCCACAGTCTTGGAAAATCAATTTTTTCTGTGCTTTTTTCCTCTTTAAAATTTTCGCTCGAAGAAATTAATATCCGGAGTACTATTTCTCGTTACTAGGCTTATTATTTGGCGTCGAGTTCATTGTATCTTTTGCAAGATTTTATCGTTGCTTTTGAGTCAAGGTAGTGAGGTATAATAGGTAGGTATGTAAAATAAAATTTATAGATTAAATTGCCACAACAAACAGGCGCTTGAACAAAATTATTCTTATTATTAGAGCTATTATTAAACTACTGAGCCAAAGCTAATAAAATGTTTGTGGGACCACTTGGGAAACTTTATCTGCATATTAAAAAAGATACCCGTAAATTGGTATAAGCATGTCGGGAGCAGTGCCGTAACTAGACTTTTATGCGCCCGGTGCGAGCTTCTATAACTGTGAAAACAAAAACTTGTTTTTTTTTTTTTTTTTTTTCTAATGTGACTTATTGCTGTTGGCCTTGCGGCCTCTACAGCTTGACCGGACTAGTTGGTGAACGCAGAGGGCGTTGGGCCAACATGGTTTAGATTTTGGGCGACAAGCGCAAGGGCACCTCGGAGGTACGAGCCTCGGCTTGGACCGTCGCCGGGAGTGGGAGATTAGACTTGCCCTGGCACCCCAGAAGGGGTGTGCCCTGTGGCCCTAGTAGGTTGTTGAACTGAATGATTATTTGGAGAGAATCTAACCGATCTTCTAACAGATCCTGGGGGTCTCCGATCCCGCCGGCGGGATCGTTGTGTGTGTGTGTGCCTGTGGTAACCGGCGCCTATACCAAAAACTGAATATTTCCTGTTGCCAGGAGTAGTCGGATCGGACGAGCCCAACGCCGCCGAGGTGACGACGGCGATGGGGTCGTCCGGGTCGCCTAAGATATTTCTGGGGCGTCTACGGAGGGGTGGAGTGTTTGTCGTGTCTGTCGAGTAGTTCGAGGCCTGGACTACGAGAGGGTTGGGATGGTGGGGCGCCGCTTCAAAGTAGCGGCGGGAAGTGTGCTTCATATATTGAAGAATGGACGGGAGTTCGAGATCGCAGTGCAAATCGGCGTTTCGCATGTACCAGCTAGCGCCGACCGCTCTGCGTATGAAACGGTTTTGGATGACCTGAAGCTTGTCCAGGTCAACGCGGGATGCGTGGGCGAACGCCACGGAGGCATAAGTCATGACGGGACGGATGCAAGTTTTGTAAATTGTCAGCTTATTCCTAAGTGACAATTTACTACGCTCGCCAAGGATGGGGCTGAGACGGCCTAGGAAGAAAGCCGCTCGGTTGCGGACTATCTGGATATGTTTTGAGAAAGTGAGGCGACGATCGAGGGTCACGCCGAGATATTTGGTGGAGTGTGTCCAAGGGATGGGCTTCCCGTGAAGCGTGATGGGTTTAGCGGGGGGATTTTTGGATGGGTGGAAGTACATTGCTGCACTTTTGTCAGGATTGACCGTGATGGCCCACTTCTTGAACCAGTCACCTAGGTGAGTGAGGGCTCGTTGAAGGTGGGCCCGCTGGATGATCTTGTTCCACCCTCTGGTGTAGAGGGCGGTGTCGTCAGCGAAGAGAGCTATGTTCACGTTGGGAGATCGGGGAATATCGCTTGTGAAAATCGTGAAGAGAACAGGTGCCATGACGGAGCCTTGAGGGACACCGCCACCAATGGAGTGAGGTGAGGAGCGAACTCCCTCGACGCGATAGCGAAAGCTTCGAGCCGTGAGGTAGTCTTGTATGATGAGTACAAGACGGTCTGGCATTCCGAATTGATATAGCTTGTATATCAACCCGTTATGCCAGACTTTGTCGAACGCTTTTGCGACGTCGAGGAAGACCGCAACTGTGCCCTGATAGATGGGCTTGTGGGTGAAGCCGTGGGATGGTTTCTTATTGAAACCTTCAAGGATGTACTCCGTGATGCGGTGCACTTGTTGGACGCAGGAGTGTTTGGCTCTAAAGCCAAACTGCTCGTCGGGGAGGAGGTTGTTGTCCCTGATGTGGGACCAGATGCGCTTCAGAAGGATGCGCTCATAAATCTTCCCCAGAGTACTGAGGAGACTAATGGGACGGTAGCTGGAGGGCTCAGAAGCCTTTTTACCTGGTTTGTGAATGCCGATTACGTCGGCAGACTTCCAGGCATCGGGAAAGATAGAATTGTTGATGGCCGCATTGAAGATGCTGACTAGAAGGTACACAAGCGAGACTGAGAAGTGCTTGAGCACTTTATTTGAGATGCCATCGGCACCAGGGGCTTTCCTGACTTGGAGGCCCTTGATGATCGACTCGACCTCAGAAGCCGTGATTTAGCTAGGGCTCGAGGGTATCAACGGGCGGGGTGGAGGATTTGTGTTCGACTTCGCTGTCCACCGCTTCGCGGTGGGCAGGGTCGACCTGAGCTAAAGAGGGGCAGCATTGCTGCTCGAGGCTTTCGGCCAGACATTCGGCCTTTTCCTCGTCTTCGAAAGCGGGGGGGAGATCAGGTCGGGTGAGGGGGGGCATGGCAGTCACGGTGTCAGATTTCAGAGATCTAGCCAACCGCCAGTATGCCTGGTGGGTTGGCTGAATCCCTGAAAGTAGGTCATCCCACCTCTGATTACGGAGCTCATTGATGCGGTTTTTTACGGCACGCTCGTAATACCGCAGAGCGGCTCTGTTATCTTCGGTGCGATACCAGTCAAAGGCCCTAGCGGCAGCGTGTTTCGCTCTCAGAAGCTCCTTCACGTCCTCCGGCAGGACCCAGCGTTGGTCTTCCTCGGCTGGGACCTGCTTGGAGGATGTACCTATAGCGGTGCGAAGATGGCTAGTGAGAGCGTCGATTGAGGTGGTGACGTCGTCAGGGGTCACGATGTCATCGGGGATTTTGTCCAAGTCTGGAGAATTGATCGCCTTTAGGGCTTCGCCTAATTGCTTCCAATTCACCACGGTCTTGGTTTCAGGAGGTCTGTCAGTCGGGTCGGGGCCTAGTCGCATAAGGACGGGTCGGTGGTCAGATTCGAGTTCGTGTAGCACCTCTAACGAGCGTAAACGAAGTGTTACGCCTTTAAGAAGTGCTATGTCGAGTACATCAGGTCTTAGGTCCAGGTTGGAGGGAAAGATTGTCGGGGTGCTGGACACACAAAAACTTGGTCCTGGTGTGGTCATTTCTGCGCCCCTCCAGAGTCTGCGCCCTCTGCTTGGGCACCGCTGGCACAGCCCTATTTACGGCACTGGTCGGGAGTATTACAATACAATACAATACAATAACTCTTTATTTAAAAACCACAAAAACAAGGATAATATGTTAAATTACAGTAATTGACAGTTTAGACAGTATAAATACATTAAAAAAATTAAGGGTGAATTAAGAATCTCTCTTCTGAAATAGGTAAAACACACCCTTATTTGAGAAATCTTTAAACACTACTGCTGAAAAAGTTGACATTTTCTCAACTCGTACCTACTGACATTCAATAAAAGTTATACTTTCTTATTATTAAAACTTTTGGCGCAATCGCTTGTAAAATATTTCTTTAAGTAAAGGTCACGAAACCTCAATAAATGTCCCTTAAAATATACAATAATTATACCTAGATTTGATGATATGTTACGTTAGTAATGAATGAAAGCTTTCAGTTTAAAATTAATTTATAATCACAGGTGGTGTTACAAAATTATTTTCCGGTTAAAGAACTAGCACGATTTCACTCGAACAATTTTTTTCTTCATAATAGGTTACTGAGTAATAAGCTACACCAAATGTCACTTTCACATTTCTAATATTAGTGTGATAATGAATGTTTACTTGAGTTTTGATGAAGTAGTCCTTCGGTTTTAACATACGTCTTCTTGTTCGTAGACCGATCATCGTTATGTGAAACGCGATAGTAATCAAACGCAAGCCTTCCATGAAATAAAAAGCTCTTCAGCGCTCTGCATCCAATTTCTGCCAGGTTTTCACTTACAAGAAGTAGCGTTGATAAAAAAATTGGTTACTCACACCCACCCACTGCGTGCGCCCGTTTGTAACAACGAGAGGCCTTAGATTCCCAGTCTCGAGATTTGTAACCTTAGATCTCCGCTTTGTTGATTGAAATTTGTCCTCTCATAGCCGAGATAAATGGTGTCAAGTACTAACTATTATTAGATTATCGCAGGTTCGAGCATTTTTTTACTTTAGTACTATATCGCTGATAACATTACTTTTATGAAACTTTATGAAATGTTATAACAATACATGTTTTAATCGATTAAGATAAGGTGTAGGGATTCAGTAAACGGGTATCGAATGGTAAGTATTTAAAATCGATCCTCGAAGTAGGTACTAATAACGCAAAATCTTTTCAACGAAATCGATGTTTCCAATTATCTGATAATTTTTGGAATCGACATTTTACAAATGTAGTAGGAAAGAAATTCGTAAAAATTAGAAAGTCAGCGGCTTAAAGATTTGAAGTGAATCAATTTTTGCATGCTCGAGAATACCTCAGTCTATCTCACTCTAATAACATTTCTAGTTTAAGAGACAATGACCAAGATAATCACGTAAGAATAAGGATCCCAGCTTTGTAAAACTGCGGTGTTCGTTTGAAAAGCGATGGCGTTCTGACGTACCTACCTACGCAAAAACAATTCTTATACTTTTTTAAGTCACTATTTCCTTTTTCCCTCCAAAAGCGAAAGCTCCTCCCTCCTTGTTTTGCTGTATTCTGCATTGTACCTTAGTACAAAAGAGAAGCTCAAACCAGTGCGCGTGCGGTCATATATAATTGTAGTTAGTTAGTGTACAGCGCAGTTCCGATGCTGTTAGGCAAAAAGGAAAATCGTAGGTATTGATCGAGTCCTAACCTTCTATGAGACACATTATTCACAGTTTTGAGGCTGTACATGTTATTTAAATGTAGGTACTAAAACATATTATTTAAGAAAATAATTTATTATCTCAAATTCCTTATTGTAGTTAAAGCGACATTAAAGCGGAAATACACTAGATATCCGTTTTTTTTAATTGTTTTAAAGTCGAACTTCAGCAAAGTAACGGCTAATTTTATTGACTATATTATTTAATGTCTGAAAGACGAGTTTGAATTAAGAAAGCTTCGATTTAGTCCGAGATCTAAAGCTTTGTAAGACGATACATACGACCGCTAGACTGAAAAAAAAGACACAATAACATAATACTGTTTAACCTATGTTTACCCTTTGTTTTCATATGTGTGCCTATGTTTCTCGCAACATTGTTCTTGTAAAAATAAAGATAAATACTAAGAAAATATAAACAAGTGTATAAACAGGGTACTTAACTAATTTTTAGGGTTCCGTAGCTCAAAAAGAAAAAAAAGGAACCCTTCCAGAATCACTTCATTGTTCGTCTGTCTGTCTAGACCATTTTACTCAAGAATACGTTGAGGTATCAAGTTGAAAATAATGTCATATACCCTTATATAAAATCCCTTGGAGTAATGAAAAAATAAAAATAAAAATCTAAGTCAATGCAATTAAAAGATACGGCAGTTTATGCCGCATATTTTGATATTCGCAAGGGAATCAAAATATTTAGGATACTTCCCGGCAAACTAGAATCATTATATTTTGCAAGAAGTAGTTTGACCTTTGTCAATGTAGGGGGACAACAGTTTACTTTCGGCAAAGTTAAGTTGGTCCTTCAATCCAGTTTATCTTTTCGATAGAGCAATGTTCGGTTGCCACGTTTACATCTCACACATCCACACACACACAGCACTCAGACTTATAAAACATACCACATACCTACACAAATCTTTTTAACTACTCTAATAATAGTTATAGCAATGTAATATGTCTCAAGTGAATTAGTTACTAGAAACAATTAGTTGGTATTGTAATACCCGTCGTCGCCTAATGCTCACCTACCATCTTCTTTCTGAGCAAAGGGGTATGCTGTTAACCAGCCCTGCGTGACCCTTCGGGACCTCGCAGCACAGCGCTGAGCATACCCCTATTGCCAAACATTGTTTTACCTTATGTGTTTATTGTTTTTAGCAATAAATAAATCTTATTCTTATTCTTTCATAGTTTATGTACATCACACTAATGAATTTACATAATATATCTACAAGTTTGTACGGAACTCTTGGTGCTCGAGACGGTCGCACTTGCCAGGTTTTGTAAGGTCAACAATTCTTAGAATTTAGATCGGGCAAGATTTTTTTTCGTGTAGTCTATGATGAGGGTGAACAAGTCATCCTGATGGAGGATCAGTAATTTTTACAACTCAATGCTTTAATGGCTTCAAGGCGATAAATTGTTTTTCGTTTAAAATTTCGTTGAACTGGTTTAGTGCGAAATTATTTTAGTCTCCATCTGTTGCTGCCTATCAAACTAAGTGGAATAATGAAATAGTGTAAGAATATACACGTAATATATATGGAGATAAAGTAATAATATTATGTAAGATGAGTTCTCTTACTCTACATATCTGTTTGTCTATCAACAAACTGCGAGATTTATTATCTCAAATAAGTATATTTTCTTGTTTTTGTATCCAAATTACGAGTATAATTACAGGAATTTTTTAATTCAATGGGGTAAGTTAACATTATAATGATTATAAACCTAATTAGACCTAACATGGTTTTTTTTCATACAAAAAAAATATTTGAATTTTTTACTAGCGGACCCGGTAGATGTCATCCTGCCCGACCGGGTCCAATTATGTTTTCAAACCATTTAGAAACCCATTGAAATATACATAAAAACTCCATTCAAATCGGTCCAGCCGTATAAGTGGAGTTAAGTGACAAACACACGTACAGAAGAATTATATATTATATTAAGAAGATATATATATATATATATATAAAAGGTAATGTGTTTATGTATGTACGTCACTATGGACATCGAAATGGCTGGACTGATTTTGATGTAATCCTGTGGTTTTTGATAGCGATGGAAGCAACAGTTAGTTTAGTGTTTAAATATTTTTTCTACAAAATACAAGAACAAAAATGGAATCTATACATTGACATAATATTACATCATACATTAAAAGAAATTGACAACTAAGTCGAAGAAGGTTACTGTCAATACCATGCAAGATGCTTCAAGGAGGTATAAATAATGTGGGTGAAACCGTGGGATTGCAACTAGTATTGTATAAAAATCGATGTGTCCCTTTGGACTCCAAAACGGCTGCATGATTTTGACATGACATTCACTGACAGATAGCTGATATAATAAATAACAACTTTTATCGAGGGTATCCACGCGGGTGAACCCGTGGGGCGTAGCAAGTATTGCATAAAGTTCTTAGAAACTCCCCTTAGATAAGAAAAAAGTTGAAGAGTCGAAGTCCGGAAGTAATTTTTACCGCATCATAAATACCAAGGATTGGATTCAAGCCACAAGTGAAGTACTCATACTCAATTATTCATACAATCAGTATCATAAAATGTGACCAAAACTCTGGCGTATTTCTTGCTCAACGTATTAACATTGCTTTTCAGCGTGGTAATGTCGCCAGCATGCTGGGTGCGATGCCAACTGTTAGTGGGCTTAAGCCTTTAGTATTGTCTCTGGCCATTCAACATGCCACTGGACTAGTCTAACTGTTTTTGTATAGTAAGTACCTAGTTTAGGTTTTAGTGTGAGTTAGCGTGTATTTTTGCGCTCGAATAACTAACTGATAACCGATGGGGAAGAAAGGTTCTTGAGTGGAGACCGCGCACCGGAACACGCAGCGTAGGTAGGCCTCCCACTAGATGGACCGACGACATTGTGAGAGTCGCGGGCATCCAGTGGATGCAGATGGCAGGATGTCGCTCAGTGTGGAGGTTAAAGGGGGAGGCCTATGTTCAGCAGTGGACGTTTTCTGGCTGATAATGATGATGATGTAGTGGGCAGATTGCGACTATAAATATATTTGAAGAATGGTACACCGCTGCTAACGAGACTCTTCCATCTTTTTGAATCGTAACCCCACCCACTACATACAGGACCATTATTAGCACTTTCTTTGTATACGTCACTTGTGCCAGTCACTCGCTACTTGTACCAGTCACGCATCATTGTGCTAGTCATATGTCACGTCTTGTGCCAGTCCAGTTTCTCTATCAGCCACATGTCAATTAGATCAGTCACACGTCAATTTACGAAAATGAAAACAACATAAACCTAGAATGTGTGCACCCAAGAAAAAAAAAACAGCTGAAAAAAAGCTCATCCTAAGCTTTTAAGGTAGTGAAAAACTTCAAAGAAACATCTAGAGATAAGCGGCTGTGTATAAATTAAGCGTTTAATTATATTTTCAGGTGATCTCTGACCTAAATAAAACGGCTCAATTTCCACCATTTACATTTCCAGGCAGTTGGAAACGAAGCCGATAACTTTCCGGATTTGCACACCTCGTAATTAAACTTCCGATCTAAATCAAATCATCATTCTGAGGTATTTATAAGTAAATGTTAATGTACATTTAGATTATCTCTTAGACAATATTTAGTTATACGACGGTATTGATATAAATAATTATGTATGTACATTGAATTCATTGCGCACTCTTAATAAAATAATGACCGAATCCAAAATCGCAAACTTTTGGGAATTGGCCAAAAACGAATTTTACCAGATGATATATTTTTTTAAGCTGCTATAAAATCAAGCTTAATTAGTTTAGCTAAAAACTAAAACTGGCAATATAATCTTAAATATGTTAATTTTAAGTTACAATGAACACAATGTTTATTATTTACTTTATTTTATATAAAATATCAGTAACAATAATATGCTTCGGAGTTGAGACATTATTTTACTAAAAAATCTTAATAGTTATTGTCGTATCTAAAAAAGAGTCTATATTCTACTAAGTGATAGTAAATAATCATTGACCCATTTTAGATTAAGCCACTACTTTTTTATGAAATAGAAAAATTACTAGTCTTATAAAGGATTATGTCTATATACATTCAAAGAATAGGAAATCATGGGCGTGACTCATCTAAAAAAGTAGTGTTTTAGGTTTCAGGATCGCAATAAAAACAATCTAGGTAGTTAAAAAATACTTTATATTAATAAAATAATCATTAATGAGTATCAAAGTGTGATGCCTTCTTAAAGTACAATCAGTCAAATTTTAACAAGGAACTAGTTTAATATTAAAGTTAAAATTACACACTTTAACTATCAATAGTTTCAAAATAGCCTAAGAACACGATTAATAATCAGTCAAACCTTATGTAACCTTGTGACTTTAAATAAGAACATTTTTTTTTATTGGTTTTACTCTAAAGTAATGTATTTTTTTGGTTCAAAACATGCAATACTCAACTATAGATTGGTCACTTTTATAACTAAGTAATAGGTAACAGATTGACTTCATCATGATGACCAAGAAGCAAATATTCAATGATCAGCAAGGCGAAAACCGGTAGCGATCCCCGTATCTGACAGAGACACATTGAATATCAACATCAAGCTCGAGAAGTAGCGTCTGGTGAAGTCTACGCTCCGTCCTTGTCATGCTAAAGTCCAAAACCCCAAAGACTCCCAACTCGAACTGCATAATCGCTTTCAAGGCCTAGCCGAAAGCGGAACTGTGGACGAACTAAACAATGGGTTGGTGGAAACTGTCCAAGCAGTGGGGTCCAAGTTCTTTAAGACCCCACGCTGAAAAAGACCTCAGAAGCTCTCAGACGAAACCATTAAGCTAATGGGAGACCGGGCTGAGATGAGACTGCAATCTTCAGCTGATATGTCGGATTATGGCAAACTTAAAAGACGAATCTTGAAATCGGTGCGACACGATCTGCTTTCCTATAATACAAGATGTATTAGTGACGCAATTGGCGGTACCAAGGCTCGAAAGTGTTCGCGAAGAATTCGTCTATTGGGAAAAGCCAAATGATGAAGCTGAAGATCGAGGATGGCAGTATCATTTCGTCAAAGCCGGAGATTCTGAGAGAGCTCGAGAGGTTTTACGGACAGTTGTACACCTCGACACGACAGCCCATTGTCAGTACAGCTCAGGACAAGAGAGCTAAACTGACCCGACACTACACTGAGGACATCCCAGACATCAGCTTGTACGAGATTAGAATGGCTCTAAAACAGCTTAAGAACAACAAGGCGCCGGGTGATGACGGAATCACGACATAATTTCTGAAAGCGGATGGAAAACCGGTATTTTTAGTCCTCCAGAAGTTATTTAATTCCGTCATACTCGAAGGTACTACGCCTGAAGCAAGGCATAGGAGTGTGGTGGTGCTCTTCTTCAAAAAAGGTGATAACACCTTATTGAAGAATTATAGACCCATCTCACTCCTGAGCCATGTGTACAGGTAGTTCTCCAGAGTCATTACGAACCGTCTCTAAAACAGGTTTGATGACGTCCAGCCTCCCGAACAAGCCGGTTTTCATAAAGGCTGGAGCACCATAGACCACATACACACGCTCTGCCAGATTATACAGTAGACTGAGGAGTATAATCGGCCATTATGTCTAGCGTTTGTGGACTATGAAAAAGCCTTCGATTCAAACGAGACCTGGGCAGTACTGCAGTCCCTCCAGCGTTGTCATATCGACTATAGGTATATCGAAGTGCTGAAGTGTTTGTATAGAAACGCCACCATGTCGATCCGATTACAGGACGAGAGCACGGAACCAATCCAATTGCAGAAAGGCGTGAGACAGGGAGATGTTATCTCTCCGAAACTGTTCACTAACGCATTGGAGGGCGTTTTTTAAGCTCTTTGACTGGAACGGATTCGGCATCAACATCAATACGTCACAACAATACATCACTCACCTTCGTTTTGTCGATGATATAGTCATCATGACAGAGTCGCTGGAGAACCTTAACACGATGCTCAGCGACCTCAGTAGCCTTTCCCAACAGGTGGGTCTTATAATGAACATGGACAAGACAAAAGTCATGTCCAATGTCCATGTTGTACCCGTACCGGTAATCGTTGGGAACGATACTCTCGAAATTGTTGACCATTACAACTATCTTGGACAGATTGTTCAATTAGGTAAGTCCAACTTAGGCAAAGAGGTCGCCCGAAGAATCCAACTCGGATGGGCAGCGTTCGGGAAATTGCGTGACATCTTCTCGTCCAAGATACCACAGTGCCTAAAGACATAGGTCTTTGACCAGTGTGTGTTGCCAGTGATGACATATGGTACTGAGACGTGGTCCTTACCTGTTGGCCTTTTGGAAAAACTCAGTCACACAACGGGCAATGGAGAGAGCTATGCTTGGAGTTTCTTTGCGCGATAAAATCCGGAACGTAGATATTCGCCAAAGAACCAGAGTCACCGACATTGCTATTAAGATTTGCAAGTTGAAGTGGCAATAGGAAGGCCACATCGCTCGAAGAACTGATGACCGATGGGGAAGAAAGGTTCTTGAGTTGAGACCACGAACCGGAAGACGCAGTGTAGGTAGGCCTCCCACTAGATGAACCGACGACATTGTGGGAGTCGCGGGCATCCAGTGGATGCAGATGGCAGGATGTCGTTCAGTGTGGAGGTTAAAGGGGGAGGCCTATGTTCAGCAGTGGACGTCTTCTGGCTGATGATGATAATAGGCAACAGGTAATAATTGGTTCACAAAATATATAATTCTTAGGACGGTCAATCAATCACGAACTTATAAATAAATAAATATATACTTTATCATTATAATAACTAGCAAAATGTGCTGGAATCACTTTGCTAGTAATAAGGCTTTTGAGATCCAGTTTTTTTTTATCTAGTTCAAATCTTTGGCTGTTGGCTTTTTCGATAGAAATGTCATCGGCCGTTGCCAGAGATTTTCTTATACCTCCCCTAACATTCACTTCCTGAAATACAGTATCATCGAAATGGACGTAGTCGGAGGACACTTCAAAATTTAATCGACGTCTTGATTTTCTTTGAATAAATTTCTTCTTCTTACCATTCTCTTTTAAACTTGCTTTTTTTAGAACCAGGGGATTCTGAAACCTGTAAAAAAATTACATAATTTTACGCAAGTGCGTTTTAAGCTAAGGAAAGCAAAATACGAAAAATTTAATAAACGAGAATCCCCCGACGACAGCCAACATTAAAACTTGCTGCACAAAAATTGGTTCTATACAAAATAAAGGTTTAAGTATACATTACCACAGTAATTGGCAAGTTATCTGTTACAACAGTAGGATAATAATTATGATAAAAAATAACAACTTACTGTGTTATACCTTATTAGTTACCAAAAGCTTATTGGATTAAAGAGATGATGATGGTGTGTTAGTAGTGTGTCCGCGTTTACTGAAGCCATCCATTTCAACGTTTATGCTATTAAGTAAACGTTTAAATCGTTGTTTTTCCATTATGAACGATTTCCATACACCAGTGAAAAGTCTAGAACAAAAAATATTAAGATGCGGCGTTCAGTTTTAATGGAATTGTATCACTATAACGACGCAATTCGTATTACTACGCATAAATATTTATTTTTTTAGTAATACGTAGCATTAACTCAAAATGCGTCGATCAAAAAATATAAAGTCAAGTAATACAAAGACCCATTAAGGAATGTAGAAATTATAATTCAAAATGTTGAAAACGATATGGACGCATAACTAAAATGGTCACTTAAGCTGTTGTAATCTTTAAAACAATAACGACTCAATACTGAATAAGTCACCTAAAATTCATGCATTTTTGTTAAAACGACGACCTAATTCAAAATGGGTTACTATTTCATAAAATACATAATGAAAAACTTACCTTTATTTTTAGTAAAACAACGACGCATCTGGGAATCGGTCGTTGTCGCGCACCGCCGTCTCGCACTACGGTTGGTGTAACGCGGAATCAGCCGATGTACTACTGAGTTACAACGCGCGGGGTGGAAGACGGATAAAGACTCAAATAGTTTTATACCTTATTGCGCAAGGAATTCTGGTGTTTTTATTTGCCTAGATTGTAAAGCTTGATCTTTTAGGTCGATATTTTACTAAAACTCATTTTGCCAAAATTTCGTGTTCGGTCATTATTTTATTAAGAGTGCGATTGTATGATGGACAAATTTTGGAAAGGTTTTAAAGCAGACATGCTGAGAAAGCAGCAGTCCAAGTTGGTACCATTCTTTACCGATCAACAAATTTGACAATTAAATAGACAAATTCGATCACATCGATTACGGGTCAAATGACATTTTATCGAATTTGACAGTTAACTGTCAAATTTGTCGATTGATTAAGAACGATACTTGCACTTGAATTATACTGACAGATTTAATTATTTAAGTCCTGTGTGTACATCAATTCGATTATCATTAAACACAAACAAAAATATAACTAAATGTCACAAAAATTACAGGTGAAGAGAGCATGCATTAATATTAAGCAAAAAAAATTAAGTAAATGTCAAATATAGGAAATATACAAATAATAATTAAAAACTGTTCAGATAATCAGCTTAAAACTAATAAAGTTGTCACAAAATATATCGATATCGGTTGTCTTAGATAGTGTTATACTGATTGGTGCAACAAGGGTGCATTGAATGCCAGGTTAGAGCTTGAAAACCGGAGCAGAGAAAATATTAAAACGGGATACTCTAGGTAACGTTCGAGGATTTGTTAGGGATAATTGGTAAAGTAAGTCCGGTAAAAATCTACTGGCAGATTTGCCAAGTGAGAGTCAACGCAGACAGAATGTGGTTAGTTACTTTATATTTTAGTCTTTACTTCAACATTATTATTTACAAATATAATATGAACTCTGTTCACCTCGCACCTCTCATACTTGCTTGAGTTGCTTGAAGCTTCTGATCTGCATATTACAGGCTCATTAACTTTAATCATATTCGCTGAAGGAAGCTGTGAATATGCAAATCATCTCTTGAGATTTTATTTTGATGAACAAAGATGTTCATCGCCGTGAATCGTAAAACAAATTTACCCATGAAACAAATTAGGAAAACAAACTCGATTCCCGAATACGTTTTGATATTTAAATTAACATCAGGTGACGTTTTAACCTAATTAGGCTACATCGGCCTTGGGTAAGTGATCAAACGCGTAACCTGTCAGTGGTAAAATTACAAACATCATACAAACAATAACATAACATAAGTTACAAACTTTTATGATGTTTGTAATTTTATCTAAGTACCTACTTATTTTGAACTAGTCGACCGTCCCGGCTTCGCACGGGTCGGGTGTAAGCTCGGTCTTCGGCCTCGCTACAAAATATAATATAGCCTATGTCACCCGAGGATAGTGTAGCTTCCCAACAGTGAAAGAATTTTTCAAATCGGTTCAGTAGTTTTGGAGCCTAATCAATGCAAACAAACAATCAAATTTTTCCTCTTTACAATATTAGTATAGATATAGACTACACGTCCAGTTTTATCACAGATTTGTTTTTCGGTATCTTTAACTTTTAGACAACCAGCACATTTCTAGGAAGCTTACACAGGGTAACGTGGAAAGGGTGTCATCATCTTTTCAGTCGTTAGACGTCCACTGTTGGATATAGGCCAAGAAAGAAACACAAATAGAAAGATCAAAAGAAAGAAAAAAAAAGAAATCGGAGAGGAAAAGAGTTGTAGAAAGGGTTTACTAAGCCGTAATTTAGTAACTGTACTTATGATTATGAACAAATTGTACCACTGTGTACATTATGAAAGACTTGTGCTTGTACTATGGGACCAACATACCATGCAGTTTTTCCATGAATATGGGTTGTTATTTTTTTACGGTTGATTTCATTATGTATATATTATTAATATGGTTGTCTATACTAAAATTATAAAGAGGAAAGATTTGATTGTTTGTTTGCATTGAATAGGCTCCGAAACTACTGAACCGATTTAAAAAATTCTTTCACTGTTAGGAAGCTACACTATCCCCAGGTGATATAAGCTATATTATATTTTGTAGCGAGGCCGAAGGCCGAGCTTACACTCATGCGAAGCTGGGCCGGACGACTAGTTTAAAATAATTATACACTTAACTATTATTTTATTCTTTATAATTTGTTTGAAATTATATTTGACCAAGTACAAAATAATGAAAACTTTATGTATTGTTGAGAGCTTTATTTTGATAGAGAATTTTATAAGAAAAAAGTAATACATCAGTGATTTTGAAGACAAATCTAATATAAGGTACCTACTTATACTGTTGAAAATTATTTGCAAGTTTGAGTGTGCTTCTGATAAATATTATAATTTATGGTGTATTTGTTCAATTGATAAAGTTGTACCTCTCTTCACCCACATACCCTTTAACTTTCTTCATAATATTTAATTCCTTTTTGATCACTTTGTTCGCCTCTTTTGGAATACTTTGGTTTATTACGAAAACTTTGTTGTTGTATTTTTCGTTTTTCGGTTGAACTTTCCTTTTTTTGAAAGCTTCGTGGATAATGGTGCAGAGTAGGTCGAGTATGAACCAGATTATTTCCATGATGCTGACGATAGAGCCACCTAAACACAACCCGAAGATTCCGCCAAGATTTGCTGAAAAAATAACAAAATGTTTTGTTGAAATAGTTGCAAAAGGGGCGTGGTTCACTTATCCCGTAGTAGTTTTTACTCCTTAAAAAATAAACCAATTTAATAAAAAAAAAAAATTAGACTAGTGTATTTTATGAGGACCGGCAAGGTGATATTTCTACCCCTTAAAAAAGAATTAAATTGAGATTCTGTGTCTTTTCTTGAAGTCTGATAAAAATACTGAGAAAACAGATATTTTCGGATCGCGGGACTTACCGTTTTAATCTAGGATAAAATAATAGGACACAAAGTTATAATGACTAAAGTTGTATTGAACTTTCGTAGAAACTGTAGTTAGGCGATTGATAACCTTAGGCGGCATGCGGCATAACCGCAAATTGCTTATATATATATCCCTGAAATTCGTAATATTACAAGTTTCAATCGGGGTTTATAACTATTTCTTATTAACGTAAATACTTTCTATATTTACAATGAAGCAAAATAAAACAATAGCTATTCGGAAACCCGGCATAAAATCAATTAAAAAGAAAATCATGGTAATTGTCGGTCAGTTCATCTTCAGATTTATTGAATAAAACCTATAAGAAATCCCAATATACGTTGTTTTTCATACTACAGTAGCTGCGCTATTTTATTCTACTCGTGGATTTTTAGTAAACCTGTCAAATGAAAAAAATGCGCGTTTTATACACAATAATTTCTTGGCAACTTTTTGTGAGAGATTTTAAATCCTTCAGCCATTTAAAAGGCATGCTACCATTAAGCCTTATAATGTTAATTTATTTGAATACACGTTCTAATCACAGGTCTAACGCGCCGCAAACGCTTTATCATTTCAGCCTATCACTTTCCACTGCTGGGACTCAGGTCTTCTCTGAGAGAGATAGGATGGGCCTTAATTCACTCTGCTGGCCCAGTGCATGTTAGTGACCGTCATGTCTTTGAACTTTTGAGGTTCTTGGATATACCAGTTTCCTCACGATGTTTTTCTTTACCTTTTTGAGCGATGGAATTGGCCACAAGCCTCCCCCTTTAACCTCAACACTGAACGACATCTTGCCATCTGCATCCACTGGATGCCCGCGACTCTAACAATGTCGTCGCAAACGCTTGGTTACTTATATATCTAGCCCCGTCCCGTGGTTTCACCCTAGTGAACATTCCCTCGAAAACTGTAAATGTTTTTGAGGTAAAAAGTATTTTATCCGTACTCTATAAATCCGTTGCTCTGTTGCAATGTGAGAAACAAACAAACCAACAAACAAGCACCCTTCCGCATGATAATATTAGTGAGATTAGAATTTATGCATACCCAGCATTTGATCCCAGGTGTAGAGTACTTCCCTCCTGTACTTCATGCAGGTAGTGTCGATGAAATGAACCACCACCCTGCTGTGTGTATCAATCATATTTCTGAAAATATAACAATGTATGGGTAAGTTCACAGAAAAGAGAAGTAAATAGAACGGAAATAAGATGGAAACTCTGTTGGCAGGTATAGTGACAGATACTGATATTGAACATTCTTATTTATGTCAACGCATAGTACTCCGCGTCACAGTTGCTAACACAGATGCTATGGGTTTATATGGGGTGCAAGTCTTTGATAATACATAGTTTGGATCTACCTTTAAACTCGAGCTAGTACCTATCGTACCGAAAAAGTCTGCCAAAAACTGAAGGCGGCGAGGTACAAGTGGCTACAACAAATTTCTTAGAAAAATGCATTGACAGCCGTTCTATTTTAAACATATTTTTTTTCTTTTCTGTGGGTAAGTTGATAGCATTATTATGACGAGTACTAATCTATCTATCCATCTATATGACAAATTTCGTTTAATCGTTTTAGCCTGTGGTTTTAGCCAAGCAAAAAGGATGTGCGACGAAGTTTTTTAAGACGATTTTATTATATTGTTATGTATCTATGTAACGGAATCTTTGAACGTGATTTTTCACCCCCTTCAAAACGTCGGATTGATTTGAAACTTTGCACACTTATCAAGGACCGATGTATGACAATTCAATAATTTGAATAGTTTGTCCCATTATCCTTAAAAAGAGGTCCAGGATTAGCTTTAAAGTGTTTTCTTTAGTTTTTTAAACTGCAAGAATTATTACATATGAAATTTGGTTGGATACATGTATTTTTCATTAAAATTATTTGAAGATATTAATTACGGGGAAATCAGTTTCATTCACTGTGAGTGGAACTGTGAGGTAGGTACATAATAAAAACTACCCACATGAAAAATATTCTATCATTTTGAAACGAGTAAATTCACACCCTGTTCTATTCATTTGTGACCTGAATACGATGCTCCAGATAATATAAACATACCTTTACAACATGAAGAAAGTAATAAATCTACAAGTAATCCAACACCGCTTGTCATTCCAAGACAATATCGATAACAGAAAGGACATTCGAGCCCTATGTTGTTAACAATCTAGGTCAACAATGCGTGACAAACGATCTTAAAACCTTCGTGATGCTAAACTCAATTCAGCTTTTTACAGTATTACTAGCTGCACCCCACGGTGTTACCCTCGTCGTGATGAAAAATTATGATGATGATAATAAAAAATACCTTACGACCAATTCTCATACTTACCTAAAATACATTTAAAAAATCATAATAATTGGTCGAACCTCTTCGGAGGAATGCGACCACAAACACCGTGACAGTTTTATATTTAAACTAATATATTTTCCCTACAAAAACAAGAATAAGAATTGAAGTCTATACATTGACATAAATAATTATTACACCATAGTTTTTTTTTAAACTATGTCAAAGAAGGTTGCTTCAAGGAGGTATATTATAACGCGGGTGAAACCGCGGGGCAGAGATAGTACAATATATTTATGTAATGTAGGAGCCATTTTTTTGGGGAGTTTTTAAAATTTATTACCAGGCATGGACTTTATATCTGCTGTCAAATTATTTATTATAGATTTTTATTGTTGTGATAAATTTGATTTCGTAGCATTAAATCGATCAATCAAACCTTTGGATTTAAACATTTTTAAGCTATTTATCAAGACATATATTCGAGTTAAGTAAACGAGAAAGTTTCTTAACGGTTCACAAATTGTAACATCTCATGCAAAACAATTCATGTAGATAGTGCCTTCATTTAAAAGAATCAACGCTTAAGGCTGGGTATAAGGCAAGAAAAATTTCTGATTTCACCCGCGCGTCTCGCATCACCCGCATTAGTGTGAAACACAACCACGGCAGCGCGGCAGTCGCGCGCAGCTAAAGTGTACACAACTCGCGCACTCGACCTTGTAAAGCGGCAAGGAGCAATAACACACAGGATAAGCATAGTGTTGGTGCACTTGGTGTTTTGGCGATTAGCTGAGTTCGGTTGCGGCGCGCAAAACCGTAAATTGTTTATTTCACTTTTCAAAATTGTATTTGTTATTTATTGTTAGGTTTTCTACAATATAAAAATAATAAAGTATATAAATTAAATTGAAATAACCTAAATAAATTCTCTAATTAAAATATTACGCTGGAGACAGTGTCAGAAAGCTAAACATTAAACTAAACTAAACTAAACTGAACTATGCTATGCTATGCTTTGCTAGGTTGAACTTGCCGGGATAAGACCAAAAAACCCAAAAACCTCGTGGCACGGGGTACCCGATCCCGGGTCATATCTCCTAAACCAGACCTTTAACCCAAAAAAAATACATAAAAAACAGTATATATTTATCTCTAGATTTATACAATATTCAGATTTTTACTTTTGAAATCAGTGAGAAATACATATAAATAGAAATAAAAAGGGGTGAAAACCACCCCCTACCACGCCCAAATTTTGGCTCGAGGTAGTAAAGCTCATTTTAAATTTGAGTAATTTTTTTGCAGATTTTTTAATGCTGTGGTTTAGGAAATATAACTAGTTCTAGTTTTTAGTTTATATTATAGTCTAAGTTAGGTCTTAAGATTTTGACGACCTGAAATACCCGGCTCCTCAAACATTTTGTCCCAGGTCAATCCAGGCAAGAATAGTTAGCTTCACTGGCTATCCAACGATAGGTCATTTAGTATTTTAAGATTCGTAGGTACATAGTAACTTGAGTTACTAAGTAGCGAGGCGGACCCTAAATACCCGATTTTTTGAACTAGTATTTTTTTATACCGGTCGAATTGAGAACCTTCCTCCTGTTTTTAAGTCGGTTAAAAACATAAGTACCTATTGTTTGACTTACCACATTTTCAATTTTTTTTTATTAGAAGCGGTTTTTTTGCTTCCATTATTACCAAGCTGTTTTTTGTCGGTTAAAATTGAGAACCTTTCTCCTTTTGCAAAAAGCCGCTTCTAATATTTTATAATGTCATCTAATTTTTAGTTTTATCTTTCTGACTTTCTCTCTCTCTGCTTCTGTTATGCCATGCTAAGCCATGCTGTGCCATACTGTGCCATGCCGGACCATACTATACCATACTATATTATACTATACTATACTATGCTATGCTATGCTATGCTATGCTATGCTATGCTATGCTATGCTATGCTATGCTATGCTATGCTATGCTATGCTATGCTATGCTATGCTATGCTATGCTATGCTATGCTATGCTATGCTATGCTATGCTATGCTATGCTATGCTATGCTATGCTATGCTATGCTATGCTATGCTATGCTATGCTATGCTATGCTATGCTTTGCTATGCTATGCTATGCTAAGCTAAGCTAAGCTAAGCTATGCTATGCTATGCTATGCTATGCTATGCTATGCTATGCTATGCTATGCTATGCTATGCTATGCTATGCTATGCTATGCTATGCTATGCTATGCTAAGCTATGCTATGCTATGCTATGCTATGCTATGCTATGCTATGCTATGCTATGCTATGGTATGCTATGCTATGCTTTGCTATGCTAAGCTAAGCTATGCTATGCTATGCTATGCTATGCTATGCTATGCTATGCTATGCTATGCTATGCTATGCTAAGCTATGCTATGCTATGCTATGCTATGGTATGCTATGGTATGGTATGCTATGCTTTGCTTTGCTATGCTAAGCTAAGCTAAGCTAAGCTAAGCTAAGCTAAGCTAAGCTATGCTATGCTATGCTATGCTAAGCTATGCTATGCTATGCTATGCTAGACTATACTAAAATAAAAGAAACACACGAAAGCCCGTTGGTCCAGTTGGTAGTGAACCTACCTTCTGAGCTTGGAGGCGTGGGTTCGATTCCCATCTAGGACAAACAGTTATGTGATGAACGTTTGTGTTTGTTCTATACCTGGTTGTGAATAACAATAATCTATTTAAGTATGTATGAATTATTTAATGAAATTTCATTTAATTTATGAAATTATAATTTTAAAAAAAATTGTTTTGATAATTATTATTATATTTTTTTATTTAATAAAAATTATATTTTACTTAATAATTTTGATTTTTAGTATTCTTTCTGACTATCTGTCTCTCTATCTCTCTCTCATCTTTCTCCGTCTGTCTCTCTCTCTCTTTCTCTCTCCACGCGAAACACTTAGACTCTTATAACTATATTACTGAGCGTACATAATAATAGATGCGTTAGGTAGGGCCTAGTCGTATCCATAATTATTAATACCTGTAATTTTTTCATAGTAGCTTTACCTAGTCTGTGCTCTAGGTCATTGGCAACACTTGGTTGCCGCATCAAATAGTCGCGTTCGAGCCATAGATTTTTTATGTTATCCATTGTTTGAAAATACAGTAGGTGTTGATATAATCGCTCTCGGAAGATAAATCTAGGCGAATAGCAAGCGCGTGCGTCCTTCCCCGTTGGAGCATAGTGCGGTACTGAGGTTGAACGGAGCATGTTTCGCCATTTAGATACAAAGCGCAACAGAATAAGGTTGAATATCGGACTTGCCGTTTGACCGAATAGTTGCTTAGAACTAAAGGACGTAAGTCTCAAATCGAATATAATTTATTATGAGAGTACTAATTAATCTAGGTAAATTTTGTCCTAGCACTGGAAAACAAACTATATTTTCCTTCGATGAGTATTTATTTTAGACTAGCTTTTTTGCCCGCGACTTCGTACGCGTAGATTTTCATATAAACCTTCAATTCTTTTTTCTTCCCTTAATCCGGCCTTGCGCAAAATAACATAGCATATACTTCAATCTGGTCATAGCTAAGCATATTCGTGAAAACCGCATTTAACTCCGTCCGCATTTTCTTCCAGGGGTGTAGATGTGCGTGAACAAACAAACAAAAATTCTAAAAACTGCCTTAACATGTTCAGCTGTTTATTTTGAGTCGCCCTGTGTGAAGTATTGATAGAAGCATAAAAGTAATAAATAACACCGTCAACAGTTTTCAAATCAAAAAGATAATGTGACCACAGTGCAGAGCATGTTTTGAAATTTTCTTTTTGTCTAAACCATTAAAATTATATTTCCGGCCAGTTTCGCTGGCCACGGAACCCTGACATAATGCTTGTCTTAACACGCTCTTGGCTAGTTATTTCTTATTTCGCGTGCATTTGTATGTATACCTTGATTAAAAAGCCATGAAATGGAACTACTCTATTTATCTGTTAAAATATCACAGTAAAATAAAATTATTTCTATATTCTTATTCTTATTGCAAATATACACTGTATTCTTCTAAAAGCTAAGTTTATATACCCTGCATAAAGGGTGCAGCAATTACTTATGTAGTGGCTGTTCACAAAACCAGACCACAGACATAAACATATAAATTTAAGTATAGTTAAATCTATTACATAAATATTATATATACTATTCAAACTTAACCTAGGGTGAAGTAATTTTACAAAACAAAAAAAAACATACTTAGTGTGATAGGTTACTTAATTATATATGAGATGATACAAAACTTATGACGCTACTTTCTTAACTATTTATATATCGATATTTATTTTCTAATTATAATTTTCTAAAATTAATCGTCGAAAAAATCTTTTATCTCGTAATAACATTTTTGGGTTAGAAACTTACGAAGTTGGTTCTGGAAAAATGTTATTATTTATTTATTTCTTTATTGCGTCCGGAATTTTGTTGTATAGGTTTATTTTCATGTACAAAGGGCCTTTTTTGAATATTTCTATTCGCGGGACTGTATTAAAATAGGATGCGGTATATTTTGTGTTTTAAATGCTAACATAGAATAAAACCATGAGAATGTAATATGGAGCTTGGAGCTTCCCGGTGTGGTACTGGATGTAGATGCGACCTGGGCTATAGGGACAACGTCATGTATGCGGTCGGCTAGATCTGCCAGCACATCGAGTGATGACGTCATCTGCTGCGAAGCAATGATGGTCTGCGTGCTGTTCGGTAGGCGGCTGGTCCAAATCATGCGTAAAAAGTCTTCTGGAACTCCGGGGCCTGCTAGGTGTCGTAGATGACGTAAGAATTGAGAAGGCTTACGATCACCTAGCTCCTCGTGTGTTAAAAGTTGCTGTACCTTTTTTCTCTTGATGCGGACAAACGTTTAATTAGCTCCAGCTTGAGTTTTTCGTACTTCTCGGTCACAGGCGGGTTGACGATGATGTCTTCGACTTCAGCTGCGTATTGCGGGTCAAGTTGTCCAATCACATAGTAGAACTTGGTGCTATCTGCAGTGATGTTGGAAATCGCGAATTGGCCTTCGATCTGGGCGAACCAAATCGCCGGCTTCTCGGGCCAAAACGGTGGAATTCGCACGCCAACTCGGAATACATTGTCATCATCTTTATTCTTCGTGTCAGCCGCAGTGCTATCAGTACGATCTAGCGGCATTCTGACCTTTGTCGGTGGTGTACGGTCCATTCAGTGGTCACTAATTATAGTGGATTTGTACTATTTATATAGAAGGAGAGGGTTAAGCTACCGACAATGGAAGAAAATAGCTGAGTCCGAAAGAAATTATAAATTTAATGCAAAGAAAAATCTTAGACAAATCTTAGAAAAAGCGAATGACAATTCCATTTGAAAATCGGTGTTCTTTTATTTTTTTCTTTTCGCGCCCCAGCGCCACACGTCGTGGAAAATTGGAATGAAATTCACGAAGGTTGGCGCAAGGAGTACGAGTACGCCACACTCCTACTCCATGCACTGGAATGAATCACCAAAGAGGTTGTAAGGCCTATAACATGCTTGATCTACAGGTTCATTCATCTAAGAAGGTTAAGGAACCTTCTTTAAATTTAAACTGATTAACCGAATGACCATGTTGACAGTTGACATAGTTGACAGTTTCAAAATTTTAATGGCTATGTCAATAACATTCTCTTTACTTTGGATCTCCTTGCTTGAGGCTATGTGACGATCCTCATATTACGTTTCGGGTAACGAAGAAATAAATCATTGATTTTTATTTTCGTTTATGTAAAAATAAAGAATTAAAATAAATGATATAAGATAGCCTATGTTTTAATCTGGTAATTTCTAAGCATATTCGTGAAAACCGCATTAAAATCCGTCCAGTGGTTTAGGAGATGTGCGCGGACAAACAAACAAACAAACAAACAAACAAACAAACAAACAAACAAACAGACAAAAATTCTAAAAACTGTCCTATCGTGTTCAGCTGCTTATTTTAAGACGACCTGTGTGTTTTTTTTTTTGTTATCTCGCAATTACAGATTTTTTTATCTCTACGTTTTTATTATATGTATAGATATAGATATTGTAGTGGCACACCCGTGTTGAAAAATTAATATATTAAAATATTTTTTGTCCGTCTAGCAGAGTTAACTTTGGCGTCAATGTCACGCTGTGCGAAGTTTCGTTACGCTAAAATAAAGATCGTAAATTGTCCGGGTCTATTATCTTAAAGCCACTTAGAACAAACATAAATTTAAAAATTCTCTGTAAAACCATTAGCTGATTTCTAAAGAGTCAAAACCGTCAGAAAAGGAACCTAGTCACATCTGGAAACGATATACTGGTGATAGATTGCAGGGTCTGCAAGAAAGAAAGAGGTCGGGAACTCACACGGATAGGTCACTTAGTTTTAAACTGTAGAAAGAGGCGGTTGTGCGATATAATCATAAAATAAGTATTATAGAGAGAAAGGGGAAAGTTCGTGTCTTAGGAACTTTGCCTATAAAATCATTAAGCATTAATATATCATACCGATATCTGAGTGTTGAGTGTAAAGTCAGTGACTACGGTCAGACGCCGTTGGTAACGTACCCTAGATGTAAAACATTGATAATCTGTATGATTAAACTTATCCCGTGACTATGTAAATAAGAAATTCAACGCTATGGTGTATTTAATTCACCAGTAGACGTAAAGGCATACACTTGAAGTCCGAAAAGACGTATATAGATAAACTATATACCTCTTGGACCGTCTGAGTAATGCTGTATAAACAATCCTGTCTTTCACTGTGTGTTCCATATATATATAATGAGCTGATAGACGTCTAGTCTTGTACAGGAAGTCCGAACAGACGTATATAGATAAACTATGTACCTCTTGGACTATCTGAGTAATGCTGTATAAACAATCCTGTCTTTCACTGTGTATTCCATATATATATAATGAACTGATAGACGTCGAGACTTGTACTGGAAGTCCGAAAAGACGTATATAGATAAACTATGTACCTCTTGGACTATCTGAGTAATACTGTATGAACAATCCTGTCTTAATCTGTATGTTCCATTTATGTAATGAGCTGATAAATGTCTAGACTTGTACTGAAAGTCCGAATAGACGTATATAGATAAACTATGTACCTCTTGGACTGTCTTAAAGTAATGTTGTATGAACTATTCTGTCTCTCTCTGTGTGTTCCACTTATAATAAACTGGAATCGTACCTGAAGTCTAAATAGATGTACATAAGTGATATAACTATATGTACATCTTTGACTGTTTGGAGTTATGTTGAGTAAACAATACTCTCTCTCTTTATTGTACCTTAAATAATTTGATAGATGATAAGGGTTGTGTATGTGTAACTAATGTATTAATATTGTGTGTATATAATAATCAAAACTATCGTACTCCGATCGCGGTTAAATCATTTCCAAATCTCTCAAATGTATATGCGCACGAACAAAGGAAATATAATATCATTAACCGTTAATTTGACACAATCAGAGATAAATGTACAATCTAATTATATCCATCATAAAGAATGATTAAAGATAAACTTATTGTAATAATTAACTTTTAAACTAAATAAAAATCCAAATATAATCGGAGTATTGATGAGGGATTAACATCCGGAGCAACAATAATACAATTAAACCAAGGGCGTTCGCGAGTCTACAGTTCACCGAATTAAGTGTTCGAGCCAATCCAGTTTTTGTTAGAGTACCTGTTTTCTGGATAAACAAGGCCTAGTAATCAGGTGCTCTACAACTCCTGGGTTTATCAGACCCTTGAGTTGTATAAACGATACATATAAATAAACCACATTAACGATAACAAATACCGATTAATAAACAATATTCATATCGCCCAAATTCAGTTGTTTGACTTATTATGATCCCTTTCCGGCTTTATCCTATTACCATATTAGATAGAGGACACCTTGTATATTGGTGTCAGACTTAAGTTGAGGTCTAGATTCATTTAAGGTCCATCAATAGACCATAGATAAATATGTTATGTCACCAGAATAGTACATTATGCATTATTCAGGCGTTTGACACCTATATACAAATGAAACTTAAATCATAGGCATAAGCCCAAGCCTGAGCTAAGAGTCTCTATCTCTACTTGAGCTAGTAAATCTATTAGAACAGGAAAAGGTAGGTTCTAACGATAGTTCCACAGAAAGCGACCATGTGAACTACCCAGCGTCGAGCATGACACGATACCACATCCGACGTCTGAGTGCAGCGGAGGTTTGGCAATTATTATATTTATACAAATCTTCTAGGTATATAGGTTCACCGTGCCAGACTACAGACGCCGTTCTAATTAGTTTAATATGTGAGGACCCGATATAGTCTATTATGACCTTCATCACTGATGTCTAAGCTTTATAGAATAGCGAGTTGTACCGATGATGACAAAGTTATGGTGGTTTTCTAAAGTGTGATTCAGATAACTACGTAGTTATGCGATGTACTCAGTGTACTACAGTTCAACTAAATGTCGAACTAGACAGCACTCCTCCAGCCTGACGACGATGTGTGGAACTGGTTTGCCAATTACACGTCCTCCCCTGGGTGAAGCATTCAACCCGCAAACACTCTGTCGATAAGTCAGTGGCCACTGATATTGCAAATAATAAACCCATGGTATATAAAAGAAATGCTAAAGAGGCTAGAGCTTGCTTGAAGCCCACATTAAAGCGTTCTCACGCTAGGCAGAGTGCTTTGCCAAATTGTACTCGGTACATCCCTGTTTACAGGTTTTAGGGTCTGCGAACAGAGTGTTCCAGTCGAAGTCAGCTACCATTGTATATATCATTACAAGCCAGCCCCCTTGTATCAGCATTGATATTCCGGAACTTTCCAATTAGACAAGCACTAATTGCAATTAGAATGTATGTCACTTTATATTCACATACTCGCTGACAAGTCCTGGATGGATGTTTGTACAATTGATATGAGCTCAGAGAGAATGCTGTCACTAATCAATAATAAATAATGCACACAAACTTATGTATATAATATATACTCATCGCTGTAACAGAGTCCTAATTGGTACAATCCACGCTTAAATCGGTCAAAATAACTAGACGATCACCTTACCTAGCCAAGACAAATAGACGATCACTTTAGACAATAGGTTTTCTAGGAAGCACGACGTATCACAACGAGAAGACGAGACGACAAACGACGAGGCGAAGAACGGTAACAAACTAGACGATCAAATACCATCACAATATGTGACTGAAGTTCTATCCAAGAAAAAATCAAAAAAATCAGCAAAAAGGCACCATTTTGAAAACAATAAAGTATCGAGTAAATATCTTGCTATTATGTTTCTGTCTTAGTGCCGGAAAGAAAATGAATTGAAAAATCACATATATCAATTATTACGTTGATAGGATATTTGGTTTAGTTAGAATATCATGGCAAATTAGCATAAAATTTCGGAGGCCCCCTCTTAATGGAGACGGAAATTTACATCGGATACAAGTTCGAATTTGGGAGAAGTTTAAATTACGCCAAATTTAACTTTTGGCGCTGGTTAAACAGGAATACGATAATGATTTATAGTGTTTGTGACGAAGACTTTACGGTAGAAAAATCCTGAATTTGAATTCTGTACAAATCTAGCTGATTGATTTTTAAGATAGGTTTATCGTCCTCTAGTTCAGATTTAGCTTTTTAGTTTTGAGTATCGACGCAAACTTGCTAGTCTATCGGTATTATATCGAATACATTTTGGAGAGTGTGCATCGGATCTGTATGATCTGATTCCCTCCTGCCCATTTTTCTATCGGACTGCCAGAGTGGGTACGAAAAATTGACACCGCTTTATGGTTAACATTCCAAAAACCCGTACGAAGCTGTTTGATACAACTTTTATTATGCCAACTGCTAGTCTGTGGAATGCGCTGCTTTAATACCCGTTCAAGTAGCGCTTTCCAATTGTAAGCGCGTATCAATTGTAACTATCGGGGAACATCCGTTCCCCGATAGATACAATTTGAGCGTTTTCAAATCACGAGTGAATCGGTTTCTTCTAAGCAAGCGTGCTCCATCGTAGACCACATCATCGCTTAATATTCGGCGACTTGGTGGTCAAACGCAAGCCTATTACTACATTTAAAATAAAGGTACCTTGTATGGCGATCGTTTTCAACAACTTCTACTTCTGTTGAGTACTGGACGTAGTCACATCTTTGGTAGCATTCGTTCAGGGAGATGATCTCGCGAACATCTCCTTCGACCTTTGCTAGAATTATTAGTAGGTATATAAATAAGGTTGATTAAAGTGTGATGAAACAAAATAGCTTTTCGAAATTAATCATTGACATCTTAGTACTATAAATAAAAGAAAAGAAAGAAAGAAACATATTTATTAATGACAGAAACAATATATAAAGTATTAAAACAGGAAAATAACATTATGGTTTCTGTCATAAATCGGTCCCAACTCAGCATAGTGCTGTTGGTATAAAACCAGCGCTGGTCTTCCGTTGGAACCGACAAATTAAATAAACAACGTATAAATTGAAAGTCTTTGAAAACCCTCGGTAAAAGAGCTGATAATCTTCTAACGTCGTTTTGCTTAGGAATTTATATGACCACCTTCGGTCTCGATAATCAGACCAGCTTGATGGTACCATATAATTGCATTGTCACCGAACTTACATAAGTACGCAAAATTTCAATTCAATCGGTTGAGGATAACTGCACTAAAATGTAGTTGGAAGATTTGTCCCACACATTTTTTTATATATACGAGTACGTATATAATAACTCCCCCCAGAACTATGTGGAAAAAAATTAAGGAGGCCTACACTCTATAGAGAGGCCCTTAATTAATAAATGAAATATATGTAATAATAAAATGAATTTTATATATTGAAAATAATTTTAGTTTATTTTATTAATACATAAATTGCATGCTTTATTATCATACTATTTTTGTAAATTGAATTTTATTAGGTAAATAAAAAGGCTTAATTATTATATAATAACTAACAGGGAAAGAAATAAAAGTGTGTAATAATGATACGTTATATTCTCTCACCGATTTCCTGATAAACGCAAATAAGCCGGTCCCACGTGCATGGCATGTAGTCTTCAACCCCTAATTGGTTTGCTGAAATATTAAAACTTACTTTTATGCAGATATTAAAAAAAAACATCATCATCACTTCAGCCTATCATGTTCCCATTGCTGTTCACAGTCTCTCTTAGAAAGAGAGGTTGGGCCCTAATCCACAATGCTGGCCCAGTGAATCATGTGTTGGAACTATTGAGGCTGTTGGACATACCGAAGTTTTCCTTCACCGTTTTTGAGCGACGACATCGAAACTGTACATTATAATTTATTTTGATACTAAATAAGTAATTGGTGCAGGGCTGGAAATCGAACCAGGTGCCGTCAGATTGTAAAGGGCACATTCTACCGCTCGGCCACCATCGCTCTAAATAAAAAAAAAAACTGTAGTTCGGTCTTGCTTTATGCTCTTCTTACAATGAATATAAAAATGATACAACGAATTCTCAGTACTTCATTTTTTCGTGATATAATGCCGAGATCATTAGGTATTACTTTTCTTGGAAACTCTCATATTTATTTATTCTATGTTGAATTAACTATACTTCGCAGTTACATTTACGTTTCTACGACAATTTTCGTATTTTTTGTGGGTAGTTTTTATTATTTACATCACAGTTCCACCCACAGTAAAAAAAAAACTGACTTTCCCGTAATTGATATCTTGCAATAGTTTTCATCGATTTCATTTCAAGGTTCGCGAGTTTCCCGCGAACCGGAAGATGCAGCGTAGGTAGGCCTCCCACTAGATGGACCGACGACATTGTGAGTCACGGGCATCCAGTGGATGCAGAGTGCAGGATGTCGTTCAGTGCGGAGGTTAAAGGGGGAGGCCTATGTTCAGCAGTATACGTCTTCTGGCTGATGACGATGATGATGAATAGTTTTCATGAAATATATTATATGTATCGAACTAAATTTAATTTGTAATAATTATTGCAGTTTAAAAAACTAAAAAAACACGTTTTAAAGTTGCTAATCCTGAAGATCCTGGTAAGGATAATGACAAACTATTTAAATTATTGCATTCATGTCATCGATCCTTGATAAGTGTGCAAAGTTTCAATTCAATCCGTTGTTTTAAAAGAGGTGAAATCACGTTCAAAGATTCCGTTACATAGATACATACCAAGCTAATAAAAGCGTGTTAATTTTTTTTTATTGGGATTTTGAAATAAGAACTCGTATTACCATAATCTTACGTGAGTAATTCCCGTATGATATAAATAAAAAAATCGTAATCGTATTACCATTTTTGTGAACAAAAATATTTATTGTAAAAAATACCCTTTATTTAAGGCAATAAAGTTCTGGGACATTATTGCACACACATGGTCATCTGACCCCAAGCTAAGCATGAGGCTCTTTGTCCGCACGATGGCTAGCGCCAGAGTGCGGACAAAAAGTGTGACAGGTTCCAACTAAATCAATATAAACCAACACTTTTATATGTTGGCTTATATCTTTGTCCGTTTTTTGGTCTGCGACCCATCAATATATTATATTCATCAATGCTACACGGTTGCCTTAACCGGCCGTCCTGGGGTGGAAACACTGGTAACCGCAAGAGCTAAGAACCTAAGCTCCAGGGTGGAAGTGTTAAAGGGCACAACGCCGCGAGTAGCTCTTAATGAAATTGCAGCACACCTCTCGACACCCTAAGCCACCCACGCCAATGTTGCCACTACGGTGCCAATATGCGATGGTCTTTATGGGGGCCCATTTAGTGGGTGGCAAGTTATCACCTGCTTAAATATATTTGAGATGAGACAGGCTAAAGCAGCTGCCGTTTCTCATCCAAGAGATCTGTTCTCCTATCCACAAGTTGTCCACCTCAATAGCCCAGTTTTTTTAAATCCTATACTGTACAAATAGTTTAATATTCCTTTTTATACTTATTCCATAATTGCATGAATTTTATGTTCAACAGGCCCTCTTGGTGTCGGTTTCGGCTCCACCAATGCCTACCTTTAATGTCCGGGATAGACCCGTGAATAAGTTTAAATAAAGATAAATAACACGGTTGAGAAACTTGAATCAACTAAGAACGTCTAACAAATGTGTTCTTCGAAACTTCTTGATATTCTCATCGAGAAACACAAAACCAAATAAAAGTATTTCAACTTTTAATCATTCATAAAAACTTTCCTTATTTAGGAGCTAAAAATGCCGTTTTGTAGCACTCGTTTTAAGATAAATCGTCATTTTTTTAAAAGACCTAGGCAATTTATCGCATGGCATTTGTGGAAGTGCCTATTTGCTTAGAAAGGACGAGAAAACTGGAACATGTTTATTTCTTTTCCGCTTTATATTAAAGGGACACAAACCGTCTTGATGGATATAGATGGGGACTTTATTATCTGTATCCAAAGCTTCATAATCGCCTGCTTTCCATTCAGAGCAGCGTACTGATTACTTAAGGAGTCTTTTTTTTAAATCGTATTTAATTTGTAAATTAGAATCTCAAGAACCTATGTCTCCATGTCCGGACCTTCGTTACCCCCCATTCCGCTAACGCATTTCAAAAATGATTGTATGATTATGCAATTCTTTAATCATTACATTGTTTAGTAAAATTTTCATTAAGATTCAAACACTTTTTTTTTATAATTGCAAAATAGGCTTTTGCTTTGCCGCCAACTCGCCTGATGATGATGTTTTTAAACTAAATAGAAAAATAATCATATTGGAATTGATTTTTAAGTAGGTAAGTAAATTTGTTTGGGTTTGTAACTTTTTACTGTAATGTTCAGTAAAATTTAGATTTAGTTTTTTTGTTGGTGTTATTGTTTGGTTTTGTGTTGTTGTTTTCTGTATTCGGTCTACCTCAGATAAGACAAACAAAGGAGATATGACTTAGTAAAATTATCGTTCATGTTCAAATGTCTCCATTTTAAATTAAAAAAAACACTACTGCTAGACCGCTTAGAGCGAAAACTGTAAGTACGGGTCACTTACACATTTTTTAGACGCACTAAGAAACTTAGACTGACACTAATGAACTAACTAATAGTCCACATACAAAAACGGGGCGGCAAGATCGTCTGCAGGGTGAGTTCGACTAAAGACATCCAGACTCATTTAGACTGGATGTTTCGGCACCCTCCACGCAGACTTACCATATCTCCCTTGTTTGAACGATCTGAGAGGTCTACATATTAATAAATCTAGTGCCTGTGCCCGCGACTTCGTACGCGTATATTTTCATATTAACTTTTAACCCTTTTTCCTCTCTTAATTTGGCTCTTGAGCAAAATAACATAGCCTATACTTCAATCTGGTCATAGCTAAGCGTGAAAACCGCATTTAAATCCGTCCGGTGGTTTAGGAGATGTGACAAACAAACAAACAGACAAAAATTCTAAAAACTAGCTGCTTATTTTAAGACGCCCTGTGTGTTTTTTTTTTGACATCTCGCAATAACAGTTTTTTTTATCTCTACGATTTTATTTTATGTAAAGATACAGACCAAACTGAGAACCTCCCTTATGACATGTGCTTGGTATCAAGCGACTCACTCACCGCTATATTCAAAGGGTAGACATTTGCATTCGTTCACCACTTTCTTCAATATCAGCCTCATCAAGCAGCCTTGATAGAAACTAGCTCCGATCCCAGGATCCTGCACAGATCAATTATAAATATTAACAGTAGCTTCAAGTGCAGAATAAACTTGCAGGACAACTCATGTAACTGCGTTTAACAATTCCACAAAAAAAGACAAGCAATAAATTGTAGCAAGTTCTTGCGTAACTTGTCAGATCACTGGAATTGCATTACCTGTAATTTTTTTATTTTATTTCTAGCCGCCCGCCCCTGCTTCACACGGGTGTAAGCTCGGCCTTCGGCCTCGCTACAAAATATAATATAGCTTATGTGATCCGGGGATAGTGAACCTTCCCAACAGTGAAAGAATTTTTAAAATCAGTTTAGTAGGTAGTTTTTTATAATAGTTATTTCGTTACAAACGTCAAAAAATCTAAAAATCCAAAAATACAAATCTTTCCTCTTTATAACATTAGTATTATGTGACATAATTTCTTATATTCTTATAATTTTGTATTACATATTTCAATCGTTTGCATTTAATTTGATATAATTTATTATTTGATTTGTATTATTTTAACCTAATTTATAATAATTATCATTAGTAAATATGAATTACAGACACCATTTCGTGTCTGTGCTATTAACCGTAGAGGAGTTCCACAGAATATATTTTTTTACTTCTCTTTTTTGTGAGGAGTTCTTCGTTTGGAGCCAACCTTAAGAGCAGTAGCCATGTCATGTTGACATTTAGAATGGGACATCATAATTGAATGCGTTTACAACATTTCGTGTCTGTCCATCGCGGAGTTTTATTATCTGGAGCTAATCCTGCATGTAGATTCAGGTCATGCTTACCATAATGCACTGTCATCGAAACTGAACCAAATTGTAATAATTTAAGTCCGTAGGATAAATAGAAGTGTTTCTAATTCAGGTTGCAAGAATTGACGTAAACAGACAAACTTACATACAAACATTTCAAGTTAAATAAAAGCTTGTAATAAAAGATAATTTATTTACACAAACAATAAATCAATATACACACAACAATAGGTGTTAAATAGTAGATTGTTTCCCAAGGGATGTAGCTGCAAAGAGAGGAGGGCGCTCATAGTTTGAGGGTGTAAAATATCACCTACTCACGTGTGTAAGAAATGTAATTTTCAGCACTAGTGTAAGGTACGATAAAAAACACATCAGTCATAGGATTACACGTCAGTAGTGAAAACTTAAGTAGTAATTCACCTATTCTACAAAAGATGGCGCTATTTTAAAATACATGGTCCAGCGTTACGATGACGCGAGTTGCATGATTTTTGTTCACCAAAAAAGTGCTCAACACGCCTAAAAAGTTTTCACTTTAAAAGTAAGCTAGTAAAAAATAACAAATAACTGAGAAATATTTTTTTCAATATCATGATACTGTGTTTTTGTAATAAAACAACTTTCAATGTTATCATGGGGTGTTCATAAATGTTATTAATAGCGAATAATATGTTGTCTTATATCGACCTTAAACATGTTTATTATAATTTTATTACTTTCGTCAACATCCGTGTTGTTATGAAATGAAGCATTACAAAGAAATTCGTTGTAGCTTTATTTTGTTTGATTTGCTACACGCGTATTATCTAGGAAGCCAAAAAAACTGAAAACATCCCGCTTTACCGAGGGTGCCGTGAGCACGAACGGGCTTGAAACATACTGTGGGTTGTTTTACACAACTGTGAACAAGTGGTGCCACGAGCATGTCGCTCACCTCATCATTTCAGCCTATCATGTTCCCACTTGCTGGGATACAGGCCTTAGAGAGAGAGAGAGAGCAGAATGCAGCTGGATATCGTTCAAAGATTTGCCCCCCGACACAAAAAAGCCGACAAACTGAATATTTCTAATCATTGAATAAGTTAAGATATACACGAATTCATATGATTTTACTTCAGACAGGAGTGCCGAGCAAGATCCGGTAAGCATGAAGGAAGCCTGTACTGTTAGTTAAATTTTGTACGATAACTAACCTACCTAGAACCTTAATTTTAAAACTTAGACAACGAATTCCTTACTATAAAAATACATAAAAGTATTTTCTACAGAGGGTTTCTTAGCCAAAAGGTTTTATCTCTTTTTGTGTTAAGTTTCAAGTATTTGTAAGAACGTAATCTAATGTTCTGTGTCTATACAAATATAATACTATTTAGGTATCTCGTTATTTGAAGTAGGTATTATTTATTTTTGCAGATATTATTTTAATTTTATGTTTACTTTTACTGACTGTTCCAGAATGAAGCTGTCACTTAAATACACAGAAAATAAGTATAAGTACTCACATAATTAAAGCATTTTTATTCGGTTGTCTTTAAGTGGTTTAAGTCGCGATTGAATCCGGTGAATCGCAGTGACGAGCTGCAGAAAATACTTGGCAAGTGCGAAGCGGTGATGAACGGTAAGGCATCTAACGTACATAAATAATGACAATAACAGCTGATTAGAGCCACTCACACCAGCACATTTTATATTGGCAATATAAAATGTGCTGGTGCCAATCAACCTATAATAGAAGTAAGTGACCTAGATCAAATTAACATCAATTACTTGAATAATCGACTACTTATACAGAGTATTCGAAAACAGTTTAAAGAAAGAGCCAAGGTGGAATATTTAACTCTGCTAATTTAAAAAAAACATACAGACGAACATAGTACCTCATCCTTTTTGGAAGTCGGTAAAAAGGTAAGGAAACACAAACGAGTTTAAAGGTAAAGAGGAAATATTTGTATTTTTGGATGTTTGTAACTAATTAATTCAAAAACTACTAGACCGATTTTAAAAATTGTTTCACTATTAGAATATTTAATTTAGTACCTACTAGCATGTTTTATATAAAATCTCTACCCGTGTGAAGCCGGGATGGGCGACTAGTTATCTATAAAATAAAATTGCAAATAGTATAAAGCCATTTTTGTGTTGAAGAAGATAATATGAGAAAGATAACAAAAAATATTTTTTCAAGTTTTTTTTTCCGTCACCTAATCTCTGTAGCAAGTTTTCAAAATTCAATAATATTGAAAACGTGCTATAGCGGTTGAACATCCTTAAGACAGGCCATAGACATTTTAAGTAGATGAACGGTATTTATCCTGTTAAAGGTCTGTGGCAAAACGAACAAGCTAAATTTATTTGTATAGCTATCTTTAAGCTGTGCTTTAAGTACACAAAAATAGTACACATAAATATATAACTATATATTTATATTTATCTTCGTGTGTACTATTTATGTGTAAATAAAAGTTGTTACACGAAGATTCTCCATCTTATTTTATTTACTGGTTTAGGATATTATTACTCCTATTATTAAAACAATTTATTTTGCGGAATCGAAAACATCTATTTTTCACCTCTTGACAGATCTCTTATAAAACAAAACACAACTCTATTGAAATAAAATAATAAAGGCGACCGCGAAGGTCGCACTGGTGAAAAAGAGTTCCGCCACACCACCCCCCCACGGAGAAAGGAAGAATAAGCTGAAAAATTTATAAATAAATAAGATAATCACATATCTAAAATATTTCTAAACTTCACCCTCCTCCCGGACCGGGTGATGACAGGAGCTGGTGTAGGTGCAGGGACCAACGCAGGCGTGAAACTGCTAGCTGGAGTTGGCGCAGGCGGCACAATTGGTTCACAATTGCCAAACGCCGAATCCAAATGGGCAGGCTTAACGCGATCTATGCTAACTGTACGTTCCCTTCCATTAATATCGAGAGTGATCGTTTTGTCTCTTCGCCCGATGATACGATGAGGACCGGAATAAGGCGGCTGCAACGGCCTTCGCACTGAATCATCGCGTAGCATGGCATGCGACGCCTTAACTAAATCTTTAAATATGAAAGTCGATGGCTGGGCGTGGCGTGTAGCAAGGACAGGACGGAGAGCTTCCATATATTTGCGCAGCTCACGGACGAAATCTACAACGTCACTTGGGCTCTGCGATGTTATTGGAGGTATGACGAGTTCTCCAGGCAAGCGAAGAGTCTCTCCATAAACGAGCTCTGCAGAAGATGCCTTCAAATCTTCTTTGAGCGCCGTTCGCATCCCTAATAAAACTAACGGCAAAGCTCTTACCCATGTGTCATTATGACACATCAAAGATGCTTTAAGCTGCCGATGCATGCGTTCCACCATACCATTTGCGCAAGGATGGTAACTAGTCGTGCGCACCCGTTTGGTACCACATACATCCATTAGACGGCGAAACAACACAGATTCAAACTGCCGGCCCTGGTCGGTTGTCAAAATGTTTGGTACCCCTGGTCACTAGGCGGGGAACCGGACCACTTACATGGAGGCACACATTTACGTGCTTTTGTCGCAAAACGGTCATGATAAAAGCACAAATCATAGTTACGTGAACGTGATCGGCTGCGACTACGATTACGGTTACGATTGAAGTCACGACTACGCGTACCAACATGCGAGCTGCAACCAGCAGAGGAAAGTGACGCTACTAAACGGGTCAATTCATCAACTTTTTTAGTCAGCTCCTGTACAAGATCAGTATTCGAGTTAGGCGAAACCGTACATACCTCCAATGAAGTTGATTGAGCGTTAATTTCAGCCAAATTGTCCGCTAGTTCGCTTAGCTCAGCCAACGATTCTAATCGTTGAGCAGCCAAGACAGTTTGAAGATATCGTGGCAACCTGCTCATCCAAATTGTCTTCAGAATATCCTCCGGAAATGCTGCACCGGCTAACGATCTCAGATGACGCAGAAAAAACGACGGCTTTTGATCGCCGATCTGCTCCTTCTCTAGAAGACGGCGTATTTTCTGCTCCCGAGAATCTGAGAACCTGGATATTATTGCGTTGCGCAATTTCGTGTAGGGTTGCTCCCTCGGAGGTTGGATTATGAAATCCTCTACTTCGCGAGTACAATTGGTATCGAGGTGCGCAACTGCGTAATTAAACTTTGTGATTTCTTGGCTAATATTATTGATGGAAAATTGCGCCTCTAAACTCGCAAACCATAGGGCCGGGCGATCTCTACAAAATGGAGGGGTACGTATAGATACTCTGTTAATCATTACCTTCTCCGTACCGCCTGTGCCAGATCTGCTGTCACTGCTTGACATTTCACGTCCACCCGTACCCGCGGAAGCTGGTTTGAAGTCTTCCTGCTCACTGTCACTCATGACGTGTGCTGTCATGAAAAACCATGCTAAGAGAAAAACAAAATTCAAAAACAAAAACTGAAAACAAAAGAAACGTGGGAGTGTGGTGTGCGAATGCCCTACAAAAAACTTTGGTATAAAAATAACTTAAAAATATGTACAAAAATTCACCAAAATAAAATAAAATTAAATACACACACAAAAACACACAACAATATAAATCACACTTAGTCTTTTTAGTCCACACTGGTTCTTCCAAAAGATACTTCGACTTTAGTCTTGACGCGCTCCATGCGATTGTTGCCAGCAGTCAGCAGCACAGCTCTCGTAGTCGAATTCACCACTTCTTTTTCTACGTTTTCGTATTCTCGTCGACGAACAATCAGACGACCGTGGTCGCTTCACTCGTACCACCAAAGAAAGTACTCGTACCTATTTGCGTACCTTTGCTCTTCTTGTGTTCGAATCGTCTTAATTTATGTTGTGTTCGTATCGGGGTCACCAATTTAGGATATTATTACTCCTATTATTAAAACAATTTATTTTGCGGAATCGAAAACATCTATTTTTCACCTCTTGACAGATCTCTTATAAAACAAAACACAACTCTATTGAAATAAAATAATAAAGGCGACCGCGAAGGTCGCACTGGTGAAAAAGAGTTCCGCCACACCGGCAATATTTTGTTTATTCTCTGATTGACACGGGGTGTGTTAGCACTGCAGCCTCATTAGCTGTTTGCCTTCACATCAATTTGGGAATGATTAATGATGTTATTTTAGGTACCAGCACCCCGCTAGCACCTCCTTCTTCGTAACCAAATATATTTTAGGTTAACCTTTTCATCGGAGTTAACTTAAGTGACCACATCCTTGACGACATAGTTTTTTGGGCGCCGATATAACTTATTTTTGTTTAGTTATTGCAAGAATTTTGTAAGGCTTAATGGAACCTGAATGTTTGACTTGCCAGACGTCAGAAGTATCACTGACAATTCGTCTTTTATGTCTAAAATTATACTCACAGTATCCAATATGCATTTCCTAGCGTGCATGGCGAGTGCTTTGACGTTGCTAGAGGAGTCAATAGCCCACAAATAAACGTTGGCGTCATAGTAAGCCGCTGGTGTCAGGAGGATCGCGCTGTCAATCAACGTCACTCGGTCTTTCAAATCGAACACGTACATCTGTAAATTGTATGATAATGGTAGACTGCAGTATTTAAATATTTGATGATGATGATGTCGTCCGCGTCGTGTCTGACGATGGCGACTCTGGCCATTTCCTGGCGTGTGCTCGTATGTGGCTGGCAAGTCCAAACTTCGTCTTGAACACCCGGTCACAAGTTGCGCAATACAGCTGACCCGCGCTGTTGTATGTGTAGTTGTAGGATGGTTTTGGTCGGTTTTTACGAGTTTGGCGTTTGAGATCTAATTCGGAAAGGCGAGCGCTTTCAAAATTTGTGACGCCTTTTTTGACCTTCGAACGCCAAACTGATCTCGTGTGGGCAGCCTCCTCCCACTGTTCGGGGAGCAAACCACACACAGCTAAATTTCTTTTAAATACGTCCTTGTAACGAAGATACTGCCCACTTTCGACAGTTCTGAGTAGAGAACTCTTTTTGGCAGTCTGCAGTCATCCATTCGCTGGACGTGGCCACACCGTCGCAGCTGTCCCTTCATTAATAAGGCATCCATGCCGTGGGTTTGCGAGCGACGAAGAACATCAGCGTTTGTAACCCGATCCTGCCATTTGATGCGTAAAATAGAGCGCAGGCACCTTATGTGAAAGGCGTCTAACTTTTTAATATTACCCTTATACAGGCACCAGGTTTCTGGGGCGTACAAAAGAATAGGCAGTACTATGGCACGGTACACTGCCAGCTTTGTGTGCAGGGTGATATCGTGTGAGTTCCATACACGCTGATTTAATTTCCCAAAGGTAGCAGCAGCTCTTGCTAAACGTGCAGGGATTTCGAACACAAGACGGTTGTCGTTTCTAATCTGACTGCCCAGATAATGGATTTAAATATTTATTGTACCATCCACTCACTTGCAGCAGCGTCGGAAGATGCTGCAAGTAAAATGCAAATGAAATAAGTGGCAATGGCACATAAATATATTAATAAATATATCTGGGATATTTTTGTTCACATGGTCATCTGACCCCTCCTCCAGCACCTCTTCAAGCAAGCCTTTTCATATGGCACCTTCGTAATATTCAGTAGTAGGATATAGAGATATACTGTCAGAAAAACTTTTTTATTTTTGTTTTAATCTAACAATTTTGTGGTATAGCAGTATCACGTGAGAATTACCAATACATATCCATCAGTAATATTTCCATCTGAAGACGTTTTCGTTCCGCTTACAGTGATATCCAGAGCTTCACTAGTCTGCACGCCTGCTATGAAATTCGTTTCTGTACTGGCATGCTTCCTGGAAAGATTTTACCCATTTTTTTTACAAATAGTAGAATATCTTTGGTTTTAAACATTGATTTAAATAATTATCAATTTAAAAAAACCGACTTCATAAAAATGTCAGAACTGGACCATATATGCGCCCTCTATCCCATAACCCGTGCATTAATTAGGTACTATCGGTTTTAGAGAGCGCATGTCTGATTTAGTACTGAGGTGTTCCGACAGATATCTTTTAATATTTTTTGTGTGGAAATGACTTTTTAATTGTTACATTGTAAAAAAATAAAACATAGTCGAATTGGACCAAATTGAAATGGGACCAAACGGGAAGCACCAGCTTTCAAATAAAAAAAGAATCATTAAAATCGGTTCACTTAGTCGAAAGTTCTGAACTACACATAAAAAACAGTCGAATTGATAACCTCCTCCTTTTTGGTAGTCTGTTAAAAACAGCGTAGTTTTTATATACCCTGCACAGGAAAGGTGTGTAGTTTTAAACACTGAAGTGAGATTTTTTTCGTGGTTTCGTATGTGCTACGTGCATGTGTGTGTTTCGTGTGTGTATGTGTGTTTATCCAATAAAAAAAAATCTCTGTAAAATCTCCACCGATTTACTAGGGTATGACTCTGACTTGACCGTGACTTACTTCACTTGACTCTTACGGTGACTATACCTTGTTAGACGAGATTTTATCAAACTTGAGAATATTTTAACTATGACAACAATTATGTCACGGACCGGTAAGCGCAGCGTAGGACGTCCACTCACAAGATGGACAGACGACCTAAAAGAGACCGCAGGAAAACGCTGGATGCAGGCCGCTTCCAACCGGTCCCTTTGGAAATCGGAAATCGATGGGTAAGGCCTATGTTCAGCAGTGGACGTCCTATGGCTGAAATGATGATGATGAAGATGAACAATTATGTCAACTAGGTCAACTATGACAGTGGCAAATACAAAAGAAATGCGACGCCAAAATCCTCACAGAGGAAAGAATACATAATAGAACTTACTTGAAGTAAGGTACGTCAAACTGACAGCAGTATCCCATAACAGTGTACACTGGCCTGAACATTTCTGTACAATTGTGAGCTCGAGACCTCCAGTAGCAAGCTATTAATATTTCTTCACAAGGCTTTATGAACTGGAAAATAACAAAATTGATCAAATATTATTCAGGCTAGAATTTCGAATAACATTTCTAGAATATTAATGATCAGTTTAAAGATACGTAAATAGGTAAATTGTGATCTCAAGATGTCTATAAAATTTACAAAAATACGTAATTGTGGTTTGTCTTCATAATTGGAGAGTCAGTTTACGTTGATCAGTCTATTCTATCATCGTACATTTTCACTGATTTAAGTGTGAATATAATTTTTTTTTGTTCATTTGTCAGTCAGCGGGTGCAGTCTGCGGAAACCGCAGGGTGCAGCTATTAAAATATAAAAGGGATGTTGCTGCATAGAAAGCCTTATCATATTAGTATTTTAATGCTCTCTTAAGTCTTGATCTAATAGTAGGTACCTATTTATATTTGGTTTTATAGATAAAATAAAATAAGGGTCAATTTCCTTCGAGATGGCCCCTCGAGATTTCAAATAAAGTTTTTTTGTGGTTAATTTGTTTAGTTTGTTGTACCATCCATCCTTGGTTTTACTAAAACATCACGTTTCAGTTATTCAACCGTCAAGCAGTAGTGTGCAGATACTACTGTGTTCCGGATGGAAGGGCAATGTTTCCAGCGAAATTACAGGGCACACAGAGACAGAACAGAAGTTCAAAATTCTGAGTGGCGTTGAGCTGTTATGAGCAAGCGTGAAGAGCCATCAGGCGAGCGTCTTCGCTAGTCTCGTCACCCAGTATATAAAAAAAACGTTTGAGCTTTAAAATTAACAAATTTACTTTGTTACATTTGATAAGTATGATATAAATAAGATAATGATTGTTACTATTGATATGTATATATAATATATACAACATCATAAATTAAGATAAATAGACATAAAACAGGCAATGCCCCTGATCATATTAGGGACTAGCCGCCCATCTCGGCTTCGCCCGGATAGAGATATATTTTTTAAACATTCTAGTAATAAATATAGCCTATATGTAACTTATGGATAATGTAAAATTCTAATGGTAAAAGAGTTTTCAAAATTCACCAGTTCACCAGTTTTTGAGTTAATTCGTTACAACCATCCAATAATTACCAATATAACAAACCCACTTCATTAGAACTGGACCAAATTGAAATGGAACCAAACTAGAAGCCCCAGCATTCAAATAAAAAAAAAATCATCAAAATCGGTTCACCCAGTCAAAAGTTATTAGGTAACAAACCTTAAAAAAACTGTCGAATTGATCACCTCCTCCTTTTTGGAAGTCGGTTTAAAATACATACAAATCTTTTTTCTCTATATAATATTAAGTGTATTAAGCTTTCGGGCCTGGCCAAAGGCGCTAGGTGCCAGGTATATTAAAAAACTTATTAGTTGACTAAATCTCTCAATGCGTTTAGGGATCGTAATGCAAGCCAGGGCGATCTAAATAAATCCCTTATTTTAGTTAGGGATTAGCAGAGGAAACATCTTAATAATAAAAAAGTTGTTGTGGTACTTCCTCAGGGTAGACTTCCACTGCATTGTTGTAGTAGATCCTTCTACTTACAATATCAAGTAGCCCCTTCCAAGAAAACCCGAGTTCATCGAGCAGATAATGCATTTTCCTCACAGATGGCGTGGGGGTATAATTTTTCTTGTTGACATCTGTGAAGCTTTCGTAGAACTCCTCTATTTGAGTTCTATTGTAGCCTCGCAAAATTCTGCAAAAAATATTACAGTCATTTTATATAAGTGTGTGTGAGTGCATGTGTGTGGGTGTGTGTGCATGTGTGTGTGTGTGTTTTTTTTTTTAAATATTACAATAGTTGTGCTACTCACAGTAAGTTGGTTATGTTCTCTGTATTCGGGATGTGGACCGCAGCTGAGTCACACAGGACCACAGCTGGGAACGGTATGTCTGCGGTGGAGTAATGAGTCGTTTCCACCTGGAAATACACAACACTTGTAAACCTACAAATACAGCACTGGGTACTTATAACTTACTAACTGCACTCACTTGCATGGCTGCACAGTGCGATATTTGCTAAAAATCTAATCTTGGTACTTTTTGGTTACCATCATTATATTGCTTCCTTAGCTTCCTAGGTAACATTCTATTTTGTTTATGAAAGTATCAAATGAAGCGAAAAATTGATGGCGTATGGGTAACCTCACTTTGGTAAGAAAACAAAACCATTGTGGGTTTTCACGCATCATCAAATTTTATTTAAAGAGGGTAAACTGACTTTGTACCCTCTTTACAAAACACACGACAGGCATTCTAGTCCAATTTGCAATATTACGAAAAGGTTTTGATCATACTTTGTTTATTTTGTTGTTATTAAACTTTTTACCACGTAAATATTTTTAAAATATTGCAATCAAATATGTAAACATGTGACATAATAATTTGTTTATTTTTTTCGACGAAAGGAGGGGGTTATCAATTCGACTGCATGTTTTTTTAAAATGTTTGTTACACGATTACTCCGCCAATAAAATGATGAATTGATTTTGATAATTCTTTTGTTGATTAGTAGGTCTTATTTCAGAGGTGGTTCCATATAAATTTGATCGAAATTGATTCAGCTTTTTTTTAACAATTCAATAAACGCAAAAAATATTTCATGATTTTTTGGTTTGTGGTTCCCTTCAGCAAACATTTTGATGAGGACTTTCATTCTCTGTTTTAATTGTTACTTTCCACTTTTTAACAGACTTCAAAAAAGAAAGAGGTTCTCAATTCGTTTTTTTTTGTGTTTTTTAAGTTGGAACTCTGTCATTTATGAACCGATTTGGAAAACATTTCTATAACCACTTTGACGAAATACTATGAATATGACCGGAATTTTATGGTTTTGATTACTAAACCCTACCTTATGCCTCGAAACGCTCTTGGCCAGTTATTTATTATGCTTTCCTTTCACGTAAATAGGTAGGTATATTTTACCACAGACCTTCTATTGTATCTTTAAATTTTAGTGAAAGCGCCACCGTCGCATTTTCAGAACAGAACTAATAGCTGTCCGTACAAAATGTTTAGTTCCAAAATTTGCCCACCATTACATTATAGTTGGTTGCACTATACGTTTCATGTCTTAGAAGTGTTACCATCATTGAAAGGTTACAAATTGCTGAGTCAGATAATCCTTTAATACCACTTTGGCACAATCGGAGGCGAATCTAAAGCCTGAGAGCTGTCTTGAAAGTGTCAGTCTTCTTATTTTTGATGTGGATAAAATATTGATGGCAAAAAGGCGAGAATCAAAGGGAATGGATGAAAATGTAACATAGAACGCGTTCAATTATGCTAAGACTATTATTATCTGCATAAATTCATTATATTATTATGGTAAATTAACCGGCAAAGTACGAGTCGGGCTCGCGCACTGAGGATTCCGCACCATCACATGAACTGTTAATTCCTAGAGTACAAAAAAGTCGTTCAAAAAGGCAACATGTTGACCCCTAGGCGGTCCCCATCCGAGTACTCAGTGCGCCCAACGTTGCTTAACTTCGTTGAACAGAAATTGATCACTCACTCACACTTGCTCATTATTTATTATTTGTTGTTCTACTTTAGAGTGTGTACTATAATCATGCCAAGTTTGACGCTTGTCCGTATTACCGTTTCTACGTCACAGACAGAGAAACAGATACATCATCATCATTTCAACCATAGGACGTCCACTGCTGGACATAAGCCGCCCATCGATCTCCAAAAGGGCCTGTTGGAAGCGGCCTGCATCCAGCGTTTCCCTGCAGTCCCTTTTAGGTCATCTGTCTATCTTGAGGGTGGACGTCCTAGGCTTTTCCATAGCTTGTTGTGCGACTTTGAGCTTGCTTATGAGACCCATAGTGAGATATCACGTTTCAGTGCCATATGTCTTCACTGGCAACACACACTGGTTGAAGATTTTCGTGTTAAGGCACTGAGGTATTTTGGACGAGGAGACATTGCGAAGTTTACCAAACTTTCTTGCAGTTGGACCTGACTAGTTGGACTGTTTGTCCTAGGTAGACGTACGCGTCAACAACTTCTAGAACTGAGTTCCCTTCTAATACTGGGAAAGGCACAGCGTGGATATTTGACATGAACTTTATATTTTTCATGTTCGTCTTAAGCCCACCTATTAGACGACGCAATTAAGGCATTCGATGCCATCACCACAATATCGTTGGCCATCCGATACACATAATAAACATATAAAACCCTTTTTTGTGCTTTAGAAGTTAAAAATGAACACAATACATACCACAGTAAGTGTAGGATCGTCAATGAACTTGTCCCAGATCATATGGCTCAAGAAGCAGCACAAGGCTAAGCTGCAGCACACGATGATGAGCCAAACAGTACGCAGCCACCACCGGGAGCGATCAGAGAAGTAGTAGGCACCATGGAGCGTGCAGTGAGCGCAAAACCGGTTAAACTTTGTCTTAGTGATAGACCAGAGGTATTTGTTGAGAGGCGCGGGTTTGTTCTGGCTCTTATCAATTTTCGATGTCATGGTTATGGCATGGACTTGCTTTACTTGACTGTTCCTATCAAGTAAAGTTATATGTCTGTGCAATGTGCATGTAAATGTAATCTGTTAATGTATCACGGTACTGTATGATTTGAACTGATACAAAAAAAAAGTGAAACATTAGAATCCTATCTCATAAGTTCCTAATGTTCTTAGATGGGAAATTGCCTGACAAAATGACAGTGAAAAGTCATTAGGTGGTGTTGGTATTTTACCATAAAAAGCTTCCTAATCACTGTAAATTAAATAAAAAAGTGAAACCAGCAAATAATATTTGTAAGTGTATAACTTTAGACTTTAAATTATGAACTCAATAGGTATAGGCGGGAATTAATGGCTCTTTCAGACATTAAAAGTCAATTATCATAATGAAAGAAAATGAAACTTTTTCATTTGGTTTTGAGAGCTTTCGTAGATTGAAAAAGTAAAAACGAAGTTATTAAAATATATGCCGGAAATTCGGCATGAACTGCGTACTCCGTTGCATGGAATTAAATTAATCTGTCATATTTAATTATTTCAGTATTAATGTAAGCGCTGCCAAGATGACACGTCAAATTGTTGGTTCTTGTACAATCACCGTAGAGTATAACAATAACTCTCCGTAGTATCTGAGAGTCATCTGACTCGACCATTATTACTATCGGGCAACCTAAAAACTCTGACATTAGGGATGGCCACAGACTGACCATTTACATACTTATTTTATATATTTTTGTTATGTGCCTAAACTGCTAAAATTACAAGACTGGCATAATTGCACGGCATTAATTTATTTGCAAAAATCATTTTCTGCGGCTATGCGGCCAACCTTTTAGAAACGATGCCTACGGCTATGGCTTCAGGGCGTCTTAGATTAGTGCAGTTTCATATGTTGATTTTAATTTAGGGTTTTTTTAAATGTTTTTCGCTCATTGCTGAGCAGGCTAAAGCCATTATACCATACCTTATTTTATGTTTCAAGTAAACAATATCTTACTAACTTGTGAACACGAAACGTAACATGCCATTTTGTGTCAGTTGTTACCAATATTGTTACCTATCACCTGTGTTGAGTAGATTAGGTCGAAATGAGTTGTAGATTCGACACAAAGCACCCTAACTTGTCTAGGTAAGGTTCGAAATGGGTCACAGAATCGACACAGAGCACCCCGACTCCAGAGTGTACCCCTAGAGTGTATATAAAAAGCGCGGGAGCCAGAAGCTCACGGGAGGTCCTGAGTGACAGCGAACGAAGGTCGAGTGTGGTGAAGCGACACTCAGGGGCGACCGCAAGAGCTTCTGGGAAAATTCATTTCTAACCTAACGAACTCAAGTCTGACTCCGGGTGGTCAAACTAAAGTTGGTTAGGTTCGAAATGAGTGACAGATCCGGGTTATAATGGTTCTAATACATTTATGGCGAAGTCAGGTTAGAATTAAAAAAACATTTCTCTGAAAGGGGATTCCGCACCTGCAAGGGAGAGGGCACAACCCTCCCCCCTTAAATCGACTGGCAAGCCGTTATATTGTTTTATTTTCAAAAAAATATGATAGATCTCAGCTACAGATAACTTTACCTACATTTCAAGTTAAATATTTAATAAACTCGGAAAGGCTTCCAATAAAATTAATTTCAAATAGTCACTGACCCAAGTTTTCTGGGTAATTACGCTTCTTTTGATGTTAAATAAAAGTTTGTATGACTTTCGTTTTAATTGCTACCCTTTGAAACATTGTATTCAAATTCTTTATTCATTTTGTTATGTTGTTTGGATTCACTCGTTATTTTACAGATTTATGTGTTTATCTGCATCCTTATATTGTAAGTATATTCCGTCTTCACTATCCAAATCTGTATAAGTACTGTTTTGGCAAGATTAACACGCTTTTATTAGGTTGGTATGTATCTATGTAACGGAATCTTTGAAGGTGATATTCACCCCTTTATAAACGTCAGATTGAAACTTTGCATACTTATTAAGGGCCGATGATAATGCAATAAAGCGCGTTTTTTAGTATTTTTTTTTGTTCTGCCAGAATTATTTAAACAAAATTTTCCGTATAACATATTGTCTGTCATTTGACATTCCTTTGAGTTAGGCCTCGTTAGTGTTTGTTTCTCTTATTCTTGTGTCGTGTTTTATTTGCTACAAGTAAGTTTTTTGTTGCCGTATTTTTCCATAATTTTGCCATTAGCCTTTGTATCTTACGGGAAAAATAGGCTGCGTGGGAGATTAGTTATGGAAATGATATTTCACATCATACATCATCAGCCAACTAACGTCCACTGTTGGACAAAGGCCTCCCTCATAGAGGTGTGTTGCCATAATCCCCACGCTTGGCAGGCGGCTTGGGGATCGCAGTACGTTCACCATGTACTATTAGAACGCTGCTGCCCATCCTCCGGTGGTTCTGGTCGCAGTTTTATGACATACCCGGGTCCATGGAAATTATATTTATTTAGAATTAATAATATTATTGGTGTGACCTTTTAAGTTTATGCAATAGGTAGTTTTATTATCTGACTGAAATGAGAAGAAGGTTATTTAGGTTGAGTGGGCAGCTGTTAGAGGTTTTAAGACCGCCTGAATATCTCAGTAATAGGATAAAGAACTAGTGCCCACAATATAACCCACAACAGCGCCTTAGTTGCTAAAGCCACTCACAGTCAAGTCTTGAGTAATTTCTGCACCAAATCGTCTGAACAACTAGCGTGCTCCATCGTAGACCACATCATCACTTACCATCAGGCCAGTTGGTGGTCAAACGCAAGCCTATTAATATATATATACATAAATAAAATGGCCTATCCAGTAGCCGTCTCCTACTTTGGGGAACGATTTCATTTAGTAATGTATAGTAGTAGTAATTGGTAATTTTTAAACTTTCGCGATTTGAACTTATGTTTTAAATCACTGTTTTAAACTATCACGGTTGTTTATACAGTTATATGATTATTTACGGGATATTTACCGTGGTAAGGTTGTGGAAGGAGCTTCCTATATTTCGGCCTTAACACGGTAAATATCCCATAAATAATCATAATAATTATATGACTGTTATGTTTTAAATATTTATCAGTACAAATCGCACATTGTAGATTTTGGTCTACAGTCTGTCTTTTCAGTTCAGAAAACAAAAATGGCAGTATATCAGTCAGGTTATTAACAATTTGCTAGAATCCTAACTAAAGAAATCAAATGCTTATTTTTCGGGAGACCGTTTCATGTTGTACCATAACGATGAACTTTTCAAAGGCTTTTGCGAAATGACTCTTTAGCACATCAAACACTTCAGTATTTATTAGGTTTTTATGAATTCGGCTGTGTTAAAGGTTCTGTCATCCAGTTATTATTTGCTAGGTAAAAATATAATATTTTTCGACTTGATATATTTATACCACGGTATGGGACACATATGATTTACTTTTAAATCGGGCAAGTGCCTTTAAACAAAATACAAGCTAACACCGAACACTGACACTACAAATACATTTAAACTACCCATAAACTGTTAAAAGTCTAAAGACAATCTAAATGCTCAAGTCTGCTGTCAGTTAGCAGCGTACCCAGCATGCTGGCAGCATTTTCACGCTGAATGTAAATAACCAAGCTCTCTGAAATAATTTTGAAAATGAGGTGAGCTCCTGGTCTTCAAGTGGTCAAAGTGTCGACCCCAAACGACTCAAATATGTAACCTCTACCGAGCTATGTTAGCACTGCTGATTTACTTGTTTTCCATGTTTCGACATCACTAAAAGTTCTTTATAAATTATGTTGACTTCAGCCAAAAGAATTTCATATGCATGAATTACTTCTATGTGCCTAGGACTTATACTGAACAGAAAACATTCTTACGATTACAGTTTTTAACCTACTTCCAAAAAGGTTATCAATTCCACTGTATTTTTTTTGTTTGTTATCTCGGATCTTTTGACTGGGTAAACCGATTTTGATGACTCTTTTTTTAATTGAAAGCTGGTGCTTCCTGTTTAGTCATTTGGTCCAGTTCTACTATGTTTAATTTTTGTACAATGTAACAGTTAAAAAGTCATTTCCACACAAAAGTTATTATAAGAGACATCTGTCGGAACACCTCAGTACTAAATCAGGCATGCGCTCTCTAAAACCGATAGTGCCTAATGCTCGCGTGCTATGGGAAAGAGGGCGCATATTTGGTCCAGTTCTGAAATTTTTATGAAGTTGGTTTTTTATATTGTTAATTATTTTGATCCTAAATACAGTATAATTTACATATACTACAAATAATGCTTAAAATTACAGAATAATGTCAAATAAGAAACTTAAGAGCCCCAGAATCGCGCCTGTCATTCACAGCGTAACCACCATCCATGGCACCAGTCACTTTAGATCTCTTCGTGGAAGGTCTATGAAGCTGTGGAGCTGCATGATGGTTGCCAACATTATCCTGACTGTAGCCTTTGTGCTGGTCATCAAAGCGAAGTTTAATGAGAACCAGATTGTCACACAGGTAAGTATTACATAATATTTACACTGGTCTTTGTGATATGCGTCTCAGACTGCGTAGACCATTACTACTTTAAGATGAGCTACGTAATCCTCGAAGACACACTTGCGATTCGCAGAACTATGTCACAAAGGGACAGTCACAAATGACCAGGAACCTGATATTACCTTGAGATAACTGTTGACCTTCTCTGAAGTACATAATTAAGATAACCTAATTCCAAGGTTTAGTCTTCAAACTTCATATACTTAACCCAAAAATGTGCCATCTTATACGCTACACATTCACATAATTGAAATAAATAAAATTTTAATTTAAATAAGCATATCATCTTGCCAAGCATTCTAACATGTTAGCTAACTTATGGACTTTCTCATGATGGTAATAACCTACCTAATGTCTTGTTAAATTTCATCAAAATTGTTTCAGCCAGTTAGAGAAGAAAGTGTAACAAAATAAAAAGCTGCATTATCTACCGTCATTTCCATTAACAATAATATACTTAAATGTGAGAGCAATAATTATTATCGGTCCGTGTCTGCAGCAGCTGGACAAAGCCTTAATGTCTTTAGTTTTTAAGACTATTTACCCCACTGCTTTAGTGGGCCAAATTATACGCTCTTGTTACCTTTTTTATTTTAACGTGAATAAGTTCGCGTTTGACCATCAACTCGCCTGTTAGTAACCGAACTTCTTTCTGGGCCGATAATTCTATAGTGGTGATAATTCTGTAGTTCTGGGCCGATAATTCTGTAGTAATCTTGGTGGTGGCTTTAGTCTACGATTCTCTTGGAATGGTATTGATGTCTTGATAATTATACTATTTGTGCTATTTGACCAAATACCAACGAGTACTTAATAAAGCCAATATAGTCAGTCCTTCGTGGAACTGAGCTGAAGTTAAGCTTGTTGGAATGAATAGGATTTCACGGGAATTGTTTGTGAAGTTTAATATTACAGAATTGTATTTAGGTACATTCCAGTAAACGTGGTACATTTTGGACTTGTGAATCTTGAGGAGTTCACGGTCTGTAAGAAGCCTAAAGCAAATTGTAAATTTGACACTTTAGTATAAACATTTTGTTACTTAAGTGGTGAAGACTAGTTTTAGCATTAGTTGTATAAAGCCACAATATCTTTTGGTATTCCGATTTCTATCTTACAATATCATCGTTAACTCTACAGCAAAAAAACGAAACAAAGTTCAAAAACAGATTGTAATAAGATTACGATACGAGGCTTTATTGTAATTCTTAAATTTAAAAAGCTTTTGATGCATCATAAAGTGTTTGAAATTTGTCGCTACTCGCTACATATTTCGGGCAAAGGTTCCGCTAGATTTCAAGTAACATTAGCTGATTACTTTCTGATTCTCTGTATTAGCCATAGATAAAACAATTCACAAATTAAAAAAGCACTCGTACCCCTATAAACACAGATAATATATTATATATTTTTCGTTTCTATGCTTATAAGAGCTCCTTAACGAAAATCGCGCCTCTAATGGCATTCACAATTTATTTCCATAGCCTTGTTCACTTCTTTTTCCTTATACACTTCGTCGAACTTGACCAAACGCCACGTTCGATGGAAGCTTTCAGGTTATGAAATCCAGAAGTGAATAATGTCCCCTTATTAGGAATACTCGAAGTTGAAACTCAATTTGGCGTTAAAAAATGCGCGACCTTTTTGCGATTTTCTTTTTGATTATCGTTGAAAGCGTGGAGTGGAGCTGGTTACATTTTTAACAGGGTGTGTTATATTTTTCTAAAGAAAAGCTTTTCAATATGCATTCTGTAAGTCTTTACTAGTCAAAGGCAGGAATTAATTTTGGAATAATCGGTTCAAAATTCAATGCGTCCACTTCATGGTTAATATTTCAAAACTCCGTACGGAGCGCTTTGATTCTATATTTTATTGTGCAAACTGCTCTTCTATGGAATGCGCTGCCTGAATAGGTGTTCCCCGATAGTAACAATCTCTTCAAATCGCGAGCGAAATATGAACCTAGAATAATAAAGTTTATTTTAGGCAAGCTTGCTCCATCGTAGACCACATCATCGCTTAACATCAGGCGATTTAGTGGTCAAACGTAAACCAACAATAAAAAAAAGCTTATCAGCTAGTAGATTGATCAAGCTTCAAATAAAAGATTTAGACAAAATATTGTCAATTTCGATCTGAAAATAAATAAAAATAACCTCTACTCTGCAGATATAATAGTCGCTCTTTACTGAACCTACGAAATACAAAACATAATTAAAATAATCGTAAAAAAACGTAATTTTCCATAGAATCGTCTTGAAAAGCAAATGTGGGCAAAGATATTTAGTTTTGTAGTTCAAAAAAAATAAATCAACTTAGAATAAGTACAACATTTTAGCTAAATAATTATAGACTTATTTACTTTTTAGATAAATGCCAACTGCAAAGTAAGCCAAGTTCCCTTCCCAGCGGTCAGTATTTGTAACTTCAACTTGGTGTCCCTGAGGGAGTCATCTAACATTTTTCAAGTTTTGTGAGTATAGGTTACTAGTTCGCAGTTTCATCTAAAGTTATGGGCGTTAATTTCAAAATAAATTGATTGTTCCAGTTATTTAAATCCAGACAATTTCACGATCTGCGGTGTGGCCGCATTAGTATCACATTACACTAATATTATAAATGCGAAAGTAACTCTGTCTGTCTCTCTGTTTGCTACATAATCACGGCTAAACGGCTTAATCGATCTCGATAAAATTTCGCGAGGCAATGGTATGTATCATGAGGACGGACATAGGCTATTTTTTTCTAAAGAAATCCCGGACAAAGTAGCGGGTACAGCTAGTTTTGATATAAATTAATTCTATGAAATTAATCTTGCTACGCTATCAAGAATCTACTTAGAATTATTTTTATTTAAAATATAAAAACATGCTCGTCTAGTGGGTTTATTTGTGTACTTATGATTCTGTTTGAATCTTGGCCCATGCTTTGACTAAAAATTTAGCATTGCCATTCAACGTGGCAATGCTGCCCGAATTTGGGCCCCTTTTCTGGATGCAGTTGATTGCAAATGCAATCAAAGGTATTTTAGATTAGTCTATAAAATCCTGTGAAAAAAATCAAGAACTCTTTTTAACACTTTGTTTCTAAACAAATATTGATCGTCTACATTTTACTAAAAATACATGTTTTTGTTGGTGGACATTTCCAGCCTACCCAATCATCAGCTAGCATTTTGACTTATTTAATTTTAATTGGATCTGTTAAAACTTTTCTTAGTCAACCTGGATATCTTTTTTCTTCTCGTATCTCCTTTTTAGAGGGCAAGTGCCTTTATTCACTAAAAAAAATACAAGCTAACACTACTAAGACAGGACTGCTCGCTGAAGCTCTAAAGACAATCCAAATGCTCAAATTATTCGCTATCTCACTAATTATTAATTATTTGCTCGTATTTTAAAATGATTATCTTGTATGATAATTCCCTAATTAAACATTTGCCTCTACTCATCTTGATGCTAATAACGTCATGACTTTTTCAATATTATTGTATTTTTCCAGAAAAAACTACAACCGATCTCAATCTGAGATTGAAGCATACTTTATGGCGCTGCCTCTTTTAAAAGATTATAACAAGAACTCACGACACATCGACAATTTCACAGATATCATGAAGATATTGAAGCATCATTACTTCACAATGGATACTATCATGAAAGAAGTAACACACTCTTCATTACAGTATGTAGATTCCTCGTTTCCTCCAGTTCAGTTTGTTGATGATGCCTTCCAGTATGGCTATAAATATTTTTGGCGATAATGGGTCGTCCAGTCATACACCTCTCTTTATGGGAAAGCTCGGGCCCAGTGTGACTAGTTTTTTTCTACCAATGTTGTTATTATACAATGTTTCGGATCACTTTTATAAACACTTCGCTTACTCCCTGGTCCTGGAACTGGTCTTTCAAGCTTTGCCAAACGCTATCGTGAGTATTCGAGTCGATGGCCTTTTGGTAGTCAATGAAGGCTTGGATAAAAGGGCCAAATGGGGGAAGGCAAATGAGGATAAAATTTTGTTATGAAAGTCTATGTCATACGAAATCGCGGGCAATAGATATTATTTTTATAAATATTTATAAAAAAACCGTGGTAGGCACTGCAGCATAGATTTTATTATAATTTTAAAATTTCAGGTGCATCAAAAATGTGAAAACTTACTTCTGCGTTGCTCTTTCAACCGTAAGGAGATGAAATGTGACAATATATTCACCTTGATCAAAACCTACGAGGGGTACTGCTGCGCCTTCAACTACGCCGGGCTTAATGACGGAAACGAAGTGTAATGCCTTAGACCTATTTTTCAACCTTTTTCAAGACGCAACCCCCTTAATATAAAAAAATCATACAAATATCAAATACGTACAACTTAAATTTTTCAATTGAATTGAAGTTTCTGTAAAAAATCACTATACCGCTAAACCGCTTAATGCAAAAACTGTAAATACAGCTAACTTATTCTTCACACACACTAAGAAACTTATAGCAACACCAATTAACGTCTAATAGTCCACGTGCAAAAAAGGGTAAGCAAGATTGTCAGCTGGATGAGTTCGAAAAAGGTATCAAGCCTGATTTAGGCCTGATGTATTTGCATCCACCGCATCACCTTACCACTTGTTTACACGATCTGAGTCATTGTGAAATCCGATATTTTATATGTCAAATTCAAAATAGTGTAATAATTCACAGATTTTAATTATTTTCTTGAATGCAAAAGGATAACATTCATAAAACATACCTCGTTACATTAAATTCCCAACAAGTAACCATTACAATAAGAACATAAAAACGAATTCCTAAAAAATATCTTTTGAAAAGGTTTAAAGCGGACAAAGTAAACAAATTGCCCTACTTCAAAGTACCTATCTAATAAAATAGGTGGATGCTTAGCTTACGTACCACGGAATCAAACGGAATTAAAATAGTCATTTCTGTTAAAATAGTATCGTCACAAGTATGAGCAAGTCTATTATATGAGCAAAACTTTAAAAATTTAAGTAAAGAATGTAAAACACATAACAGGCTATTAAAATAGTTGTAAGAAAAACAATACGCTATTACAGTTATTGTAATAGCCTCTAATACACGTTTTTTGCCATCGCGTGGCATTTTTTCTTTCTTTCAAGAAATTACTTATTTGTATAATGAATGAATAAATATACCTTTATTACAACAGAAAAAAAACATATTTTTTTAATGTTTTTTTTGTTCGATATATATATATATATAACGAATAAGTTACGCAAATAAGTCTGCGTTTGACCAATTACTCTCATGGCGGCAAGCTAAATATTGCAAAGATTACTGTGGTAGACATTGTTAACATGACATCTGAAACGGTATTTATTTCTTGTTGTCTTTCTCTCCTCAAGAACTCTCTAAAATATACCAGAAATTTCTATACTGAAGTTATAATGAAACTACAACTCAATCAAACACTTGTAAAAAGAAACTTGCAGAGATAAATAATAAATAGTAGGTATATTTCTATAAATGTATAATGTTCCACGGTAAGCCCACGTTTTGTCTGCGGTATTATAAGTAAACACACCCTAGAGGCAAACATTTTCATGAGTTCAGTTCGTTTTGTAATTTTATAACAGATAATTATTTTTGTAAGAATGTAACCAAACTTGAGAGACAGTCCCCAATTATGTGATTACCATCTTCGACTACTATGTCGTTTAAAATCTGGCGAGTTGAGGTTAACCTAGCCCGTCAACCAGCGGCTGGAGCCTTGTATAGCCAAAAATTACGATATAGCCGAATAAAAAAAAACTGACCGGATGTATTTTAGTACGTATTTCACTAATTATTTAACACTCATAGTCAAAATTGGATTTTTAATTCATATTTTTATCGCGGCATATCTTTTCCCTAATCTCAAATACAATATGGCGGACGCACTGGCAATTCATACTTTTTTGTCATCCAGCGTTCGATTTCAATTTTTTAACGCTTACTTTGAACCTTAAAGTCGGTAAATATGCATTCAGTCTCTACCTATTGAAACTAACTACAGACTAGTGAAGTTAAATTGTCAAAGGAACGTTCGTTAGCGCTGCAAAAAAATAGTAATGGGAGCCATTCGCTTAAGTTCAGATTAGAACTTACGGCGCAACGGGCCTGTTTTAATTAAGTTCAGATTATAACATAAGGCACTAACATAAACCTGTTTTAGGATTGCACAATGCACAAACCATGATGAACCATTATATGTCTTCATTGTATAGCAGACGCACGAAGGCTTTTAAAAATTACATATTTTTGCTGTGAGATAAAATATAGACGTGTCCTTCTAAAGTGCTGATTAATACCTAATGAATTGTTGCTAATTTAAGGCCCCTGCTTCCGGATGACCTGGAGTTCTACGATGATCAGAATGAAGCCGGCTTGACGCAGACTGGCTCCATCATCAGCACTTCTGAATCTGGGAGGTATTATTTATGTTTAATCGGAGCACTCGTCATGGCTTAGCTAATCACCTCTTAAATAGATCTAACGAAAGCAATAGGCACGTTTTTATTCGGAAATATTAGTTTTGGATGAGGGCAAGTGGTTGGAGATAGCAGCTCGTTTACTAACCTATTAATTTTTCGGTGGTAAAAGGTCGATGTGGTCAGTGGTAAAATGTCGGTTGTAGATCTACAACAAGCAACACGTGGGTGTGTATTATTTTCAGTTACTATAAATAATTGCAGAAATATTTCAGCAGAAACATTCAACTATTTACTAGACACTATTTTATAGAGATGATGTGATGGCTTTGTCACTAACTGATGACTGAACAAATTCCTCTCGGAGAGAAGTATTACCACAGTCCTCATGCCTGGCAGGCAGCTTGGGGATCGCAGTACGTGCACCGTGTACTAATAGGACGCTGCTGACCATCCTCCGGTTGTTCTGGTCGCAGTTTTAGGACGTACCCAGGTCCCAACATCCCATACAACCACAAAATGACAAAGCCATAATGATGGGTATTACAGACTACTTTCAGCTTAACACACCCTTTTTGCGTAACCATGCTTATATATTATTTTTCTATTTCAGCTCTTCAGGTCTTCACGTGGTCATCAATGTTGAACCTGATGACTATCCACCCTGGTCTCAAATGCCTTATTATGGTGCTAAGGTTATTATGGTTACTGCTTTAACGAGTATTATGCACACAAAAAAACTGCGAAAATAATATTTTAATCAGAGCAAAGATTGACTTTGATTGCCAAATATTCTCAACATATTTTATTTCTCGATTCTCAAGAATCCTCGATTACAATTTCTCGACTTCAACAAAAAAAAAACTTGAAATCATTTATAAACCTACTAAAAACCTAAAATACTCATTACCTATTAACACCATAATATTATTTATTCATGAGATCATTACTTTGAAATAATTACTCGTTTAATTATTATAATTCTTTGTAATACCGTACAATAGTATTAATTTGTCCCAAGATTGTGTATTGTTTTCTTTTTTGCAGCATATTTCTGATAAGTTTAGTCCCTGACTTATTTTAATCAATTCGACGTATTGCATGTGATACTGGGAAACCTGATAAACATAACAAAAATTCGTTTTACAAATCATATTTTTTTGTCAAAGTAAAATAAATAAATATCTGGGACATTATTGCACACATGGTCATCTGACCCCAAACTAAGCAAAGCTTGTAATATGGCAGCCAGAAACTGATTTACATACATATATATTTTTAAATACATACTTAAATAGATATTAACACCCAGACATAGAACAAACACAAATGTTCATCACACAAATGTTTGTCCTAGATGGGAATCGAACCCACACCCCCAAGCGCAGGAAGTAGGTTCACTACCAACTGAGCCACCGGGGCAGTCAAAGTTTGGCTAATCTTTTTTTTTTCTTTGTCTTTGGCAAGAATTATTTGACTCAGTGTCTCTTTGGTCTCCATATCGCTCTATCACTAATCTATTTATTTCAGATAATGATCACAGACCCAAATGACTACCCAGAGACAACCATCCTATACCGCTACATCACCCCAGGCCACGCGGTGGACGTCAAGGTAGAGGCCATGATATTCCAGAGCGAGGGGGGCCTTCGGAGAGTAGACCCAGAGAAACGAGGCTGCTGGTTCTATGATGAAGTTGTTTTAGAGCATACTGACAGGTAAGTCTGGTTTACAGAACTTATAAAAAAAACAGACAATACAAATTTGATAAAGCAAGATTCAGTTGATATAATAATTATCTTAGTAGCTTATGATTGATTTAGATAAAACATTCGTGTATTCTATCGTATAGAAAGATAAAGCTCTTGGCCCACAACTCCCCATGGAATGCCTTGCCTTCATCTGTGATTTCACAGAATTACAATATTGAAGTACTCAAGTCAAGTCTAAGGTTCTGTGGCTCGCAACTTCCCTCCGCTTGGGCGCATATTTCTGTAATCCACACCGCTGCCAGTGTGGCGTTCCTGAGGACCAACTCGGTTACCACGGGCTTTCCTGAACAAGGAGTGCAGGTAGGATCCACGTAACGACAGCATCCACCGGGTTTTACTAGTGCCAAACTGCGCGGCCGTTCTTGAGCCGCCCGGCCTCGCAAAATACCGGTTGGGATGACTTTAATTCCATGGGAGATGGAGCGGTCCTTAGTGTGGAACGCGATTTGCGTGTACACTTTTGCGTCGTCACATCTTTCCAGAGTGCTGAGTAGGGCTGGTGCGGCTGCTAATCCGCAGAAGACCTCATATGGTGTAAATATTATATTCTGGACAGTGTGTACATTTTTAAGCTTTTTGGGGTTGAAACCATGGGTCCGTGGGGATCGGGAACCAATTTTTGTTTAAAGATTTGTTATCACTTCTGGTCGATGCCAAAATCTTCTCTTTGACTCAAAGGGTGAGCATTGTTACAAATTTTGGATACAATTCCCACTGGTAGCGGAAGATTAGTATCGTATTTAGGTTTTCATTTTTTCATATATTTTTTATCTATACATTATCAGAGACATTATAATATTTTTATTAATTATGTTTTTTTTTTGCTTGCGTTTAACCGCCATTTCTTCTGATGTTATGCGACGATGCGCTCGAAGATGGAGCACGCTTGCCTAGAAGAAACCGATTCACTCGAGATTTGAAGACACTCAGAATGTAACTATCGGGGAACATCCATTCCAGGCAGTGCATTCCACAGACTAGCAGTTCGCGCAATAAAAGATTAATAAAAGCGCTTAGTTTTTCGGAATATCGACCATAAAGCGCTCGATTTTTCATTATGTTCATTAATAAAATCTTGAGTATTAAAGATATTAATGAATACTTAGAAAAAGTAAGTACTAACATGTTTTTGGGTCTTGGAATAAGGTTCTAAATGTTATTTGTTCAGAAACCTAACCGTTTTCTCCGAACCGATTTATTAGCTCTTCGTGATGTCTAGAGAGAGAATAACTTAGAAAAATATTTTGCCTTGAAAGTTATATTCATAATTTTTAAGAATTACCACACGTTTTTACACAAAAATAAATATTACACAAAATTGGCAGTGCTGGTTTGTTTATAGTTTTAAGCGATAATTTAATTTATTTAGATATAAATTATACCTGAATACTAGTGTTAAGCAAATTCTTACCTTTTACAATAATATTACCATAGTTACTATTTATCTAAGTACCGTTTTGAGGTTTTGTTGTGTGGACATAGTTTGTTTTATTTTCTTTTTGAAGTAATTTGTGTAAAGCTCGTTGCACACAAGCTTGCGTAAGTACATCAAAGTGCATGAAACCACATGTACAAATTTAAATACATTAATCATAAAAGTAAAAAAAAAAAAAAAAGTGCACTTTTTTGTAACCTTTCAATATAACCAGGCAATTTTATTAGTTCAATACAGGACATAATAATTATATTATTATAGGCCTTTTCCAAGGCATTCTGAGCTTCAGGTCTTTGCTTCCAGCCACTACCGACTGCATTACGTATATCGTCACTCCATTGAGTCTCAAGAGGCTACATTTGTGGAGTCGTGATTTTCCCAAATTGTCTATAACTTGCTTGTTAAATTTCTGTGGCGAATAATCATTTACATTCTGCCACTGGCTCCATCTCTCGCGAATCATTCAACAATGTGTTTTTTTTAAGTAACAGTATTTTTTTAAACAAAATGACTTTAGAAATTTTATCTGTTAGGTACAGCTACGAAACTTGCAATTCAGAATGCCGAATGAAAACGTACTTAGAGAGCTGTGGATGTATACCGTTTAAGTACCCGAGAGGTTAGTACTAATTTATAATGAAATGAAAACGGAAATGAAATAATTTATTGTCCAGATTTGCATCCATTATGTTAGATAGATATTAGATTTGCATACATATATATCCATATATAGCTTATAAAAAATGAAAATACGAAAATTCTACTACACATAAAAAAATAAGATTAAATAACACAATAATGACTTGATTACATACATTAAAAAATTTAAAAAAAAAATATTAAAAAAAAATAGTACCCACATTCCATGGTGCTAAGTGAGACCCCTGACCCCTGGCTTGCCTTAACCGGCCGTCCAGGGGTGGAAACCGCAAGAAGTAAAGTAAAGTAAAGTAAAGTAAATATTTATTTCTGAAACGTTTCTACATTATCCCATCTGCGGAGGTAAAGTCTGGGTGGCAAGTCATCACCCGCCTAAATATATTTTGAAATGAGACAGGATAAGGCAGGTGCCGTTTCTCATTCTATAGATCTGTTATTCCATCCACAAGTTGTTCACCTCAATAGCCCAGACTTTTTAAATCCTATACTGTACAATAGTTTCATATTCCTTTTTATACATATTCCATAATTGTATTTTTTACTAGCTATTGCCCGCGACTTCGTACGCGTAGCGCAAAGTAATTAGTGGGTGGACGATTAGACTGACATATCCAAATATAAATGTTACACTAACGAACACGAACGGAACTTTAAATAGGCACAAATCCATCGGATTATTTATACTGAATATTTTATAGATAATACCTACACATATGACATGATTGTAGATTTATTGCTCTCCATTTTAATGCGGATTGTCATACTATCATCATAGTATGATTTTAGTCTAGTTTTAATCTGACTCGATACAGGTATCCCGACATGTCCATAGTTTCAAATATATTTCAAGCAAATAATATATTACTTTCACTGGTTAAATACGTTGGAAGTGTGGAGCCATGGAGCCAATAAGGAAAAAAAAATGGTATAAGTCAAGCGAAATGTCATGCATGACAAACGTTATTATTGAATTATTAGTAAATAGTAAGTAGGAAGCATGGAGCGGTATCTATAATTAATCGCTGTTATTTAACATTACTCCGCGTAAAGACTGCCAATCAATGATGTCTAAATAATTTTTGCCCGCCTTCTGCGCCTCGACCCTTCCAACAACTAAACCGCTTTCGTTCACCACCATAACATCCAAAATAGCTGCTAATCATAGATCAGTAACAGATTAGATGCCGCGAGTTCACCTACTTTGCGTGTCTGTTATTGGTGTTAAGTTTGATCCTGGCAAAAAAATGTATTCATTTTAATCTCCGTCGACTTGGTATATTAGCACGTCAGAAGTCAATACAAAAATAAACGTACTTTAAATTACGCCATAATAAACTGTAAAACCTCTTCAAAAGCAGTTGGCTGTCCTGAAAATAACAAACACAAAAAAAACTATTTGGTGCAGTCTATCGGAAGTTATGCGGGTACATACATTTCGGCTATTCGTTTTTATTTCATCATCATCATCAGCCAGAAGACGTCCACTGCTGAACATAGGCCTCCCCCTTTAACCTCCACACTGAACGACATCCTGCCATCTGCATCCACTGGATGCCCGCGACTCTCACAATGTCGTCGGTCCATCTAGTGGGAGGCCTACCTACGCTGCGTCTTCCGGTTCGCGGTCTCCACTCAAGAACCTTACCTACTTCCCCATCGGTTAACAGTTCTTCGAGCGATGTGGCCTGCCCATTGCCACTTCAACTTGCAGATTTTAATAGCTATGTCGGTGACTCTGGTTCTTTGGCGAATATCTATATTTTTATTTACATATAGACTATATGGCAACAGCCGCTTCAGTCTTCCTACCTACCATGTCTGCGAGTAGAAGTCTGTCATTACGACAACATTACTATAAAATAAGCTAGATGGCGTTATAAATAATTATTAAAAAAAATATTTTTTACTATTTATTATCATAAATTAATATAGCCTATGTTTCAATCAGGTATTTTATGAGCATATTCATGGAAACTGCTTTGAAATCCTTCTAGTAGTTTAAAAGATGTACGCGGACAAACAAACAAACTGACAGCCGTCAGATTTGTAGTTCCATAGTTTGAAAATAGATTGCGTACTAAAACGATGTTTTGCGAAAAAATTGTAAATTTGCTTAAACTTTACGAATAATATTATTAAAAACGTAATAAGGTATTCAATAATTCCTAAAATAATGAGTGTAAATGGATCGTAGTTTCACAAATATGAAAAGTGCGTCTATTATAGGTAAATACGATACTTTACCTGAATCACGCAAACGGGATTTTTTTTGCAAGTCAAACCGATATCTGGTATTGCTTCTACTTAGTTAGAAGTCATGTGTGAAGGTATTTGATTTACACATTTATAATATGGTAGGGAAGGGATATTCAACAGGGCCTCTTGGTGTTGGCTTCGGTTCCACCAATGCCTACCAAATGTCCGGGCTAGACCCGTGAAGAGAAATAAATAAATAATAATACAAATAATTATTAAACAAAATTACGTAATACAGTTTTTTTATGCCATAGGTGGCTAACAAGTAGACGGGCCGCCTGATGGTAAGCAGTCACCGTCGCCTATGGATACTTGTAACAGAAGCATCACAAATACATTGCCGACCCTTTAGAACTCTATTAATTCTCCTTTTGAAGAACTTGTTATAGCTTCTCGGAAACACTGCGAAGGTAGCTCATTCCACATTTTGCAGGTGTGAGGCAAGAAAGATCGTGTGAATCGTACAGTGTGCGATTTCCACTGATCTGAGATATACTGTAAATAATAATGTATACCTCTACTACACTGACCTAGTGTTTCTAAGCTCTACTAGCGATAAACTGAAAAGCCTACTTATTTTAGGTAAGTGGATGGTCAGTTTTGGGGATCCGAAAATATTTTTAATTACCTATTATTTCTCTTGAGAGGATATTGGCTTCGCGCCCATATGGTAACTGCCGGAGAACCCATTCAGGCAGCGCATTCCACAGACTAGCATTTCGCACACTAAAAGGGAAATCAAAGCGCTTCGTACGGGTTTTCAGAATATGAACCATAAAGCGGTGTAGATTTTTCGTGCCCACTCTGGCAGTCCGATAGAAAAATGTGCAGGAGGGAATTAGATCATGCAGATCCAATGCACTTCTCCACTCTGCTGTATTTAAAACTTTACCTAAGTCATCGTCATCATCATCAGCCAGAAGACGTCCACTGCTAAACATAGGCCACCACTTTTAACCTCCACACTGAGCGACATCCTGCCATCTGCATCCACTGGATGCCCGCGACTCTCACAATGTCGTCGGTCCATCTAGTGGGAGGCCTACCTACGCTGCGTTTACCTAAGTAGCCAATGTTTATAACTTGGTCTATTTTAGTAGTTTTACGCTAAGCTATGTATTCAAAAATGTTTCAACAATTTCTTCCATTATAAAATTCCTTATTAACTTACCGCTGGGTATGGATGACTATCTCCGGATTCCCTTCCTAATTATTTCGCTATCCCTTCGTAATATCGCTAATCTTCCTTTGATCGTCAGCTTAAAGGTCTATAAATATATATAATGAGATGTTTACAAATGTCTGATCTCAAAATAATGACTTGGAACAAAGTAACTATGGATGTCATTTCTGTTACTATGAAACATAATAAGATTCACTATTATCTTTGCCGCATTTCAATTATGTGATGTTCAAAATTCACGGAACTACACGCACGTAGCTGTATCAATTGTTTGGCTGTTGTTTTCACTAGAAGTTAAATTCTACTATAATTACTTACATAGTTATGTTCGTAATTCAAATTTAGGTATTATTATAATGACTTTATTTCAGTAAACTCTCGGATCTAGCCCGGATATTTGGTAGGCATTGGTGGAGCCGAAGCCAACACCAAGAGGCCCCGTTGAATATAAAAAGGCAATTATGGAATGTGTATAAAATGGAATATAAAACTTTAGTACAGTATAGGATTTAAAATATCTGGGCTATTGAGGACAACAACTTGTAGATAAGAGAACAGATCTATAGGATGAGAAACGACACCTGCCTTATCCTGTCTCATATCAAAATATATTTAGGCAGGTGATGACTTGCCACCCGTAAAACACTGTTTTTTGTTCCAGAAAAATCTAATCGTGTTTGTGAATTTGAAGATTTATGGTGTCTGAACAATGTAACCGGTAAGTTTTTTTAAGTAAATTGCTACATAAAGGCCCTCTAACTCTTCTCCCTCTTTAAAAATTACGAATTACCTACGCGAGATCGTTCAATCAACAAACCAGGTCATAATTAGTTATGTTTGAGTTGACGAATTATTATGACCTTTATAGACCTGCTTCAAATAGAAGAAAATATTACTACAAGGGTAAAATGTGAACAGGTAAGTTGGGAATATGAAAAAATATGATAACGGAAAGGAGAATAATGGCTTCTTGTTCACAGCAACAACAAAACAAATCGTCAACGAAGCAAAATGCCTAAACATCTTGTCTAAATAGTAAAGCTTCTACTCAGCACACTGTCTGTAATGAAGTATGCCTAAACATTATTTTGCATTCAAGAATTTAATAATGTAAAGGAAACAGAGACTTTGGGTTTACTCGTGTGCCTACAAAACACAATTATCAGTTTCGTAGAATCGGTTTATATCAGTACAGGATATATTGAGAGGATAATCTAGAGGAAATATTCAATATATGATAAGGATACTTATATGCTCTAAATATCAATTTTTAAACCCAAGAAGAGCTCTTGTGAAGTCATGTAGGTGGCTTTGGGTGCTTGTTTCTAAAGCTGGCTGACCAGCCCGCACCGACAGAGCATGGGAAGAATGTCATCTCTGGAAGGACTGGAAAGTCTGTAGTGATACGCCAAATCCTCTGCGAGTTAAAACTTCCAAGGTGCGGTGCAAGGTCGTCCGTATAAACATAGATGGGCGTGTCAAAAGTTGCTGAGAACTGTGCACGGATAGTGGAATTATTTTGTTTGGCTGCTATAAAAAACGGAGTTGGCGAACAACCTTATTTTATATTTCTTTAATCTGTATCAAATACCAATTAAGGATATAAAAAAGCGAGTCAAATAAATAATGTCAACTGGAACTGGTAGTGGAGCTGACAAAATGTGCAAGCCTGAATGGCCTATGACATAATGTCTGCTTTTTGACCCACACAGACACGCACCGTTGGAAGAGCTTCGGTGTGTGGTGACTGTTCTATCTGGTGGTCGTGTGTGATTATTATCCACAGAATCACGCACCGTGGGGAGCTAACTGTGATTGTTTTTTTTGCTGCTTATTCATTCACAGATTGATCTCTCGTTTGAAATTTAAGAGGTATTTGGTCCGAGTTGCAGGCTCGAACCACAATTTATAATTTGGTTACTCTGTTCGATAGATATACACGCCAGTGCTAGTAAGAGTAATATCTGGGACATTATTGCACACATGGTCATCTGACCCCAAACTAAGCAAAGCTTGTAATATGGCTGCCAGAGACTGATATACATACATATATATTTTTAAATACATACTTAAATAGATATTAACACCCAGACATAGAACAAACACAAATGTTCATCACACAAATGTTTGTCCTATATGGGAATCGAACCCACGCCCCCAAGCACAGAAAGTAGGATCACTACCAACTGAGCCACCGAGGCAGTCAAGTAGTGTATTGTTCTAGGCATAAATATAATATTAATTACCCTGAAACTCATTCGAGTGACGATAAACGGGAGACAGTTGGCAGAGACTAGAAAAAAATATCGAATATCTAAGTGGCGTACTTCGGGTGAAGCTTATGTCCCACAGTGGTTTGGTTCAGGCTGATGATGATGTTGATTAATTAACTGTCTTTTTTCCCTACTTTTGGTAGAATTTAACGTTCAAACATTGAACCTTCTTTTGGTAGGACTCTTTTGCAGGGGTCCGCCTGGGGAAGTACCACACCTTTGCCATTTATTCATCCGCCAAGCAGTAGTGTGCAAACACTACTGTGTTCCGGATTGAAGGGCAATGTTTCCAGCGAAATTACAGGGCACACAGAGATTGGACACATTATATCTCGGGGTGACGAGCGCAGTGCATTGCCATCCTGGGTTTTGAACTGTTGATGTTCAAAATTCTGAGTGGCGTTGAGCTGTTATGGGCAAGCGTGAAGAGCTATCAGGCGAGCGACATCGCTCGTCTCGTCACTCAGTATCATAAAAAAAAACTTTTTTTCAGTTTATAAATCAAAAAAGGAAATGGATTGCAAACCAGTCTGCTTCCAGGAGTGTCGGGATAAGAAGTACGGCATCACATCCAACCTCCTGCCTTACAAAAGTGACGGAGTTCCTACTAACATCACGTAGGTAACGTTTTGTGATAAAAAAAACATGTATTCAATTTTGAATTGAAAGTTAAAAGGATTAGGGTGTATTTAATAAGTATCAAAAGCGGACTAAAAAACCAACAAAGTGTGTAAAACGGACCCTAATGCTCTTCCTACGCTGTATTTGTGTGTTGTTGAAATATTCAAGGCATTATCAAATAAATAAAAATTAAGCCAAAAAAAAGACTAAAAATAAAATCTTTATTTTAGCTTTCACCGGTATAATAAAATTCAGTGTCTTTTCAAGCAAGAAATTTATGTTTTTATGTCCTTCAAATCATAATTCAATCTCCGTTTGACGGACGGATTGCTCGTTTGCTTAGATACGAGAAGTATAGATTTAATTTTATTAAAATACATAGAACAGAAGGTCACACAAGCAAACATAATAGTTTGCTTGTGTGATCTTCGTTGGCACTGGTATAATAGTTTTATAGTAATTCCATCGCTCTGTTTTTTAAACTTATTACAGTTTAATCGTAGATTAAATTTAACAAGGAAGTAATTAATATGCAGCTTGAGGATAGACTATTGAAGGCAGTCAACCATGGGATATTTTTTACATATTTTTTTTTTTGAAAAATTCTAGTTGCTGCTAATGTCTTAGTAACTGGTTCTGTTTCCGCTTTAACTTCGTATCAAATATATATATATGGAGTTAAGGATCTATCTTCTACTTTTTACTCTATAGGAATTTGTCAACGATGCTAATTTACCTAACTAGTATTTTTTCATATTACTAATTTTTTTTTATTACACAATGAATAATAAAAGTACGAAATTCACTATATACTAAAGTAACTCAATAAATACCTAATTAAATTAAGTGAATACCTATCCTGACCTATCCAAAACTATAGTTAAAAAACTGCATTAAGGTTAAATGCGTTTGGGTAGGGTGCCCAAAAAGCTAGCGACATTACCACGTTGTATGGCCAAACTTATTCTTTGGCCAAGGTAAGCGCCAGCTCATTGATCACCCGTCACATCTACGACGCGTCTGGACAGCTCTAAAAGATAATTAAATAATGGAGAAAAATATCAAATCTATAAAAAAACGTATGGAAATGATTCTAAATTCCTTATTGTATCTTACTTAATGAGACGATATAGCGGAAATAGACTAGAGACTCGTCAAAGAAACAATTTAGAAGCTGAATTTCCGCAAAGTAGCATACCTGATTCAATCACTTATTTTAGTAATTCATATTTAAACCATACGGTTCCAAAGCTTGTTTCTAGTATGATGTCTTAAAATGGAGTCCACTGAAGTTTAAGTCACGTTTTGGGTCCATCGTGGTCACGTCTCCCTGATCCTCTCAACTCACTGGCTGAATTTCAATCAAGTTGCCAAACTGACAACTATATCAATATTTAACTAGGTTTCTACTGAGGATGCCATTTCTAGGGCGTTTTAAAAGATTTTTTGTTTTGTTTAAAGTAGTTTCTGAATCTTTTCAATTACTACGTTGACGACCAGTCTGATTTGAATTCTACCAAAATACATCGCTATAGTTATCATTAGGTTTTTTTTTTCTTTATAGGTATTATACGGGAATTACACTCGCATATTATTAGTACTCGTCCAAGATACCACAGTGCCTAAAGATAAGGGTCTTTGACCAATGTGTGTTGCCAGTGATGACATATGGTACTGAGACGTGGTCCTTAACTGTTGGCCTTTTGGAAAAACTCAGAGTCACACAACGGGCAATATCCAGTAAACGTCCACTGCTGAACAAAGGCCTCCCTCTTAGAGAGAGGTGTTGCCATAATCCCCACGCTTGGCAGGCGGTTTGGGGATCGCAGTGCGTTCACCGTGTACTAATATGATGCTGCTACCTATCCGCTGGTGGTTTTGGTTGCAGTTTTAGGACATACCCGGGTCACAGCACATATCCGGGACATACCCGTGGAATAGAATATGCGCAGCATATATTAGCATATATTTAATTACCGCAGCTGTTAGAAAGCGAAAGCTATGGAAGCTAAAAGCCGAGGATCGGGCTGAGTACCTTGGGAGATGCATGTGTCCAGCAGTGGACTAAGGTAGGCTGATTATGATGATGATAATTCACTCGCGGAAGCAGCAGCTGTATTAATTGTGGGTCGTTTTCTCTTTGATTAAATAAGTTATTAATATTCGCCAAGGATCCATTATTTTACTTCTCAACAACGCAATTTCCAGCTACTAGAGTGAAACGGCCACTCAAAGCTCCTACAATATTCAACAAATTAGTTGTGATTTCAAAACTATTTGATCTATTTTATTGGACAAATTCTCCGAAAGCACAAATTGAATATTAACTAAGATGTAGTCGGTTTCTAGGGCTTTTGTTCCTCCTTCTGTTTCTAGGGCTTTTCCTTTGTAATATAAGTGTGTGGGCAGCCATTAAATGTCCACTACTGGACAAAGGCCTCCTTCTTATAGAAGGGTGTTGCCATAATCCCCACGCTTGGCAGGCGGCTTGGGGATCGCAGTACGTTCACCGTGTACTAATAGGACGCCGCTGTTATATAAGTATTGGTACTTAAACATGTTATCTAGTTAGATATGGGACAATTAAAGGCTATTATTTGTATGGTTTTCAACTAATTCAGTTATTTTTTGAGTCCTTGTTAATACAAGGATTTACATAAAAAAATACTATAAGGTAAAAAAAAAAACGTTTTTTTTTTTAATTGTAATCACCAGTCTTAGTTTTCCTTACACCTGGTATAAAATAAATATGAAAATATGAAGGATATGAAAAACCTAAATTACTCTAAAACCAGCCCGAATTACTAAATTAACCCCCTTTGCTGCAATGTTTTTGTTAACACATAAAAATCAAAATAAAACATTCGCCTATGTTGGAAATTATTAATAACAAACATTCTTACACCTACATCCCACACAAAAACTTGATTTCTTAGAGTTAGAATACATAATTAATTTTTCAAAGAAAATGTAAAACAAACTGTATTATCAGTAATAGTAACCTAACCTTCATTTGTAATTCTGGGAAACTCTAAATATTATGCCAACATAGTTGAATGTTTATCCTATATACCTCAGCGCGTGTTCTGATCAACATACAGAGTAAATTAGAAACGGCATGTAAGTCTAAGCACAGCTATTGAATACTCCAAGGTTAACTCAAGAGCCCACTATCCTGTTTCCACCACACCAATCCAAAGGATTGTGGCTACTTCGTTCGCACCAATAAAAAAAATTTCAAGAAAATTTATCACTGTGTCTGAATTTAGAAAGACCTTTTGGGCATTCTCGTCACAGAAAAGAGAAAGAAACGTTTTTTTTTTCTGTGATTATCATTATCATGGAAACGTTTTAAAGCAATTTTCAAGTTTTCTTTTTGTTTTTGGCATTCCCCTATTATAGACAAAAGGAGCTGCATAATAATTTAACTTCTGAGGTTATAATATTTCCTACAAAAATACAGGCGAAAATAAGGTGTTACTTTTATGTTTTAGGCTTGAATCGTCAATTATTATTTCACTTCATTTATTTTTAAGAATACTTAAATTTAAGAATAAAAATAAATGATGTGAATATTAATTAGTTATTATTTATTTTCAGACAAAAGTACAATAAGAGTGAACTTGCTGTAGTGCGGGTATATTTCGGTAAATCTAACTGCAATTGCTACAAGCAGATGTTACTCATCGACGTTAATTATTTTATCGGTAACTAAACTTTTCATTTATTTTAACACTAATTGATTTATTGGCTATTTATTCATTGGAATAATTAGGCTTGAACGCCACCTTGCCTGATGTTAAGCGATGCGATCTACGCGTTTGAACGCTGCCTCGGTCTACGATGGAGCACGCTTGCCTAGAAAAAAAAAGCTTATCTCGCGACTTAAAAACTGGTAGATTGTTACTATCGTAGAATACGCATTCGGTTATGTGTAGTTGATTGTTTTCCTAAAGTATTGATAACAATTATCTTACTAATACGAATTTTAAGTTAAAAATAATTAAGGCGTTGAAATGCCCATAATAATTTAAGTCGTCGGTAACTTCCGAGCTTCCGATCCTCTACGTAGATCCTCAGAGTAATTATGCTTCCTAAAATTATAAGACACCTAATTATTTCGTTAATTTTTTTAATGAATTTTAACAACAAAAAAGAAATAGGTTCTCCTAATTGAATCAAATTGTGCCTTGCATTAGAGGAATCGCCTTAAAATAATATTTACCTTTTTCTAAGGGTCCCTTAGTAATACAACGAACCCATAAAAAATAGTTCTGTCTATCCGTCTGTCCATCTGTCCGTCTTTCTGTTGGGTTTGACTACGGAACATAAAAGTTCAAAAGTGTACATAACTGTACCAAATTGATAAAATAAATGATTGATTGATTGGAACCCTTCCATATGTGTGTCTCGACACGCTCTTGGTTCGTTATTTTTCACTAAACAATTATAACTCGCTTGCTACTGCCCGGCATAACTATCGCTCTTATCTTATCTCATCGCGTGCTTAACACAATAATTATATAATAGACTTTGTATAAAGATTATAAATATTCATGACATAAATTATTCGTGACATTTTTGCACACACGGTCATCTGACCCCGAACTAAGCAAAGCTTGTAATATGGCTGCCAGAGACTGATATACGTACACATATATTTTTAAATACATTAAATAGATATTAATACCCAGACATAGAACAAACACAATTCATCACATGAATGTTTGTCCTAGATGGGAATCGAACCCACGCCCCTAAGCTCAGAAGGTAGGTTCACTACCAACTGAGCCACCAGAGCAGGCTGTATAATCTATTATGGGAAAACGTGACACTTACCATCAGACCAATGACTTGCTCGTTCCCATTCATTTATTAATAAACCCGTTCCCGGGTAGGTCCAACCAGAACCACCGAAGGATGTGCAGCAGCATCCTATTTGTACACGGTGAACGGTCTGCGATGCCCAATCGAAGGGATTATGGCAACACTCCTCTCTAAGATGAAGGCCTTTGTTCAGCAGTGGACGTTTACTGGCTGATAATGTAATGTATGTTAATAAAAAAATATTCCATTCAATACGTGCTCTTTTCTAATTATGAGCAAATCTCATTCATCCAGCATATTTTTAATCAGTTTATTTTTCCAGCAACATACGGCGGCGTATTCTCGCTATGCTTCGGTGGCTCCATCCTGACTCTCTTTGAGCTGGTCTACCTCATCATATCAGTAGTAATAAGAGCTACATTTAGAGGAATAAAAAACACCATAAAAAAGGATGGGAAAATGAGATTAAAGTAACATAATCGCTGTAAGAGTATAAAGTAACGACCGTTGTAAAGTACATAAAGCTCGCTTTGTTATTTTGTTACATAAAAAAGTATTTTGAAAAGTACTTTATGTGAATCGTATGGTAGAGTTTTATATCTGTACCATATTATTACTTAGAGCTGATTTTTCAATCCTCAGTTAAAGAATCACATAGGATTTATCCCATTGATAGCATGATTTCGAATTTTTCAACAGTCAGAGGTTATCTGCGGAGTAAAACCTGTAAACTTCTTGCACGGATAAATTTATTGATATGTTAATTATCTGACCGTGTAACTGCGGATTGAAAAATAGGCCTTTATTAGATAAAAAAAAATACGTAACTTTAGTTTAGTTAGTATGATCATCGACAAAAGATAGAAATCATCCTTGGTATGATAGACGCAAAAAATGTGTCATTGTGCATTGTGTGTACTGTTTATGTCTGGTTTGAAAAACACAATTAAGCACATTTTTTTAAATTTAAAATACAACTCCACGGATTCTAGGTTTCGTGCCCTTTGCTATACTTAACTTAAAAATTTGTAGCTTACTTTAGCACTTAATATTTAGACTATATGAGTGTATAAATATATTTGACAATAGAGATCATTTAATTTTCCCTAACAAACGTCTTTGATTAAAACACCATATACTTATATATATATATATAAACCCCTTCAGACCACGAGAACAGCAAACATAGCGTAGGAAGCTCTGAGACCCGATACAGTGACGATATACCAGGGCAGTTGGCAGTAAAAGAGAATTAATAATAATTAAAAAATTTAATTACTATGCCTATTATGTAGCCAAAGGAAAAATTAAATATTTTTTAAACTTTTAAATGCAACATAGTCTGCAATTGTATCAAACACGAAAATGAAATCTACGAGGTAACTGATATCTATTATGTCTCTGTATTTTCTATTTCTGTCCTGTCTCGTTGGCTGTGCCTTAAATGAGCCAATTACAAGTCCAATTAGCGCGGGAACACAGGGAAATGATGCGATTATACGTAACGAACGATATTAGTTACATGGCTCACATCTCTATTCGGTTAGCTTATAACATGTCTTAATAGGAACACATATAATATTATACTTGTATATCACTATACAATGGTAAGTAAAACAATAAATTCAAAATAAAACTGAACTAGTGCTAAATATATAATTATATTATTATAATCAGTGTGTGTATGTATATCAGTCTCTAGCAGCCATAGTACAAGCTTTGCTTAGTTTGGGGTCAGATGATCGTGTGTGCAAAAATGACCCGATATTATTAATGTAAGTATATATTTTATTGAAACATTGCGTAGATATTCACGTAAAAGTATGCATACGTGGAGAGTGACGTCACCGACGGTCTAACGGCAGTACACGCTCCGTGATATTTTTGATCAATTAAATAGCAAAACAACATAAATCGTCTTTAAAGTTATATCACTGTGTGCCCAATCGTGTGAGGCAGTTGTGCTAGTGTTTGCTACAGTTTGTGTGCCCGGACCTGTTCTAATGTGATTAATTAAGGTTCGATTGTACTGAAGCTGTTCTTTTTTTATAGAGGGTACCTAAAAAATAATTTAAAAAAATCGTATGATTTTTTTCCACGTACTATATTATATTAATGCCATCTAGCGGAACCGTTTTTACTACCTTATTGTCATTACGAAGATACGGGTTCAAATCTTTTACATAATGCCCAACAAATGCGCCGCTTGCGGTCGGTTCGCGAGCCCCACAGAGGGCGTTAAATGCGTGAAGTGTGCGTGTTACTATCATCGAGCCTGTGTCAATATACCAAAAGATGCTAAAGTTGTATCGGTGTGGCTTTGTCCGGGATGTAAGGCGCTAACTCCAAGGAAAGACAACACTGAAAATCCCGTGCGAGGAGAGGCAGCGGACTTTAAGTCCCCACTAACCAGTACTGCGGATGCCACGTCCGGGGAGATTCTTCATGAGATACGACTGATCCGACAAGAAATGATGTCGTTCCGAGATACTTTTAACTCACTTCGCGACCAATTCAGTATGCTCCAAGGTGTTGTCGAGGGATACGAGGGGCGCATGAACGGTATGGAGAAGCGTCTTGAGTGTCTTGAAATCAGTAACGTAGGAACGGAAGTTAGTCCAGAGGTTTGCAACCTTCTCTCAACGATCGAAGAACTAAAGTCCGAGTTGAATGAGCGGGACCAAGATTCGCTTGTAAATGACATCGAAATTAGCGGCATCCCTGAGGAACAGGGCGAGAACTCCGAGCACATTGCGCGTGTTATCGCTGAGAAGCTGGGCATATCGTGCGAGGAGCGTGACTTCGTGTCGGTTGAGCGAGTGGGCATGCGCCGCACGCCGGCAGGGGCCGGCGAGTCGACTGAGCTGCCACGACCGCGCCTGCTGGTACTGCGCCTGGCGCGCAGGCACCTGCGAGACGCTTTCCTGAATGCAGCACGCGTGCGCCGTGCCCTCACAACCGAAGGCATGGGCTTCGCTGCTGCCCCCACTAGATTATACGTGAATGAGCGTCTCTCGAAGCTAAACAGGATGTTATTTTTCAAGGCGCGCGAAGAAGCCCGTTCTCGCGGTTGGAAGTATGTCTGGACCAGAGGCGGACGTCTCTTCGTTCGTCGTGAAACAGGGAAGGCGTCCTTCCGAGTGCGCTCGGAGCAGGACCTCATGAAGGTTTTTGGCGGCGAGTCACGCGACGTGTCGACGGTCGGATAAATAGTACCTCGACAAAGCAATATAAAAAAAATAGATTTCATAGTGAAAACATGTGCGGTTTAGGCATAATTATTTTTAAAAAATTCTTTAAATTAGCAGTTATTATAAGGTGTGTTCATGTTATTTTATGTACATTTAATGTTATAATTTTAGCACTCTATTTCCTAATATTATTTTTAAAAAGCACTACTTCTTTTGAAATGTTTACTACAATTTACTGGTTACGACATAATAACTGGATATGTATGATTTCTCGTAATTGTAAAATGTTTAAATTACTATCTTCTATTGCGATTCTTATTTGCGGTTTAATAATTGTCTTTTTTATGTATGATATTGTTAGTTTAAATTTTTTTGCGCGTTATGTGTCTGTCACATTTTTGAAGATACAATACTACTTGTATTTTAATGGCTAATAAAAATCTTAAAGTTGGACTATACAATGCAGGTTCTCTTGGCACCAACCACGATAACATCATAGCATCTGTTACTCGGAGTAACATAGATATTTTAGCAGTGAACGAAACCTGGATCCACGCGGGGCAGGAGGCGCGCGCCCCGGCCATCCCCGGGTACATGTTGAGGCACACGCCGCGTCCGCGCGCGCACCGCTCGCGCGGCGGCGGCGTTGGTTTCTACATCAAACGAGGTGTTGCCGTGCGCTCTTGGCGTCACCCGGTGGACCCGATTTACAGTGCAGTTGAACAAATGTGGCTCTCTGTGAACCTCAATGGAAAAAAGTTTATGATCGGCACGGCATATCGGCCTAATTGGGTTACTGTTGATTTGTTCTTTGCTGCAATCACAGACTCCATTAGTACAATTCCTAAATATGATAATTTGATTATTTTGGGTGATTTTAATATAAATTTATTAAATTTTAATGACAGCAATGTAATAAAATTTAGGTCATTTCTTTCGTGTTTTAACTTGGTTCAGCTAGTAGATGAGCCTACTCACTTCACTGAAACCAGTCAAACGTTAATCGATTTAGTCTGCTCTGATTTAAGTACACGGAAAATAAGTTTGGATCATGTAGGGACACTTTTTGGTCATTGTCTTGTGGTTTGCGAGTTTAATGTTAAACGTTTAAAAACCCTTCCTCGAACTATTACTTTTAGGCCTAAGAAAAAGATTTGTCTAGATAACTTTAATAATGACTTGCAGATTTTAAGATGGGATCTTATATCTCAGCATTCGGATATTAATGATATGTTAACAATATTTAATTACAATGTAATTACTCTTTTTGATATTCATGCGCCAGTCACGTCAGTTGTTATCAGAGACCGTTCCTATCCATGGATCACAGATACTGTAAAATTCATGATGAAACTACGTGATGAGGCTGCTGTGGTTTATCATAAAACTAAATCCGAGTCTAAAAAGCTATATTACAAAACATTAAAGTCAACGGTTAATAAAGCGCTTTTTAATGAAAAATCTGCCTATTTTAGACAAAATATTAATAATAATATTCGAAATCCTAAACAACTTTGGAAAAATCTAAAAAATACTATATTACCAAAAACTGATACTGAATTGCCGTGTTTTTTTAATAACCCTGACATTATTAATGATCATTTTCTGAATATACCAGGTAGCTCAAATACTTCTATTTCACACTTAAGTTACTTTGAGCATCATAGGTTTAATGATTCAGTTTTTAAAATAGAACCATGCAGTCTAGATAGCCTAATTAAGATAATTAAAAGTTTGAAGTCAAACGCAGAAGGTTGCGATTGTATAAGTTTGGACATGTTGCTAATGACTTTTCCAAATACAGTGGAGTACGTACAAGCTCTTGTAAATACTTCCATTGAGACTAGTACTTTCCCAAATATTTGGAAACACGCTATGGTACGACCGTTACCTAAGAAGCCTAACCCACTTGATCTAAAAGATTTAAGACCAATAAGTATTTTACCGTGTATGTCAAAAATTTTAGAAAAGGCAGTGTGCTCACAATTAACAGAGTTTCTAGAAAAAAATAACATTTTACCTGATGTACAGTCGGGATTTAGAAAGGGACGCAGTACTGCAACCGCGTTACTTGACGTTACCGATAATATACTTGTTGCTCAAGACAAAGGAATGTGCACAATTTTGGTATTGTAAGATTTTTCCAGGGCATTTGATTCTCTGAATATAAATCTTCTGTTGTCTAAATTAAGCTACTACGGTTTTGATCCTAAAGCTGTGCAGTGGTTCAATAGTTACCTAACTAACCGTTACCAGCATGTGAGGATTGATCGTTCTGATGGCTCCTCATTGGAGTCAGAGAAGATGGTTTTAAATAGAGGAGTCCCGCAGGGTTCCATTTTGGGACCAGATCTTTTTGCCTTATACTCTGCTGACATTGCAACGCACATAAAAAATTGCAAGTTTCACATATACGCTGACGATATTCAGATATATATATCCTGCAAACCATTTGAAATTGACTTAGCTATTGACAAACTCAATGAAGATCTTGCAAGAATAGCATCATGGGCAACCAATAACTGCCTGCTGCTCAATCCCGATAAAACAAAGTACCTTATTTTCGGCAGTAACCATCAGATTGCTAGTGTCCGTCCTTCTGTAAGCGTCTCGCTCATGGGTGAACACATAGAGCGCGTGCACGAAGCACGTAACTTGGGCTTGCACATGGACTGTGAATTACGTTTCCATAAACATATAGCTAACTGCATAAAAAACTGCTTTTATAAGCTAAAAGTCTTATACAGGATAAGACCTTATTTAAGAGAAGAGCTGCGTATCCAACTAGCTGAACAGTTAATTTTGTCTAAATTAAATTACATGGACACTGTTATTGGCTCGCGGCTCTTAGTCAAAACACAAAAACTTGTGCAAAGAGTCCAAAATGCTTGTGCCCGTTTTTGTTTCGACATTCCGTTGAGGTCGCATGTGACTCCGTTTTTGAACAAGCACCTATTGTTGAAAATGAAGCATCGCCGTAAGCTTCATTTGGCATGTCTTTTGTTCGGGGTAATAAAGTACAGAGAACCGACTTATCTCTACGATAAGTTGTCGTGGAGAGCGAGTCGAAGGTCCCTCGAGTGTCGGCAGTGCTCGACTCAGCTCGTGACGGAGCGGCACAGCTCTGCCGCGTTCAGAGGAAGTTTCAGATATGCTGCCACCAAGTGTTGGAACAATATTCCGCCGCCAATAAGGAACCTGCATAGTTTACATTCATTTAAGCTTAAGCTTAAAAGATTTATTTTTGAGCACCAAAAAAGCGAAGCACTTTTATTGACAGACACCAGTGCTATATAGGGTCTTATCTTTGTGTTTTTATTTCATGTCCAAGTAAATGTCTAAATTTCTTCTTTTAATTAGTGTCATATTTATTTTTTTATTGAGATAGTGCGAATTACCTTATTAGTATTATGTATTTATGTTATGGTTTGTTTATATTAAATGTTAGTTTGTTATGTATTATGTGTTGTTGTTCTTATATTATTATTCAATTTGTCGTGTACTGTTGGGTGTAATGTTGGCCATGGGTGATGTCACCGGCGGCTCCAACGGAAGACCAGCGCTGGTTGTTCGCAACCAGCATTATGCTGAGTTGGAACCGGTTTGTGGAGGAAAACAATTTGTAATGTGTGTATTTATTTCTATTAATTCTTTAAAATGTTTTATTTTCTTCCATAAATAAAAAATTGTCTATTGTCTATTGTCTATTGTCATACAAATTTGGGGTTTTCCATTTTACCTATTATTTGCAAATTATGAAATAATGTAAATACCTACGTAGTAGGTATAGTATACGACATCTTTGGTTCGGACACAACATATTAGACGAGACAAAAATCTCCGCCAATTAATTACTTTAATATCAAGGGCAAGTAAAAATCCAAGTCTTGTAAAATATAAAAAAAAAGTGTATTTAGAACTCTGATAGAGCTAGCTATAAAGGTTTTTCGCTCGCTGTGTTTACCTTGAGCAAACGTGATTTTAGGTACGCCACCCACTACTTCAGTTGAAGTGGAAGTCCAAATCACGCTGTTATCTTAACCTAAACCGGCTGTACAAAAGTGGTCGTTGTACAAAAATATGGGCCGGTTGGAAGCGGCCTGCATTCAACGTTTTCATGCGGGCTCTTTTCGGTCGCCTGTGTATCTGAGGAGGATCTGAAATGAGGAGATCCATAGACAAACGAAAGTTACCGACATAGCTCACCGGATTAGCAAGTTGAAGTGGCAGTGGGCAGGGCACATAGCACGCAGAACAGATGACCTATGGGGCTGAAAATTACTCGAATGGAGACCATGGACCGGTAAGCGCAGCGTAGGACGTCCCACCCACAAGATCAAGGTTGTCAAAAAGTTGCCCCACCTCCTACATTTCTAAACGATTAAACACAAAAACTTGCCATGGTTACAGGTCATTTAAAGAGTTTTATTCAAAATCATTTCGAACATTGTGGTTACAACTTTTTGAGTTATAGCGAAGAAACTGTAATAAATTTAAGACGTTTTAACTCAATTCAAACCCAACTTTTCGTAAAATGATCTTACCAGAAAATGTTATATGTTATGTGCGGATTATACATGAAATTATATAAGATTATTATTATATAAGAGCGGTCTCTCCTAACATAGGTTGTCAAAACTTAACAGGAGAGGCCAAACACTTGTAAATTAAGATAAATCAAACAAATAAAGTAATTTGAATTTGAATTATACTAAGTTCACCGATCTTCGTTCGTTCGTTCATTCGGATTTTTAGAGCCACCAATATCTTAACTTTGAATGTAACTACAATTAAATGACTATAAAATATGTTAATAAATATCTGGGATATTTTGTACACACGGTCATCTGACCCCTAACTAAGCAAAGCTTGTAATATGCCTGCCAGAGACTGATATACGTACATATAAAATTTTAAATCCATACTTACCAGACAGAACAAACACAAATGTTCATCACATAAATGTTTGTTCTAGGTGGGAATCGAACCAAAGCGCAGAAGGTAGGTTCACTACCAATTGAGCCACCGAGGCAGTCTATACATATATGGCTATATATGGCTACGAAACCCTACCATATGTGTGTCTCGGTGAGTTTTATAATAAGTATTTATTGAGAACTTACTCTTGTTCAGTTCTTTGAATATAACGATAGCTCAAATACATGTCTATTTCCTACTCATGAAAACAGAAAACCCACATATATATCTCGAATTTCTTAGTCATGAAAACGTGGGTGGGAGGGGAGTACCATTAATGAAGAACAACGTTTTTCGTTACGTACGTATTAGTTACGTGACTCCTAGAGTGAGGTATTGAGACGAAGTGCGTCCATTCTCGCAGGGTAAATGTATCGAATAGAAAAGGAAAATAGCTCGTGTATCCAGTTGTATTGGACTAGCTGCCCGCCCCCGCTTCGCACGGGTGTAAGCTCGGCTTTCGGTTTCGCTACAAAATATAATATACCCTATGTTACCCGGGAATAGTGTAGCTTCCCAACAGTAAAATAACTTTTAAAATCGGTTTATTAGTTTTTGAGTTATTTCGTTACAAACATCAAAAAATACAAATCTTTTCTCGTTATAATATTAGTATAGATTACATACAAATAAATGAACGTGAATAAACACGGCATTACATTTAAAAAAGTTTTCATTAATATCGAAATTTATTTAGAAAAAATCTTGGGTCTAGCTCGGAAATGTGATAAGGGGTGAGGCCGAAGCCAACAACAAGAGGCCCTATTGAATATTCAATTATTCAATTATGGAATGTCTATAAAATGGAATATGAAACTATAGTAAAGTACAGGAAAGAGTCTGGCCAATTGAGGTGAACAATTTGTGGACAGGTGAAAAAATCTGTAGAATGAGAAATAGCTGGATAAAATATTTAATTTGTGGTATGGAAGTTGCTTATTTTACTTGCTTTTATTATTTTAATACCGAAAAAGCGTTTCCTGTGGGATAGCGGGTAAACAGCGGGGCGCTGCTAGTCTGTCAACCAAAATTATACCTTTAAGGAACGTTATATCATTATCTTCTTTTTCTTCTTATATTTAAAGGCGATGTATGTATGTATGTATTTATGCGTGTATGTTCGCTATGCACTGATGTTGAGCTGATGTTACAAGGAATAAACCACGCGGGTGAAACCGCGGGATGCAGTTAGTACAATATATTTGTGCAGCTGAAAATCTCCACAAGTAGTATGCCATGCGATATTGTGAATACTTCATCATCATCAGCCAGAAGACGTCTACTGCTGAACATAGGCCTCCTCCTTTAACCTCCACACTGAACGACATCCTGCCATCTGCATCCACTGGATGCCCGCGACTCTCACAATGGCGTCGGTCCATCTAGTGGGAGGCCTACCTACGCTGCGTCTTCCGGTTCATGGTCTCAAGAACCTTTCTTCCCCATCGGTTATCAGTTCTTCAAGCGATGTGGCCTGCCCATTGCCACTTCAACTTGCAGATTTTAATAGCTATGTCGGTGACTCTGGTTCTTTCGCGAATATCTACGTTCTGGATTTTATCGCGCAAAGAAACTTCTAAATACTTATCTATTGTGAATACTTATATAGGTTTATTTGAGTATGTCATAAGCCTCATATTGTTACGAAAAAACGTGTTTTAACTAATTTTGTATCCTGAATATATTTCTATGAAGGACAAAGTTTAGTTTGCCCTAATGAAATAATAGGATTATTTTGACTGTTTATTTTCGACTAAATTAGTATCACTTTTGTTACAAAATTATATTAAAGCTACTTTTTACTCAATACAAAATCAAAATAATCATAAAATAAGCTCATTGGTCCGATGTAACTGACAAAATGTTGCTATTGAAACATTCTTTAGCGATGTGTTCGATAATTTACCGATCATAACTCGATACTTTAAGTATCGATACATTAAGTATCGAGCTTATACAAAACACAAAGAAAATATTTGAATAAATTAAATTTAAGAACAACATTATAAGAGGTGTGTGGCGCACAAAATTGAGTATAATTATGAGGTTAAAAGTTTAACGTTACATTTATTTTAGATGAAACTTCCAAATAATTACTCTGGAACAAAATGTTGTTGATAAATTTAATATCTTCAGTCGAGCTTTTTAATTAATTTTTATTTATTACCACACCTGAATATTTTAGCGTGACATTAATATAATTTGCAATGATCATGCAAATACTATAATAACAACATCAATGTTTATTTTAACCATAAATTTAATGATAAAAAAATACTGGAAATTAATGGGTTAAAATAATATACAATTTGCATCGTATACTTTATAGGCTCTTTTGACGTTATTTTAAACATATAATTTAGCGTTCTCTTTTTCTATCTCTACCTTTCAGTTTCATAGTCCCACGTCTGTATCTTTCTTGCTTCTTCTGGCTCTTACTCTCTATACAGGGTTATTGACACAGAAAAGAGAAAAAAAAATCTCACTTCAGTGGTTATTGATAACCTATCGCAGACAGCTTTCCTACAATAAATTTCATGACTTTTTAAACAACTTGATAGGTTGGTACATCCCCCAGAAAAGTGTGTTTTTTTCGATGTTGTCGGTTCCTAAGATTCAACCCCTGGGTTTCCTTTTCGTTGAACTTTCAACTTATGTACATTATATTATGTACATTGAACTTTCAACTTATGTACATTTTCGAAGGTGGGCGTTGTTACCCGCGACACAGTTCTTGAACTGTGTAACATCGTTCTATTGTTGTTATAAACCCATTGTTAACTTTTTGAAATAAACATTTTCACATCACATACATCTATCAGCCAATTAACGTCCACTGTTGGACAAGAGTTGTTGTGTTCCCTCATAGAGAGGGGTGATGCCATAATCCCCACGCTTGGCAGGCGGCTTGGGGATCGCAGTACGTTCACCGTGTACGTCTAGCCCATCCTCCGGTGATTCACATTTTTTTTTTTTTGTGAATAAACTTTTTATTATTAATTTATTATTGAAGCAAGAAGGTGCTTCAAGGGATGGGAGGCTTCCCAAGCGTTTTCTTTTCGACTGAAATCTTTACAAGGTGGCTGACTAAAAACAATACTGAACAGGCTCACCTTGATATTCCTCGCCGATGGCTCCAGGATGTCCTGGTACTGATATGAAATAATACACGGCACACTCGATTGGTTTTTTGAAGCTAATTAATACAAATTGTTATTTTCAGAGCACTTGTGGTTTTCGTCTCGCTGTCAGAAGTTGAATGTCGTTCAGCTAGTGATGAGGTAGTGTTTTGCACGGCGCGTAGATATTTTTTTTAGTTGATTGATTGCATTGACAAGCCTGTTAGCGCAGCTCTTTACTGCGCTTGTAATTAGTCATTGCCTCTCGGTGACACAGTCTACTTAAACGCTTGAGCGGGAGGATTTGAAATGCGATATGATGGTACAATTATTATTATTTGAAACTGCATATACTTATTGTCATTTAAGCCTCGATTTAAATATATTTTATTATATTTGAGAGAATAAAAGCCACATTATTTAAAAGTCAAAGTTGTTAGGTTTTACGTAGGATCAATAATCCTGTATAGTGTGAGTTTCCAGACTTATAATCGATAAAAGTTTCATTATTCATAACTTACGTAAGAAACACATAATATATACTAAGTCTAAATAATATTTATGCCTGTATCAACATTTCAGCGAGGAGCAAGTCACATAAACCAGCTGTATCATGTTAATTCATCTTTCACTTCCATGCATTCCGTTTTTATCTCCCTCTATAATAATAACATTATGTTTTATACATTAAAATAGAGGGAGAGATAATATTATCTCCATTGTCCATGTTATCGCAACTTTTTAGTCATGCAATTCGAGGGCGCGTGCTTAGTGTAGTGGCGTGGCGAGCTTGTCACGTGATTCAGTTGTGTTGTTTTCCGCAATTTGTTGTTTGAAGCACTTACAAGCCCACGCTTGACTTGCTACACGATAACAGACCCGACCGACAGAAATTAACGCCTAAAGTCAATATGTCCGTGTCGCTGCAACATTTCAGCGGAGAGCGCGTGCGCGGGTGCGGTGCGGCGCGACGACCGTGTCACGTGGCTCAGTTGTGTTGTTTGCCGCACTTCGATGCCGCGCGGCACCTGCGAGCCGCACGCATGGCCGTTGTGCCGCATCGCGTTCATCTGTAACATAAACCTTTGTTAGAATTGTCATACTTTTCGATGAGCAGCTAAAGTCAGGACAGTAAGTTCAGATACGTTTTTGCTCCGAGTAATAGGTGTCCTTATGCGGCGGTGACCACTTATAGTGATCAGATGACCCGTAAGTTGTTTGTCTACCATTACATATAAAAATACAATAGTAAAAAAGCTGTCAGAAAGTTGTTACACTAAACACGTTGTGTTTTAGGGTGATGGGAGATAAGTTTGGCATCCAAGTTAAGTTTTGCATTTGAATTGGTAAACGTGTGTGGCGGAACTCTTTTTCACCAGTGCGACCTTCGCGGTCGCCTTTATTATTTTATTTCAATAGAGTTGTTTTTTGTTTTATAAGAGATCTGTCAAGAGGTGAAAAATAGATGTTTTGGATTCCGCAAAATAAATTGTTTTAATAATAGGAGTAATAATATCCTAAATTGGTGACCCCGATACGAACACAACATAAATTAAGACGATTCGAACACAAGAAGAGCAAAGGTACGCAAATATGTACGAGTACTTTCTTTGGTGGTACGAGTGAAGCGACCACGGTCGTCTGATTGTTCGTCGACGAGAATACGAAAACGTAGAAAAAGAAGTGGTGAATTCGACTACGAGAGCTGTGCTGCTGACTGCTGGCAACAATCGCATGGAGCGCGTCAAGACTAAAGTCGAAGTATCTTTTGGAAGAACCAGTGTGGACTAAAAAGACTAAGTGTGATTTATATTGTTGTGTGTTTTTGTGTGTGTATTTAATTTTATTTTATTTTGGTGAATTTTTGTACATATTTTTAAGTTATTTTTATGCCAAAGTTTTTTGTAGGGCATTCGCACACCACACTCCCACGTTTCTTTTGTTTTCAGTTTTTGTTTTTGAATTTTGTTTTTCTCTTAGCATGGTTTTTCATGACAGCACACGTCATGAGTGACAGTGAGCAGGAAGACTTCAAACCAGCTTCCGCGGGTACGGGTGGACGTGAAATGTCAAGCAGTGACAGCAGATCTGGCACAGGCGGTACGGAGAAGGTAATGATTAACAGAGTATCTATACGTACCCCTCCATTTTGTAGAGATCGCCCGGCCCTATGGTTTGCGAGTTTAGAGGCGCAATTTTCCATCAATAATATTAGCCAAGAAATCACAAAGTTTAATTACGCAGTTGCGCACCTCGATACCAATTGTACTCGCGAAGTAGAGGATTTCATAATCCAACCTCCGAGGGAGCAACCCTACACGAAATTGCGCAACGCAATAATATCTAGGTTCTCAGATTCTCGGGAGCAGAAAATACGCCGTCTTCTAGAGAAGGAGCAGATCGGCGATCAAAAGCCGTCGTTTTTTCTGCGTCATCTGAGATCGTTAGCCGGTGCAGCATTTCCGGAGGATATTCTGAAGACAATTTGGATGAGCAGGTTGCCACGATATCTTCAAACTGTCTTGGCTGCTCAACGATTAGAATCGTTGGCTGAGCTGAGCGAACTAGCGGACAATTTGGCTGAAATTAACGCTCAATCAACTTCATTGGAGGTATGTACGGTTTCGCCTAACTCGAATACTGATCTTGTACAGGAGCTGACTAAAAAAGTTGATGAATTGACCCGTTTAGTAGCGTCACTTTCCTCTGCTGGTTGCAGCTCGCATGTTGGTACGCGTAGTCGTGACTTCAATCGTAACCGTAATCGTAGTCGCAGCCGATCACGTTCACGTAACTATGATTTGTGCTTTTATCATGACCGTTTTGCGACAAAAGCACGTAAATGTGTGCCTCCATGTAAGTGGTCCGGTTCCCCGCCTAGTGATCAGGGAAACCAAAACAGCAACTGTTAAAGGCGACATCCAGTTGCTCGCCAGCTAGTCGCCGCCTTTTCGTGACCGACCGGAGATCCAACCGGAAATTTTTGGTGGACACTGGTTCGGATATTTGTTGCGTTCCTCGTAGCTTTATAAAAGGACGTACGCTTCAGCCATTATCATATAGTTTAGTTGCAGCTAATGGCAGTAAGATTATCACATATGGACTGGTACAGTTGAACTTAAATTTAGGGCTACGACGGGATTTCACCTGGAACTTTGTCGTGGCGGATGTGGAAAGTGGTATTATTGGCGTAGATTTTTTGTCGCATTACCAGCTTTTACCCGATTGCTCAAAAGGTAAGCTGTGCGATAGTAAAACTGGGCTTATTTCGTCCGCGGACCTTTATACCGCGGAACAGCAAAGTGTGAAGGTAGTATCTCTTCCTGACTCGCCATTCACAGCGATCTTGGAGAAATACCCAAGTATAACGCGACCACCTGGTGCACCTAGAATTATTAAACACAGCACCGTACATTATATAAACACTACCGACGGTCCCCCTGTGACATCTAGACCGCGTCGGTTGGCACCATTAAAACTGGGCATTGCAAAGAAAGAGTTCGAAGATATGGTCCGAGCTGGTACTTGCCGACCATCTGATAGCTCTTGGTCATCGCCTCTGCATCTCGCACCTAAAAAGGACTCAACGTGGCGTCCTTGCGGTGATTATCGTGCATTAAACGCCCGAACGATTCCTGATCGCTACCCTGTCCGATACATAGGTGATTATGCGCACAACTTGTCTGGCTGTACCGTTTTTAGTACTATAGACTTGGTCAAGGCCTATCAACAGATACCGGTGAATCCAGGCGACGTGTGCAAGACAGCGATAACTACTCCATTTGGATTATATGAATTTCTGTATATGACTTTCGGTTTGCGTAATGCTGGGCAGACTTTTCAGAGATTTATCGATGAAGTAGTCCGTGGCTTAGATTTTTGCTACGTCTATGTTGATGACATTTTGGTTTACTCAAAAGACCAAATAGCGCATGCGCAGCATCTGGAAATCTTGTTCCAGCGATTGCACGACTATGGCGTTGTGATTAATACAGCCAAGTCCGTATTTGGTGCCGCAGAAGTATCTTTCCTTGGGCATCGAGTCAATGCTGCGGGCACGCGTCCTCCTGAGGACAGAATTCGTTCTCTGGTGGATTACCCGCCCCCAAAGACAGTTCAGGGTATGCGCAGATTCATAGGCATGGTCAATTACTACCGCCGGTTTTTGCCAAGTACGGCTAAGTACCAAGCGCCGTTAATTGAAGCAATCACTGCTATTCAAGGCAAAGGCAATAAACCTTTTGTGTGGACTCCTGAGCTAGAAAAGTGCTTTGAAGAATGCAAGAAAAGCTTGACGTCCGCTACAATTTTAGCACACCCAAATAACAGTGCTGAGGTTGGGTTGTTTACTGACGCTTCAGGAACGCACGTTGGTTCTTGCCTACAACAGCGCGTCGATAATGATGATTGGCAGCCACTAGCCTATTTTAGTAAAAAGCTGACTGCTAAACAGGCTCAGTGGCCGGCGTACTATCGGGAACTCCTTGCGGTGTACGAGAGTGTTCAACACTTCAGGCACCTGTTGGAGGTACAACACGTCACTATCTACACTGACCATAAGCCGCTAATATACGCTTTTGTACAACGACGTGAGAAATTGCCGCCTATCCAATTAAACCAGCTGTCTTTCATCAGCCAGTTTACTACTGATGTAGTGTATATTAAAGGGGTTGATAACATCGTAGCTGATGCCATGTCGCGCGTTGAGTCTATTTCTCTTGAAGAGGATTTTGCTGCACTCGCGTTATCGCAAGAATCGGATGAGGAGCTAGCTAGTATGCGTGGGAATTCGTCTTTGAAGCTCGAACCCATCCTCATCCCTGGCACAAATATCACAGTAATTTGTGATACTTCAACTGAGCGACCACGTCCATACCTGACACCAGCATTCCGTCGAGCTGCATTCGACAGGTGTCACAACCTCAGTCACCCTGGCGCGCGGGCAACCACTCGCTTGGTAACTGAGCGTTATGTATGGCCTCAAGTAAACGCAAATTGCCGTGAATGGGCTCGAACTTGTTTACGCTGTCAACTCAGTAAAGTAACTCGACATATTAATTCGCCACTTGGAGAGTTTAAATTACCGTCAAACAGATTTAGGTCGGTGCATTTAGACATTATTGGACCACTTCCTCACTCGAAAGGGTACAATTATTGCCTGACTGCGATTGATAGATACACACGGTGGCCTGAAGTATGGCCTATGTCATCAATCACAGCAGAAGAGGTAGCAGATACATTCGTAACTGGTTGGGTTTCCCGTTTTGGGGTACCAAACATTTTGACAACCGACCAGGGCCGGCAGTTTGAATCTGTGTTGTTTCGCCGTCTAATGGATGTATGTGGTACCAAACGGGTGCGCACGACTAGTTACCATCCTTGCGCAAATGGTATGGTGGAACGCATGCATCGGCAGCTTAAAGCATCTTTGATGTGTCATAATGACACATGGGTAAGAGCTTTGCCGTTAGTTTTATTAGGGATGCGAACGGCGCTCAAAGAAGATTTGAAGGCATCTTCTGCAGAGCTCGTTTATGGAGAGACTCTTCGCTTGCCTGGAGAACTCGTCATACCTCCAATAACATCGCAGAGCCCAAGTGACGTTGTAGATTTCGTCCGTGAGCTGCGCAAATATATGGAAGCTCTCCGTCCTGTCCTTGCTACACGCCACGCCCAGCCATCGACTTTCATATTTAAAGATTTAGTTAAGGCGTCGCATGCCATGCTACGCGATGATTCAGTGCGAAGGCCGTTGCAGCCGCCTTATTCCGGTCCTCATCGTATCATCGGGCGAAGAGACAAAACGATCACTCTCGATATTAATGGAAGGGAACGTACAGTTAGCATAGATCGCGTTAAGCCTGCCCATTTGGATTCGGCGTTTGGCAATTGTGAACCAATTGTGCCGCCTGCGCCAACTCCAGCTAGCAGTTTCACGCCTGCGTTGGTCCCTGCACCTACACCAGCTCCTGTCATCACCCGGTCCGGGAGGAGGGTGAAGTTTAGAAATATTTTAGATATGTGATTATCTTATTTATTTATAAATTTTTCAGCTTATTCTTCCTTTCTCCGTGGGGGGGTGGTGTGGCGGAACTCTTTTTCACCAGTGCGACCTTCGCGGTCGCCTTTATTATTTTATTTCAATAGAGTTGTTTTTTGTTTTATAAGAGATCTGTCAAGAGGTGAAAAATAGATGTTTTGGATTCCGCAAAATAAATTGTTTTAATAATAGGAGTAATAATATCCTAAACGTGTTTCATGGCGGGTATATTTTATATTTAAAACTGAAATATTATTGATTATAGATAAAAAAGCTGATCTATAAATATAAATCTTAATTTCATCGCACTTATTTTTATGCCTTAAGTGGAAAACAAACAGTCATGCTGCCTGAGAGTACGCAGTCACTGTCGCCTTTAGATATACTTGTAACAAAATTTAATAAACAATTTTGAATTTTATATTTCAAATCGTGAAATTAACAAAACTCCTCTCTTTTCAAGGTTGATATTTTCTTCTTTTCAAGGCCACCGTGAATAATATCTTCTGAGTCTGCGTGCTTCATCTTCTATCACATCGTCGCTTACCAACAGGCGAGTTGGTGGTCAAACGCGGACATATTCGAGAAAAAAAAACTCAAACAATAATGTTTATGAAAAATACTCAAAACACGATAGTTTTCATTCAACGTCAATTAACGTCCAATAAATCCAACATGGAATATATAATCTATACATATAATAAAAACGTAGAGATAAAAAAATCTGTAATTGCGAGATAACAAAAAAAATATCACACAGGTCGTCTTAAAATAAGCAGCTGAACACGATAGGACAGTTTTTAGAATTTTTGTCTGTTTGTTTGTTTGTTTGTTTGTTTGTTTGTTTGTCCGCGAACATCTCCTAAACCACTGGACGGATTTTAATGCGGTTTTCACGAATATGCTTAGAAATTACCAGATTAAAACATAGGCTATCTTATATCATTTATTTTAATTCTTTATTTTTACATAAACGAAAATAAAAATCAATAATTTATTTCTTCGTTACCCGAAACGTAATATGAGGATCGTCACATAGCCTCAAGCAAGGAGATCCAAAGTAAAGAGAATGTTATTGACATAGCCATTAAAATTTTGAAACTGTCAACTATGTCAACTGTCAACATGGTCATTCGGTTAATCAGTTTAAATTTAAAGAAGGTTCCTTAACCTTCTTAGATGAATGAACGTGTAGATCAAGCATGTTTTAGGCCTTAAAACCTCTTTGGTGATTCATTCCAGTGCATGGAGTAGGAGTGTGGCGTACTCGTACTCCTTGCGCCAACCTTCGTGAATTTCATTCCAATTTTCCACGACGTGTGGCGCTGGGGCGCGAAAAGAAAAAATAAAAGAACACCGATTTTCAAATGGAATTGTCATTCGCTTTTTCTAAGATTTGTCTAAGATTTTTCTTTGCATTAAATTTATAATTTCTTTCGGACTCAGCTATTTTCTTCCATTGTCGGTAGCTTAACCCTCTCCTTCTATATAAATAGTACAAATCCACTATAATTGGTGACCACTGAATGAACCGTACACCACCGACAAAGGTCAGAATGCCGCTAGATCGTACTGATAGCACTGCGGCTGACACGAAGAATAAAGATGATGACAATGTATTCCGAGTTGGCGTGCGAATTCCACCGTTTTGGCCCGAGAAGCCGGCGATTTGGTTTGCCCAGATCGAAGGCCAATTCGCGATTTCCAACATCACTGCAGATAGCACCAAGTTCTACTATGTGATTGGACAACTTGACCCGCAATAGGCAGCTGAAGTCGAAGACATCATCGTCAACCCGCCTGTGACCGAGAAGTACGAAAAACTCAAGCTGGAGCTAATTAAACGTTTGTCCGCATCAAGAGAAAAAAGGTACAGCAACTTTTAACACACGAGGAGCTAGGTGATCGTAAGCCTTCTCAATTCTTCGACACCTAGCAGGCCCCGGAGTTCCAGAAGACTTTTTACGCATGATTTGGACCAGCCGCCTACCGAACAGCACGCAGACCATCATTGCTTCGCAGCAGATGACGTCATCACTCGATGTGCTGGCAGACCTAGCCGACCGCATACATGACGTTGTCCCTGGGTCGCATCTACATCCAGTACCACACCGGGAAGCTCCAAGCTCCATATTACATTCTCATGGTTTTATTCTATGTTAGCATTTAAAACACAAAATATACCGCATCCTATTTTAATACAGTCCCGCGAATAGAAATATTCAAAAAAGGCCCTTTGTACATGAAAATAAACCTATACAACAAAATTCCGGACGCAATAAAGAAAGAAATAAATAATAACATTTTTCCAGAACCAACTTCGTAAGTTTCTAACCCAAAAATGTTATTACGAGATAAAAGATTTATTCGATGATAAATTTTAGAAAATTATAATTAGAAAATAAATATCGATATATAAATAGTTAAGAAAGTAGCGTCATAAGTTTTGTATCATCTCATATATAATTAAGTACCCTATCACACTAAGTATGTTTTTTTTTGTTTTGTAAAATTACTTCACCCTAGGTTAAGTTTGAATAGTATATATAATATTTATGTAATAGATTTAACTATACTTAAATTTATATGTTTATGTCTGTGGTCTGGTTTTGTGAACAGCCACTACATAAGTCATTGCTGCACCCTTTATGCAAGGTATATAAACTTAGCTTTTAGAATAATACAGTGTATATTATTTGCAGTAAGAATAAGAATATAGAAATAATTTTATTTTACTGTGATATTTTAACAGATAAATAGAGTAGTTCCATTTCATGGCTTTTTAATCAAGGTATACATACAAATGCACGCGAAATAAGAAATAACTAGCCAAAAGCGTGTTAAGACAAGCATTATGTCAGGGTTCCGTGGCCAGCGAAACTGGCCGGAAATATACTTTTAATGGTTTAGACAAAAAGAAAATTTCAAAACATGCTCTGCACTGTGGTCACATTATCTTTTTGATTTGAAAACTGTTGACGGTGTTATTTATTACTTTTATGATTCTATCAATACTTCATACAGGGCGACTTAAAATAAGCAGCTGAACATGTTAAGGCAGTTTTTAGAATTTTTGTTTGTTTGTTCACGCACATCTCCTACACCCCTGGAAGAAAATGCGGACGGATTTAAATGCGGTTTTCACGAATATGCTTAGCTATGATCAGATTGAAGTATATGCTATGTTATTTTGCGCAAGGCCGGGTTAAGGGAAGAAAAAAGAATTGAAGGTTTATATGAAAATCTACGCGTACGAAGTCGCGGGCAAAAAGCTAGTCCTGAATAAAATCCCCAACCCTCAGCTCTCGTCAACTGACATTCTCTGATAACCCAAACGAGCGAAAGGTCGAACAAATTAGGGTTAATATCTTGTGCAAATAGAACCATCCAATCAGCATGTTAGGGGGTGTGCACACCACAGTGGGTTGCCACCACACCACCGGAAAAGTCTACACTGAATTAAATAAGGTTATTACTGAGCAAATGGTTTTGCATCAGGTGAAAACACGGTCAAACGTTAGCCTATACCAGTGTTTTTCAAACTTTTTAAGGACGCGAGCCTAAGGGGCTCGTATGAAAATAAATCGGGACCCCCTACCTTCCACAGTTTATAATCTGTATTTTATTATATTACAAATATCAAACATTACAACCATTTTTTTTTCTATAATTACTCAATAATTATTTAGGTATTCTTAGTAAAAATATTTTTTTAACTTTGTTTTTTCTTTTCTTTTACCGTGGCATCGCGACCCCTGCGACCCCCTTATAGAGGCATGGCGACCACTCAGTTTGAAAAACACTGGCCTAGACCGATGTATTAATATTGATATTTCCAAATTGCGGTATAATTGAAGAAAATCATCAAATTATTGAAATCAAAGGTTTCTCATATAAATAGGTAGAAACTGTTTATTGTGAAACAGAATAATAAAGTATCCTTGTAAGTGTTTTTTTTTTCAAACTGCCCGCCAGGACACAACCGGTTACAACCAAACCAAGGAAGTCGGTCTGACAGCCGGTCCAGCCGCCAGTCTACACTCACCCTAACTAACGAATCACCGAAATAATTAGGACATAATAAAGATTGATCACCTGCAAATAGCACCTTTTGTGCGGCTCGTGGTACAATTCATAGTCGCTAGACGAACCTTCGGGCTTTTGTGTGCACCGCCACTGTAACAAAAGTTGGTGCTGATTATGAGGAAATTAGGGAGGTGGGGCATTCATAACACTTACAACCTGATAAAATCATTTTAACAGAGTTTTAGCGCTAATGTGAAAAAGCATATCGCCTCATTGTATTATTTGCCTAAACTTGTGTTATTTCGAGTTTCGAAATATAAATAAAAGTGTGCGAGTGTAGGCAAGTGATAATATAAATTACTTTTTCATTACTCATACTCGGAAAGTAGGTCTGAAGTTGCCTAAGCAGCGGGTTGAAAGTAATACATTTCAGCCCTAGGGAGAATCACTTTCAACTGACAGTGACAGTTGACAACTTACAGACACTCAAATAAAAAAAATGTTCTATTTTCACATCTGTATTGAATCATGTTCCAACTTTTTTTTTAGGATTATGTTCCCGCATTTCTCGTGCATTTGACAGTGTCATAGTTCATGTTTTTATTTTTAGTTTCCTTGTATTCGTAATGAAAAGCACAGTGTTTACCTCGGGGTTAGACTTATTTAGTCCCGAGACGGGGTTTGGCGCCTGAGCGTAGCGAGGGCGCTAATAGTTCGAGGTGGTTTTTATGTTATTTTCGCCCCTGGGATAACAATGTACTATATAATTATTTACTGCCTGTATTTTGAGCCATCAACGACCCACTTACCGACCGCTAGTAATGAATAAACGATTCCTTAGCCACGTCCACGTAAACAGCACGTCATACACACGCTATCGTCATTAGTCGTTGATTTGTCGCTTGCTTGCGAAATAAAAACAAGGGAAACTAAGTCCACGGTGCGGCAACGTCACATTTTCCTATCGTCATGCGTTCGTCATGAAGCTCGCGTTTCTATGCAAGATGCAAGCAAGCGACAAATCAACGACAAATGACGACAGCGTGCGTATGAGGTGCTGTTTACGTGGACGGTAGGCCTTGTTACAGTTTATAAATAAAAGCTCACGCGAGTTTTTATAGACTTGTACTAATCTGAGCTATAACAAGCTGATTTCAATAATTACTTGCAAATTTGAATGCAATACATACATGGTTCCGCATATACCTTGTACTAAGCCGAGGTCATTGTGCTCATCATTATAGGATCAACCCTAAAATTGCGATGAAAAAAAAACAGTTTTTTTAAGGTACTGAGTGACGAGACGAGCGATGTCACTCCCCTGATGGCTCTTCACGCTTGTCCATAACAGCTCAACGCCACTCAGAATTTCGAACTTCAACAGTTCAAAACCGTGGATGGCAATGCACTGCGCTCGTCACCCCGAGATATAAGATGTCAAATCTCTGTGCACCCTGTAATTTCGCTGGAAACATTGCCCTTCAATCCGGAACCCAGTAGTGTTTGCACACTCCTACATTACCAGTTGTTCCATAGCTGCATTTTATAGTGTCAATAGCCGATTTCTATGGAACAGCTGATATTTTTTCCGCTATTTCAGGGTTGCTCCCATAATAAAAGTTGTTCATAATGATGCAAACAATGACCTTCTTTCGGCTTAGTACAGTCTATATGCGTAGCCCTGTGTAGTGTAGCTGGAGCACGTTTGTATTCTGAGAAGTTTGATATGAGTCAATATAGTACGTAATACACCAAGTATATTGACTCGTAATAATAACAGTCAATATTCATATCGGTTAGACATAAAGTTTGTTTGCTGATGCGTGAATATTGTAATGATTACCTATGCCTAGTAGATGGTTTATTCCACTCACTTCACCACCAAGATTGGCCTACTATTAACAGCCAGTTTTTAGGATTCCGCACCCAAAGGGTGATATGATAATGACTTTATTTATTAACATAAAGCATACAATAATTATAGCTTGTATAAAACAGTTAACATTTATGTGAGAAAGAGAATTACTAAGTCTGTCTGTTTGTATTTTCTACTCTTTAACGCCTGTATCATTAGAACCGTAATAGATAACTAGTTGAAATTTTCACAGAATATGTAATGTTACGGCGGATACAAACGGTAATACATACAAGCGTCATTATAGTACACATTTTAAAGTAATACATAAAATAATACAGACTGGTCAAGTGCAAGGTGATAAGTTTCTGTTCACTAAAGTTAAGCAACGTCGGGTGCGGTCGGTTCTTGGATGGGTGGCCGCCTGGGCGTGATGTTGTCTTTTTTCATTACTTTTTGTACTTTAGTATTTTTTTTTCATTTTACAGGGGTACAATTGTACATTTTCTAATACAGGTTGTCAAAACTCAACAGGAGAGTCTAACTCTCTTGTTGAGTTTTGACAACCTGTATTAGAAGAGACCGCTCATTCATTGTTTCGTTGTTTTTGTTGATATTAGTATTTTATTTGCAAGGAAATGTAACGGTGATATTATAAGTAGATAATATCGCTAAAATTATAACTAAAATTTTAACATTGTTTTATTCGAAAAATGTTATGTCTGGGTCGTTCTGGGTCATTATCTATACATATAATAAAAACGTAGAGATAAAAAAATCTGTAATTGCGAGATAACAAAAAAAAAAAACACACAGGTCGTCTTAAAATAAGCAGCTGAACACGATAGGACAGTTTTTAGAATTTTTGTCTGTTTGTTTGTTTGTTTGTTTGTTTGTTTGTTTGTTTGTTTGTTTGTCCGCGCACATCTCCTAAACCACTGGACGGATTTTAATGCGGTTTTCACGAATATGCTTAGAAATTACCAGATTAAAACATAGGCTATCTTATATCATTTATTTTAATTCTTTATTTTTACATAAACGAAAATAAAAATCAATGATTTATTTCTTCGTTACCCGAAACGTAATATGAGGATCGTCACATGACCTAAAGCAAGGAGATCCAAAGTAAAGAGAATGTTATTGACATAGCCATTAAAATTTTGAAACTGTCAACTATGTCAACTGTCAACATGGTCATTTGGTTAATCAGTTTAAATTTAAAGAAGGTTCCTTAACCTTCTTAGATGAATGAACGTGTAGATCAAGCATGTTATAGGCCTTACAACCTCTTTGGTGATTCATTCCAGTGCATGGAGTAGGAGTGTGGCGTACTCGTACTCCTTGCGCCAACCTTCGTGAATTTCATTCCAATTATCCACGACGTGTGGCGCTGGGGCGCGAAAAGAAAAAAATAAAAGAACACCGATTTTCAAATGGAATTGTCATTCGCTTTTTCTAAGATTTGTCTAAGATTTTTCTTTGCATCAAATTTATAATTTCTTTCGGACTCAGCTATTTTCTTCCATTGTCGGTAGCTTAACCCTCTCCTTCTATATAAATAGTACAAATCCACTATAATTGGTGACCACTGAATGGACCGTACACCACCGACAAAAGTCAGAATGCCGCTAGATCGTACTAATAGCACTGCGGCTGACACGAAGAATAAAGATGATGACAATGTATTCCGAGTTGGCGTGCGAATTCCACCGTTTTGGCCCGAGAAGCCGGCGATTTGGTTCGCCCAGATCGAAGGCCAATTCGCGATTTCCAACATCACTGCAGATAGCACCAAGTTCTACTATGTGATTGGACAACTTGACCCGCAATACGCAGCTGAAGTCGAAGACATCATCGTCAACCCGCCTGTGACCGAGAAGTACGAAAAACTCAAGCTGGAGCTAATTAAACGTTTGTCCGCATCAAGAGAAAAAAGGTGCAGCAACTTTTAACACACGAGGAGCTAGGTGATCGTAAGCCTTCTCAATTCTTACGTCATCTACGATACCTAGCAGGCCCCGTAGTTCCAGAAGACTTTTTACGCATGATTTGGACCAGCCGCCTACCGAACAGCACGCAGACTATCATTGCTTCGCAGCAGATGACGTCATCACTCGATGTGCTGGCAGACCTAGCCGACCGCATACATGACGTTGTCCCTATAGCCCAGGTCGCATCTACATCCAGTACCACACCGGGAAGCTCCAAGCTCCATATTACATTCTCATGGTTTTATTCTATGTTAGCATTTAAAACACAAAATATACCGCATCCTATTTTAATACAGTCCCACGAATAGAAATATTCAAAAAAGGCCCTTTGTACATGAAAATAAACCTATACAACAAAATTCCGGACGCAATAAAGAAAGAAATAAATAATAACATTTTTCCATAACCAACTTCGTAAGTTTCAAACCCAAAAATGTTATTACGAGATAAAAGATTTTTTCGACGATAAATTTTAGAAAATTATAATTGAAAATAAATATCGATATATAAATAGTTAAGAAAGTAGCGTCATAAGTTTTGTATCATCTCATATATAATTAAGTAACCTATCACACTAAGCATGTTTTTTTTTGTTTTGTAAAATTACTTCACCCTAGGTTAAGTTTGAATAGTATATATATAATATTTATGTAATAGATTTAACTATACTTAAATTTATATGTTATATAATATTATGTCTGTGGTCTGGTTTTGTGAACAGCCACTACATAAGTCATTGCTGCACCCTTTATGCAGGGTATATACTTAGCTTTTAGAAGAATACAGTGTATATTTGCAATAAGAATAAGAATATAGAAATAATTTTATTTTACTGTGATATTTTAACAGATAAATAGAGTAGTTCCATTTCATGGCTTTTTAATCAAGGTATACATACAAATGCACGCGAAATAAGAAATAACTAGACAAGAGCGTGTTAAGACAAGCATTATGTCAGGGTTCCGTGGCCAGCGAAACTGGCCGGAAACATACTTTTAATGGTTTAGAAAAAAAGAAAATTTCAAAACATGCTCTGCACTGTGGTCACATTATCTTTTTGATTTGAAAACTGTTGACGGTGTTATTTATTACTTTTATGATTCTATCAATACTTCACACAGGGCGACTTAAAATAAGCAGCTGAACATGTTAAGGCAGTTTTTAGAATTTTTGTTTGTTTGTTCACGCACATCTACACCCCTGGAAAAAAATGCGGACGGATTTAAATGCGGTTTTCACGAATATGCTTAGCTATGACCAGATTGAAGTATATGCTATGTTATTTTGCGCAAGGCCGGATTAAGGGAAGAAAAAAGAATTGAAGGTTTATATGAAAATCTACGCGTACGAAGTCGCGGGCAAAAAAGCTAGTAATATATAAGGGTATTCCTTTTCTATGGGAATTATTAAAGACAAACTTTATACATACCACACATATTACTAACTGTACTACTACTGAATACAGTATGACAATAACAATATTAAGACCTTTAGTAATGTATTCTAGCAAATAAATTATTAGTTTTTTTTTTTAAACTATATCTTTTTAAATAATTTTAGGGAGTAATTTTTGAAGTGAAAACTTTTTATGGGCGTCGAACACTTTTGGGTGAACAAAAATCATGGAAATCGTCACCGAACGCTGTACCGTGTAATTTAAAACAGCGCCATCTCTTGTACAATAGATGTATTACTACTTATGTTTTCACTTCCGACGTGCAGTCCTATGACTTACTTTTTTTTTATTCAGTATTTCACGAAGAGCAGATTTTTATGCACTAGAGCAAAAAAAACAGTTTTAGTTTGTTTTCACCGGGCATAAACAAGAACTTTACTAAAGTCAGAAGTAAAAAAATATGAACTGTCATCGCATACCTTGGTAGGAAACAATAATAATTACTGAAATCTGTTTGGTTATTTAACGCCAGAAACCAAACATGATAACGGCGTTGGTACGAGTAGGTACGAATCAATTACCGCCCTTCATGGCAATTAGGTAACTTTGGATCATTATTAATGTAGATGTATCTAGTAAATGTGACAACCACACTAACTTGTGTCTTAACCACATCACACAAAATTTATTAATTGAACAAAGCAGTCAAAGTTTAATAATGACCCGAAAATTACCATAGGTAATAATTCAACAGGAAATGCCAAACGCATAATCGCCCTTTCACAAACTTGGTCTTCGCAAAACGACTTAAGTTTGGACCCACGTCCCTGTCATTATCTTCTCAAGTTTCCTTGCACTTCACCTGCATTCAAAGCTGCCACTTATGTCAGGTAAGAATAGAATTTAAAATAGATCTGCGTTGTTGCAACATGATTCCGCACTCAGTTTTCATTAACTCTGAGAAAGTAATAAAGTTTTCCCGTGATCTCTAGTTTCGTAATGAGTATAAAATACAAGAATGTTTTTTTTAAACCCTATTAAAAGAGCTGATTATGTTCAAACGGCTGAACAGATTTCAATGAATCTTAGCTACACACTCGATCAAATCACTTAAAAAACAGTTCATCTGAACCGTTTTAATTTAAAAAAAAAAACAGTTCCTCAAAATCGTTTTTATTTTTTGCATTTGTTTGGAAGCTACGATGCCACACACAGACACACAGTTACACACGTTGAAAGGCTTCTATATAAAAACTAGGCAACTGATACTACAGTTAAGGTTGCCGTAGTCAGATTTACATGAATATTATATCATATTCATGAATATTCTAAACTTGAAAGCTTGTGTGTATTTCTGTAAGTGTGTATGTTTGACCCCCACTCAACTTCGTAACTAGCTTTTAAAAGATCTTTGTTTATCATACTCAAATTCTTACCATACAGACACAGACTTATAATTGTAGATGACAGAAATATATATATATATGGCTTCTCAGGCTACATTCGCTTCTAACAGTCATTTAATAACTGAAAGTAAAAAAAATGGTTACATTGTAAATAATATAACATAACATTATATGATAATATAATGTTATGTTACATATAACATTGTATGATAATAAACAACTAATGATACGGCACACTATTATGAGTCTTTTGTACCATACTCCATCATTTTTAAACAATTAACTGAAGTTAACTCGACGAAACTCGATGTGACGAAATTTGGTTATATTATAATTATGCTAGCCCAGCTTATTACACATAAATAGTAAAGAAACAAGTTTTTATTGAAAAATATGTTTTAAAAACCAAGTTTTTATGAAATTAGTGATCGGAACAGCATGCAAATCAAAATGAGTCCAAACACACTCTACTATTATCCATCGAGGAGTGCCGTTGTCCACCGTCACCATCATCAAATCAGCTCGCTGTTACCATAAATATTGTATTGTCATCGGAACTTGACAAGTACACCAAACAGCTCAATCGAACACCGGGAAGTGGGTCAAATTTAACTTGTTACAGACAGACAGACACGGAGATAGGTGAACTAAATAAATGCTCGTAAATAAATATCCAACTTTTAGCGTGAACTGGTACAGTGTCGCTTTATTGATACATTTGAGATTGCGAAATAATTAATTAACATATTTTTTTGCTAATAGGTTCTGACGTCATTTTATATGATAAACGCCCACGCTTATAACCGTTGTCGTCTACAGATGTCGAGAATTCCAAGACTATAATAATTGTATTTATTAAATGTACAGTGTAGTGTACACCTACACTGATGATGCTTACGTAGACATCTACGGCGTAGACCATGTAACGTAGCGCGTTACGTAACCCCTGCGTAATAGAACTAAAATGACGTAACTATTTCGATAAGGCTTAGATTGGTGTAATACCACAATATTTGTAGCCTCTAGACAAACAAATGAAGGTGGGAAATGCTATAAATAAACTACATTTTGGTACAAAATTAAGTTCTATGAGGACTACGTACGTACATTGCCTTAACACCATCGCTGTCGCAATAAATACCATATTTTATTAGCTTTATTTTGTACACACATTTTATATGTGAACTATGTAAACCTTAAAGTCGATTTTAATACACTTTTAATAATAATTGGTATAATCTTAGTAAAAAATACAATTATGGAATGTACTTATATAAAATGGAATATGAAAACATTGGACATCTTATGATTTTAAAATCTGGGCTATTGAGGTGAACAACTTCAAAACAGATCTAAAGGATGAGAAACGGCACTTGCCTTTTCCAATTGATCCGCTTTATGGTTGACATTCCGAAAACCCGTACAAAGCGCTTTGATTCAACTTTTACTGTCGCTTAACATCAGGCGAGTTGGCGGCCAAGCGAAGGCATATATTATAATAATAAAAAAACACTTTATTATTATTAATTATTTACATATTTATTTTTCTTCTTAAATTAAAGTTTTATTACAATATCTGTATAAAACAGAACGTTATAAAAAATTTTAAAACTTGGGTGCTGCTGGCAGCGGAGCAGGGCCCAAGCTACCGGTGGTTAGGGCTGCAGAGTGAGGAACCTCCTGACAATGCGGGCCGTGTCGAGATTTACCGACTCTGCATCTAAACGTATTAATTTATTATTATTACAAAACACTATTATCGATGCTAAATGACCACCGGAGGATGGGCAGTAGCGTCCTAATAGTACACGGTGACTGCGTACTGCGATCCCCAAGCCGCCTGCCAAGCGTGAGGATTATGACAACACCCCTCTCTATGAGGAAGTCTTGTCCAACAGTGGACGTTAATTGGCTGATGATATGTGTGATGTGTGATGCTAAATGTCTGTCAATTTGTCTGTCAATACTTATATGATCTTAATAAATTTCCGTAAAATCTGTATAACAATGATTATATCATGAATTGAACAGTGAATTTCTATTTAGTCGGAGGAAGAGAGGTCTAAAATGTTAACGGGACAAGTTTGCATTTCTGTGTATGTTTATATACTCGTAGTTGTTCGAAACTTGCATATTGTTGATCGGATCTTCATGAAATTCTGTAAGCAAGTAATTCATTCCATTTTTTTTTATTCAACTTGGGCAAAATTGGTTGGACGTCCACCCACAAGATGGACAGATGAACTTAAAGAGACCGCAGGAACGCTGAACGCTGGATGCAGGCCGCTTCCAACCGGGACTTTCGGAAATCGATGGGGAGGCCTATGTCCAGCAGTGGACGTCCTATGGCTGAAATGATGATGATGGTGATGAAAATTGGTTGAGGTTACGAGGTCTCGGTTCGGGACAAACTAGTAAGAATAATGTGCGTGTACCGTGAATGTTTGCTGACACACCGCTCGCCCGCACAGCAGCTTCCTCGCTGACCGCTGGAAGTTGCGCGTCATCAGACAGTACACGATGGGATTTATCGCTGAATTCGCGTGTCCTGGAATAAATTAACTCTTTTAAAAATCTCAAGTTTGCTGTGGTATGCTAAAACAAAAATAAAAATAAAACAACTAGTTGGTGTAAAAATAAATATAGCTGTACTTGTAGGTATTATTATTATATATAACGTCAACATTGAAGCAGAAGATCGTGTCTCCGAGGCCAAATTTGTTTATGCCATAGGTGGCAAATAAGCAGACGAGCCGCCTGATGGTAAGCGATCACCATCGCCTATGGATACCTGCAACACCAGGAGCATCACGTTGCAGTTGCAGATACGTTGCTGACCCATAAAAACTCTATTAATAGCCCTTTTGAAGAACTCTATATTAAAGCTACTCGGAAATGCCACAGGAGCGAATGCGTAAAACGCATAGCGTGCGATTTCCACTGATCTATACATCCAGCATTGGACGAACATCAAACATGTTGATGATGATGATGATGAATTTCAATAGTGACCCTATGTGTTAGTGCCGGATAGGTTGTGGGATTGAATATATTTTTTTAACTAAATTTATTCATTGTCACGTTATATTATGGTCCTAATTGTAATTTTGTGTTTCTGTGAGGGTTCGAAAGCGTATCCTAGTGAATTTCCCATTTATTATGTTTGTAATCGTATAATATCTGCCATTTTATTAAATCAGCAGGTCATAATAGGCGGCTTCTTTAATATTATGATGATATTCAAACGAAATAATTCAACCCTTAAATTGACAATGGACCCTTTAATATTAATTTCAGAATGTCGAAGTTAGGGAAGACTAGGGTTTTTAACCACAACAACATTGCTCGGTTTTTTATCGGATACATTTTGGAGAGTGAGTATCAGATCTGCATGATTTAATTCCCTCCTGCCCTTTTTTCTATCGCACTGCCAGAGCGGGCACGAAGAATCGACACCGCTTTATGGTTGACATTCCGAAAACGCGTACGAAGGGCTTTGTTCCTCTTTTATTGTGCGAACTGCTAGTATGTGGACTGCGCTGCCTGAATGGGAGTTCCCCGATAGTTACAATCTGAGTGTTTTCAAGTCAAAAGTGAATCAGTTTCTTCTAGGCAATCGTGATCCATCGTAGGCCGCATCGTCGCTTAACATCAGGCGAATTGGCGGCCAAGCGCAAGCCTATTTTACAATTAAAACATATATATATATATATGTGAAATGTGCCTGTGATTATAAATAGATGTTAACGTCCCAAAAGTCTACTTGCGAAATTGATAACTGACAAGAATAGTTTTACATCAAAAACTGCAGGATAAAGCGAGACGTTAAATCCAGCATTAGTGTCCAACAGCTGCAGCAGTGGTAAACTCGTAATATCACACTAATACTATGAATTCGAAAGTGTGGCTGACGTGATTTTTCCCTGACGTGCCACTTTTTAATCCAGAAAAATCCACGGTTCAGTGAGAAAATGGCCACGTGACAAACAAATAAATTCACCAATCAGAGGCGAATAGACTTGTGTGATTTTCTATTCTATTATTCATCTACGCGTGTTATATGCCTTGTCATTAATCTCTACAAAATTCTACGGTATGCAAACGACTGGTATGACTGGTAGCGCTGTGAGTGTTCACCTTTCATCGTTCACTCACTTGTGCGGAGGCCCAATTTATTTCAACCGCGACGAACGCCTATAAGATTGATTGATTGGTTTCCAAGTACTTTCTCAGCTTCGTTTCCAAGTCTCACATCTTGTCAGTTTTGAAAACGATGATTGCAATGAAATTTATCATACTTGTACTGGTAATTATTTTAATGTTCGTCTCTTTTCAAAGAAAAATTATATTATATAATAAAAAATCGATCGAAGAAATAATTGAAATGTGTCTAAATTCTGGCTGAATATGTATGATGTAATATTATATATCTCATTGCAATTATGCTGTAGATTGAAATACAAGCCTATTCTCACTATTAAAAATGCGAAAATGTGTTTATCGGTTCCGCCTTTCATGTCTATGATTCGTAAAAGTCACGTAAATTTGTGTACTGATAGGTATTGGATTCCATCCAAATTGCAATTTCGAAATTAAATATTCTAAAAACAATAGTAAACATGAATTAGTAGAGATAGTTAATAATTATCAATTTAAAAACCCCATTTCATAAAAATGACAGAACTGGACCAAGTTCACCCAGTCAAAAGATCTGAGGTAACAAACATTAAAAAAAAAAGTTTAATTGATAACCTCCTCGTTTATGGAAGTCGGTTAAAAACTGACGAAAGATACATGTTAAATATACAAACATAAGAATTGTAATTCAGATAGTTATCTGAGAAGCGTTGTGGTGGATACGATACGCTGATTGGTCCACTCAAGGTCAAGTCTTTGATACTGGCGTACTATTGGTACTTTTTGTACACATGTGTTGATTGAGTTGACGCCGCCCTATGTGAGGAGTCACTAGTGTGGAAGGTTTTATGTGCGTACATAAATTTCGTTTTCATTCTCTAACAATAATTAAGCTTCGTTCTTTTCTCACATGGAGACAAGAAAATAAACACGGAATCAATTTCTTTACACAAGACGGAGACAAAAGAAATCAAGCGTAAGAATCGTCTGTTATTTACAAATTCTCTGTTATTTACGTAAAAGGGTTTAAGGGTTAAGCACACTTAATGCCCTCACAAGAACAGGCCTAAATACACAAAATATATTATAATAATATATTATTACCTCTCCTGATAGGGAGTTCTGAAAAAGTCAGGAGGAAAACCCTTTTGTAGTGTGAGAAAATATACACGTAGTTAAAAGTAAACAGTCTTTCATCTATTAAACCGCTGAAATAAGACGTAGTGAGTTATTGTTTTTAGGTAAATTGAGCTTGTATAGGCCGAGAAGCTGGCCTTTATGTCAGAGTTTTTAGCGTCAAGGCAACGGAAGTGGCCCAGGGGTTGTTGTAGAAAACAAAAAGAGAAATGCTGTTGTAAACGTGATATAAATTAAGGCTGTCAAGGGGTTTGCCAAGTACGAATAAACGCAACACTCCTTTGATCACTCGGTGACCGGAAATCGATCTCCCAGGTGTAAATGGGTAGTAGTTTTACAAGAGTATCGTTTTCTTTCTATTTCGTGTTGGCAACACCTAGAAATAACTGCAGCCTTTGGTATACCGACCGGTTACGGGTTCGACCAAAGTTTAAGGTGACTACGGAATGGAAAAAAAATACGACAAACTGGGAGTTTGTTTGTTTGTTCGAGTGTACATTTGTATTTCCGTGTCTTCAGTTATAATATTACATTTTATTTGGTTTTAACTTTTTAAAATATTACGAACTTATACAAGGTTACTGGTAATCAGTTAGTTAGTACCCTCTTAAGGACGGGCCTCAGTACATAAAAAAATAAAAACTTTTGTTCTACGACTTTTATAAATTTCCAAAAAAAAACAGCCGTTTATTACCAAAATACATTCATCATCACCATCATCATCAGCCAGAAGACGTCCACTGCTGAACATAGGCCTCTCCCTTTAACCTCCACACTGAACGAAATCCTGCCATCTACATCCGCTGGATGCCCGCGACTCCCTCGACGTCGCGTCGGTCTATCTAGTGGGAAGCATACCTACGCTTCGTTTTCCGGTTTGTGGAAAAAAACATTCACTCTTGACAAAATAATTTATATTATGAAATAGTTGTTTTTTTTTTCGCTAATTCGGATAAGTCGTATAACAAAAGTTATTTGTTTTGAAGTATTGAACCGCTTAAGAGGATGCTAACAGATTACCAGTAACTCTGTATACTTAAAGTTTTATCTAAATAGCCTCCCTCAGAAAAAGTTAACACATGTCATGTCATATTACGAGTACCAAACATGGCATTGTATGACCTAGCATTTTAAGATCTCTTCACTGCTAACTCCATGTTGACATTATGAGGAAAGGTAACCAAATAAACTATTTGATGTTATTATATTATAAAAGCATGTGATGTTGACATTTGCCTAGAAATTTACCAACTAAGTATGAAGTCTTGTAAAAGCTGACGGCTCTAAGAACATGCAATATGTCTACAGAGTGAATACATTTTTGAATTTAATAAAAATAAATGAATTTTGAATTTGAGACGGACTTGTGAGTACACGTGGTGATTATCTCTTACCTACAAACAAGGCGTAAGGAAGCACCGCGCTGAGATCCTTTGCGTTAACGAGGCTGACGTCCAGCAGGAGCTGCATGATGTTGTACGGCAGCCAGCACAGCGCGAACAACACCGCCAGCAGCAGCAAGATCCACGCCACTCGCTTCCTCTCTTTCATCAGTCTTAGACCCTGGAGGCAAATGGTGGTGATAATTTGTGCACGTAGAACATCATACTATCATACTGATGATATAAATGCGAAAGTGTTTTTTTTTTTATGATGTTGAGTGCGAAGTCGCTCGCCTGATGGCTCTTCATGCTTGCCCATAACAGCTCAACGCCACTCAGAATTTTGAACTTCAACAGTTCAAAACCCTGGATAGCAATGCACTGCGCTCGTCAGCCCGAGATATAAGATGACAAATCTCTGTGTGCCCTGTAATTTATTTATTTTTATATCAGAGAAAATGTGGCAAACGCGCTGTCTGATGATAATCATTGAGCAGTCACCATCGCCTATGAAAACTTGTAACACCAGAGGCATCATAAATTTGTTGCCGACCGTTTAAGACTATTAACTCGCCTTTTGAAGAACCCCATGTTGTATATAGTTTCTCGGAAACACCGCGGAAGATAGCTCATTCCACATTTTGCAAGTGTGAGGCAAGAAAGATCGTGTGAATCGCACAGTATGCGATTTCCACTGATCTATGGTCATTATGTGGATGCGCTTTCAAACGGTGACGGCTAGTGCGATAACATTTTGCACTACTTTTTTGTAGGTACTTTAGTATCTAACAATTTATGTGGTAGTACGGAACCCTCAATGCGCGAGCCCGACTCGCACTTGGCCGCTTTTATTTTCCAAGGTTAAGAGATGATTTTTAAAGGCGCCAAGAGCTTCTCGAAAAACACTCCAACGCTCACTTCAAACTAACCAATAAGGAAATGGGGCAATGAATCATTTCCTCAGTTCGAATGGATGTTTTTTCTACGCAATAATGCTATGGAATATAAGATTTGTAAATAAACAGTTTCCTAAAAAATAAACTGTACCATGATTGAATATCCTACAAGCGTAGTAAACATTAGGTATTTATTAAATAAAAGAAATGTGGAATATACGCGTGCTGCATCCAGACATCGCGAGGCATACCTACGCTGCGGATGGTTCGCTATGTGTGCCTCAGCAACACGGACTGGGTGCTCACTTCACTGTGAGCATTCACCGCGTACGGACGTCGCGAGAGCCTACCCCAGTTCGAGCCGTGTGGCCAAATGTTCTGGGTTGAGTCAGGCATGGCGCACTTATGAAGCTACAAGTAGCCGACTTGCCGTGCCCGCTGCCGCGCGATAGACAGAGATAACACTACAAGAATTACGCTATAGACAGAAAGGCAACTTATAGGTTAATATAGCAGGAGGTAGTTAGCACTCGCACGTTCTGAATTGGACTTAATTGTGTGGTAGTAAGAGTCGCTACTTATTTAAATGCTCTCGCGGAGTGAATCTTCTGTACTTGTACTGTATGTATTCTGTGGTTGAGTGCGCAAATGTCATGGACCCGTTTTTTTTTGTGAAATTGTACCAAGTTTAATTACTAAACTAACTATTATGACACTAAACATTCAGATTATTACAAAACATGTCAAAAAGTATAAACTGAATATTTTTAAAATAAACAGCTGATAATTATCAAATGGCTGAACAGATATAATGCTGGGTAATAGCTAAATCAAGGCCCCTTCGGTTCAGCCGCTTGGGAGCTACGATGTCACAGACAGATACATAGAAACACAAGTTAAACTCTGGTCGGGGATTAATAATTAAAAATTTAAAAAAAACCGACTTCACAAAATGTCAGAACTGGACCAAATTGGTTCACCCAGTCAAAAGTTCAGAGGTAACAAAGAAAAAAAAAAGATGAATTGAGAACCTCCTCCTTTTTGGAAGTCGCTTAAAAAGAAGACAAACGGTGTCGAATATCACAACAAGTTGTTGGAATATATTTTGCATACTCAGTTCACGCACTAGCACGAAAGCACTCATAAGACTTTTGCTTCTGTAAATTTTCTACTCTATGATAGGGCTTCCATTTTGGAATTCGGCTTGAAAATATCAAGATTTCCAAGTAGGTACTTATTAGATCCATCAAGAGGCAATTACGAATGTGCGTAAGAAAATTGGCTTTATAATTAAACATGAAAGTAATGACAGGCCTGATAGCGTATAATGGGCCTGCAGATTATCTCGTGTGGATTTCAGATATATTTGTCTACTTTTTATGGTAAATCAAGATGTAAACATATTTTTTTCATGACAGAAAATTTATTTATTTTACTTGTACTTTTACAAATTATTTTGTGAGCACATAAAAAATATTACTCAATTATATCAATATAAATAAACTAACATAATTAAATTAAACACTACCGGATTTAATCGCATGTATTTAAAATAATTTACTAGCTTAGTTTTATGCATCAGTAAAAACCACACTATTATCTTTCAGCTGTCACTAAAAATATCGCTTAATATACAGCAAAATAGGTACTTGCTATACCGAACGTTTGTAATTATTAATAATTTAGGTCACTCAAATACCAATCTATTAAAATGGTGGGTAGAACACCAAACTGCTGCTAGAATAACGCTAAAATATTTGTTCTGAAAATGTATGTAGAGGTATGCATCGCGCATTCCAGCCGACAGCAAATCCGGCCAAGAAAATTATGATTTCGAACGAATTATTGCTCTGGATTCCCAAGGATGATCCAAGAAGCCTGTGCCAGCATCAGCGAGCTACTGACCTTCATGGAGGTGATCGGGTGGATGAATTAGCTACTAGTTTAAGCAAAATGAGCCAATGATTGGCTTAGTTGCGGAAAACACTCGCTACTCTAGTATCAAGTAAGGGTTATCACAAGCGAAATTCTTCCACGTTTTATTTTATTTTATACAGAATAGATCTACGTTTGGCCACCAACTAAGCGACGCTGTGGCCGAGGATGGAAAACGTTGATCTAGAAGAAATCTATTCACTCTAGCCTTGAAGATGCCCAGATTGTAGTTCTCAGGAAACAAGAAGGATAGCAGGGAGTTCCATTCTTGGGCAGTACGTATCATAAAAGACGACCCAAATCGTTGAGTACGAATCTTTGGAATTGCCACGAGGAAGGGGGGGGAGTGGAATAATTGAAACGTATCGTATTTAATCAGCATAGCATCTTACCTGTTGCATACTAACGTTGCCCTCGTCGATGTCGAAGGGCGGGCGGACGGAGCACAGCGTCCGCCCCATGCATGCGTACGACATTATTGTTATTGAACCTGCGAAATAATACAAACAGTTGAATAAAATAATAAAAAACATTAAAGAGCTCTTGACTTGTCGTCCGCAGTACGTTTTTAAGGTTCCGCAGCCAAACTACTAAGCTGTCTGTCTGTCTGTCTGTCCGTCCTACATTTTAACAGCTGTATCTTTCGAACCGTAATAGGTAGTCTGTTTAAATTTTTAAAGGGAACCTAACCACATGCAACAAACGTATTTTTTACGTATTTTTGTAATTGCTCTAATGTAAAAACGGTAATACGTACAAGCGTCAAACTTGGCATGATTATAGTACACACTCTAAAGTATAACAATAAATAATGGCCAAGTGCGAGTCGGGGACAAATTTCTTATCATTACCAAACTAAGCAACTTACGAGGTTTGGATGACCTTATTTATCTTTCACTGAATCAAAATTTTATATATAACAAATTTTGAAATCGGTTTTATAAAATGGATGGATACCTAATGTCTTTTGTGGTCGAGAACCCTATGTGCGCGAGCCCGACTCGTATTTGACCGGTTTTATTACATTATTTAAGATATGGATCACTGAGTGTGATTTTCCAAAAAGTTACAAAACTATGTTTTGCTGTATTGCTGTATATCATAAAACTACAAACTAGCTAATACTAACTCAAATACTCGTTTTGATAACTTTAAATTGACGACAAATGGTAATAACTACATTTAACCTTGTTATCTTTAACGCCCTCAAATTAAAATATGTCAAAAGAAAAGTTTCTTTATTATTAACAAGTATAGATCTAGGATGAAAACGGTCTGCGATTACAACCTATTATTTATTTATCTTGCAATTTCTGTTACTTTGTTTGGGCCAGAACCAGCGATTATGGCAACACCCATATCTAAGAGGGAGGCCTTTGTTCAGCAGTGGACTGGCTGATGATGTGAAAATAATTGTACCTGTCAACTTCAGAATGCTTTTGATCAGTTATTAATTTCCAATATATAGGTCGGGGAAAAAGTTTCTTCGTATTTTATTAACAAATTCAAGACATATTTTTTTCAAGTTTAATTACATTTAATTATAATATATATGTGCCATTTTGTTCGATAACTTGTTGCCATCTTGTAGGTAGTGACATGATCCCGTTGCTGTAGAAATTTTGGGACTTCTGATCAAAAAAATGCAACAAGTAGTTTTGACAGTCCTCTCTGGATGTTAATCTAACACTACCCAAAGAATTCTGAAGAGACCGAAACAGGTGGAAATCTGAGGGTGCAAGGTCAGGGCTATATGGTGGATGCATTAACACTTCCCAACCAAGCTCTCTCAATTGTTGCTGAGAGGCCAAAGATGTGTGCGGTCTGGCGTTATCATGATGAAAGACCACGCCCTTTCTGTTGATCAATTCCGGCCGTATTTTCTCAATTTCTTGTTTGAGTCTCATCAGCTGTTGGCAGTAGAGATCCGAATCGATGGTTTTGCCCGGCGGTAAAAGCTTATAATGAACGATGCCCTTCCAATCCCGCCATACACACAGCATCACCTTATTACGTGTTAATCCAGGTTTCGCTACAGTCTGTGGTGCTTCACTGCCCTTTGACCATGATCGTTTGCGCACATTCTTGTCGTAGGTGATCCATTTTTCATCACCAGTGATCAATCTTTTCAAAAACGGTTCACTTTCGTTACGTTTCAACAGATAATCGCAAATGAGTACACGATTCATTTGGTTTCTTTCAGTGAGCTCGTGTGGCATCCAAATATCGAGTTTTTTTGTATAACCAGACTTTTTCAAATGGGTCAAAACTGTTTTGTGGTCGATCCCCAGTTCTTCAGCTACGTCGTAACTACTAATATGCCGATCTTGCTCCACTTTTTCAGAAATGGCATCAACTTTATCCGTAACAGGGCGACCAGAGCGAGCTGCATCTTTGACATCAAAATTCCCGGACTGAGAACGCTTGAACCAACATTGTGCTACTCTTGATGGCACTGCATTAGGTCCATAAACGTCACATATTTTATTCGGGGCTTGTGTCGCATTTTTCCCTTTTTTGTAATAAAACTTCAAAATATATCGAATTTCTTCGTTAGATTCGCTCATTTTATCGGACAAAAAAACAATTGAAAAATGGCGGGAAATTGCTTTTTACTTTTTGTATTCCTTTTTTAAAATGTCATATTTTTAATGTTATCAAAACCAGCCAGATACAAACAGTACAACCGATGAGATTTTACTACAACTTTATACATACAAAATACGAAAAGACTTTTTCCCCGACCTATTATAATAGTTATTATCATTTTAGAAACAAGCTTATATATTATATAGACGTCAGTACGTAGAATAATTTCCTAAAGCCCCTGTCAAAGGAAATTATTTTACGTACTGCTCTTGGAACCTGTGATTTATTCTATTCAGATTGAAATTAAATTATAATGCTCGCTATTAATTTAGTTTGAGAGGTTTCTAAGCTCCGCAAAGGTTTAAGGTAGTTTTAATTAACTTTTATCCTCCTTCCTTATTTAAAAATTTAAAAGAATGATACTGGAAACTGTATTTATTAGCAGTTTTGTTTTCTAAATAACTGACTTGTTCTGTGAATTACTAGGTTAGTGAATATCTATGGGCGTCTGAAAACACTGTTTTGCCGACCATATACAGGGTTAGATATATTATAGGTGCCCTGAACTAAGCTAAAAGGAGGTCATTGTACTCATTTGATTTTTTATTATCTCGGTTTTTTATATTTTTATTGAATAGTTGATATTTTTTTCGCGATTTCAGGTTTGGTTCCATATAGTTAACTGTATTTTAATGCAAACTTCATAGTTTGGTTTCACACAGAGCGTGTTTAAATAATATTATAAGGCTTGCCAAAATTTACAAAGTAAGGATAGCTTTTCTCAGCTCACCTGTTTTTTTATTTATTTATTGTAAAATAGGCTTGGTCTTAGCCGCCAACTCGCCTGATGTTAAGCGATGATGTAGCCTACGATGGATCACGCTTACCTAGAAGAAACCGATTCACTTTTGACTTGAAAACACCCAGATTTTCAGCTTTTGTAGCTACGTCTCAAACTTTACAATATATTTTTATCAAATACGGATTAAATATAATAAAATAAGTATGAAATAGCGCGATTGCGTAATACTCGTATTATACACAGAAAATGCCGATCCATTGAAATCCCTATTGAATCCCTCGCGGATCCAATTGCTTAGTTTGACGACGTAGTTTATAAGGTAGCAGAAGGTTACGACTTATATAAAAGGAGTATTTACTCTAGAGAATGAATATGGGGAAATCTATCAAAGTTTATAAACTGGTTTTATAAGGAGGTCAAGGTTGGCTCTTTATTTTAATAGTTTTCCTTTATTTTATTTATCAGTTTGTTCGATGGCTTTTATAACATTCAAGAGTAATACTTAAAAACGTTGCTTGAGTCCATCAATTTTATAAAATTACTATCTCGATTTCCGTCATTGAGAAGTTGACAGAGCAATTTTAAGCATTGTTCAACTTAATTAATGTTTGGCTCCATATTAACTACTTAATTTGAAATTAAGTTGTCCAAATAGATGTACGTTTTTCAAATCAATACCTACCGTTTGACGTCGCCCTCGTTGAGTTAGAATTACGTGAAAATTTATGGTTGATATTCCGAAAACCCATACGAAGCGCTTTGATCCCACTTTTATTGTGCGTACTGCTGGTCTGTGGAATGCGCTGCCTGAATGGTTGTTCCCCGATAGTTACAATGTAGGTGTCTTCAAATCACGAGTGAATCGGCTTCTTCTAGGCAAGCGTGTTCCATCGTAGACAGCATCATCCCTTAACATCAGGCGAGTTGGCGGTCAAACGCAAGCCTATTTATGTATTTAAAAAAACCTGAAAATTACGACTATTACAAGTATCTATATATATATTATATTATATTATATTTGTGCGAAATAGGAATAGAAAGTATTTTTGCGAAAAGAGCTAATAACATCTACACCACTGGACAGATTATGATCAAACATAGCATGTCAATAAAATCTGGCATTCAAATTGATCCAGTCGTTTTTGTGCAAACATGAAAACTTATGCACTTTTATAATATTATTTTTTTATCAGAATACTTCCATAGTACATGAATGTATGAACTCAGATATGTCAAAATAATAATATAAATTAAAAACACGTACTAAATTTATTACCTACTGTAAATTGTATTAAAATATTAGACATGCACCATCCGTCGAGAGTAAAAAATAAAAATATTACATTTAGGAAAATAGGGCAACGTTTAAAATCGTAACAACCTTCCAAAGAAAACTTCATTTCCAGAGGTAGGTAAATTACATAATATTAAAAAGACAAACAAAAAGGTGTCCAAGAAAGAGCGTTATTAATTCCACACTCGGCTTTCCTCGGAATTAATTCCACACTCGGCTTTCCTCGGAATTCAATTTGTTTACTGACGACAAAAGGGACCCTGAATGTATTTTAATCGAGACTCCGGGGTATGCAAGAAATGTGGCTTTACGGTATACTATATTGAACAGATTTTTTTAAATAACCAAAACATTTTTTTTATCATATAAATTGCATTCGCTTGGCTGCCATGCCAATTCACCTGATGTTAAGCGATGATGCGGCTACGATGGATCACACTTGCCGAGGAGATACCGATTCGTTCTTGACAGTTTTTTTAAAATATTTTTTTAGTTGCACTTTATATAAAGCGTGACGTAAAATGTACGAACACACAGGGAAATGAAACACCAGTATAAATTAAAATTTATTAAACGGTATTAATCTTCTTCTAAATCTAATTCTTAATCTTTTCTTTTTTCTTCTAGGCAAGCGTGCTCCAAATGCGAGATGGCGGTCAAACGCAAGCCTATTTATACATCAAAAACGGGTGAACATATTTTCTTGAATCATTACGAACACGCTTGATCAAGTCATCTCACAAACAAACAAAAAAATATAAATCAAAATTGGTCTAGCCGTTTAGGGGCTACGATTCAACAGATACACACGAACTTATATGCCCCTCTATAATACCCCTCTGTTTGCATCGGGTGTTAGAAATAGTCAATTCACAACACCTTTCACACTTATTTAGGAATAGGCGGTATTAACACTTCAGCGCAAAATTCACTTCAACCATTCCTTTAGAAACGGACCTTACCCATTCAAAAGGTAAAGAGTAAAGGAGTAAAATAGACGTTGAAATGATGAAATTACCGGGTTGACGGCCGATAAGGGGCTGATCGGGGATCGGATCGCAAACTGTTTTGCCCCTCTTGACCCTCGAAAATAAATTTTACGAATGTTGATTTTAGGTCTGATATGACCCGACTCGGAAGTAATTGGTTTGGTATTTTATTGGTATTAATTTCAAATTGAGACCTTAACTAGGTAACTAGGTTTCCATTTGAGTGTACTCAGTTTGATTTATGTAGGTTTAGGTTGAGTTCAGTTTTAGGTTCTTGGATAAACTTGAGATGAGTTAAAATAGGTCCCATCTTCTACCTCTGAGAGAAGGTCTGTGTCCCAGAACTAGAAACATGATACAGATGTAGTAAAATTTTAATATTTTAGATATTTTGAACGCTTGAATAGATTCGCGAATATATTGCCGCGAATTATACGTGAAATATGGATGAGCATAATTATTCACCTGCAGTGTCATCGGGTTGAAAACCACATAAACGACGAACAGTGAAGAAAACTGAGTTATACCACAGAATACATAAAGCACAAGTACGGAAGGTTTACTCCGCAAAAGCATTTAAATAAGTAGTGACTGTTACTACCACACAATAAAGTCCAATTCAGGACGTGCGAGCGCTAACTACCTACTACTATATTAACTTACAAGTTACCTAACTCTTGTCACGTTATCTCTGTCTATCGCGTGGCAGCGGGCACGGCAAGTCCGACCAGTCGACTACTTGTAGCTTCATACCTAAAGTGCGGAGTGCGCCAGGCCTGGTTACACACACAAGCAGTGTTTTGCACGTTTTGCATTATATTTCGATGCAAGTATAGTACCTACAAAACCAGCGTCATAAAATTATTGCCACCAGGATAATTTCACAGATAATAGGTATTAAAAACGAAACATAAAAATAGCTTCTACCAATAAAAATGAACAAAAGCCAATAAAATACGATCATAAAGTTAATCAACTTCGTTAAGTTATCATGTACGACATTATTTTTCCCAACATAAAAATGTTATATGAGAAAATTTCGTTTATCGGATTAAATCGGAACGCATGTTAGTAAATAAGTTTTATTTTGGTTAAGTGACTCTTTTTCTTAAAGGTCAGTCAGTAAGTTAAAGTAGAAATTGATATATTTTCTAAAATTGAGAGCAGGAAATACATAGACACTGAAATTTAGAATTAGTTACAGACTACGCAGAGAGCAGTTAAAAAAAAAAGAAAATGTAACGTACACTTGTTACATGCAGTAAAACGGAAAAGGAGCACGAAACAAAAAAAAAACAGCTTGCAAAAAAAAATAATCTGTTTTTTTGTTATTTTTGTTCAGTGAAATAACATTTTTGTAATGTAACATTTTTTTTTTTCTACGGTTGATCTTTTGATAACAGTTGTACATAATGATTAGTACAAATATGACCTTTCAGCTTATTATCCTGTATGTTTATAATGTTTGGTATAATGCGCACAGACGACATTAAAGTACGATGGGCTAGACTGCCATATAACGGGATCATCATTATGCCTATCTTGGTCCCACTGCTGGAACACAGGAATCCACCATGCTGGCCCAGTGCATGTTGGTAAATGTCATATGTCTTTGAACTTTGATGTTCTTGGATATACAATTCTACGTTTCTATCCGTACGGCCAAGGATTGGATCAACCTGCCGGCTTCCTTGTTTCCTGAGAGATATAATTTGGGCCTTTTTAAGGCGAGAGTGTGTAGGTATCTTCTAGTCTGCGTGTTACATCTTCGACCACATCGTCGCTTAACAACAGGTGAGTTGGTGGTCAAACGCGGACTTTTTCTTATTAAAAAAAAACACAGTTTACCTACTCACTATGTCTACTTTCACCGTTCTTGAGCGATGGTATCGAAAACGGCACATAATTTAATTAAGTAGTAAACATAAGTCATCGGTGCAGGGCCAAAGGATCAAACCGGATGGCTTCAGAATATAAAGCGCAAATCCTACCACTCGGCAACTGTACCTAAAATACGGCAGGAAGCCTTGAACAAAAAACAAGGCTTCACGAACGATGTAGTAGCGTGTAACTTTTTTTAACTAAAAATAAAGGTTTGGTCGTACTGTAAGTAATGTGCCATGAGTCTGCACAAAGAAGTTTGCTGACTTTTTGGACGCATTGCTTGATAACGGCCGCAGACTGAATTAAAATTATCCTATATGCGAACTAGAAAGTCAGGAGCAGCACGGTCAAACGAGGGTCTGCACATTTGTAATGTAAAGAAAGGATAGATAATTAATTATGATACATCAAATATGAGCATGATCCAGCGGAGGAACTTCTCCGCGTGAGGTTAATCGTGGGCTCTCGCGTTCCGTAATACAAGCAGGCATGACCCACCTGTGGGATGAGGGGGAACTATAATATGACGATGCTTCAAAAATGAGCGCATACTGCTGCGCGCTGCGTCTGATTTGCTTTTGGTGTACAGAAGTGAATGAACTCACCAGGTATAGCGTATACTAAAGTGAAGCTGAGCATCCCGAACTGTTTCCTGGTGTCGGGACTCGGCCATTCTTCCGTGCAGAAGTGCACGTCTCTCGTTTCTATCTAGAAATAAGGACGTCATGTTAAATCATGCTAATAAGGCATCAAGTTTAACAGCTAAACAAATATGATTATGTGAAAATATGACATTAGTGATATTGAAATAAATGCTTGGGTACATGGGCACTTTGGGGAATAATGAGAATTAATTATTATTGCTTATTGGGAGTCAAAGGAGACTGCGTCAAACTGCGACGCCAAGGCAGGACTCTAAATAAAAGAGGTAAGGATTTACAATAATTTTAATACATAGCCCGTACGATATTCGATTTATATATACGATATTCGATTCGATTTTCCAATTAGAATAAATTAACAAAATAGCTATTAATCAAGACATTTACTGAAATATTATTAGTCTGGTTACATAATAATCTAGAATTTTTGATCAACTGAATATAATACCGACCCGGGTATGTCTTAAAACTGCGACCAGAAACCGCCAGAGGATGGTCAGAAGCATCCTCCTACTTAAATGGTGGAAACTCTGCGATCCCCAAGCCGCTTGCCAAGCGTGGGGATTATGGCAACCCCCCCAATGACAGACACAATAAAATTACGGCCCCTAGTCCCGGCAGCTCCACTATCCCTGGCCAAGGTAGCGGGCCAGGTAACGGTGGAGCAAGGGGTGCTAAGAATCTCCGAAAGTGGCCCCGCTACCACCCCCAACGTAATTTGGCCCTGGCAACATATAATATAGAACATTGAGGACTGACGAGAAGATTATTGAGCTGGAGGAAGATTTGAGCAAAATACGATGGGACATCATAACACTATCTGAAATCTGACGAGAGGGACAGGATACGATAGTTCTTGATTCCGGTAACATGCTCTTTTTCCGGGAAGGAGAACGAAAGTCCCAGGGTGGTGTAGGTTTTCTCGTCCACAGGTCACTCATCAACAACGTGGTTAAGGTTGATAGTGTGTCAGCGTGTAGCAGGGTAGCATACCTTATACTCAGAATAACCGATCGTTATTCGCTGAAGGTCATACAGGTATATGCTCCGACCTCGACATACCCTGACGATGAAGTAGAGGCATTGTATGAGGAGATATCTGAAGCCATACATACCTCCGAAACATACATCCGGAACTCTATTTGATGAACTCCTTCTTTCAGAAGCGACCATCCAGGAAGTGGACATGGCTGAGCCCCGATGTTTCAACCTAAAATGAGATCGACTTCATCATGACGACGAAGAAGCGAATATTTAATTATGTCTCCGTGATCAGCAAGGTGAAAACCGGTAGCAATCACCGTATTGTCAGAGGCACATTAAATATCAACATCAAGCTCGAGAGGTTGCGTCTGGTGAAGTCCACGCTCCGTCCTAGTCATGCCCAAATCCAAAACCCCGAAGACTTCCAACTCGAACTGCACAATCGCTTCCAGGGCCTAACTGAAAGCGGAACTGTGGACGAACTAAACAATGGGCTGGTGGAAACTGTCCAAGCAGTGGGGTCCAAGTTCTTTAAAACCCCACGCCAGAAAATACCTCAGAAGCTCTCAGACGAAATCATTAAGTTAATGGAAGACCGGACTGAGACGAGACTGCAATCTTCAGCTGATATGTCGGAATATGGCAAACTTAATAGACCGATCTCGAAATTGGTGCGACACGATCTGCGTTCCTATAATACAAGATTTATTAGGGACGCAATTGAGCGGAACCAAGGCTCGAAAGTGTTCCCAAAGAATTCGTTTATTGGGAAAAGCCAAATGACGAAGCTGAAGATCGAGGATGGCAGTACCATTTCGTCAAAGCCGGAGATTCTGAGAGAGCTCGAGAGGTTTTACGGACAGTTGTACACCTCGACACGACAGGCCATTGTCAGTACAGCTCAGGACAAGAGAGCTAAACTGACCCGACACTACACTGAGGACATCCCAGACATCAGCTTGTACGAGATTAGAATGGCTCTGAAACAGCTAAAGAACAACAAGGCGCCGGGTGATGACGGAATCATGACAGAACTACTGAAAGCGGGTGGAAAACCGGTACTTTTAGTCCTCCAGAAATTGTTTAATTCCGTCATACTTGAAGGTACTACGCCTGAAGCATGGCACAGGAGTGTGGTAGTGCTCTTCTTCAAAAAAGGTGACAACACCTTATTGAAGAATTATAGACCCATCTCACTCCTGAGCCATGTGTACAAGTTGTTCTCCAGGGTCATTACGAACCGTCTCAAAAACAGGTTTGATGACTTCCAGCCTCCCGAACAAGCCGGTTTCCGTAAAGGCTGGAGCACCATAGACCACATACAGACGCTCCGCCAGATTATACAGAAGACTGAGGAGTATAGTCGGTCATTATGTCTAGCGTTTGTGGACTATGAAAAAGCCTTCGATTCAATCGAAACCTGGGCAGTATTGCAGTCCCTCCAGCGTTGTCATATCGACTATAGGTATATCTAAGTGCTGAAGTGTTTGTATAGAAACGCCACCATGTCGATCCGATTACAGGACGAGAGCACGGAGCCAATCCAATTGCAGAAAAGCGTGAGACAGGGAGATGTTATCTCTCCAAAACTGTTCACGAACGCATTGGAGGACGTTTTCAAGCTTTTGGACTGGAACGGATTAGGCATCAACATTAATGGCGAATACATCACTCACCTTCGTTTTGCCGATGATTTAGTTATCATGGCAGAGTCGCTGGAGGACCTCAATATAATGCTCAGCGACCTCAGTAGCCTTTCCCAACAGGTGGGTCTTAAAATGAACATGGATAAGACAAAAATCATGTACAATGTCCATGGTGTACCCGTGCCGGTCAATGTTGAGAACGATACTCTCGAAGTTGTTGATCATTACACCTATCTTGGACAGATTGTTCAGTTAGGTAAGTCCAACTTAGGCAAAGAGGTCACCCGAAGAATCCAACTCGGATGGGCAGCGTTCGGGAAATTGCGTGAAATCTTCTCGTCCAAGATACCACAGTGCCTAAAGACAAAGGTCTTTGACCAGTGTGTGTTGCCAGTAATGACATATGGTACTGAGACGTGGTCCTTAACTGTTGTTCTTTTGGAAAAACTCAGAGTCACACAACGGGCAATGGAGAGAGCTATGTTCGAAGTTTCTTTACGCGATAAAATTCGGAACATAGATATTCGCCAAAGAACCAGGGTCACCGACATAGCTATTAAAAACTGCAAGTTGAAGTGGCAATGGGCAGGCCACATCGCTCGAAGAACTGATAACCGATGGGGAAGAAAGGTTCTTGAGTGGAGACCGCGAACCGGAAGACGCAGCGTAGGTAGGCCTCACACTAGATGGACCGACGACATTGTGAGAGTCGCGGGCATCCAGTGGATGCAGATGGCAGGATGTCGTTCAGTGTGGAGGTTAAAGGGGGAGGCCTATGTTTAGCAGTGGACGTCTTTTAGCTGCTGATGATGATGATGATGAATATAACACATCTCAAACCGACCATACGCCAAAATAAATAAAGAGACCCTAACTATAGCAAAAAGTTCTCAAATTCTTTTTTTTTATATTTCCATTTGCTAAGAACGTACTTATAAGTTCATTTATTTTAGCAAGTTGAAAATATTTCGGCCTATTTTTATGCTTTCCCTTTTTATTTTACGCAGCATTCTTGGGAGTCAAAGCAAAAAAATGTTTCAGGAGAAAAACATAGTGACGAGCAAAAACTGTAGAGATGGAGCAAATTGAGTTTTCTAGAGTGGGAAATTTTAATTGACTTTTTTAACCTAATAATAACGATACATTTTGAAAGACTATTAATTTAAATTGTTGTTGTTTGCATTAACTATAATTTGTTGTACTAATGTTTTTAAAACTTTATTTTATTTTGATTTTACTGAAATAATCTGCGTTTCTTATTTCAATTTAGGATCTACAAAGAAGCAGATTTTTCGTTTAACTTGGTCATTATGAAACTTCAAAGGAACTAAACACTAATACAACTTTAGATGGTACTAATTATCTTATGTTTTTTCATTCAAATCTCTATACCGGGTTACGCATATACCCAAGCGAAAGTTGAAAGCTATATTTTCGCGATTTCGGTGTTGGTCCCACAGTAAAATTTGATCATAATAATGAGTACAATGACCTCCTTTCGGCTTAGTACAGGATATATGCGGAGACTAACTAACTTAACCTAACATAACGAAAACGTTAGTTAAGTTAATCAGCTTCTAACTTGTAGCTGACATAAATTGTGACACGCGAAAACGAGACCGAGATAATTTTAGCTATCACACACTTTAATTAAGTTTATAAGTAAGACCCCAATATTTTTAATTGCTTAAGGCGAGGTTTCCCACTTTTAGGCAAAACATGTTACTGCCGATGATCATTATTTTGTATTAAAGTCACATTTAGTGAAGCAAAACATGGCGCTTACACAAAGTCGTGCGTTTCGCTACTTACATTTTTGAGGTTTATCAAATATTTTTTCCAAAACTATAGCTGTGATGAAAAATATACCATTATGGTTCCCTCCATAATTATGAAATCTGTATATTAAGATATCGTAGACATCATTTAGTATATAGGTATTTGAATGAATCCAAAAAAAAAACAGGGAGAAAAGTTAAAATCAGTGTAACATTTTTTTTCGAGTGAAATGTCCTTAATCAGTGTTTATGATTTCCTAGATAGAACATTCAATTTTGATATGACACTAGTTTTAAAATTTTAAGCTAACCATAGAAGTAGACACACTAAAGTTAGAATTAACAAACGTCGTCAATTATTTGAGTGTGTTCATGTCCTCTGGCAAGTGGGAGGCTGTAATAGCCCAGCCCAGGATTCCAGAGGGCTGTATGATGTATACCGTGCAGCTCTCAAGGAATGAACACAATTATTTTAAGTTTATCTAGGAAAATAATAAGTTCATCATCATCATCATCAGCCAGAAGACGTCCACTGCTGAACATAGGCCTCCCCCTTTAACCTCCACACTGAACGACATCCTGCCATCTGCATCCACTGGATGCCCGCGACTCTCACAATGTCGTCGCTCCATCTAGTGGGAGGCCTACCTACGCTGCGTCTTCCGGTTCGCGGTTGTAATTAATAAGTTACAAGGGTGTAATTCACACAACTTCACTACCTACGGACCATATTATATTTGTTTTATATTTATTATATTTGAGTTTTTATTTTAATTATAAGTCGGAAAACAGAGCCTTAATAATTAAATAAATTGGACAATTTCATAAATGTTTATGATAACAAAACAAAATCCAGTTTCTATTATTCTTACACATAATATAAAGCTTGATGAAAGTAATTAAATACCCGGTAGGTTTTATTCTAATAAATGCTAATGTATTGTCTAGACGATAAGCAGGCGGTGTCAACCTTGTCACTCGAAGCTCTGCCGTGCTCACGTGCATTATATATTAAACCTTCAAGGTGCGAGTCAGGCTCGCTTACTAAGGGTTCCGTGCCACCATAATAACAACATAAATTGTTAAATACTAAAGTAAAGTAAAAAAAAAGTTGTGTAAAAAGACAACACCACGCCCAGGTGGTCGCAGGCCCCTCCCCGTTTTCCGCCACCATAAACCCCTTGAAGGTTGAAAATTAACCCTTGGGGTCGATATAGACCACATTGGGAATGACTGATCTACATGATAAGTAAAACAAACATAAAACTAGTGTAAATAGTGTACATACCGAAATATTCCTAAGACCCTTAGATATAACAGGAACCGTCTCCGTCCGCACCGACGCGACCATCAGAAGCGGGATGAAGATGACCAGCGCTGCGCACCATAGCAGCATCAGGAGGAGCAGCGCCTGCTTCCTCCCCGGCGGTCGGAGCCGGGGCTCGGGGGAGATGGAGAGCCACCGGTCCACTGACATGGCTGTGATCGTGAACACGCTAGCTGCTACCGCCACACCTGCAGATACTCACTTCATGTGAACTAAGCGGGCTCCTGTCAGCGTTTCTAGGTCAACTAAAGACCATTGCACTTCAGGACCCGAGAGGTTCGTAATTCAGTTCGTAATAAGTAAAAAAAAGTTGGACAGATCTTCGAAAAATTATAAATAATATGTATATAGAAATCACAACGCGTAGAAAATTATAGACACTAAACGTCCGCAGTTTCATATATACGATAAACATAGGTTTATACAATTTATATCAAAATAAAACTATTTTACCAAAACCTGGGTTTCAGGGCTCAGTTCTCTGATGCTTGTTCGATTTGCACAACATCATCAAAACTCGTGAACCGTCGTTGAGCAAGCGAGACGGCGATTATATCTGAATCGCAGTAGGAACTGCTCTCCCGAGAGAAAGAGACAATTTTCTCTTTCTCTCCCGTTGGTCAGACAGCGGTTCGTCAGCCAAGTTAACGTGTCTGTTACGGCTCTTACGTGTGATACGGATTGTGCAACTATCACGTGAGTGTAGATCCAATCTGTATGTATAATATACAGTAGTTTACTAGAACTACTTCCTTTAGACTGACGACGCAGTGCGATAGAAAAATTGTGCACATCCTTTTTTTATAGCTTATTCGCCTATTCAGGCCTCGGTCCTAGATGACTTAGGCCTACTTACCCTGTATATAGTTAACAATCTTGCAGACAGTCTCCCCGTAGAACCAAACGAGGGTGATAGCCTTGCTGAGCTGGATCGGCATGCAGACGCCTGTCACCAGCAAGTCAGCTGCTGACAAGTTCACCAGGAATATGTTTGTGACACTGTAACAATAGAATAACTACAGGATAACAAATGTTAGCTTCAGTTTTAGCTTACCTATAGAAAGAGTATCTCTAGACGACGAATGTATTCAAGGATATCATTTTAATCAGCATTATAAACAACTTCTAATATAGAACCAAATATAGAGTATAGAAAAAAACAGCTTTTTTTTAAAGTTAAAAATAGTCTTGCAGTTGACCGCCAGCTCGCCTGATGTTAAGCGATGATGCGGTCTACGATGGAGCGCGCTTGCCTAGAAAAAACCGATTCACTGGTGATTTGAAGACCCAGATTGTAACTACCGGGGAACACCCATTCAGGCAGCGCATTCCATAGACTATTAGTTCCCGTAATAAAAGTGGTATCGAAGCGCTTCGTACGAGTTTACAGAATGTCAACCATAAAGCGGTGTCGATTTTTCGTGCTCGCTCTGGCAGTCCGATAGAAAAATGGGCAAGAGGGAATCAGATCAAGCAGATCCGATGCACACTCCGAAATGTATCCGATAAAAAACCGATAGCAACTTTACTACCTAAAGCTAGCTGTTCTATAAAGAAAATTACATTCACACTTAACGAAATGGGACATGGATTTAGTATGTCAATTCAAGGTGGGAAAAACAGATTTTGTGATTTAAGGGTTGGTCCCATAGTAAAAGTTGTTAATGATAAGTACAGATGATATCATTGAATAATTTATGTCCGTCATCTAGAGATACATCCCGTATAATTAGTGGAAGTTAATCATAGACCGCATCATCGCTTAACACCAGGTGAGTTGGCGGTCAAACGCAAGCCTATTAAGTACTAAATAAAAAGGCTGATTATGATGAGTATAATTATGATCCAATATACAAAAATCTCTATCAAAATTGTAAACAACATGAAAACTTCTTTGAATGAAATATTGTAATTCCATGCCGCCTTCCAGTAATAGGCACGCACTTTAATAATAAGGGAAAAAAACCCTGTCGTGACCATTAAGAAACAGGTGGAGACTTTCATCTCAAGGATAGAAATAATAAAAAGCAATTTTCTCATAAACTTAATTTAGACAGTTTTGCATAGTCTCATCCTCTGGAACTCAGTAATAATTTTGGAGAATATTTAAAACGGTCGTAGGGACAAAAATGTAATAAAAATTCTCTTATAATTTGCTCTAGATTGCCAGGTTGGCACCATTCAATAATTTTGATTTTAAAAATCATTAATCAATATCAAAATGTATCAATAAAAACCAATGATTTAATCAAATGTTTTCAATTGATTTATTTGATAGAAATAAATTTAATAATTAACAATACATGTGATATAGTTTTCGTAATTGCTCGGGGAAGTTTGAAAAACACCGCGCAATCCGCCGTTTTCTCCGACAGCAAAGGGCACGTTCTATTTTACTCAAAATGTTATTAAATCTCGAAAGTCATGATTAATTACCACTCATTTAAAACAAACATTCTTTAATGAATGTTTTCTAACCCAGCTTCTTTGTAAATTTACGTGATTTTTCTGCCGGTCATGCTCATAGTTCATAACAGGGGTTTCTCTAGACATAACTTTTGTTACTTTGATGGTTTTAAACATTTCAGTCAAGTCATATTATGTAATCAAATAAATATCCTGCGGCTAAAATAATACTGATCGGCGTCTCTGAGATTTAAACTAAAACCCGAGTTAAACTAAATTTGATAACTCAGTTTGAGTTGTTAGTTAAAACTGAGTGATTCATGTCAGAGTATATAGCCAATGTCAGTTTTTTTACAGACTTTAAAAGGAGGTTCTCAAATTGATTGATTTTTTATGTTTGTTGCCTCAGATTTCCGTCATTTATACACCGTTTGTTTAATGGGTATGTAATTATTATAATTATTGGTTCTATAGACATTTTATCAAAATGGGTTCAGTAGTTTAGTTTTTAAATCAAATTAACTGAAATAAATATCTCATCTAAGTAAACGAAATGCGGTTTTACTAATTTTGAAGTCGATTTTTTTTATTAATAATTATTTTTGGTTCATTTCGAGGAGTGTGTGTACATCTACTGGATGCCCGTGACTCACGATGTCGTCGGTCCATCTAGTGGAAGGTTTACCCGCGCTGCGTCTCCTAGTTCATGGTCTCCACTCAAGAACTTTTCTGCCCCGTTGTTTTTCGGTTTTCTGAGCTTTGTGGCTGGTCACTTGCCCATTGCCACTTCAACTTGAAAAACTGAGCAGCTATGTCGGTAACTGGTTCTTCGATAAATATCCTCGTCCCAGATTTTATTATACGCAAAGAAAACCTGTATAGCACTCTCCATTACCCGCTGTGTGACTCTAATCACGTGCAGCGGTTGTAAATGGTTGGCGATCTATTCTAAGACTGATCAGATCTAAGGTTGCTTAAGGTCATCTTTTTGCACTTTGAAAATTTTTGTTCATCCTAGTTTTAGTTAGTCTAATATCCATAGTTAGCTAATTTATTTTATGTAGGAACCGTAAAGTCCGAAACACGATTAAGGACATTTCTGTCGATAGAAAAAAATAATTATAGTAACACTGGTTGGCGCTTTTTCTTCCTGTTCTTTTTTAAATTCAAATCCATACTTTTTTGATAAATGATGAACTCCATCTTAATATACAAATTTCATAAATATGGAAATAAACGCAAAGGTAAATTTTAAATTACAGCTATATTTTTCTAAAATATGAGAAAAACCTCAAAAAATAGAAGTAGCGAAACGCACGACTGTATAAGTAAGCCCTTTAGTTTTGCTCCAATAAATGCGATTTTAATACAATTTTTTAAGTCTTATGGTTATCTGTAGTAACAAGCGTTACTTAAAAGGGGGGAAACTTCGCCTTAATTTCGGTAATCGGATAAGATCATCTATGTCTAAATGAACTACGCTACGAGTGTCACATAGTGTTCACATTCTTTGTATGTAGGCTTCAGTAGTTATTAACCCAAATGGCTACGTCAATGTGGCCGTCACCGGGCGACCACAAACCCTACTAACGCCCAGATAAGGTTGACAGGGACGGAACGTTCTAGCAGCTAGCTTATCTACTGTATCCAACCTTAAGGCGCAATTTGGGCAGCGTTTAGTCCATACAAACTTATTCTCCTGTTTCCTCCCTGGATAATACCGCTAGAGCTATATATTATTTTTTTATCAAATTTATCTCATTTATGGTCAGGCTTGTGTCATTTATTTTTTCTCGTAAGTTAAGTACTATAAGAAATATGAGCCTTTAAAAATCCCAAAAAATATCAAATTTTTACCTCCGTGTTCAGACGTCTCTCAAACAAAATTTATGAGTTTGTAAAACAAAAGTAAATGACAGAAGCCGAGATCAATCTTTTTTTAACAATTAATTGAAAAAAATTATGAAATCGGCCTATTTTTGAATGAGGAAACAGAAGAATCCGAGACGATGATTTTGTCTACTTTTCGTAGGTATAAATCGATCCGAGCTGCAGTTGTCCTTATTGCGCTCTACGGGCAGAGGCTCGAGGTCAGGGGAGGATCGGTCTAATACGTATACAGTTAGAGAAGAGACATGTAGTCGATAATTGTATCGACACATTAGTGCTGTCCATCGATATCGATATGTGACGGTTCTCGTCTTTAGTTAGTGTTTTGTGCGTGCAGTGAATTTAGCACATTACTGCAACGGCCGGCAAGTTAGGATTTGGACAAAATTGTTGACGCACAACATGATTTATTTTTACTATGGAAACTGACGTGGTTTTCACACATAACACATTTAAGTACGAAAAGAAAGAATTAAAAAAAATATTGTAACTTGTGTATCAGGAATATCAGGATCGTAACAAGTGGAAAAATTTATAAATAAATAATTCTCTTTATATTAGTTAATCTTGTTGAGATATTTTTCAAAATTTTATTCAAATACATTAGGTTATTACGTTGCTAAGTGATTAGATTATAGCTTATCATCATCAGGCAGAAGACGTCCACTGCTGAACATGGGCCTCCCCCTTTAACCTCTATACTGATAGTGATCGACATCCTGTCATCTGCATCCACTGGATGCCCGCGACTCTCACAATGTCGTCGGTCCATCTAGTGGGAGGCCTACCTACGCTGCGTCTTCCGGTTCGTGGTCTCCACTCAAGGACCTTTCTTCCCCATCGGTTATCGGTACTTCGAGCGATGTGGCCTGCCCAATTGCCACTTCAACTTGCAAATTTGAATAGCTATGTCGATGACTCTGGCTCTTTGGCGGATATTCACGTTTCGGATTTTATCGCGCAAAGAAACTCCGAGCATAGCTCTCTCCATTGCCCGTTGTGTGACTCTTGAGTTTTTCTAAAAAGCCAATAGTTAAGGACCACGTCTCAGTACCATATGTTATTACTGGCAACTGGCAACACACTCTGGTCAAAGACCCTTGTCTTTAAGCACTGTAGTATCTTGGAGAAGAGAATATCTTCGAGAAGATGTCACGCAATTTCCCAAATGCTGCCCATCTGAGTTGGATTCTCCGGCTTCGATGAAATGATACTGCCAACCTCGATTTTCAGTTTCGACATTTGGCTTTTCGCAATAGACGAATTCTTTGCGAACACTTTCGAGCCTTGGTTCCGCTCAATTGCGTACCTAATACATCTTGTAATTATAGGAACGTAGATCGTGTTGCACCGATTTTGAGATTCGTCTATTAAGTTTGCCATATTCCGACATATCAGCTGAGGGTTGCAGTCTCATCTCAGTCAGATCTTTCATTAGCTTAATGGTTTCATCTGAGAGCTTCTGAAGTCTTTTCCGGCGTGGGATCTTAAATAACTTGGACCCCACTGCTTGGACAGTTTCCACCAGCCCATTGTTTAGTACGAACAGTTCCGCTTTCGGCCCTGGAAGTGATTATGCAATTCGAGTTGGAAGTCTTTGAAGTTTTGGAGTTGAATATGATCAGAATGGAGCGTGGACTTCACCAGACGCGACCTCTCGAGCTTGTTGATATTCAATGTGCCTCTGACAATACGGTGATCGCTACCGGTTTTCACCTTGCTGATCACGGAGACATCATTGAATATTCGCTTCTTGGTCGTCATGATGAAGTTGATCTCATTTTTGGTCGAACCATCGGGGCTCATCCAAGTCTACTTCCTGCATGGTCGCTTCTGAAAGAAGGAGTTCATCAAATAGAGTTTCTCCTTCTCCATGAAGTCAACCAGCCGCTGGCCCCTCGAATTCCGCTGTCCATATCCATATGACCACACTCTTAACTCATCAACATTCCGCGTCTCACCTTTGCGTTGAAGTCACCCATAACAACGGTGAAGTATGTTACGGCGGTATGTATGGTCTCGGATATCTCCTCAAGTCCTCATACAACACCTCTACTTTACCTACTTTACTTTAGATTATAGTTAAAGTTATCCCATAGGAACTGTACATGGTAATCCTATCCATAACTATCATCACATTCTAGACCGGCACCCTCACAGGAAGTTTTCAAGCGTCGTGTGAAACTGCACTATATCTTGGAGTAGCTACTGTATCGTTATTAGCTCGCTTTATGTTCATAAGTATGTATGTATTTAATATACATACTTATAAACGTGTATATTATTTTAACCAAAAACTTGGTTATTTGAATTTTTCACATAATTTTGAGGTTATGTGAAAAAATTATTGTGCCAAAAGTTGTAGATCTTTTTATTACCTACAACTTTGCCATTAATCTTTTTTCCATATAACTTGTAGTTTTGCCGGAAATCGAGATAAACCATTTTTTACCCTTAACCCCTCCCCCCCTCGTGGGAGGGGGGGGGGGGGGCTCCCATTTCCCAAACTCAGATCGCCCGTAATTAGGGTTCCGTAGCCCGACAAGTAACCCTTATAAATTCATTCTGTCCGTCCGTCTGTCTGTCCGTCCGTCCGATTTTTTTAAAACCTATCTTCTGTAATTATTAAGATAAAAAATTAAATTTAAATAATAATTACAGTAATATAATATAGATCTAAATTTTAAAAGTATAAAAAATATATTATATTGCATTTTAGGGGTGGCACTCGTACATGTGAAATGGGGATGAAATAGTTTTTTTAATCCACTTACTCGTGTGGGGTATCGTTGAAAAGGTCTTTTAAAATAAAGGTAAAGTTTGATACATCACTTTTTTATAAAGTCTATACCTTGCGAAATATGGCCCGCCAAAGTGGCAAAAAGTTGCCCCCCCCCCCCCTTCCTTTTGTAAACTAGACATAGAAACTTGAGTCTTACAATACAAATAGATCATATTTAAAACCTTAATTCAAAATTATTTTGAACATTATCTGATGATGACTTTTTGAGTAACAGCGATAAAACTGTAATAAATTCAAAGCGTATCCAAACAAATAATATTTTTCAATCAGTTTTCTCTATGTTTGAACCATAAAAAGTATATGCTATGTCGGAATGGTACATCTCTGAAATTTGGCTAAGTCCACAGAGCTTCGTTCGTTCGAATTTTTCTATAACTATCAATTTCTGAACTATGACTACAATTATATGGCTTTAGTTATGGCCAAGAGCGTGTCGAGACACGCATATGGTAGGGTTCCACCATATGCGTGTCTCGACACGCTCTTGGCCAATTATTTATTTTTCCTTTCATTTTTATCATATTCTCCTCCTTTTCTAATGGGTTTCATCTTTCATCCTAATGTGATTTTTTTGTTTCAAAAATTATCGACCCTGGTCTATTTGGCGTAGTGGGTTAGTAAAATATGAGCAGATCGCAAAATAACAAAAATCACTCGACATTCGGCAAACGACGATATCAACTAGCCGAGTAGACTGCGAGGCGAAATGAATTTGTAGGCAACTAGGTATTCAGTGCGGGAGCACGGGCGGGCACGCACACACGCACAGTCTGTTCGACACGCACACGTCGATAGCTCGCTGGTCAGGGCGCAGCGAGACAGCAATAGAGTTGCTAAATACCTATTCATCAAATTTCTTGGCCGTGGTATACCGGCTTAATCGAGGTTGAGATTTAGTGTTCATAATTAGAGGTGATGGGTTGAAGGGAAACTTGAGTTTTTATTACTGTTAAGCTAGTGATGATCAGATAAATTGTTTCATTCTATGATAAAATTATGCATTGTATCTTTTATAATTTGTATAATATTTCTATTACTGCGACTCTATATATGTGAGGCGCGGGCATCCATGTGAGGTTGTGGATGCAGATGGCAGGCTGTCGTTCAGTGTGGAGATCAAATGGGGAGGTCTATGTTCAGCAGTGGTCGTCTTCTGGTTAATGATGATGAAATTTTGCACCCTTATCAAGGACCGATGACAATAGCATAATCTAGAGCGTTTTTTTGTATTTTATTTTATTTAGAACCTATCTGACTTCGTGAACCTATTCATTTAATCAAGGTTTAATCACCACGCCAACATCAACAAATCCCAGCGCGCGGTGCCACCGCCGATACATCGTGTTGCCAGGTTTACTAAATTATGGTTAAAAATACTTACGAGGTAATAAATAGTGTAGTAGACATTATGGCATGGGCACTTATACTTTACCCACATCACTGGACTAGTTAAGTTTGTTATAAAATTAGAAACGGAAAAATGTGTTTAAGATCCTGTACGTTGGTTCCGCAGCCAGCTTAATTATAACGGCTGCATCTTTCGAACCGGTTTCGACCGCATCATCGTTTAACATCAGGCGAGTTGACGGCCAAACGCAAACTTATTACTGAATTAAAAAAAACTGTAATGTAAAAACGGTAACACGTACAAGCGTCGAACTTGGCAGGATTATATTATACACTCTAAAATATAATAACAAATAATGGCCAAGTGCGAGTCGGTGACGAATTTCTGTTCATTACTAAGTTAAGCAACGTATTCGGTGACTTGGACGACATATTTCACTAATTTTGAAGTTGTTTTTTTTTAATGGATTTATTGTGTTTTGTGGTGGTACGGAACCCTCAGTGCGTGAGCCCGACTCGCACTTGGCTGGTTTATTTTAAAGTATTTTATTTATTCATCAGACTAGGCATATCTTTTTTATCTACAATCTCACCTGATGGGAAGCGACGATGTTGTCGAAGGCGTAGCATCATTTCCTAGTCTAATATTATTAACGCGAAAGCGTGTTTGTTTGTTCGTTTGTTTATTCCTCTAAAAAGCAAGTTGTTTGTATCAATCAAACAATAGCATCAAAACTGCTTCATGCTGTTTATTCCTGTTTTTCTTTATGATAGATACAAGGAACTCTTAAAGCTCTTAAACAAATCGTAAACATTCCAAGTCGATAGCTGAACAAAGACGGACTCCACCTGATGTTTCCACAAACACACTGACACACAAACGAATCGTAAATTATTACAGCGTACTACTGGGAAAATGGGACTGCCATGTAGCTTAACTATAAAAGTCCCAAAAAAAATGAATAAAAAAAAACTACTGGGCAGCTAAAAAAATCTGATATCGGAGTGTATTAAAAATAATGTTATTTTTTTTATGCCTAGGTAGTATGTTAACATGGTCGAAGGTTTTTCATGCAAATGGTTAAATTATTATTCTGCTAGCTATGCCCGCAACTTCGTGCGCGTAAACTTTCATATGAAAGTTCATCTTCTTCCTTGATTTTGCTCCTTTCGTAAATTCCTTTTCATAGAATCCCGTTTTTAGCGGACCTCTACACTTCATAAGGAATTTACTTGCTTAATTTTAGCTTCGTATGCCAGGTAGTTTTCAAGAATTTGTGATGAGCCAGTTAATCAGTTAGTCAGTATTTCGCTTGTAATCTATATCTATACATATAATAAAAACGTGGAGATAAAAAAACTGTAATTGCGAGATATAAAAACACACAAGGCGTCCTAAAATAAGCAGCTGAACACGTTTTTCTCTATCTGTTTGTTTGTCCATGCACATCTCCTAAACAACTGGACGGATTTCAATGTTGTTTTCACGAATATGATTAGTTATGACCAGATTGAAGTAACGGCTATGTTATTTTGCGCAAGGGCCGGATTAAGAGAGGAAAAAAGGATTGAAAGTTTATTTGAAAATCTACGCGTACGAAGTCGTGGGCAACAGCACTATTTATAAAATAGATTAATGGATATAGATTAATCTCCCTTACTTTCAGACACGCTAAAAGAAAAACTAGCTACGTAAATAATTAATTGTTCGTGGGTGACGTATTTTTACCGAAATGATAATATTAAATATCTGGGACAAATAAATATCTGGGACATTTTGCACACATGGTCATCTGACCCCAAACTAAGCTTGTAATATGGCTACCAGAGACTGATATACGTACATATATAATTTTAAATACATACTTAAGTAGATATTAATACCCAGACATAGAACAAACACAAATGTTCATCACAAAAATGTTTGCCCTAGGTGGGAATCGAACCCATGCCTTCAAGCGCAGAACGCAGTTTCACTACCAACTGAGCCACCAGGGCAGGCAATCTATCTATACATATAATAAAAACGTAGGGATAAAAAAATCTGTAATTGCGAGATAACAAAAAAAAAACCACACAGGTCGTCTTAAAATAAGCAGCTGAACACGATAGGACAGTTTTTAGAATTTTTGTCTGTTTGTTTGTTTGTTTGTTTGTTTGTTTGTTTGTTTGTTTGTTTGTCCGCGCACATCTCCTAAACCACTGGACGGATTTAAATGCGGTTTTCACGAATATGCTTAGAAATTACCAGATTAAAACATAGGCTATCTTATATCATTTATTTTAATTCTTTATTTTTACATAAACGAAAATAAAAATCAATAATTTATTTCTTCGTTACCCGAAACGTAATATGAGGATCGTCACATAGCCTCAAGCAAGGAGATCCAAAGTAAAGAGAATGTTATTGACATAGCCATTAAAATTTTGAAACTGTCAACTGTCACTGTGTTCGGTTAATCAGTTAAAATTTAAAGAAGGTTCCTTAACCTTCTTAGATGAATGAACGTGTAGATCAAGCATGTTATAGGCCTTACAACCTCTTTGGTGATTCATTCCAGTGCATGGAGTAGGAGTATTACATTCTCTTGGTTTTATTCTATGTTAGCATTTAAAACACAAAATATACCGCATTCTATTTTAATTCAGTCCCGCGAATAGAAATATTCAAAAAAGGCCCTTTGTACATGAAAATAAACCTATACAACAAAATTCCGGACGCAATAACGAAAGAAAGAAATAATATAAAAAAAACAGAACCAACTTCGTAAGTTTCTAACCCAAAAATGTTATTACGAGATAAAAGATTTATTCGATGATAAATTTTAGAAAATTATAATTAGAAAATAAATATCGATATATAAATAGTTAAGAAAGTAGCGTTATAAGTTTTGTATCATCTCATATATAATTAAGTAACCTATCACACTAAGTATGTTTTTTTTTGTTTCGTAAAATTACTTCACCCTAGGTTAAGTTTGAATAGTATATATAATATTTATGTAATAGATTTAACTATACTTAAATTTATATGTTTATGTATGGTGTTTATGGTGGTCTGGTTTTGTGAACAGCCACTACATAAGTCATTGCTGCACCCTTTATGCAGGGTATATAAACTTAGCTTTTAGAAGAATACAGTGTATATTTGCAATAAGAATAAGAATATAGAAATAATTTTATTTTACTGTGATATTTTAACAGATAAATAGAGTAGTTTCATTTCATGGCTTTTTAATCAAGGTATACATACAAATGCACGCGAAATAAGAAATAACTAGCCAAGAGCGTGTTATGACAAGCATTATGTCAGGGTTCCGTGGCCAGCGAAACTGGATAGCCAAATTTCAGAGATGTATATCATACCGACATGACATGATATACTTTTAATGGTTTAGACAAAAAGAAAATTTCAAAACATGCTCTGCACCGTGGTCACATTATCTTTTTGATTTGAAAACTGTTGACGGTGTTATTTATTACTTTTATGCTTCTATCAATACTTCACACAGGGCTACTTAAAATAAGCAGCTGAACATTAACATGTTTAACATGTTTTGGCAGTTTTTAGAATTTTTGTTTGTTTGTTCACGCACATCTCCTACACCCCTGGAAGAAAATGCGGACGGATTTAAATGCGGTTTTCACGAATATGCTTAGCTATGACCAGATTGAAGTATAGGCTATGTTATTTTGCGCAAGGCCAGATTAAGGGAAGAAAAAAGGATTGAAGGTTTATATGAAAATCTACGCGTACGAAGTCGCGGGCAAAAAAGCTAGTTATTAATAAAAACTTACTCAAACCCAAAGTAAGTACTTGCAAAGTTTTACACTTGTCCAATAAAAAGTTGTCCAAGTCGCAGACGGATACTGCTATTATTGTTTTCATGTACTTTTTCTAAACAAAGACCTCGTTACTGTTTAGATATGAACTGTTTTAGATCACAAACACATGAAGCAGATGTGAATGATTGTTTTGAAGAGTTGCCAATCTTGTTGTTTGAACATTTGTTTGAGTGAAAGAGCCTGGACTACGGCTATTTATTTGCGAAAAATACCGAAAAAAACTCGTTTGTTGTCATCACACGAGATAGTTATTGAACGCAATGTTAGTTTGGATCAAATCTTGCAAGATGAATTAGAATCTTCTAACCGATTTTGCTGAAATTTTGGATATACATTCAGTTCTAGTAAACGAAAAAAAATCTCACTTCAGTGGTTCTAGTAACAATACAGTTTGCAATGCCCAATATTTTAATCATCATCAGCCAGAAGACGTTCACTGCTGAACATAGGCCTCCCCCTTTTACCTCCACACTGAACGACATCCTGCCATCTGCATCCACTGGATGCCCGCGACTCTCACAATGTCGTCGGTCCATCTAGTGGGAGCCTACCTACGCTGCGTCTTCCGGTTCGCGGTCTCCACTCAAGAACCTTTCTTCCCCATCGGTTATCAGTAATATTTTAATAGTACATTGTTATCCTAGGGATGAAAGTAACTTATTTAGTCCCGAGACGAGGTTTGGCGCCCGAGCGTAGCGAGGATCATAATCCTCTGAGTTTTTTTTTGGTACATGGTAGTAGGTAGTTATTGGGCATTTCACTTCACTTTAAAAAGCGAATTGAAATGCTCAATAACCAAGTGCAAGTCAAACACCACGACAAAAATATTATTGCGAATTTAAAGCAAAATTATGTGAATTGAAATTCCTAATAGCCAAGACCGAGTCAATCATCATGCATTTAGTAACTGCTCATGTGGTTTAAAATATGAAAATGAAATATTTAAGTTTTGCATAGGTAATGTAATTGTCAAAATTGCGCCACAACACGACACGTGTAAAAATAAAATTCAGAAACATAAATAGGTCAGTACAACCAGCAACATTAAATCATGTCGATTTTGATTTTACCATTTACTGATAAATAAACATCAAGGTATTAGTTTAAAATTATATAAAAAAGTTAAAAATTATGTTTTTAATATGTAAGTGATTAGAAAATTAATTTTCAATCGATTTAAATTTCGAAGTTGATTTAATATCATGTTTTTTTTCTTCAATTATAGCATATTTTTTTATTATCATAATATTATGTATTTGTCAACGTTTAATATATATATTTTTAAGTTATTAGAAATATATAATCATCAATTATCAATAGTAGGTTGTTTGAATTTTTACGCTAACAGTACATCCGTCCTTTCCTCGAAATTGGTAATTAGCAAAACTGATTTCAATTAATTTGTGTTTTTGAACATGGAATTTAATCATTCAAATATGAAAAGTAATCATATTTTGTCTTGAGTTAAATGTAAGTGACCTCTTTAAATACTCTAAAATCAGCAATAATTTTTGGATATAACGTGGGCGTGAAACTGTTCACTTTACATTCTGCTATTCGTCGTCGAAGAAGTTTGCTGATCACCTGCCTTAAGTGCCTGAAGTACCAACCGAGTCCAGAAGTCTCATCATCAAGTTCTCGCTACAAATAAATTATGTGAGTAAGTTTGTTTAAAATTCAGCACATAAATAATTTTAATTTCGTAGTGGGCTCATCTACTACACCATTTTTGATTGACTAATTAAACTTATTGTAATATTTTGTTACCAGGTCGGACTCTGATTATTCAACTTTCGAAGTCGAGCAGCCCGCGAAGTCCAACAAGCGCTCAAGGCGCGTCTGTGCTGAGGATTTGTCATCGCAAAAAGTTAAACGGTAAGCATTTTATTTAAAGTATTATCTACTTTTCATCTAATTGACCGAGTGTCGAGCAGCTAAGGTGACAAATTCTAAGAGAATATAGTTAAAATTTTTATGTGTATTTATTCGACGATTATTGGCCTCAGTAAAAATGATTTCACAAATACTATTTCAAAATATTTTTTTGTTAAGCTAATTATAATTTTTATTTCAGAACATGCAAGAAAACCCTGAAGGGGAAATCCTGTACTCCAAAGGCGGATAGCAGCGGCTGGCATCTGGACAGCGAGAGCGACAACGAGGTTCGTGCATCGAGTTCTCGAAGCGTTGCTGCTGAAGACCTGCAGTCGTCGCTGGTCCGGCGAGTTGCGGATGGTGTTGTTCGACGCACCGCAAAATTACCAGGTGATTTGTTTGTAGAGGTTCGGCTCTACAATGCAAAAGACATTGAATCTATTTCAATACAAGATCGCTGGCAAAAGGCAATCTTGGCATTGAAATACCGAGGTGACACTGACGCAGGAGAAATAGAGCTCTTGCGCAGATTCGTAAGTAAATGTAGACAGAAATTTACGGACGAAGGAAAATATTTTGCAGACAAAAAAAAAAAAGATATTAACTGTAATTCTCGTGCTTTTTTTTGATAAGTTCGCTCTGAATTATACAGTTAACGTAATTATTTTTTGCCTCTATTTCAACTATTATTTTCGGTTCAAGGGAAGTCTATACCCAGCTGGGACTTGGTTGATGATGTTGGTATCTTGCGTCAGTGTCCAAATATTTATGTATTGATTAACTAATACTAATGTTTTTATTTCTTTATTTACATTATCAGTAATTTTATCATGTATTCTTGCAAAAATGTATGTTTTTGTAGTAACGTTATCGAAAACAGTTCTACCGTGTTCTATAAAATTTGTGCTCAGTGCATATACCTAGGTAGTTTGAGGGCATAATATTGATCTAGTTAGCTTTCGTTTCTGGGAAAATTTGTTTTGCAAAAGCAACGTTCGCTTTACTATATTATTTTTTGATAAAGTTTGTATTTATTTTAACATAAACATAATTCTGTAAGTATTCATAATGCCCCCGTCATCAAGAACAATATTTTGCTCTGTTTGCGATTTGTCTATTAAAAGTTCCGCATTCTCTGCTCACTTGAAAAGTACGACACATAAGAATAATAGCGCAATTCAAGTGGGTGAAGGTATTGAAAAAATATGTGGCGCTTTCCGTAGTCGAATTGCATCCTACAGGTTGCGTGATATTTTATCTGAAGGCGACATAGTGACGTCTCCAGTTCAGTACATGCGTAACTTGCGTAAACGTGTTTTTCAGCTATTGAAAGCACGACTCCTCTCTTTTGATAGTATAAAAGTCAATTTTGAACTTTTTGCTGAATTCGCTTTAGCTTCGAATGATTCGCGTGAAAAAAAGTCATTTAGAACAGAAAACTTAGTGATTCATAAAAACTATGATTTTAATTATTTATTCGAAAAAGTTATTGAAACTATATCGTCTAACATCGACGAGTTTCAAGAACGAGACAGCGGGTGGTTTTACTTGAGTTGTTCATACTTAGAAATAAATGTTAATAAGTATAATCCTCTAAGAGCATCAGGTTTTCTTGATTTACCTAAAGTTATGAAATTAAAACGCGCGTGTGTTAATGTTCAAAATACCGATACGTTTTGCTTTTTGTGGTGTATAATGGCAGCATTATTCCCCGCTAAAATAAACGCCCATAGAACTTCTTCGTACCCTAATTTTGAGAGGGTACTTAACACCAAAAACATGTCATTTCCTGTTAGTTTTCGTGATATAAAAAGGTTTGAAAAAAATAACTTAAATATAAGCATTAACGTGTATGGTCTTAAAAATCAAACAAACATTGTTGGTCCACTATATCGAACTCAAAATAGAAAAAAACATCACATCAATCTATTGTTCCTAGAGAAAGGAAATAAAACGCATTATTGTTTGATAAAAAATTTAAATCGCTTATTGAAATCGCAATTGACGAAGCATCATAGCAAGGTGTGGTTTTGTGACGAATGTATGGTATTTTTTCATAACGAAAGTAAACTAAGTAATCATGTTTGCGGCGGAGTCACAACTATTTTACCTACACCTGGCAAGTTTATTCAATTTAATCACTTTGAAAGAATGCAAGACATGCCTTTCGTGATCTATGCTGACTTCGAATCTTTATTACAACCTAATAATAATGAATCAAGTTCAAATTACACGACATCGTTACAAAAACATATTCCAGCCGCGTTTGCTTATTATGTAGTATGCTCGTATGACAGTTCGTTAAACCGCTATGTATCTTATCGGGGTCAAGACTGTGTCGAAGTTTTTCTTGACCATCTAAAAAACGACGTGTCAAAAATTTCTAAAATTTTTAAGAATATAATTCCAATGTTACCATTATCAGCAGAGCAAAAAGTTGCGTTTTCAATAGCTAAATTGTGTTATATTTGTCAACAGACTTTATTTGATGACAAAGTTAAAGATCATTGTCATTTAACTGGTAATTACCGCGGAGCCGCACACACCTACTGTAATCTTAGATTTAGTTTGCCTCAGTTTATACCAGTTTTTTTTCACAATTTGTCCGGATATGACAGTCACTTGTTTATCCGTCAGCTAGGAAAAATGCCTGGGTCTATGAAAGTTATAGCTAAAACTAAAGAAAATTATATTTCTTTTACAAAGTTTTTTGCAACAGATACTCAGCAGTACATTGCTTTGCGTTTCGTAGATTCTTTTAAGTTTTTAAGCACCAGCCTCGAAAAACTTGTTGCAAATTTAGATAAAAAAGATTTTTTTCATTTATCTTTTCATTTTTCAAACCAAAAACAATTTGAGTTATTAACGCGAAAAGGTATTTATCCTTACGAACATATGACTAGTTGGGAATCGTACGATGAGGAAAAGTTACCACCTCGAGACTCTTTTTACACCACTGTTAGTAATTCTACAATTTCAAAGTCGGATTACACGCACGCTAAGGCCGTTTGGAAAACATTTGATATTAAAAATCTAGGCGATTATACAGACTTGTATCTGAAGTCAGACGTACTCTTATTAGCAGATATATTCGAAAAATTTCGACGTACTTGCAAAATCAATTACAATTTAGATCCGGCATTTTATTTGACTGCCTCAAGCCTGAGTTTTGATAGCATGCTCCTTAAAACTAAAGTTGTTCTTCAGCATCTAGAAGACCTAGATATGATAAGGATGATACAGAAAGGTATTCGTGGTGGAGTCTGTCTGTGTTCAACTAGATACGCGAAAGCAAATAATAAGTATCTATCCAGTTACGACCCAACTTCACCGGCTAGCTATCTACTCTATATAGATGCCAACAACCTATATGGATTTTGTCTATCGGCATGCTTACCTCAGTCTAATTTCCAAATGATTGAAGCTTCACAATTTCATTCGCTTGATGTACTTAAAATACCTGACGACGCCGAATATGGTTATATTTTAGAAGTTGATTTAGAATATCCCTTGCATTTACATGACGTCCATAATGACATACCGTTATGTCCGCAAAAGTATGTCCCACCAGGCTCAAAAACAACAAAGCTGATACCTAACTTATATGATAAATTCTACTATGTCATACATTATGTACATTTAAAAACATGTTTGCGCCATGGGTTGATACTGAAAAGAATTCACAGAGTTATAAAGTTCAAGCAAAGCGCCTATTTAAAACAATATATAGACTTAAATACTGAATTACGTAAAAAAGCATGTTCAGCCTTTGAGCAAGATTTTTTTAAATTATTGAACAATTCCGTTTTTGGAAAAACTTTGGAAGACCCGGAGAAAAGGATGAATGTAAAATTAGTTAATCGATGGGTCGACGGCAGAAATAAAACAAAACAACAGTATACAGCTGAGCGACTAATAGCTCGGCCTAATTACCACAGTTCAACAGTATTTTCTGAAAATTTTGTAGCTGTTCAAATGAAGCCTGAATCAATCAAGTTAGACAAACCCATTTACATTGGATTTACAGTTTTAGAGTTATCAAAAAGTCATATGTACAATTTTCACTATTCTGTAATTAAACCTTTTTACAAGTCCGATGTTCAGCTATGTTATACTGACACTGACAGTTTTTTGTACTTAATACAGGCTGATGATATTTACAAAGATTTAAAATTTAGATTTCAATCTTACTTTGATACAAGCAACTATGATGAAGATAATGTTTATAGCATAGAGCGTAAAAATAAAAAAGTCCCTGGTTTATTTAAAGACGAGATGGGAGGTCAGATCATAACAGAGTTCGTAGGCCTAAGGTCGAAACTGTATTGCATTAAAACTGAAAATAAAGAAATAAAAAAAGCTAAAGGGATAAAGAGAAACGTTGTTAGAGACATATGCTTTAGAGATTATAATGATGTGCTCAAACACAATGATATAGTGCGTAAAAAGAACATAATATTTAAATCTTTGAAACATGAAATATTTACGATTTCTGTAAATAAAGTTGCATTATCATCTAACGACGATAAACGCGTTGTTCTAAAAAACAATATATCTACATTGGCATGGGGACATAAAACCAGACCTTTCTGATTAAATTGTTATAATACAACATAGGTATAATTGTCATTGTCAATGCATCAAAGATCACTATATTTTAGCCCTACAACTTTCCTATATGTGTAAGCGTGTTAGTATAGTGATTTTAATACTTAGAACTTTATTTGATAACGATACTATTTTAATTATATATTATAAGTACGAGTAAGTACGCATAACTATGTTGAAATTGAATTGTACGCAAGAGTTGAATATTGTTCGTGTATTCGTTACTTTTATGGCTTTGTTTAAGAACCAATGTAAAAAAAAAACAAGATGTCGTCTCATTGTATTATTTCCCTAAACTTATGTATTTTCTAATGTTTATGTGTATTAATATATATATTTTGCTATGTAAAGTAAATAGTTGTATGTTAATTTTGTTTATTTGTACATTTTAATCATAAGTGATTTTAGATTTTAATCTTAGTTTTTTATTGTTCTAAATTTGTACCTATAATTTACTTGTGTGAATAAATACTTATTTTGTATTGCAAATATTTTCTTTTATTTCTAAACGTATTAATTAAGTTAGCTACAAGTTGTAACCTGATACACTTAAAGGTCAACGTATTGATGACAACAGTAGTAGGTATCGCATCAGCAAAATAGTTCTAAGATACACGACACGTGCGACCACAGAATAAATGATTGTATGTGAAGGGCATTGACATGTTCGTCATAATTAGTGCATTTTTGCAAGATAGGACTTTTAAATTGGTCTTTAAATTATTCTTTGTTTTCAAACTCACTAATCATTATTTGTTCCCCACGTGCAGTCAAGTTTGTGGAAGAGAGGATTTTTTAATTTGCATGTAAGTACCTAACTAACGCAATACCAGATATACGGTCAGTACATTATTAGACGTTTAGTTGATTAGTTTCTAATAATAGTTTGTTTGTTACAGACAATGTCAGACATAGAAATTCCGCTAAGCCAATGCGCTCAGGACCCGATGCAAGATTACACTCAATCGCAAATATTAGAAGAATTGTATCCAGATCTCTTCAAAAATAAGCGCGTAAAACTAACAAAGAAAAAAACAACAAAACAACGACGTGATCTTTCGGTTAAAAAAAAGTGCAAGTGCGGTGGAAAATCATTTGTTACCAGCAACTCTCCGGAGGGCAAAAGATTAATCAAAGTTAAAATTTTGGACACTTCATCACAATATAATAATGATTTAGACAGAAATATTTTGCTAAGTGCGCAGTACGTCGTGAAAACCACTTTATTTGCGGATGAAATATTGGAACATACTGAAAATTTAATACGGAAAATTTCTAAAAAACTCTGCGATGAGAGTGATATTAATATTTAGATTAATACGTTTTAATTTATATCGATTACTTATGTATGTTTCCCAAAAATACAATTATACTGGTTTAGCATTTACTTTGTTTTTATTTTATGTCTTCTTATTAGTAGATAGGCAGGTAAATAGCAAAACAAATAATTACAATATTTTTAACAATTTTATTAAGCGATTATTACATTATTTTCTGAACACCATTTTTTTATACATAATACATTTTTTAGTGCACAATATTTCTTATGATTAAAACAATTAAAATTAACATTCCCATCACAATATAAGTGAGTCAGTATTTTTAAACTAGGTAGTCCTTTGATCGATATGTCTATAACATTATTATGAGAACATAACTCTTTTACCCATTTTACTTTCTCTTCGCCTTTCACAATAATTATTTTATTTTGCAGTTGTGGTTTAATAATTCTTCGAAATTCTCGATAATCTACATATCCATCCGACCAGATTATTTTTTTATTCCTTTGCAACTATAAAACACTACGTTTTTCTTCATTAGATAAAGTTGAAAATGGATACGGAGGTTTAACTAAAAATGTTTGAGTATGATCTTTTGTTGCTATTGCCAATTCTTTCACTATAAATTCATTTTTTAGATTTTTGAAACCTTGCATGTCCAAGAAAATGTTGTTCATGATATCTTTCTAACAATATTACTCAATGGTTTGTATTCAAAAATACAATCGTTTAATAAGAGGCAGTAGGCTGTTGTCTGGTCCGGGATGTCTTGGTCCGTTTCAATTTCCAGTCTTACGTCAACGCATCCCTTTAATGCTTCGTGCTGGCGAGAACAATCGATAACAAACAATGGAGCACGGTCTTTAAATTCTTTCATGCTCATCAACGGTTCTGCTCGACGGTTGTAGTATGATTGCTGGAATCTTGCATACTGCTCATATAATAAAGAAAACTTGTCGTCCGAAAAATTATTATTCAGGCTTTCATATGGAAAATAAATAGAGTTCAAAAAAACTTTGACATCACGCACATTGCAGTGATCAAATTCAGCCATTGACAAATCGGCTTTAAGTTTTCTATTTGTTTGTAGTCCAATAATAACAAACCTTGGTTTTTCAATTTGTGACGAAGTTTTTATAGACCACGTATGTTTACGCGTTTTGGGAAGCAATGGATACTCATGCAAATCCCAATTCCGAAATGCAAATGTTATTGCGCGATCTTTTTCTAAACTTTTTAGTAAATTTATTTTTTCTTTATCAGATACTTTAATTTGTGGTACTCGCCATACTATTTTATTAATTTCTATATTATCTACAGTATCACCCGTGTTTAAAATCAAAGAATTAACATCATTATTGGCCCTTAACAATACTAACTCATGTTTACAATTAATTATAACTTTTTGATAATCTTCCGTGAAACCAAATATTTTATTCAATGGTATAGAAGCTGAAAACATACCGTTACTAATATTTTTGCCCCCGACCGACCAACCCCAAACTTGTGACGATTTTGATTCGTGATCATTTAGAGATAAATACGATTTTATCGTCGTGGTGATGCCAGGATTTTTAATCTTATCTATTTCTACTCCATTCAACTCGTATCGAATGTCTTGGAATAAAAACATTGCAGAATTATTTATGAAATGCAGACTGGATACTTTTTCTTTAGTGGTACTTTTGTAAACGGTTACTTTGCCTTCTATATACAAACTGCTTGCGCAAGACAAAATGTAAAGATCTTGTTGATTTATAGGTATACGTATTTCATCGTTCTTGTTGAAACTTGTCACGTATGGTTTGTACGAATGATATTCATAACTTTCAATGCTGTTGTCGCTTTGCGTCTGTTCAGATATATTTAAAATGCTCATTTTAGTAATCCGATTATTTTAAGAAATTTTATATTCTTTTTAGTTAATTTTTTTCTAATTTGAAGAGGTGTTCTTATTGTAGTTGCTATTTTACAACTGTTTTGATTGCAGGATGGAGCAATGCTTTTATTGTTGAAGTTTATCATTTTTTTCGAAAATGTAAATATATTTGTACTTCTTCGTCCCGTAAATTTATCACTTTATTTTCAGCATCAAGTAATCTTATACTGAGGGTAGAGATTGAACTTGTATTAACAGGAAAGTAAATTAAATTTTTCGGTATTTCAATGATTCTGTAGCCGGGTGGCACGTTAGGCACAAATTCATATATTATATGTTGTTTTTTTCCATTCACATAAGAGCCACTTATCGCATCACATTCGATGCGCACAATGGTTGTTGATAAAATGCTTACAGGATAACGAGATTCATTGCTTATATTTGCTTTTAAAGTGTCCATACCAAAACCCAAGATTTTTCCAAAAGACTTACTTTTTTCAAAGTGAATATCTTTGGAACAGAAAACTTTTGTCTTCAGTGTATTGTTATTGCACGTAACTTTTAATATCTCATTACTTTTTATGTTACTTTTTAAGTAATCACATAAATCTTGAAGCTCATATGAGCCTTCAGGAATTTCAATAACGTAATCATCACCGTAATAAAATTTGTTATTTCTTTCATCGATGTTAGGAATCGAATTAAATGTTGAAAAATACAAAAGACCACACTCGTACTCATCACATAGTTCTAGGGTTGGTGAATAGTTAGTGGTCAAAGTATTTCCTCGCCCGGTTATCGACACAGTGAATGACATCTCCACACTGATAGTAAATTGCGTCGAATATTGAATTTATGCATTTTTCCAAAACTGTTTCAAATATTGTAAGCAGAGATGACCGCAGTTTACGGCATCAAACCTTTGATATTGAATGTAGTTGTAGTTTAAAGAAGTGCCTTTCAAATATTTTTCTAGTTCTAATGGAGGTTTCAAGTTTCCAAAACTGTCAAAATACTCGGAATATTTATTGTGTTTAACATAGGCTACCCAATGAGTACCAGGATTATCTGAAGAATCGAGGTTAAGGATTGCACACTCTATTTTTCTTGGTCTTACAGGTAAAGTGTCTCTCATAAAAACTCCGCGAAAGTACGGAATATCATGTGCGTTATTTAATAAATCTATGTTTGTGAGCGGTCTCATAGGTAGCCTATTATTTAGTTTTTTGAACAATTTAAATACAGGCCAGCACCTTTTTTGTAAGGTCCAATGTATAATCCTTTTCCAAGCGTAATCCTTTCAATCATCTTATTGTGTCGTTCATTTTCTTTAAGATTTTTTTGAGAAGTTTTGTAATCATTTACTGCTTTCGCAATACCTGCAGCACCACCGGCCAATGAACCCAGTGCTGACAACCCAGCAAATATCGGTATCAATGGCAGCAGGCCACCAGTTTTCGGAAGTGGGATGCAACGTGGTAAACGTAAACCTTTCTTACCAGCAAAAACTTTTTTTGCTGCGAGGTGCGCTTTTTTAATTATTTTGTGATTACCTTTCAATTTTAGTTTTTTTAATTGAGAGCGTATTTTTTTTATACCTAACTTAAACGAACGAACGCCAGCGCCAACATTTAGTTTAGCCTTCATAGCATTTTTTACAATAAATGATGCTAATTTTTCTCTCTTGTTAGCATCTTTCGACTTTAACCTTTTTTGGGCCATATTCAACAATTCTAAATCGGCTGTATGACGAGTTTCCTGATCTTTATTAATGTATGCAATGTCGTGATACATACAAGCCTCGTCCAATTTGTTAATGCCACGATCACCTCTTCGTATTCGTTTTTCAAGTTTAGTTCCAGGCCCACAAAATTGATAACCTGGCAAATGTAACTCGATAGGTAAATTATTAATTAAGCTATCAATAAAACCACTTCCTTCCTTCATTGATCAAAATGAAATGCAGATAATTCATTGAAACATTCTTTATTTATAAATTATATTTATAACACTAGTGCATTTTTATTAATCCAACTGTGTTCTTTATCTTCAAGTCCCAGCCACTTCACATATAATTTATTTCCTCTCTTTTCAAGTATTTTTTCTATAAGATAAATTCCTGGGAATTTAGTCTTTTGTAGTTCGTATTCATAAAATGAACCTAAAATCGGGCGACATCGTTTATCTTGCAGTAGATAAGTCACGGGATTGGTTTTGTTTACTTTTGATATAGTAAATATTTCGGTTGACCAATTGGGAGTATAGCCTTTGTAAAAATAACCTTTATATTTACTAATGCGTACATTATCACCGAGATTATACTTACATTTTGGAATTGTTTTTTGGTTTTGAGATTTTGTGATATTATACTTAACAATATTTTCATTAGATTTGTCAACATCGATTGGTTTAAATTTCGTGGTACGATGAACATTATTATTGTAACATTTTACTACTGAATCCAAGTTTGATCCGAACCATTGATATTTTCCATATAAGCTAAAATTCTTGTATAGTTTAGATTTTATCGTTCTGATCACTCGTTCAACAATTGAAGCTTTTTTTAGTGAGTACGTAGAATAATGATTTATTTTATATTTTTCCATGAGAATTTTAAAGGGTTCGTTATAAAATTCCTTACCCAAGTCAGTTTGTAAATGATTTGGATATCGTTTGAGGTTAACTAAAACTTTTTGCATTGCCGTAGTGACACATGTTTTTGATTTAGATTTCAACGGGAAAACCCATACATATTTTGAGAAAGTATCTATTACAACCAGTATGTATTTGAAACCTTTATTATTACATGCGTATTTTTTTATATCAATAAGGTCAGCCTGCCATAAATCATTTATTCCTTTTATGATTGTAGCTCGACGAGGATAATTTCTCCGTGCAGCTTTGTGTAGTTCATCGACAATATTTTGTTTACTCATTTGTATTCGATGTAACTTGATTCACAGTTTTGGAGCTCAAATTGTGTATGGTTCTCTTTAAAATTTCGAGGCGAAATTGTGTATCGTTTTTTAATTTCATTAAATCAGTTCGTAAAAATTCCAACTCATGATCAACATAGGCTTTATTAGCAGCTTCGTCGTCGTTGTCAGGATTTTTTAAACCTTTTAACCGTGATAATTTTAAATCGAAATCTCCAGAATCGGTTTTGAATAATGTGTCGGTGTGCCCATCAAATAATTGTAAGCGTTTATGAACGTGGTGACCAAATTTGTCTATATTCATGTTTCGTTGAAACGGTCCTAAGTGTTAATGATAACTGTTGAAGTTACTTGATGAACTCTTCTTTTATTTCAATCAATGTAACCTCCCTCGCGAAGTTCCTCTAGTATTGCAATAATTTCATTTTTCAATCCAGTGTTGCCCGCATCACGTGATGCTATAAGTAATTTTAACCTTTCAACTAACTCATTCGGGTCATCCCAATAAACTAAATCTGTATTTTTTTTAATTTTTTTCAAGCAGTTATAGCCTTTTCCTAGTGTAATATTTTCGTTCGTTGAAGTCTGTTTTGATGTTATTTCAAACAATGGTTTTATTATATTCATGTACTTATGTCCTTTGTTACTATTTATGGGTTTTGTTGGATCACAGTTACGTCTGTGAGCATTGGTCATTATTAACAGTGATTTATAATTTTGTAAATCTGTATTTGTAATAACATCTAAGTTGGGTGATTTCTTGAACAACAATTCCTTCATTCCACGTGTTTTTTTCGTAACTGTTTTTCCGATTGTAAACGTCTGATCTTTTTCGTTAACGGCAGTGTTACCAAGCATAAGCTTTCCGTGTAACATTCTCACTCCGAAAGGTACATCATTAATTACTTCAGATGCCATAGACCAAGATAATGAAACATTTGGTGAAGATTTCGTAGATTCAAATGACTCATCGCTTCCTTGTTCTTCGCGTGGAGAATTTATAATAGTACTGTCTGATTTTAAGTTTTGTTCATTTAAATTTTCTTCTTCAAAGTCCTCATTTGATGATGAAGAATATTCACCTTCACTATGATCTGAACTGTTCATTGTAGTTTCTTTTGATTTTTCAAGTTTTTTTTGGTTTGTAATTCTGTTCAGAGGATCCACTATTGGTTTAAAGAGTGTATTCAATACCATAGTGTTTGTGGCTTTTAGGTCGTTCATCATTTCCAACTTTTTTTTTACAGCTTCTGCAGATTTCACAATTTTCTCTTTTAGATTTATTTCCATAACTATGTAAGATCACTCGTTATCAATCGTTATACCTGGTTGATATCTCAAATAGAAATGATTTTTAATGATGATTTCACACATTATAAATGTTCATCCGCAATTATGAAAGTATCAAATTTAAATCTGTAACACCCTTTATTTTTCTGGCAATCCTTATTGATAACAAGATAACTGTAAGGTTTATCCCAAACTTTTGAGCACATATCTCGAAACTCATTCCATGACATGTCTGAGCCAACGTGTTCGTCATAAACATGTTTTAAATTAACATCGTCTTGTTTGAACAGAACTATCAGATTAGAATTATCCCGCACAAGTTGTTTTGGGATTTTGGTGTAAGTTTGGTTTAGGTAAAAACAGTCTACGTTCTTATGTCGTCCCATCGCAAAATAATCTCGAATATTATTTTGATTTTCGCAAGCTACATCATCAAAAACAATAATTGAATCTGATGGCGCTTCGTGAGGGCTTATAATCTCACTATTATGATTATATTTATTAAAAGATATATCATCTACCATGCTTAGCACATCTTCTAAGTATTTGTATTTAGGCTGGTATAAAGATTTCGAATATATATATAAATGACGAAATTGTAGACCATCTTTATGTAACAGAAGACTTATGAGTAAATTTGTCTTTCCACAGTTTGACGGCCCGCAAATAACACAACGAATTGTATTGGGTAATAAATTCCCATGACGCTTTAATGCGTCCTCAGGAAATGGACATATGCAATCTAATTTTAATGAATCAACTTGTTTTACAAATTTCATCGTAAGCTGGCTTATTAACCTGTACAGCCTGAAACGGACGTAACTAAAATGATTTGTAAAGTTATTGGTGACAGTTTATAAATAAAAATAACGAGACATTTTTATATTAACATTTTCAAAACATTATTTTTATTTAATTTTATCACCTACTGAATTGATACACTTTTTCAAGGTGTTACAATTTTTTCGTACTTATCATGCAAGAAATCCGACACCAAATCAATAGAGTGTTTGCACGTTTACGGCCATAATAATTTTACTTCAAATTTGCATTTTTTTTTTGTTGTGATGTTTGACTTGCACTTGGCTATTGGGAATTTCAATTCACATATTTTGCTTTAAATTCGCAATAATATTTTTGTCGTGGTGTTTGACTTGCACTTGGTTATTGAGCATTTCAATTCGCTTTTTAAAGTGAATTGAAATGCCCAATAACTACCTACTCATGGTTTAATACAAATGTGAAAATAGAACTAGTTTTTTTAATAATTTGAGTGTCTGTCAGTTGTCAACTGTTACTGTCAGTTGAAAGTGATTCTCCTTAGGGCTGAAATGTATTACTTTCAACCCGCTCTTCAGGCAACTTCAGACCTGCTTTCCGAGTATGAGTAATAAAAAGGGTGATTCGGAGATTTCGTCGCAAAATGTTTAGTAGAGATATCGACATATTATGATGACAGATGGCTTATTTTTAATCAATTTCTAAAACGGAGATTCTGAACTCGTCTGTTTTTAAACCTGGACCCAAAAACAGGGGTTTTATAAGTTGAACGCGTATGTTATGTGGATATGTGTGTATGTCTGTGGCATCGTAGCACTAAAACGGCTGAACCGATTTTGATCTAGTTTTTTTTTGTTTTTGAAGATATTTCACTTGTAATGGTAACTAAGAGATAAACTCCTTTTATAGTATTTTTCGTTAACTCAGTTGTATTATTTTATGTAAAAATTTCATTTGTCGTGGATGGATTGTCTTGGACTTGGTTACCTACTCATAAGTAAAACGGAATACGTTGATTGGAAAAGTTTATTATGAAGTAATATTTACGTCAATTAATTAATTCAATAACAAATTAAATTCAAGAAATCAAATAAGATTGTCTTTTGATCACAAGAAAATCGTTCAAATCCCGACTTTGCTAATAAGTAGAAGCCGTATTAAAGCCGTTGGCCGATATTAAAGTTCATATCTAATTTTGTGATATCTTACAAAACTTCGTAAAAGCTTTGTCTAAAATTGTACAATTACTTAGCTTTGATATTTAGTTTAATGTAACTTGTAAAAGAATATACTTTTGTTTCATAGTAAAGTTATAATGTAAGTTGTAACGCAACGTTACAGGTACAATATATCTACGGAGTCAACTCAACCCTCAACTTTGGCTCCTATATTGAGGGCAAGGCTCTACTGGCTGCCAAAAGTTGGGTATCCTATCCAAAGTGCGTCGGTACTTCACGTCGGAACAGTTGCTCTTACTGTACCAAGCACAAGTTCGTTCATGCATGAAGTATTGCTCTGACTTTTGGGATGGATCTGCTAATTACCAGCTTGGGGCGTTAGAGTCTATTGAGAAACGTGATAAGAGGCTCATCAGCAACGAATCCCAGTTTCAGACTAAGCTCCTTAGTTTTGAGCATCGGCGTAAAGTTGCTAGTCTATCAGTTTTTTATCGGATACATTTCGGAGAGCGTGCATCGGATCTACATGATCGAACTGGATCCTGTCCATTTTTCTATCGGACTGCCACTATCGGACTTTATGGTTGATTTTCCGAAAACCCGTACTAAGCGTGCGAACTGCTAGTATGTGGAATACGCTGCCTGAATGGGTGTTCCCCGATAGTTACAATCTAGGTGTCTTCAAGTCTCGAGTGAATTGGTTTCTTCTAGGCAAGCGTAGAGCACGCTTGTGTAGAAGATCGTATCTTCGCAGTTGGCGGTCAAGGGCAAGCCTAACACTGTTATTTTTGTACAGTATTATAACTTTGGCTACGGGACCCTACCATAATATCCGTGTCTCAATGTGCTCTTAACCAGATATTTAATTATAGTAAGAACCTTCTTCTTTGAAAGATTTATTTTATCAGTTCCTTTAATGTGACAAAATTAGAAAATAGAGATAGATCCACTAACTCACGCCAATTTTCTTTTCACTTTTTAAACTAATACTAGTTTAGACAGTTATGACCATAATATGTGATTAAACGAACTTGCAAGTGAAGTTCGATCAATATTATATGAGTAAGCTTCATGCGAAGATATAATAACATGGTAGTACTTTTGTCATACAGGCAACATTGCACGTTTTTTAGAGAAGAAAAAAAAAAGTCATTTGATACTTCATTGTGGTAGTCTGTGCGGTGACAGCTCGTCATTCTTTAGAGACAACGAGGGAAAAGAAACACAAAATTTTCCTATTCGGGTTTTGGGTGGGAGGGTGTATATATCTTCGCATGAAGCTTACTCATATAATATTGATCGAACTTCACTTGCAAGTTCGTTTAATCACATATTATATATTCGTAGCTTCATGCTTCAGATATAATAACATGGTAGATGTTTAGAGCCAAAATTTTGTGAGAAATAATAAAACATTCTTTACACAAAATAATCATCTTTATTTTCATTGTTCAAAATTGATCTTGCAAAGGTATTTCCCTCTAATATTGGGCGATGGTAATATTTGGCAAAGATTTGTGACCTGCTGGTCCAACCTGCTGTCTTTCGAATGGTATCTAACGAAAGACCAGAGGCGCAAGCAGCGGAAGCGGCGGCGTGCCGTGTGCTGTGTCCAGAAAACTTAGATACATCAACGCCACTCGCACCCATCACCGTCTTGATCCACCGACTGATGGTTTGAGAGGTTGCTGGTTTATGCGGTTTTTTATACGTGAGAAAAAGATTGCTAGTAGACGCTGGCCTTAATTTTTTTGTCATGAATATATAGTCTTCTATAGCTGTGGCGGGACATATAGCCCTATTTTCGTGAAAATAAGGTAATGCCAATACCGGTTGCTCACGTCCCACTGCGGATGTTTTGATTGCATCCAAAATACCTATCTCAATCATAAAAGGGCCTATTTTTATATTTTCTAATTTAATGAGTGAAAAAGTTTGCACTCTATGCGCTGTGCATAAAGCTAGTAATGTCACTAATTTTAACGTAATTTTTTCTAGTGGGAGGCTTCTATTTGGTACCCATTTTTCGATGTAATTTAGTACAACCTGTGGGTCCCAAGTGGAAGAATATTTTGGGGTAGCAGGTTTCAACCTATAAGCCCCCCTAAGGAGCCGTTTTACTTGCTCATCAGTGGTTAGGTTGCTGCCTACCAACAAAGATAATGCGGAGCGGTGGCTGTTCAAAGAGCTGTATGCGACACCTTTGTGGAACTGTTCCGTCAAAAACAATAAAATAGACGACAGAGAACCCTTATAGGGATTTATTCTATTAATTAAACAGAATTGCCACCATTGTTTGTAGGTCCCATTGTATTGAGATAGGGTGTTTTGGGAGAGTGACGCCATCGATAAATCTAAACATTGGTTCGGGGTGCCTCTTGCTGTGAACGCCGTCCTGAGAGCAGCGCTGCACCCAGGGTAAAGCTCGTATGATGTTGAGTCCTAGAAGAGGATGCAAACTTTAACTTATGGGTAAAATATGATATATCTGAACGAATCAAATTTTTAAGCAGTGGAAACCAGGGCTGAGATGGCCAGTAAGGAAAAATAAAAATACCCTCCGCTTCGTCATTAACAATTTTTTGTAGACATTTCAGAATCATTGTAAATGGAGGAAACGCGTAGAAAAACATTGATTTCCAGTTTAAGGTGAATGCGTCTACTGTCATGGCGTCTGGATCTGGTCTCCAGGATACGTAAGTCTTGCACTTTGCGTTAGTGCGAGAAGCAAACAAATCAATGACGGGTACACCGAATGTTGTGATAATTGTTCTAAACTGAGAGTCAGATAACTGCCATTCAATGTCAGGATTAACTCTCCGAGATTCCTGATCAGCTTCTACATTATCTTTTGTATTAATGTATGATGCGTATATCCAAATGTTTCGCTTTTCGCACCACTGCCATATAGTTTTTGTCAAGTCATTGAGGTGAGGGAACTGAATTCCGCCCATTCGATTAATATAACTGATAGCCGTCGTGTTATCAACACGTAACAGTATATTACAACCGTGTCTATCACGAGCGAAACATTTCAAGCCCAAAAAAACAGCGAGTAATTCTAAATAATTTATATGGAATTCTAGTTCACTGTCCGTCCAGCCACCGCCGGTACGGTTATTGTCACAATAGGCACCCCAACCTGTTCTACTCGCGTCTGTGAAAACTTCCAAATCAAAATTGGGTACCGTGAATGTATTTGAGGTAGAAAGAACATTATTCATCCACCACGTTAGGTCTGGTAAGATGTCAACATTAGGTTTAAACTTAGCATCATAATGATCGTAGTTTAAACTTAGCGCCAAATATTTTTGTCGTTCAATCTGCTTAGTGTAGAGCCAGCCGTATCGTACAGCTGGGCACGCTGATGTAAGAACACCTATCAAGTGAGCGAAATCGCGTATTGTGCAGGTGGGTAGACGGGAAAATGTTTGTACCAATTGTAAGATATTGTTGCGCTTGTCGGATGGCAGCGATAGTGTCATATCTATGGAATTGTATATGAAGCCTAAAAATTTACAACATTGTTGTGGTTGTAAACAACTTTTTTCATAATTCACTACGAAACCTAAACAGTTGAGTAATCTAAGGGTTTTGGTAACGTTTTTCAGGCATTCATCGTAATTATCACCTATACACAATATGTCGTCAAGATAAATGACAGATTTAAAGCCTTGATACCTTAAATAACTGACTACTTCTTTCATTATCTTGGTAAAGGTGCGTGGTGCGGAAGACAAGCCGTATGGCATCGCATTGAACTCATAAGTCACAATTTGAGAATTTTCATTTTTAAATTGAAATCTGAGGTACTTTTGATGGGAAGCAGTAACTGGAACTAATAAGTAAGATTCCCGGAGATCTATAGTAGTCATGTAACCATTTTGAGGGATCATTTTTGAAGCCGTTCTGTGATCTTCCATTTTGAAGTGGGATCTAGCAACGAATTTATTTAATTCTTTTAGGTTAAGTATAAATCTATGTTCACCATGAGGCTTAGGGGCCAAAAAAATATTCGATATAAACTGATCACTTTGTTGTTTGCATTCACTAACAGCACCTAATTTTATTAATTTTTGAATAGCTAAAGCCATATCCTGCTTCTCTTTGCCGGAAAAATTTTTGTGAGGAATTTTGTACTGAACTACATTTTGAGTGAAGGGAATACTATACCCATTGCAAATCCAATCAAGTATAACTGGATTATTTGTAATGTTTAGCCAGCAATCATAGTAGTAATGTAGTCTGCCAGCATGTACCTGTGTTATTGTCGAGTTGGGGCACGTTTGTTCGTGGCCGCTGTCGAGTTCCATTGTCGATGGGATGACGCCGCTGGCGGCGCTGCTGCATGAGCTGGCCCTGGCCCGCGGCGGTATTGGTTCCGGTACGGAGTGGTGCGCCCTCCCCTGCTTGACTGGTGCTGGTATCGAGGAGGGCCCGACCAGTTTTCCCGGGGTCGAGAGACCGGGGTTGCCGGGGGGGTACTAGATGTGGCCTTTGGCAGATCGGTCTTTTTTATTTGCTGTCCTTGTTTATCAATAGCCTTAGATGCCTTAATTTTATCTGACAGGGAGCTGCCAATTAACGTCTCGTCTCTATCATGACCCTGTAAAGTGGTCAGAATAGATTTGTCTAATCCAGGCGTTATAAGTTTCGTTCTCACTTGTGTCTCGACAAAATGCAGGTCTGTTAATATGCGGCATGCATCCGAGAAAATTCTTAGTGCTTGCACTTTGTCATCGCCCGTCAGTAACAATGTCATAGCCTTATTTATGGCCGTAATGCCCAGGCCTAGTTGGTCTTGTTTTATTTGAAGTTTTTTATCGCGCCCTGTCGGTTTCGTTTATAATTAGTTCGTAAGAAATTAACTAGATGGCGTTGACCAAGCTTAAAACGCGCAAACGTTTGGTCGCCGATATCACATACTCTGTCTAGTTATTTTAATAAATCAGATTCCTACCCATACACGTGGTGTTTCATTCGGACCAAGGAATTCTCAACCATATTCGAGCCGGATCCAGCAGGATCTGTGGTACACGTGACGGTCTTTTTGGAGGAGATTACCGGCACTTATAGCAGGTGCTAAAGTAGTGCACGCCGGAGGATTTCCAGCCTCTTACACCGGAGGCAATAGTTGGAAGTCAACAGCAAAAGTGGTTCAACTACTGGCCACCCAAGGGCGGCAGTGGGGGAACAACTCAACGGCGGGGCAAGAAATCAACCGGAAATCGACTCAAGTTGGAGCAGAACTGTCGTTGGCGCCAGGGGGCGCTTCGATCGGAGTTAAACAGAAGTGAACGAGATTGGCGCTTGAGGGCGCTGCAATCGGAATCAAAGTAAAGTGCAAAGAAATCGTGAGTACAATTTCATTCATTCAAAGTGATCGTTCATTCAAGAGTAAAGTGTTAAGTGAGTTTGACAGTGACAGAATTTAGGGACTTTGAATATTTGCATGGTAGTTTAGGACTTAGAATAATTTAGAAATAAGTGGTAGAAACGGGGAACCTACGGCCGATTTGAGAATTTTTCACTTCGACAAGGTTCCACACACTTGTAAAATTTTCTGTATCCATCCGAGACTTAGCAAATTCTCATCGTAAAAATATAATTGTGACAAGGTTCCATAGACTTAGTAAATTTCATCCTAAAATTATTTGTAAAGGTTTTGTATTTATTGATCAAAATGGATCAGATGTATAGATTACAATTAAATAAAAAAACAATCATTGAAAGGGCAATAATAAATTATAGAAAGTCACCCAAAGAACGCATCACACGTTCTTATGTACAAGCCAGATTGGATCAATTAGAAACTATATGGAATGGCTTTATGTCTACGCACACGTCTATAATTCAAGCGGCTTTGCATGAAACAGACCCGTATTTCACGGACAATGTTTATGAATTATCTGAGGAACTGTATCTAAATCATAAGAGTGATTTAATCGATATTTTAGATAGGTTAAAGTCTGTGCAGCTTGTAGTTGATCAATCAGTCAAGCGTGTCAGTAGTGTCAAACTGCCAAAAATACAGATTCCAAAATTTTCTGGTGTATATTCAGAATGGCCCACTTTTAAAGATTTGTTTAGTTCATTAATCCACAACAACAACACATTGGATGATGTGCAGAAGATGCACTACTTGAAAGGTTTGTTAACCGGTGAGGCTGAGCAACTTGTTCGCCACATCCCTATCACATCAACCAATTATAAGGAATGTTGGGAATTAATTGTTGTTAGATATAATAACAAAAGGTTTTTATCAAATTCTTTGTTAAAACGGTTTCTGAGTCAAACTAATGTGTTAGAGACCTCGGATGGCATAAAGGGTTTGTTGGACACCACTATGGAGTGTCTCAATGGCCTCAAAAATCTAGGAATTGATGTGACTTCCTGGGATGTCATCATCATTTACATAGTAAGCGCTAAATTAGATGAAGAATCACGTAAACTGTGGGAAATGCAAACAAGTACTAATGATGAAATACCCACACTCGCGCAATTCGAAGATTTTCTGGAGGCACGGTTCAGAGCACTCGAGTTTTTGAATGAGTCTAAATCCACCAAACCCAAAACATTCATTAGCAAACCATCGTCTTCTCGGCACCATGTGCATCATGTTGTCAAAAATGGCAAAAATGCCAATGTAACCAATTTATGTCCATTTTGTAATGAGTATCATAAGATTGCATATTGTAAGCTTTTTGCAAAAGAGAGTCACGATTCGCGCCAGAGTTTTGTTCAGAACAAGGGTCTATGTTTCAATTGTTTAGGATCAAACCACTCCGTCAGACATTGCCGCCAGAGCACATCCTGTCATATTTGCAAGAGACGTCATCATTCGTTGCTTCACCCAAAGTCTGCATCAGCAGTAATAGACACTGCCATTGAATCTGCCAACGTAAAATCATCAGTGTCTAATAATCAAGCAACGTTATCAGAAGGCCGACAATCAACGTTAAACGTAACGTCACATTTTTCAAAGGAGTCTTCAGTAGGGACGCAAGTCTTGTTAGCCACGGCACTTGTCGAAGCACAGACAATGCATGGCTCAACACAACTGCTGAGAGTGTTAATGGACCAAGGGTCCCAAGCATCATTCATAACAGAATCAGCAGTGCAACTCCTTGGGCTTAAGAAGAAGTCAATCAAGTCAATAATATCAGGTATAGGTGGTGAGAAAGGCTCTTTAGCTTCAGATTACATAGTCACGGTGACTATTCACTCACGCCTAGATCGCAACTTTAGTGTGCAAGTACATGCGTATGTACTCAACAATATAACATCACTTTTGCCATCGGCAAAGGTTGTTCCTTGTGACTGGCCTGAGCTAGAAGTAGTTAGCCTAGCTGACCCAGAATATCACACACCAAACAAAATCAACATTTTGCTTGGTGCTGAAGCTTATGGCCAAGTTTTAAAGGAAGGTTTAATTCAAGGTCCGCCAGGGCTACCAGTCGCTCAGAATACAGCTTTTGGCTGGATTTTATCAGGAAGTGTTTCCTCAACTAGTGACACCGTCAATTGTCATCATGTTTCTATCAGTTCACAAAATCAAGCTGATGACAATGAACTTCTAAAGAAGTTTTGGGAAATAGAGACTGTCATTCCCGGAGTTCAGAAGAAGACTCTTTCAGAAGATGAATTGCGGTGTGAAGAGATTTATTCACAAACTACCTACCGTGATAAAGACGGTAGCTATGTTGTCAAGCTTCCTTTCCGCGATGAAGATCCGCAATGTCAATACGGGAACAGTAGAGAGCTTGCAATCAAGAGATTCCTGATGCTAGAAAATAAATTCAAGAAAAACAGAGATCTTGCGATGCGTTATTCCGAGGTATTTCACGAATACATTGACCTTGGCCATGTAGAACGCGTACCAGAAAAGGATTGTAAAGTATCTACAGCGGTTTATTTACCCCATCACGCTGTCGTACGCGACGATAAGACGACAAGCAAGGTCCGAATTGTATTCGACGCTTCAATGAAGAGCTCTAATTCACCGTCGCTCAACGACGACTTATTGGTTGGTCCCGCGTTGCAACAGCCGTTACGTCATATCATTATGAGGTGGAGAATGCACCCCATAAGCATCTGTGCTGACATCATCAAGATGTATAGGCAGGTGAAAGTGGCTCCTGAAGACGCTGATTTTCAGAGAGTAGTATGGCGCGACAATCCAGCATCTGAAATAGAAGAATACAAATTAGTACGAGTTACATTTGGTACAGCATCAGCACCTTACCTCGCAGTGAAGACTCTGCAGCAGGTTGTGGTTGATGAGGGTGCTCGTTGTCCCGAAGTAGCTGAAAAAGCAAAAAATGATTTTTTCGTAGATGATCTCATGACAGGGTGTCAGACAGTTGAAGAGGGAAAAATTATACATAAAGAAATGACAGAGTTACTTACCAAGGGTGGATTCCATCTGCAGAAGTGGGAGAGTAGCTGTAAAGAGTTAAATGAGGAAATTTCAGAGGAAGAAAAGGATAAGGTAGCAAGTGGTAATCAGGGAGAAGGAAGTAAGGACATAAAGGAAGATGGAATTATGAAAATTCTAGGAATTCGTTGGAATCGCGAACGGGACGAGTTCCAATATTCAGTCAATCTTCCGCCACAACAAACTCCAGTGACCAAGAGAAAGGTCATATCAGATATTGCGCGGTTTTTTGATCCACTGGGATGGGCAGCACCTTGCGTTGTTACATCAAAAATATTCATCCAGAAGCTTTGGCTCTCAGGTCTTGATTGGGACGAAGAACTTACACCAGAATTGATGACTGAATGGCAAACTTACCGCAACAACTTAACGGAGACGTGTAGTTTCAGTATTCCTAGATGGATCAATACTTACGATAACGACGATTCTGTAGAACTGCACGGTTTTTCCGACGCGTCATTATCAGCATACGCTGCGGTGGTGTATCTGCGAACAAAAATAAAGAACGGAGAAATTAAAGTAAGTTTGATCACATCTCGAACAAGAGTAGCACCTGTTAAGCAGCAATCCGTACCTCGTTTAGAGTTGATGGGAGCAGTGTTGTTGGCTGAGTTGACAGAAGAGGTAGCTGAAATCATGAAGATCTCGAAAAGTAGCATTCATCTGTGGACGGATTCCACAGTGGTCTTGGCGTGGCTTAGCAGCCATCCAAGCCGCTGGACCACCTTCGTTGGAAATAGGGTATCGACCATCCTATCTAGCTTTGAAAACAATCACTGGGCTCATGTCCAGACATCTGAAAATCCTGGAGATATCGCATCAAGAGGATTAGGAGCTCGAGATCTAACTGGCAATGTATTGTGGACTTAGGGACCACCGTGGCTAAAGAATGATACTATCATTTACTCCAGACCTAAGTCAATAGCCACGAGCATGGAACAGCGATCAATCAAATCCCATGTTGTCGCTGAAAACGCACAAGAAGATCCCATTGGGACTAAGTATTCAACATTGCAGAAGTTAGTGAGAGTGATAGCTTACTGTCGAAGAGTTTTGAAGTGGAAAGCAAACGAGTAGAGAAAGAGAGAAGATTTTAAACATATCTAGAGAAAGAAGAAGCTATGAAAGTGTGCTTAAAACATGTGCAACAACAAGAGTTTGGTGAAGATATTAAAGTAATAAAAAGAACAGGGCAAGTGAAGTCGAAAAGCAAGTTGAAATCTTCTTGCCCCATGACAGATGATGATGGAATTCTACGCGTAAGTGGTCGTATAGAAAGAGCCAATTTGGAGGAGAACTCCAAACACCTCATTATTCTGCCACACGGAAATCACTTCACCAACTTAGTAATTTAAAAGCACCCAGGAACCGACAAAACACACGAGTCGTTACTCTCAAATGCAACGGCTCAGTAATCAAGCACCCATTATCAAAATTATGTATTCTACCTGTAAAGAACTAGTTATAGTTAAAAGTTTAGCATTAAATTTCTAGTATCAGATGTACATTGTTTAGATGTTTCATATTAATTAGTTGTCACTTGTACATTTATTAAGGACATGAACAGATGTCCTTGGTGGGCGATATGTCGGTTTCGTTTATAATTAGTTCGTAAGAAATTAACTAGATGGCGTTGACCAAGCTTAAAACGCGCAAACGTTTGGTCGCCGATATCACATACTCTGTCTAGTTATTTTAATAAATCAGATTCCTACCCATACACGTGGTGTTTCATTCGGACCAAGGAATTCTCAACCACGCCCCTTGGCAAAATCAGCGAGGGCTGCGGCGATTTCTGGATTTAAGGTGGGTGCTTTTAGCAGCTTGCAGTTATCAGGGACTGCGTACTCTTTTAGGAGCTTCTCTTTCGCTTCTGCCTGCAAACCCTTTTTAAGAATGGGCAGCCAACGCTGCGCTAATTTGCCGTGTATATTCGGGCCGTAGACCGGAATATCGTCAGATGTTTCTCCCAGAGCTTCTAATAACTCTGGATCAAGCTCAGGGGAGAGCTCCCTAATAGTGTCGTGTATCACCTCGTCGTCTACAACGGCAGGAGCTGGAAGCGACGGCGGTGCGGGTGATGTGGGCGGCGGCGGCGCCTGAAGCGAAACAGCCGACGCAGGCGAGGACACAGACGCGGGCTGGGTATCCGGCCCGGACGGCGGTAGTGCAGGTGACACAGGAGCCGAAGGTGCCAATGGCCAGAGGTCATCATCATGTGGCGCATTTGTTTTGTTCATCCGTCTTGTTCCGTTTTCTGTTTAAAGAAAACATTTTTATTTATAGGAAACTGAAGGTACTTTTAAATTGTCGTCGGTGCCCGGCTAAATTTTTATGTTAACCTGAGGTTTTTAACCTTCGTATTGACCCACGGTCAATCTCTAGGCAGATTTTTAGGCGTCATACTAAACCATCGTGTTAACCCACGGTTAACCTCCAGGCAAGCTTCAAACGCATATTTTGAAATCAAATTGAAGGTAGGCACAAATATGATAGTCTTTTAGACTCACCAAAATCTTCCTCGGAATCTGACGAAGATATCTGAATCCTGCGACGACGCATTTTATATTCTAATTTGCGTAACTTTGCACTGTATTTTTTAAACTTTTCGTCCGCACCACGTTTCGGCATTTTTACCGCGCGAACGAAAGCGTGTGCTCAGTTGCCTTGCACGAAAAAGAATGACGAGCTGTCACCGCACAGACTACCACAATGAAGTATCAAATGACATATTTTTTTTTCTTCTCTAAAAAACGTGCAATGTTGCCTGTATGACAAAAGTACTACCATGTTATTATATCTGAAGCATGAAGCTACGAATATATAATTGTATCAAGGATTAATTGTATCTTCTGGACAGTAGCGCAAAGTAAATACTTATTAATTGTCCACAGTGTACTGCTTGATATGACAAAGGTCTCATTTTACCAATACCTATCATCCTCCCATAGCGGTACCGCGCTTGCAATCAAATCTGACCTTCTATCCGTAATCGAATTGACCATTGTGATTGTCAATTCGATATAGCCAATATTGATGACATAACAAGTCATTATTCAATGCAATTATCTACTTATGTAAGGATTTCCTCGTCAATCAGCGTCTATAGAAACTTATGCGGAGACTGATAAGGAAAATACTATTTATTAGCATTATGATTGTCCATTAGTAGGTTTATTGGTTATCTTACACAAGTTTAAATGAACGTGGATGACGTAATAATAACGCTGTTACTGACGTGGTACAGTTGCTTCTGACCTTGGAGCCTAGGTCTTGGAATATATATATAGATAAACTCTTTATTGTTCACACTACAAATTACATATCGTAAAAGCCGATTAAAAGGGACCACAGTGAAAGTCTCATTCAAGCATGTCCTTGCCCAGGGAAGACAACAGCGTGGTCTGTCCCGCACTGTTGTAGAGGCAAGAAGAAACCTTCGAGCATTTTAGGAGCGTTGCCTATCGTGAAACGGAGTACGCCGGAAGCACGCAACGGTATTAATTAACGGTATAACGGTAACGGGTTTAACGGTACAATTTACAAACAGCTTGTTTATGTAAATTGACGTAAATTGAATAATCTGTCCACAATTTTAATAAATACCTACTGTTGTATTGTTTATGTTGTAGCTATCGTTAAAAAAATAGTTTTAATATATGATATCTATTTTATATAAGTATATTATCTTTACTATATATTATGTATATTATAATGTATATCATTTGGTAGTATTTATTTAATGGTATCACTAAAAGTGTTTTAGCATCCCCCGTCGATCCTGTTACGTAAATTCTTTCTAAGGGTTGCCTGGAAGAGATCGATTTATCGATAAGGCCGCCACTTGTGGCACTAGCTCGTAAGTGTTTTCTATCTGTATGTAATTTTTATTTCTGGTGTTCACAATAAAGAGATTCTATCTATCTATCTATGTTTTAATATTTATCGGGACTAATCGCGCACTATTAAATATAGGTAAAAATAGATACCTTTCGCTCGACGTTTCGACCATGTTACAATGGCCGTGGTCACGAGCCGACTGAAAACTGCGGGTGAGTCCGGCGAGAAGAGCGGGTATTTTGTTCTCCTACCCTCACTTGAAAAACTGCAGGGTTGTCACTACGACACACAACACTGACTGTATCGGTAAAAGTCCTATTACCAAATCATGTGTTCAAATCGCGAAAGTTTAAAAATCACTATCTATCTATCTATCTATATGAAAATTTAAGTTTAAATCAATATTTCGCTACATAAGTCTACAATCCTTTATTATATTCCTAAAACGTATCCGAATATTTCTTTTTGGATTTGTTAAAGCAGGGCTTCTATCTCAATTTTATATCGCAGTTAATAAAATTTCAATAATAGCAATCGTTTTTGTTCATAACTCGACTATTAATTTATCCTTAAAAGGGTTGTCATAACTTATAATCAAGTTGTATGACATTTATTACACTCGAAATAACAATGAGCGCTCTGAACCAGTCTCTTTGAATGATGGATCACTCCATTCACTAGAAACATAGGTACCTACTACCAGCGAGTTCACCTACATTTTAAGCTTTACTGATGAACAAGATGTACATTTGGCCATATTTTCGTAGAAAACTCCTGTGACTGACGATACTAGAAACTTTTTCTCTAATCTTAGGTGATAATAAAAATACCTGAAATATTATTCAAGTGATTTTTTTTTTTGCCGTTTTGAGCGTTTTTTGTTAGGGGCATAACTTATGGGTTACGCCAGACCTAGATTGATATTTTCACTTCTGTCGGCAGTCCCCTGGAACTGGACCTAGTTCTGGAGACAGTCTGTTGCCTGGAAGAGATCGCTTATAGCGATAAGGCCGCCAATTGTTTCACTACTTTTAAGTTGCTTTTGTCATATGTACCTATTTCATTTTTGGTAATTTTAAACTCATCTCGTTTCACTAGCAAGGTTACGTCAACAATGTTTAAACCAAACACTCTAGAGGATTCTCATCCATTTTCAGAAACCTTTTTAAGATGTTTGGACTTGTTTTAAATTGAAACACCGAGTTAAAATCCTTTTCCACGCTCGAAACAAAGCTTTTGTTGTTTATTTTGACAGTTTAAACTTTAAATACATTGCAGTTCGTACCTTGGGGATCTACGGGGATTTTCTTACAAAATACCTTCGTTGCCTAATTCTAAATACAATTATGTAACGAGGCGAGGAGAAACGCTACTGGAATTGCTTTGTACAATATGCCAGAAACCTAATATTTAATTTATTGATGGCTGATAAATTTCCGTGATATAAGCGTTTAAAGTTTTTGGTGGGTATATATAGCAGATGATCTATCCATCTTCCGCAAAGCGTATGTTACCCTTTTAGTTTTTGACTTTATAATTATTTGTTAGTTAACCCGCCGTTACTTTACATATCCAGGAAAATCTTCAACTGGCTATCTATTAAGGTTTGATAGATACAACCGTTAACAGGTAAAATGAACGGATGGATGGACAAACAGCGTAGGCTTAGTAATATGGTCCCGTTTACACCCTTTGGGTACGGAATCTTAAAAATGGGTGCCTCTCGGGGTTAATTGGCTAAATCCTAATTAATAATTCACTAGAAATTTCGAGAATAACGGATTAATTAAGTAATAAAGATAATATAATTCTCTTTTACAATATTATACCCAGAGGAAAGATTTTGTTTTGTTTAAATTAGAACGGCTCTCAAGGCATTTTTGTAAGGAATTTGATGTAGCCACTTGCACCCATATAAATCCAACTGTGTTAGCAACTGTGACGCGGAGTTCGACGCGTTGACATAAATAAGAATGTTCAATCAAGGTTCTGTCACAATACCTGGCGACAGATTTTCCTTCTTGTTTCCGTTCTATTTACTTCTCTTTTCTGTGATTATACCCACAGGAAAAAAAACTGTTTTCTATGATTATACCACTAGGAAGGAGTATTTTGCAGACGGAGAAAAGTCATAAAAACTTGCATATTTTCAGACAGATAATATCTATTTGTCGGTCTGTCTGACATGTTTGTTTTTGTGTTATTTTACTTCGTAGTATAGTATTTTGTGGTTATTATCATCAACTGTCACTTCATTTTACATTCATGGCAAGACAAATACATGTATAAATTTTACTGGCCTTACACTTTGCGCTTTTGCAAAAAAGATCCGCATTGAATAATGCGAAAAAGATGATAATAATGTCTAGTCAGCGCCATCTGTTGATGGTTGCAGAACTATGTTCCTCCAGCATGATTGGAGACGAAAACCTCCCATTAAATAAATAATAAATATCTGGGACATTTTTGCACACACGGTCATCTGACCCCAAACTAAGCAAAGCTTGTAATATGGCTGCCAGAGACTGATATACTTACATATATATTTTTAAATACATACTTAAATAGATATTAACACCCAGACATAGAACAAACACAAATGTTCATCACACAAATGTTTGTCCTAGATGGGAATCGAACCCACACCCCCAAGCACAGAAGTTAGGTTCACTACCAATTGAGCCACCGGGGCAGTCATTGTTTCACTAAATACATAATATTTTTATGTAAAGCCGGGGTTGTTTAAGACATTGGATATTTTTACGTTACAGATATTTATAACGGTATATTACGTATCGTAGTACGTTAATACTGCCCTAGTAGGTACTCTAGGTACCTACTTTTTGACTGACTATAACAATCACAAATCAGGATTCCTCGATAAAGACTTTGCCTAGTGAGGAAACTGATGTACTTTGCAATATACAAATAGTCTATGCAATGTATGTAGGTAGGTACTATAGAACTTTATTTTCTTGTAAATTTATATTTGCAGTAACTAAACATTTTTAATTTTATTTCATTTTCATTTCAATCTTTCAAGTCATCAAAATCATAGATGTCCGGCACTTAGTACCCTTTAAACACGTCCTTCAGACTAACTGCTGGTCTCTGCAAAACAGGAATCCAGTGTAGGGGCCAGGGTTACAAGTAGAACTAAATTTACTTAAAATATTGGACACAAAGTAATAAATAAAAGCCATGTATAACTTTATTTATTTAGATAATTATGTGTAGATAAGTACTTGGTTTAATTCTATTTTAGTTTGTAAGCAACATACCTTGTGGAAAGGAATAAAAAAAATATTACTATTTCTTACTTTTTACAAAGCCAAAATACAAAAATCCCTATCCCTATCCCTATCCCTACCATATTATAAATGTGTAGATCAAATACCTTCACACATGACTTCTAACTAAGTAGAAGCAATACCAGATATCGGTTTAACTTGCAAAAATAATGCCGTTTGCGTGATTCAGGTAAAGTGTCGTATTTACCTATAATAGACGCACTTTTCATATTTGTGAAACTACGATCCATTTACACTCATTATTTTAGGAATTATTGAATACCTTATTACGTTTTTAATAATATTATTCGTAAAGTTTAAGCAAATTTACAATTTTTTCGCAAAACATCGTTTTAGTACGCAATCTATTTTCAAACTATGGAACTACAAATCTGACGGCTGTCAGTTTGTTTGTTTGTCCGCGCACATCTTTTAAACTACTAGAAGGATTTCAAAGCAGTTTCCATGAATATGCTTATAAAATACCTGATTGAAACATAGGCTATATTAATTTATGATAATAAATAGTAAAAAAAATTTTTTTTTATAATTATTTATAACGCCATCTAGCTTATTTTATAGTAATGTTGTCGTAATGACAGACTTCTACTCGCAGACATGGTAGGTAGGAAGACTGAAGCGGCTGGTGCCATATAATCTATATGTAAATAAAAATATAGATATTCGCCAAAGAACCAGAGTCACCGACATAGCTATTAAAATCTGCAAGTTGAAGTGGCAATGGGCAGGCCACATCGCTCGAAGAACTGTTAACCGATGGAAAAGTAGGTAAGGTTCTTGAGTGGAGACCGCGAACCGGAAGACGCAGCGTAGGTAGGCCTCCCACTAGATGGACCGACGACATTGTGAGAGTCGCGGACATCCAGTGGATGCAGATGGCAGGATGTCGTTCAGTGTGGAGGTTAAAGGGAGAGGCCTATGTTCAGCAGTGGACGTCTTCTGGCTGAGGATGATGATGAAATAAAAACGAATCGCCGAAATGTATGTACCCGCATAACTTCCGATAGACTGCACCAAATAGTTTTTTTTGTGTTTGTTATTTTCAGGACAGCCAACTGCTTTTGAAGAGGTTTTACAGTTTATTATGGCGTAATTTAAAGTACGTTTATTTTTGTATTGACTTCTGACGTGCTAATATACCAAGTCGACGGAGATTAAAATGAATACATTTTTTTGCCAGGATCAAACTTAAGACCAATAACAGACACGCAAAGTAGGTGAACTCGCGGCATCTAATCTGTTACTGATCTATGATTAGCAGCTATTTTGGATGTTATGGTGGTGAACGAAAGCGGTTTAGTTGTTGGAAGGGTCGAGGCGCAGAAGGCGGGCAAAAATTATTTAGACATCATTGATTGGCAGTCTTTACGCGGAGTAATGTTAAATAACAGCGATTAATTATAGATACCGCTCCATGCTTCCTACTTACTATTTACTAATAATTCAATAATAACGTTTGTCATGCATGACATTTCGCTTGACTTATACCAATTTTTTTTCCTTATTGGCTCCATGGCTCCACACTTTCAACGTATTTAACCAGTGAAAGTAATATTTATTTGCTTGAAATATATTTAAACCAATGGACATGTCGGGATACCTGTATCGAGTCAGATTAAAACTAGACTAAAATCATACTATGACGATAGTTTGACAATCCGCATTAAAATGGAGAGCAATAAATCTACAATCATGTCATAAGTGTAGGTATTATCTATAAAATATTCAGTATAAATAATCCGATGGATTTGTGCCTATTTAAAGTTCCGTTCGTGTTCGTTAGTGTAACATTTATATTTGGATATGTCAGTCTAATCGTCCACCCACTAATTACTTTGCGCTACGCGTACGAAGTCGCGGGCATTAGCTAGTGAAAAATAAATATCGAACAAAAACCTTTTATTTTCCAAAGAGAATTTATTAACACTTTGTAACATGATTAAATCAAGTGAACGAATATTAAACTTATTTCAAAGTTCATTCAATTTCACACTACAGATAATACAAAGTCGTTGATAATTCCTAATTAACCAATAGTTGGATATTTATCACAGAGTTAGTTGAATTCGACACTAATTAAATTTACAATACGTTAATTAACTCGGGGGTTGTGAACTTTGTTAGCTTTTGGGCACCAATCTGTATAAAAACATTGTAAAATATCTCTTTTAAAATTATTTTATATTCAGATTAACATTTTTGAAGGTTTAGAGATAAAAATGCAATATGCCTCATGTTTCTGTTCATGTTTTTAAGAATCAAGTCTATACACACATTATCTGTTTTCATGTTAACTGGTACGTATAATGTATATTAAATATGGTATGTACTATGTAGCATTGTGTATTTATTGTATACATATATATTTATTTATATTCTATGTGCAATACCGACTTTTTTCAAATTCTTTAGTCTTGTACATCCAAAGGTTGCCTGGAAGAAAGCGCTCTAGGCGATAAGGCCGCCCATTGTACTGCCGTTTATTTATTTTTGATGTTAGTTTAAGTTTTATTTGTATTTTTCGGTGTGTAATAAAGAGATATTGTATTGTTTTTAACCTTATAGAAAAAAAAATTGACAATCAAAGTCCTACTGATAGTACGTTTTTTTTAAAATAACATTTTTATAGAAAAATTACGCCAGTATCAATCATATTTTTAATACAGTCAAATACCCAATTTAAAGGCAGTGTAACTCCATTCGCTTCATTTTAAAGATTTTTTGCACATTATTATGTCGCAATTTGTATTTATTTATTTATTTTAATAGGTCGGGGAAAAAGTCTTTTCGTATTTTGTATGTATGAAGTTGTAGTAAAAATCTCATCGGTTGTACTGTTTGTATCTGGCTGGTTTTGATACCATTAAAAATATGACATTTGAAAAGAGGAATACAAAAAGTAAAAAGCAATTTCCCGCCATTTTTCAATTGTTTTTTTGTTCGATAAAATGAGTGAATCTAACGAAGAAATTCAATATATTGTGAAATTTTATTACAAAAAACTGAAAAATGCGACACAAGCCGCGAATAAAATTTGTGACATTTATGGACCTAATGCAGTGTCATCAAGAGTAGCACAATCTTGGTTCAAGCATTTTCAGTCCAGGAATTTTGATGTCAAAGATGCAGCTCGCTCTGGTCGCCCTGTTACGGATAAAGTCGATGCCATTTCTGAAAAAGTGGACCAAGATCGGCATATTAGTAGTTACGACGTAGCTGAAGACCTGGGGATTGACCACAAAACAGTTTTGACCCATTTGAAAATAACTGGGTATACAAAAAAACTCGATATTTGGGTGCCACACCAGCTCACTGAAAGAAACCAAATGAATCGTGTACTCATTTGCGATTCTCTATTGAAACGTAAAGAAACCGAACCGTTTTTGAAAAGATTGATCACTGGTGATGCAAAATGGATCACCTACGACAAGAATGTGCGCAAACGATCATGGTCAAAGGGCAGTGAAGCACCACAGACTGTAGCGAAACCCAGATTAACACGTAATAAGGTGATGCTGTGTGTATGATGGGATTGGAAGGGCATCGTTCATTATGAGCATTTACCGCCGGGCAAAACCATCGATTCGGATCTCTACTGCCAACAGCAGATGAGACTCAAACAAGAAATTGAGAAAAAACGGCCGGAATTGATCAACATAAAGAGTGTGGTCTTTCATCATGATAACGCCAGACCGCACACATCTTTGGCCACTCAGCAAAAATTTAGAGAGCTTGGTTAGGAAGTGTTAATGCATCCACCACATAGCCCTGACCTTGCACCCTCAGATTTCCACCTGTTTCGATCTCTTCAGAATTCTTTGGGTAGTGTTAGATTAACATCAAGAGAGGACTGTCAAAACTACTTGTTGCATTTTATTGATCAGAATTCCCAAAATTTCTACAGCAACGGGGTCATGTCACTACCTAAAAGATGGCAACAAGTTATCGAACAAAATGGTACATATATATTATAATTAAATGTAATTAAACTTGAAAAAAATATGTCTTGAATTTGTTTATAAAATACCAAGAAACTTTTTCCCCGACCTTATATTTTGTTTTACTGTTATTTGACGTACGTGCTAAGACGACGTAGATTGAACTGAGTACTACAGCATACGAGTACTAGTTGGAGCGTTGATGCAACCACAGTCATGCAAAGCAGGCATCTTCGCGGAGTCTTATATCCTGTTAACGGTCTGTGATTATGGTATTAACTATATAATATTATTATATCATTACATTACAATCGAAATTTTTTTCTTTTCTGTGAGATTACCGAACAGATGTTGACTCAACAGAGCATGTCAGCACTCCAAACGTAACCGTTATTCAGAATTGCAAATGACTCAAACAAAATTTAATTCGCGGCACGCGTCCCTCGTCCAATTTCTTCAATAATGCAGCATCTCACTTGTTTGAGCTTCACATTATTTTCTGGAGTTGGCAGACTTTTTCAGCGTAAATATTGGTAAGTAAATATAGTTTTACTCTGAAGCTATAAGCACATAATGTAGTCTCTCTACACAGAGTGAAAACAGAAAGATAGAGCAGCGGACAGGTTTTTTTAAAATAATGAAATGGGCTAGCGTTTGACCACAATTCACCTGATGGTAAGCGACGATGCGGTCTAAGATGGGGAACGCTTGCCCATGAGGTACCTATTCACTCTTGTGTTAAAGAGACCCAGGTTGTAATTTATAGGGAACACCGAGGCAGGGAGCGCATTCCATTCCTGTGCAGTTCGTATTAAGAAGGAATTTTGGAAACGTTGCGTACGGACTTTACCAAAGTTCATGACGCAAGGATGGAATGACCGCCTCGATGACTTATCAGTAGTACCTAGTTTAAATGCTGCCCCAAGTCCAGCTATATTTTTTTCTTTCGCTTTTTTACGATTTTACCCCCATTGTGATAAGAGAAGTGTATCATGTGTCTGTCTGTGGCATCGTAGCTCCCAAACGGCTGAACCGATTTTAATTTAGTTTTTTTTGTTTAAAAGATGACTTGATCGAGAATGTTTTAAGCGATTCAAGACCATCTGTTCAGGCCCTTGAAAATTATCAGCTCATTTAATATGGGGCTTAAAAAAACTATTGATTAATACTTGTTATTATTTTAAGTTGATGTAGCACCAGTAAGATGACAATATAAAATAAATAAGCAGTGAATTCGGTATGAGTTTCAGTTTCAACCCAGTGGATTGGCGATCTACTTCACAATGCAGAAAAAAATACATAATTAAATTCAGCGCTTAATTGAACTCACTGGATCCAGCTACTAATTTAATGTAAAACGAGCAGATATATCGAGTTTTAAAGAAAAATCACAAATAAATAATGTTCTTTCAGAAATATATGATTTATGAAGTATCCACACTAATATTATAATGCGAAAGTAACTCTCTTATCTGTCTGTTTGCTACCTAATCACAGCTAAACGGCTTAACCGATTTCAATAAAATTTTGGGAGGTAATAGTATGTATCATGAGGACGGACATAGGCTTTTTTTTTCTGATGAAATCACAGATGAAGTCGTGGTTACAGCTAATATATTATATATCGATGGGTGGATACATCATTGTCAAAATAATAAAGAAAATTAAACGAATGAACGAAAACGAATGATTGAATGACGTCGATTCTCACATATTATATTATTTTAAATGTATATCAGTAGATTCGTTTCTTTTATGATTTTGCTAAAGATGTAACTCGATTGTGAAAACATACTCGTATTCGAACACTCGTCTCTCGGTAATATGATAGACAGGTTCGTTATCAAAATCAAATAAGAATATTCGTTGATATTACAAAGACAAAATGGTAAGCAAGTCATCTATAAATACAGGGCCTTACTTAAAATTGTTACTCAAGTTGATCTATGTTTTAAAAACTCTCTCAACTTCTCGCTGACGGCAATCGAGACAAAACGAGACGGAGCATATTTAAGCGTATGCCAACTTGAGTAACGTTTTTAAGTAAAGCCAACAATAGTCAACAATAGTCAATGGTTTCACAGTTACTTGTACGGGCGCCGGCAGCGTATACGCCTCGAAGATATGTTTTCTTCTTGGTGTAATACAACCTCAAGGCGGCGTTTTATCTCCTCTACTCTTTGCTATTTTCATTAATTCTATTTCCCAGCGCCTTTCTTCTTCCTACCACCTATATGCAGACGATCTCCAAATTTATTCGCAAGCCCGACTCAACGATCTGGACATAGCCATAGCTACCATTAATGCTGATCTGCGCCGTATTATAGAGTGGAGCAATTCCTATGGTTTAAAAGTCAATCCCACTAAATCGCAGGTCATAATCATAGGCAGCACTTACATGATCTCTAGAATAAGTTGGGCTACAATTCCTAAGGTAGTCTTTGATGGCACTGTAATACCGTTTAGCGAATCTCTGAAAAACCTTGGGTGATGTTTGATTGTACATTAAGTTGGGACAGTAAAATAAAGTCGATCAGCTCCAAATTATTTGCGTCTGGTGGTTCGCTAAGACGGCTTCGTAATTTTCTGCCAACTGCCACCAAAGTTGCGCTTGCACAGTCTCTCCTTCTTCCTATCCTAGATTACGCTGACGCCTGCTTTCTTGATCTTACCGAGGACCAGCTAAATAAACTTGAGCGCCTCCAAAATTTCTGTATTAGATTCATATTTGGTCTACGAAAATATGATCACGTTTCCCAATTTCGTGCAAAGCACAAGTGGCTACCTATTCGACTTCGCCGGAATGCTCACTTACTATCTCTTCTTTATAATACCCTTTTCAATCCCACCACCCCGAACTACTTGAACGAACGCTTTACATTCTGTCACTCTTATCATACTCGACCTCTTAGATCAAAGGATACCCTTTCCTTTAAGTCCCCCACAGTGCGTTCAGAAACTTTTTATGGCAAACCGTTTGCATTTCGGGCAGTTCAATTGTGGAACGCTTTGCCCGTGCCTATCAGACACGCGCCATCGCTTAATGTTTTCAAAGAACGTGTTAAGAAATTTTATCAGTCGCAGTTGCCACCTTGTTGACGTTGTTATTATTTATTCAACTAATCATAATTATATATTTTATATACCTTTATATATTAGTATATTATAGTTATTTTAGGTTATTTAAGTATTAGAATGTGTTGTTATTAGAATGTAAGTATCATATTTTTCACTATTTCACGCCCCGTCTTCTACCTTCTGTATAAATCCTCTCCATCCTAAGGTTGCCTGGAAGAGATCACTCTTAGCGATAAGGCTGCCAATTGTTACACTAGTTTGTTTTGTTTAAAGCTATTTTATCGTGTAATATGTTATTTGTGGTGTGAACAATAAAGTTTATCTATCTAGTCAACTAGTCATACGTGCGCACAAATGGAGTTTGGTATATGGATACCAAACCCCAATACAACTGTGAAGTGGACGATATTTTATTTAACAACCAAGTGAATGACATTTTTTCCCATAAATTAATTAAAAATAATTTAGTTAAAAATACTAGCGGCCACATTTTGATTGGCACTTTGGTGATTATATTCTCCTAATCATAAATATGCGTTAAAAATTTGGTTTTAAGCAAAAACTCGATGACCGCACTAATTCTGTAGCTGGATCTCGTACTATCAGTAGTTCAGTGTTATGAATAGTCGGACTAAGAAAGCTTTGAATGTCAAAATACGAGTATAAGAATTTAAGGTTTTTGATTTGATTGAGAGGTGAAGTTCTGTCTTTTTCCTGCAAAGCATTTAGTTTGGTATTTATATGGTGCGTGGAAGGCTTGACGTCATAACTTGCTATAGTTCGCTCTCTGTCTATCATGAAATTTAAATACTTCTAAGTTATTTATTTTAAAACAAATTTTAACTTTTTTTTTCTTAGCTTTTTTATGAGGTAATAAAAATAATTATTCAACATGCCTATTTACGTCGATTATGTTCATTCGGTTTTATAGAAATAAAATAAAATTCGATTGGCACAGAACCGAAACAGATAGCATGACATAGCATGGTTTGCCCAGCAGTGGGGATAAGGACAGCTGTGGATGACGATGATACCAAAATTATCGTTGTCTATTTTTTACTCTGTCAATAAAATAAGGAAAATAACAATCAAAGTGCAGTATGGCAAATAAATAAGCAGTACCATGATCTGATTACAATTTATAATAATATATTGTACATCTTACAATCATTGTTGATAAAAAAAAAACTGTTTGAATGAAATATTTTTAAAGAAACTTCTACATGTCATGTCCTATTTGAATCAAGAAAATACTAAGAATATTATTATTGCAGCTACCTTGTCTTACAGTACCGTCATAAATACAAACCGCTATCTATTTAGATGCAAGAAATTTATGAGCTACTAGCTGCGCCCCGCAGTTTCACTCGCGTGGTCGGAAAATCGGAGATGATGACGATGATGAAAAGTAACCCATATGTTAATTCAGGACATAAGAAATGTATATTTCAAATTTCATCCAAATCCATCCAGCCGTCTCTGCGTGATTGAGTAACAAACATCCATCCATGCATCCATCCAAACTTTCACATATTAATATGATACTAGCTGCGCCCCGCGGTTTCACCCGCGTGGTGATGAAAATCGGTGATGATGACGATGATGAAAAGTAGCCTATGTGTTAATCCAGGACTTAAGCAATGTATCATCCAGCCGTTTCTGCGTTATTGAGTAACAAACAACCATCGACACATCCATCCAAACTTTTACATATATGATACTCGTATTAGTGTGATAGTGTGATTAGTTTTTAAATAGTGTAAGATGCGTAGTTACTTTTGTTGGAAATTTAGTAAGAAACATGTTTTCTAGGGAGCAATTAATTAGCATCCCGAAAGAAATGTGAAAGCAATTCCATCGTTCTTCAGGAACTGATGATTGCTGGCGATATCAAATATTTTTTTGTTTATTAAATTCCTTGCTGTTAACAATAAGGTGAAAATGTTTTTGCGTACATTACTTCAAATATCAAGAATGGAAGAAACTTCCCGGAAAACATTTTAAAAATATAATATTTTCCAAATTCGATGTAATGAACCCACTTTTTTCCTTTTCTGTGTAATGAACCTAAGAGAAATATTAGTTTTTATATTTGACTCGTTTTTTCTTCATTTTCTATTTTGTGTAAATGAAATTTACACTGTCAAACAAAGGCCTCCCTCATAGAGCCGGGTGTTGCTATAATCCCCACGCTTAGTTAGCGGCTTGGGGATCGCAGTACAATCACCGTGTACTAAATTGGACGTTGTTGTCCATCCTCCGGTGGTTCTGGTCGCAGTTTTAGGACATACCCGGGTCGGGTCATTAGTTATTCATTAGACGTTAATAAATAGACAAATCGCTAATTAAAGTATGTTTATTTTTCATCAGACAAAATCAAAGTCTCTTTAGAATAACATAGCAAATATTATATAGCAATTTTCGTGTTGATATTCGCATGGATAGCGGAAGAAAAAGAAAAAAAAACTTTCCATAGTGTTTTTTTTTTATCATCCTTGCCATCCTGTGCAATATTAACACGAAAATTGCTTTAATTGTTCATTTTTATTTTCGCTCATTGTTTTTTCTTACTGTTGAAAATGTTAAAAAGATAATATGTTCTAAAATGTGAATATTATAAATGTTACTTAACTTCATATATTTAACCACGTAAACAACATTTTAAACTTTTAGCATATCTGTCGAAAGTTCAAAATTGTGTTTCTAAATCTAAATAGCCTTAGTAAAAGCTAAATTTTCATAGTAATTTAAGCCCAAACTCCAGGGAAATAGTTTTGCGAACTGCTGATAAATAATGCAAGTATTTTAATTAAAACGTCTAACAAAACTCTTTTGGTGAAAACGGTATAGTCATGGTTTGAAATTACGCATCAGTCGGTCCGCGAGGTGGCCCGCAGCCTCCTTCCAACCTTACCACCAACTTTGGAGAACTACTATAGAAAACCTTGCACATTATGTGTAGATCCATAAATTATCAATACAAAAAACCGACTTCCTCAGAACTGGACCCTATTGAAAAGGGGAGAAACGGGAAGCACCAGCTTTCAAATAAAAAAAGAATCATCAAAATCGGTTCACCCAGTCGAAAGTTAACAGGTAAAAAACATAAAAAAATACAGTCGTATTGATAACCTCCTCTTTTTTGAAAGTCGGTAAAAAATTAACACCCGGTCGATTGCCCCAGTGACCCAGTTGGTAGTCGTGGGTTTGATTCCCACCTAGGGAAACCTTCATGTCATGAACATTTGTATTATATCTGGGTGTTAATATCTATTTAAGTCTGTATTACTGTGTTTGGTTGTTTGTCTGTAGTTCTGTGTTGTGTCAGGAACTCCATTGAAGGTCAAGAAGGCCATTATAGGATTGTATTAAAAAAAAAGCTACGCCCCGCGGTTTCACCCGCGTGGTGATGAAAAATTGTGATGGTGATGAAAAATACTTTACGACCATGACAATTCATACCTGCAAACATATTTTTTTTTTATAATAAGCGGTCGAGCCGTTTCTGAGGAGTGGTGCATGGAGACACGAGTTTTATATCACACTAATCATACTAATTATCTTTATGTGAAAGTTTGGATGGATGGATGTTTGTTACTCAATCACGCAGAAACGGCTGGATGGATTTGAATGAAATTTGGAACATACTTTGCTAATGTCCTGTATTCACACATGGACTACTTTTCATCATTATTATCATCATCATCACCGATTTTCAACACCGCGCGGGTGAGTCCGCGAGGTGCAGCTAGTAAATATATATAGTTATGTACGAGTATATCCGTCTCTGTCAACCATAGTACAAGCTTTGTTTAGTTTGGGGCCCAATGACCGTGTGTGAAAAAATGCCCTGAATGTCCTGAAACAATGGCCGAGTGCAAGTCGGACTCACGGACCGTAAGTTCCGCACCCGATAATGTGTTTTCTTTCATTTAGTTCGGGTTCTTTAGCACGTGATTCGCAAGCTAGTCTTAGACTAGGTAAAATGGGTAAACGCAATTGAAAAAACTCACACTAGGCATTCTGAAACGAACATTCACTCGTGAATGTAAGACTTCTTTCAGATTGAAAGCGCCCTAAGTGTAAACATAATGTAGCGAGCGATTTATGAAACGTGAAGTACGGAATATTGGCTCAAAGCAAAAAATCAAGTTCAAAGATTCCGTTACATAAATACATACAACCAAGCCAATAAAAGCGTATTAACGTATAGGTAAGCTTCCCGCGCCGTCGCTTTCTCATCCCTACGTTTGACAAACGGCATCGTTTGCGAACACTTCCGGTTCCCTGACGAGGGTCTTCAATAAAACAAGGGTCTCGAGTGACGTGTCACACACGAGCGGAACATGTTAAAACATGAGCCGGACACGTGGTTTAATAGTTCTGTCTGGCGCAAAACTGTAAGGACACCGTGAGCGACTACTGCGTATATAGGGAACATTTTACTTATAAAAACATCGTCATCAAATCATTAGCAGTATGTACATCTTAATAAATTAATAACATTTCTATAGTCTTCCAACATCTAGTCTACCTGTGACCACGGACACTGCAATGTGTTCGAAACGTCATAAATTTAAATAAAGAAGAATGCACGCGATGTGAAGCCGCGGGCGCAGTATTATATATTCATAATGTTTACATTCCGCATTGTAGAAACATAATTATATAAAACCCAAAATACCGAGTTTCCATAATTAGGCATGAATGACCGTATTGTTTAATTGCTTTTAATTGTTTGTTTGAGGCTAAAACAATAAGCTAATCATAATCATCATTTCAGCCATAGGACATCCCCTGCTGGATATAAGCCTCACCCATCGATTTCCAAAAGAGCCGGTTGAAAGCGGCATCCAGCGTTTTCCTGCGGTCTCTTTTAGGTCGTCTATCCATCTTGTGGATGGATGTCCTACGCTGCGCTTACCGGTCCATGGTCTCCATTCAAGAACCTTTCCTACCTCAATAAGCCAATGTTAATGCTAAAATAGATTTTTGGCAAAATAGGTATTTACAGATTTTTTTTATTGTTTAAACTCATAACCTTATTTACTTTAGTAAACACAATTTCAACAATGATCCCGTTCTCTAGACAGAGTAGACAACATAACAATACCTTGGATAGAGTGATAGTCTTCCAGAGAAATGTAATTAGAACCTAACACCTCGACCTATTCTCTACCTATATCTTAACACTGTATTGTATCGCTTGTGTACAGTTGTGGCCATACTATTTGGCCTCCTGGTTTACTAAAATACGAGTAAGAGTAGCAAGGGTATCTCATATTTTTTGTGTAATTGTTACGAGGCTAAATGGTATTTCGATTTAATTTTATGGTGTTTTTTTTGCATGGTTGTCTGGAACAGATCGCTTTATGCGATAAGGCCGCCTATTAAATGCCTTGATAATATTTTCATTGTAATGTATGTCATCCTTGTTTGTGTAGTATTTTAATAAAGGGTTATCTTTATAATTGACCATTGTTATATGTATAACTTTTTTATTATACGATTTCATATCATAGTAAAGATCTTTTATTCTCAATGTGTACGCCCCTCCACTTTTGTATTTTTGTATTGTTTTTTTTGTTCATTTGAACGATTCAACGATGTGTCCATAATGAATATTAATTATAAACTATCAACAAAAACCATAATGCATACTTACATACTTTAGAGTTTTACCAGATCAGTTAAATGAAAATTGGAAATAGAGTTGGGCCCTTAAATATGATATAATTATGTCTTGTTTAAATGATAATACCAACCAAAATTATGTAATTTTCAGATGATACAAAGGTGAAACTATGCACAACCTTCATGTCACTATTGTAAGTATTTTAATAAAAATGCAAAAAAAAAAAAAACAAGTTAGCCTTAGTTTCATTCCCTTCACGTGTCTAACGGGCCATTTCAATGTTCGGTAACTGTACAAGCAAAAGCGTCGAAGGTACAGTCATCTAATAGTGCGTCTTAATTTACGCCAGCTCACTAACTAGAACTGATAGAGATTTCATTATCTTCAGTTGAATAAACGACGCTGTTGAACTAGAGTATTTACACCTCAACGAACACTTATTTGCATAACTAACACTTATTAGCATAATCATAATGTAGGTACTAACAAAACTTATTGGACATCGATTATGTAGTGTATTAGATTAACGAGGGTCATCATGATTATCATTTCAGCCAAGTGCTGGTCATATTAGGTCTCCGCCATCGATCTTCAATAGGGCCGGTAGGAAAAGGCCTGCATCCAGCGTTTTCCTGCGGTCTCTTTTAGGTCGTCTGTCCATCTTGTGGGTGGAGGCCCTACGCTGCGTTTACCGGTCCATGGTCTCCATTCGAGAACCTTTCGGCCCAATAGGCCATCTGTTCTGCGTGCTATGTGCCCTGCTCACTGCCACTTCAACTTGCTGATCCGGTGGGCTATGTAGGTAACTTTCGTTTGTCTACGGATCTCCAGATTTCTAATTTGAACTTCGAAATGGCGGCTTCGAGTAGCGGCTGAAACTTTTTTTAATAATAAATATCTGGGACATTTTTGTACACACCAAACTAAGCAAAGCTTGTAATGTGGCTGCCAGAGACTGATATACTTTTTTAAAAAATTCTTATTTAAATTGATACTAACACCCAGACATAGAACAAACACAAATGTTTATCTCATGAATGTTTTTCCTAGGTGGGAATCGGACACACACCACCAAGCACAGAAGGTATATTCACTACTAACTGAGCCACCGGGGCAGTCAAATATAGTCAGAGTAACTGGTTTAATCATACGTCAGTAAAGCTAATTTCAGACTACGCTATACTATTGTGATATATAGTATAGCAAATAAGGAAGGAGCCAATAATATATAGTAGGTATACTAGGTATGTTAAGTGTGAACCTGTCCATAGTTATCTATGGTACGCGATATTGTCCTGCTATGAACTATATACGCTATATTCTATTATAATTATAGCGTAGTCTGAAATTAGTTTAATTGCCGTGTCATATAAATAAAACTTGTAGAATAGTTGATTTGATATAAAAATAAATCCGTATATATACTGTGGCTTTGAACGTTAAAGAATGAATCATTACTAATAACATTTTTCTCGTATTTTCATAGTCATTGATCAAAGAAATAACACGTGTCAGTTTGTGGTACACGCGTGAATGTCAGTGTTTTCACTTTATGCTAAAAATATTCGACTCCATTTGCCGAATATTCAATGTTGAACGTAAAAAATCATATTTCGAGTTATTTTCGTCTTCTGTGCTATTGTTGATATATTTATACACACACGAGAAAATACGTCTAAAACATGTTCCTTGGCAGAGTCGAGTAACAACTAAAAGGAAAATACGAGAAGTACATCGAACAAGACAAATAATTATTGTTCTGTTTCTACGCAATTATTATATTTATAATAACATCATCATCGTCAACATCACGGCCGCTGCTGGATATAGACCTACCCCATCAATATCCAACAGAACCGGTTCGAAGCGGCCTATACATCAAGCGTTTTCCTGCGGCCTCTTTTAATTCGTTTCTCCGTCCTACGTGGATTAATAATATACTTTTACCCTATTATTGACTTATTTTTGTTCAATTATTTTCCTGTAATAATACTAAGTAAATAGATACATACATAAATTCAGGTGATATTGGTATATTTTTACTAAGGACTAGCTGAGCCCCGCAGTTTTCCCTGCGTGGAAAGTGCCTCAGGAACTTTAAAATTGACAGGGATAAAAACGATGGAAAATAGACACTCGACCAAGTCATAAGCATGTACTACTACATGTACTACGTTTAGATAATCCTATATATAAGGTCGGGGAAAAAGTTTCGTCGTATTTTTTAAACAAATTCAAGACATATTTTTTTCAAGTTTAATTACATTTAATTATAATATATATGTGCCATTTTGTTCGATAACTTGTTGCCATCTTGTAGGTAGTGACATGATCCCGTTGCTGTAGAATTTTTGGGACTTCTGATAAAAAAAATGCAACAAGTAGTTTTGACAGTCCTCTCTTGATGTTAATCTAACACTACCCAAAGAATTCTGAAGAGATCGAAACAGGTGGAAATCTGAGGGTGCAAGGTCAGGGCTATATGGTGGATGCATTAACACTTCCCAACCAAGCTCTCTAAATTTTTGCTGAGTGGCCAAAGATGTGTGCGGTCTGGCGTTATCATGATGAAAGACCACACTCTTTCTGTTGATCAATTCCGGCCGTTTTTTCTCAATTTCTTGTTTGAGTCTCATCTGCTGTTGGCAGTAGAGATCCGAATCGATGGTTTTGCCCGGCGGTAAAAGCTCATAATGAACGATGCCCTGCCAATCCCACCATACACACAGCATCACCTTATTACGTGTTAATCCGGGTTTCGCTACAGTCTGTGGTGCTTCACTGCCCTTTGACCATGATCGTTTGCGCACATTCTTGTCGTAGGTGATCCATTTTTCATCACCAGTGATCAATCTTTTCAAAAACGGTTCGGTTTCTTTACGTTTCAATAGAGAGTCGCAAATGAGTACACGATTCATTTGGTTTCTTTCAGTGAGCTTGTGTGGCACCCAAATATCGAGTTTTTTTGTATACCCAGTTTTTTTCAAATGGGTCAAAACTGTTTTGTGGTCAATCCCCAGTTCTTCAGCTACGTCGTAACTATTAATATGCCGATCTTGGTCCACTTTTTCAGAAATGGCATCTACTTTATCCGTAACAGGGCGACCAGAGCGAGCTGCATCTTTGACATCAAAATTCCCGGGCTGAAAACGCTTGAACCAACATTGTGCTACTCTTGATGACACTGCATTAGGTCCATAAACGTCACAAATTTTTTTCGCGGCTTGTGTCGCAGTTTTCCCTTTTTTGTAATAAAATTTCACAATATATCGAATTTCTTCGTTAGATTCACTCATTTTATCAAACAAAAAAACAATTGAAAAATGGCGGGCAATTGCTTTTTACTTTTTGTATTCCTTTTTTAAAATGTCATATTTTTAATGGTATCAAAACCAGCCAGATACAAACAGTACAACGGATGAGATTTTTACTACAACCTTATACATACAAAATACGAAAAGACTTTTTCCCCGACCTATTATATAATATATAGTCAAGGATGCTATCGCTCTTTTTTGCATGTGGACTATTAGCTAGTTCATTGGTGTAACAACAAAAGGCCAAAAGACCCATGGACAGCAGGTGTCCATAGGCGGCGGCTTGGCTTACCATCAGGCGGACTGCATGCTTGTTTACCGCTCTTTTTATTAAAATATATATATATATAAAAAGCAAGTTTCTTAGATAAATGAAACAATAATTAGTAAGTAGTGATAAATGAGTAAGTAAGCCGTAATTACAGTTTTTGCGTTGAGCGGTTGGCGGTATAGTGATAAAAGAGTATGAAACGTGGATACTTTTGAACTTGAACGATAATTGTACACAGGCATATCTCCCTCATTTGTCTGACCTGAGGTTACACCTAATCTCTTATCAATCAAGTTGAAACTTTACCCGTCAAGTTACCTTTTCACGTCTTATCACGAACAAAATCCGGTTCCCCAAGCTCTAATAAATCACACTTCCAGAGCTTTTCTAATAAAACCTTGAACAATGTTTCTTGTTAACGAAAACTTTCGACTAAAAATACTGCATTCAGGAGAAAGTGAAAAAAGTGATAAAATTACATGCATATTTTTTGACTACTTTATGAATTTTCTATTTCTATGAAGCACGAAGTTCTTTCGGCTTTATATCCGATCCCGATAGACCCTTTATAATAAAAAAAATTATGTATGTTAAAAAAATTGCAACGGTGGCTGGGCGGTACCTAGCATTAAGCTTTACAATCTGACGGTTCGATCCTTGGTCTTGCATCAATGACGTATTTAGTAATTAAATAAATTTAGAGCAGTTTCGATACCATCATCATCATCTAGAAGAAGTCCACTGCTGAACATAGGCCTCCTTTAACCTCCACACTGAACGACAGCTTGCCATCTGCATACACTGGATGCCCGCGACTGTCACAATGTCGTCGGTCCAACTAGTGGGAGGCCTACCTAAGCTGCGTGTTCAGGTTCGCAGTCTCCACTCAAAAACCTTTCTCCCCATCTGTTATGGGTTCTTCGAGCGATGTGACCTGCTTATTGCCATTCCATCTTGCAAATTTTAATAGCTATGTCGGTGACTCTGGATTGTTGGCGAATATCCATGTTACGGATTCTATCGCGCAAAGAAACTCCGAGCATAGCTCTCTCCATTACCCGTTATGTGACTCTGAGTTTCCGAGATTCAATACCATCGCTCAACACCAGTGAAAGAAAAAATCGTGAGGAAACCGATATCTACAAGAACCACAAAAGTTCAAAGAACTAGCTGAGCCAGCATGATGGATTAAGGCTTACCCTCACTCTATGAGAGAACGCTTGCGTCCCATCAGTAGGAACATGATAGGCTGATAATGATGATGATGTTAAAAATATGGAAAATCATCACACTAACATCATGTTTGGATGGATGGATGCTTGTTACTCAATCGCGCAGAAACGGCTGAATGGATTTGGATGAAATTTGAAATATACATTGCTCATGTCCTGGATTAACACATAGGCTACTTTTAATCATCATCATCACCGATTTTTATCACCACGCGGGTGAAACCGCGAGGCGCAGCTAGTTTTTCAATAAATATTTAATAATAGACATATAATTATAGTTATACTTGACTATAATTATATATCTATTATTACATAAAAATATATTAAAAAGTAATCAATTTAATAGCTGACCTTTATCAGAAACAATGGTTTTTACTCAAGAATTTTTCTCAGTGTATTTAATATTGTGTCTATTTATTAAAGAACCCTCTTCTACCAATATTGTACTTTTATCGCACAGGTTTCAAAATAATAATATTTCCCTTTTATTCACATTTAATAATTGTGTTAGGCCTTTTGGGGTCTGACCCCCACCAATTCCTCTCTAATTGTCCTGGACAGACCCATGAATAAAAATATATAAATTAATAATAATGATATTTTTATAGTTTGAGATGAGACAGGATAAGGCAGGTGCCGTTTCTCATCCTATGGATCTGGTTCTCTTATCCACAAGTTGTTCACCTCAATAGCCCAGACTTTTATAATTCTGTACTGTACAATAGTTTCATATTCCATTTTATACACATTCCGTAATTTTATTCAATTGTTTTATTCAAAAGGGCCTCTTGGTGTTGGCTTCGGCTCTACCAATGCCCACCAAATGCCCGGGCTAGACCCGACAATGTATTTAAATAAAATGATATTTTTATATTTAGAAAATATACATATTACACCAAATTACATGTAAAAAATATCAAAATATTAAGTAACATTATACACAAACATAATTAATTTTCTCAAAATACGAATAAATCATACTCACATCCAAAAAAGCATTCACAGTAGGTGGGTTAAAATATTATTCACTTTGTATCATTTTTTGCCTAATTAGTAGGCAAAACATAATTTATAAAGCAAAACACAATAAAAACTAAGTTAAATTATTGCACAATAAATTAAATATATCATTGTGGTATCTGTGATATAATTATTTTAAATGAAATACCCATTCATTTTACAGCATTCAAAATAAGTTAAACGGCGGTGTTTGTTACAAATTAAGCCACAACGTTGATGTAACCTCAGCTCTTAGCGGACCGGAACATTAACATCACACCAATTTATTCCGTAGCGACATGAAATAAAGTTCAAAAGGTAAAAATACGCTCACCATGTTTGAGGCGTAAAAGTTTTAATCGTGAACATTTATTTTGGCTTGTTGCAATTTATGTTTTAATACTTTGGAACACGCCATAAAATAAATGTTGATCATAAATTCTAGCGTATCGGTATTAGAGCGTAAGATCCCTATTAAATATAGTTCAGTGCAGTCGAGGTTATAATGGTGGGAGAGTATAATAATAATAACCATTTCATTTATGACACATAACTGCAGCTGTAGGTAGCGGAAGCATTAATGGCACATAACTGTAGGGGTAGGTAGTGGAAGCATTTATGGCACATAACTGTAGAGGTAGCTAGTGGAAGCATTAATGGCACATAACTGTAGGGGTAGGTAGTGGAAGCATTTATGGTACATAACTGTAGAGTTAGGTAGTGGAAGCATTTATGGCACATAACTGTAGGGGTAGGTAGTGGAAGCATTTATGGTACACAACTGTAGAGTTAGGTAGTGGAAGCATTTATGGCACATAACTGTAGGGGTAGGTAGTGGAAGCATTTATGGTACACAACTGTAGAGTTAGGTAGTGGAAGCATTTATGGCACATAAACTCATGTCCGAATGATAAATTTGTCATAATGGGAGATTTTAACCTAAGTAATATACAATGGTCACCTAACTGTCACGACCTTCCAGAATATTCAGGTGTTACAGGTGAAACACAATCATATTTTTTTGATACCGTATTAGAATGTAACCTTACGCAATATAACTTATGTTATAACAACAACAACAGGATCTTAGATTTAGTACTATGTAATACTTACCTCGGAGTTTCCTCTTGTGATGACCCCTTAGTGCCTGAAGACTCCCACCATAAATCTTTAAACTTAATTCTAAATTTGGTGAATATTGAGCCCTTAAAAGTAAACAAAAGACATAAATGTATGTATGAACTAGGAGACTACGATAATATTAGATTAATTTTAGGTGATATAAACTGGGATGACTATTTGCTAGGTATCCCTATAGAAGAGGCTGTAGATTATTTCTACGGATGCTTAAATGACACTATAATTAAACACGTTCCTCGTAAGCTTTCATCCCCCACTAGCTTCCCATCATGGTACAGCGCATCATTGAAAAAGGTCCTCAAAGAAAAATTCTAATTTCTACAGAAATACAACACATATGGCAATACATCTGATTATGATACCTTCTCTTTGCTCCGGAAGAGGGCAAAACTGTTAGAAGACCAATGCTATAAAACTTATATTGAAAGATGCGAAGAATCAATAATAAAGAACCCTAAACTATTCTGGTCATTTGTTAAATCTACAAAAAACAATTCAAATACGTTACCCTCCTCTCTTTCATACGAAGGCCAATCAGCGGACACAGGAGAAGAAGTCTGTCGTCTTTTTTCGGCTTACTTTCAATCAACGTTTCTTCCATCCTCTACCAGCCAAAACGCTCAGAGTGGGACTCCATCAGGCTCTAACTTTTCAATAAATGAAATAGAAATAATACCAGATACGCTTAATCAATTGCTTAGATCACTAGACCTCACAAAGGGAGCAGGACCTGATCAAATACCTCCATTATTTATAACAAAATGTGCAGATGTTTTAACAAAACCTCTTACATTACTATTTAAACGTTCATTAGCGGAAGGTATCGTTCCCAAAATCTGGAAGTCTGCTTTTATCACCCCTATACACAAAAATGGCAGTAGAAACAATATCAAGAATTATAGGCCAATCTCTAAATTATGTATATTTGCTAAAGTTCTTGAACGGTTAGTTCACACCCAAGTCTACAACAGTTTATCAACTTCATTTATCCCCCAACAGCATGGATTCATTAGAAATCGCTCCACTACCTCTAATCTATTATCATTCGTTAATTACACAACCTCCAGCATGGATTCGGGAGGTCAAGTGGACTCCATTTTTACAGATTACAGCAAAGCGTTCGATCGAATAGATCACACTTTATTGCTTCAAAAGCTTTTCTCGGCCGGAATCCATGGCAACTTGTACAGGTGGTTTACCTCATACATAGAAAACAGATCTCAAGCTGTAGTACTTAACGGATATTCGTCAGAATGGAATTATGTACCTTCTGGGGTGCCCCAAGGCTCCTTGTTGGCTCCTTTGTTGTTTAATTTATTTATTAACGATATAGCCGCCTGTTTCCAACATTCGGAATTCTTGCTGTACGCAGATGATATGAAAATCTTTAAACAAATTTGTGATATTGGTGATTGTCATCTGTTACAGCAGGACCTATGTAGGTTTGAAGAATACTGTCACCTCAATAAACTAGACCTGAATGTTGCGAAATGTTATGCCATTACTTTCACTCGTAAAGCTAAAGCTATTGAATTTAAATACTTACTTAAAAGTCATCCACTTAAAATTGTACATGAGATACGCGATCTTGGTGTAATACACGACTCTAAGCTCGCATACGATAAACACATTGATAATATAGCTAATAGGGCCAACAAGTCCATCGGATTTATCAAAAGATCCTGTTCCCAATTTTCAAGTATCAAAGTTATCAAAACGCTTTATTGTACATATGTTCGTAGCATACTCGAGTATTGCTCACAAATTTGGAACCCTCAGTATAATATATACATTAACAGACTAGAATCTATCCAACGTAGATTCGTTAGATATCTTCAGTACAAGTGCAAAAAATACGACAATGATTATGAGATGAGATGCAGAAGACATCACATGTTACCACTTCATGAGAGACGCAAAATAGCTGATATTTTATTTTTAACTAAAATAGCTCAAAGTCATGTTGACTCTCCACATCTCCTCTCTAACATAAATCTAAACGTCCCTAGATTATCTGCAAGACATCCTAAATGTCTACATATCCCCTATAGTGCGACTAATTACAGGCAAAACTCCTTCTTCTTAAGAGCATCCAACTCCATAAACACACTGGAAGACTTTCCTGACTTTGACTTGTTTAATACATCCTCGAATTCAATCAGACAAAATATAAGTAAAAGGTGGTTTGGTGTGTCTCCCCAACTGTCTTGTGTCCCGTAATGTAAAAAAGTATATCTTTATTTGTTGTTTTCTTGGTTTATTGTTTATTTTTTAGTGTTAAAATTGCATAACGACATACGTGCAATATATTAATATATTTTCTCCGTCTCCATGCACAATTTATTTCAATATGCGGAAACTGCTAAATGGTGTTTAATTATTTAATATATAAGTAATCTAGTTATTTATCACTGTATGTTTTCCAAATAAAATAAAATAAAATAAAAATAAATAAATAAATAACTGTAGGGGTAGGTAGTGGAAGCATTTATGGCACATAACTGTAGGGGTAGGTAGTGGAAGCATTTATGGCACATAACTGTAGGGGTAGGTAGTGGAAGCATTTATGGCACATAACTGTAGGGGTAGGTAGTGGAAGCATTTATGGTTGAGCGTGAAAATGTGGGCTGAGGCGTAGCCAAGGCCAGCATGCGTGAGTCTTAAGAGAAAGTTTCCTAGGAACCAAACTTTAAAGAAAAAAACTTGCGATGGCCGTGATACTATGATCATATGATCTCATCACAGGTCCTTTTCACTTCACATAGCCTCAAACAAAGAGGCTCAAAGTAAAGATAATGTTATAGCCATTAAAAATTTACAACTGTCAACTGTCATTCAGATAATCAGCCAGATTAAAACTTTTTATTTAAATTAAGGAACCTTCTTAGATGAATGAACGTGTAGATCAATTAATTTTTGATTGTGTACATTTTGGTGCAGTGTTTAAAAATGTTTGTTAGCCAGGACCACCTTTTTGGTTTATCAGACTCACTAAAGAATTTATCTATACATCTATATCTATCTATACATAATAATAAAAATATAGAGATTAAAAAATCTGTAATTGCGATATATAAAAAAAACACGGCGTCTTAAAATAAGCAGCTGAACACTTTAAAACAGTTATAGGAATTTTTGTCAGTTTGTTTGTCCACGCACATCTCCTAAACCACTGGACGGATTTAAATGCAGTTTTCACGAATATGCTTAGCTATGACCATATTGAAGTATAGGCTATGTTATTTTGCGCAAGGGTCGGATAAAGAGAGACAAAAGGGTTGACGGTTTATATGAAAATCTACGCGTACGAAGTCGCGGGCAAAAGCACTAGTAAGTATATAATAAAACCGTGCGAAGCCGGGGCGGGACGCTAGTTTAATAATTATATTATTAAGTAGGTATAGACTTTTTTGTTATTGTTAACAACCGTGATATATATATATATATATACTTTTTTTTATGTATTAATTGGCTTTCGTTTGACCGGCAACTCGCCTGATGTTAAGCGATGATGCGGTCTACGATGGAGTACACTTGCCTAGAAGAAACCGATTCACTCTTGATTCGAAGACACCCAGATTGTATTCTGTCGGAGAACACCCATTCAGGCAGCGCATTCCACAGACTAGCAGTTCGCACAATAAAAGTGGAATCAAAGCGCTTCGTACGGGTTTTTGGAATATCAACCATAAAGCAGTGTAAATAATAACATAGTTTAAACAAAATAAAGGTGTTAAGGTAGCTACTCACTTTTTAGTATAGTTACATTTGAAAGCCACGATGATTAGCAGCACATTTGCAACCAGCGACAGCAGTATCACGGGGACATACAGCGTGATCAGCACGTTCTCTGGCTGGAAGAATATATCCAGCTCATCTCCAAAGGAGAACGTCCCGTTCAGTGGCACACTCAAGTTTAGACCCTGAAGAGGGACCAGGTCGGTTAGGTTAAACATAATTATGACATTTTCTTTTTCGGGATATTTATCGCAGTTTATTCACATGCCATTTTATGTATTGTAAATTTGTTATTTGACACTGATGAAATGATCTTGTGGAGTCATAAATTGGTGCACATGTTTAACTACTGTTGTTTCTGCACTGAATACACTATTTTTAGGTAAGTTGCGTACATATCTCACTAAAAAGTTGATACATTTATTTCATGGCAATACTTTTAAATAACACTTATATACATATTAAACGTCGCTAGATTTGGCATCAAAATATGCACAGAACCACTAATCTAATATTCTTAAGTGTCGCAACTAATAAATCACTTCATATCGTTATAATTTTTCGTACAAACTTTTTCGATTCGCGCCAATTCGCGGTCAGGATTTTCCCGACTGTTTTGCCAAAAGCTCTGGAGCTGACTGAATCACAACCGGCGTGCGAACGAGAGCTTTCTGTGTGAGTGGAAAGGAAAGCTTTCGCACCTTCACAGATCCATTCAGCAGAAATTATAGAAAAATTCGATGAGTTTTTTCATATAAATGTAGATTGGGTTACGCATCTAGAGTAGCCTGAAAATAAATTGGCTGAATTTGAAATGACATAAGATAAGTATTGGAATAATCGTTTCACATTACATTGTCAGGATGCACACAGAGACAATTTCTATTAAATAACTGGTCGAATGCCGCAGAGACATGCATATGGTATGGCTCCGTAACCAAAGCCATAATAATAATTGTAGTCATATTCATAGTTCAGAAATTGGTGGTTATAGAAAAATTGTAACTAACGAAGCTCTGTGTTTCAGAGATGTATCATCCCCACATAAAAATCAAAGTATATTCTTAATTGTAATGTTAGTCAGCATTTTCACCGTAAAGATAAACTACTGAGGGTGACTCTTCAATCTTCGCGAGTGTTCGAATCATTTAACATTATGTCCTACAAATAATCGGTTAGCTGTTATTTTGCTATTAAATGTACTTTGATAAACCGATATAATGTAAATATAATAATTTTATCGACTAGTGGTGCTCTATTGATCTTTAGAAAAAACAAAGTTGGGTTAGTTCATCATCATCATCATCATTTCAGCCACTGCTGCAGTCCACTGCTGGACATAGGCCTCCCTCATCGATTTACAAAGGGTCGGTCGGAAACGGTCTGCATCCATTTTCCTTAGGTCTCTTTTAGATCATCTGTCCATCTTGTGGGTGGACTTCCTAAGCTGCCCTTACCAGTCCGTGGTCCCCATTCAAGAACCTTTCTATGGGGCCATCTGCCATCTGTTCTGCGTGCTATATGCCCTGCCCTCTGGCACATCAACTTGTCAATCCGGTGGGCCATGTCGGTAACTTTCGTTCATCTTTCGTCAGGTTAGTTACACCTATTATAATGATGATTTGTTGGATTTCTCGGATTGGAAAAAATATATGAAAATAAATCATTTTCCCATAGATTTTGTATAGAACAGTAAGAATTGAAGTCTATAAATACATTCAAAGAGAATACAAATGCTATGCTAGAATACATTGCCATATTATATCCTAGAAAAAAAAAACATCAAAGCCAAAGGAGGTTGTTGTTGCTACCAAAGAGGTTGGATTAAGGAGGTAGATAACGCGACTGAAACTGTTGGGCGCAACCAATTCTTATATATGTCTCAAGAAAAGCTGAATAAAGAGTCAAGGCAGCGTTGCTGCGTAGAAACAGCCGTGGAAATTCATCTTTTGAACCTACGATATACAGGAAAAAGGGGAGTAGGCGTTGGGTCTAAGGCTCTCTGCTAATACAAACATACCAAGGACTTATAATTGTATAATGTGATGTGTTTTAATAATTTACAGGTGTTTTTTTTTTCTTCCTTAGGTTTTTAAATTTTTTGCATGCCGAAAGGTTGATTATGGAATAAAATTTAGAATAAATAAATAAAATTTAATGTATTTATTAAAAAAAAAATGCGAGGTATAAAATAAACACACAAGGAGTCTTAATAATAAGCAGCTGAATACGTTAAGACAGTTTTTAAAATTTTTGTTTATCTGTTTGTTTGTCAAAAAAAAACAGTCGAATCGATAACCTCTTCCTTTTCGGAAGTCGGTTAAAAAGTAGCAGGAAGGCCGCTCATTCCGCATCTGCCGGGCTAACATGCGCACCGCGACAGGGTTTTGGCTACTCTTTTTGTCGTGCCAAAGCGAGACAGGCGTATATGAAACAGTAGGCACATTGTCGCGTTCTCACTCGACAGGGTGATGACAATATTTTGTCGCGGTGCGCATGCTAACCATGCTGGGACGCAAATGTTTGAATAGTCATATCTTGGTATCTACATCTGGTAGTACTGTACATGGCATGCGTCTTCTCTGCCCACACGTTCGGTCCTCGCCACTACGTTTGTAACAACTTAATTTGATCACTCCCAAACGTACACCCAACGAGGGCAGGACATAAAATTGCTAACTCGTGACGCACAATCGTAAAGACAGGAATAGCAAAGAACAAGATACGATTGAGACACGTCTCGTTAAACTTTGACAAAGGGAAAAATGTTTGTGGTTAGATGTCTACGCGTGAACGTGGAAGGCGATGAGGTTGATTTCAAAGTGTTATTTACTACCCCGCCATACAAAGTACGTTGCAACTGTATAAAGTAGTTTTTCTGATGAATGGAAACTGTCCATTTCCAGTTTTTGAAAATAGACTTCCGCATAGTAACGCCTGATTCAATCAACTATACAACAGATGATATTTTTTTCTCGATTTCAGGGTAAGTCCCAAGTTGTAAAAGTTGTTCATTCATAATGATGAGTATAATGACCTCCTTTTGGTTTCATCATCATCATAATCATCAGCCAGAAGACGTCGACTGCTGAACATAGGCCTCCCCTTTTAACCTCCACACTGAACGACATCCTTCCATCTGCATCTACTGAATGCCCGCGACTCTCACAATGTCGTCGGTCCAACTAGTGGGAGGCCTACCTACGCTGCGTCTTCCGGTTCGTGGTCTCCACTCGAGAACCTTTCTTCCCTATCGGTCGTCGGTTATTCGAGCGATGTGGCCTGCCCGTTGCCACTTCAACCTGCAGATTTTAATAGCTATGTCGGAGACTCTGGTTCTTTGGCGAATATCCACGTTTCGGATTCTATCGCGCAAAGAAACTCCAAGCATAGCTCTCTCCATTGCCCGTTGTGTGACTATATACCATATGTCATCACCGGCAACACACACTAGTCAAAGACCCTTGTCTTTACTGTGGTATCTTGGACGAGATGAAGAAGGTCTCGTTTCGGTTTAGTATAGTCCATATGCGTAAACCTGTTTATTATGGAAAATGAGAGAAATTGTTTCGTTACTAGTTAAATCAATGCAATTACTATGTATCGTGTGATCGAACTTCTACTTCAGGACGCTACGACACGTACAGGATCGAGCCACAGGAATTTGCATTTCAAATTACTGTTAGTCATGGCTGTGCAGTTTTAGGATCTATACTTAGCTTTAAACCAGTTTTATTATAGCTTTTTTAACTTCCTGGGTAGCTTGGATTTCGGAGCTCTATTGTTTTATTCGGGCGCGATACCCTCGACGCGTCCCAAATACAGAGATCAAATCTGGGGGTAATCGGACTGTCTGGAAATGGAGCCTTTGCCCAGGAGTGGGACAATATAGGTTAAATAAACCGGCAAAGTGTGAGTCAAGCTTGCGAACTTGACTCAGGTTTCAGTACCACCACATAAATGGTTAATTACTAAAATACAAAAAAGTTGTGCAAAAAGACAACATCACGCCCATTTATTTATACTTACATCCAAATACTGAGCGCGCCCGATGTTGCCTAACTTCAGTGAACAGAAATTTGTCACCAACGCGTACTTTGCCATTATTTATTATTTGTTGTTTTACTCTAAAATGTGTACTATAATCATGCCAAGTTTAACGCTTGTGCGTATTACCGTTTTTACACTAGAGCGAATACAAACATACGTTTAAAAAAAAGGTTGTTGTAGGGACCTTTTTGAGTTTATTATTATTTATTAATTAATTAATCAATCATTTGTTTATTTAAACTTATAGTAACAGTACATTTAATATAGTGAAGCCTCTGGATTTCGAACTAGTTTACACTGTATTTCGAGAACCAGCGTCTTCTCCCATCTATGGATTTATGAACAAATGACAAAGAACTTAATATAGGTACATAAAAAAACAGGTTGAATGAAATTGATATTAAGTTTACGTTAAGTTTCTGTTTTTTGTTGTGCATAATAAATATAGAATGAAGTTATTGTTTTACAGTAAGTTGTTAAAGTTTTAGTTGATATTTAAGTTTAAGTTAATTTTCTATTTTTTTAAGCTGTGCATGATAAATATAGAATGATGTAATTGTTTTACAGTAGTACCTAAATATTACAAGTTAATTCTCACAGAATAAATAAGAAAACCTACAGAGTAATCAAAAAAACAAATTGATACTTATGCTTAAAAAATACATATGAGGGTACCTAGTCATTAAATTTCCAAAAATTCTAATTAATTTTACACATTTATACTTGAAACCATTATTATAGTTAAATAAATACAACGCATACAATTTTTGATTGATAAATATTCAAAGAAAACACAAGATTCGGCTCGCACGTAAATATTGTTCTGTTGTCAATATTACATGTGCGTCTCCTCAGCAGGACCACCGACCAAAGTGTACATACTTTCACGAAGTAAATGTGTTTCTTTGTATCTGTCTGTTTGTGGGAGTGTAGGCAGGTATGTATATATATATATATTTGTATCTAGTTACATATTTAAACTTTTGTAAATTACTTTTCTATAAAATTATCTTTAAGCATTTATTTTTGTGTTAACTACGTGTAAATATTATAAGAACTTCCACGTCTTACAAAGTTTATCTCACATAACGAAACGTAACCATAGGATCAGAGATTCTTATAGCATTCGCCACACACATCGTTTTAGGTATTTATATTATAAAAAAATTATAACCTTCATTTAATGAATCCACAGGGTTATTTTTGATATTAAGAAGCTCGGTGCATATGGTTTTGCTTTGCTTGAAGTTACATACGTCTTTAATTACCTTCAACGTTTTTTTTGACACTATGTTTTTCTAACTGGGATTGGTAAAATTGTTTTTTTAGGGATTTTATTATATTGTTACATCAATTTCTATAGGCCAAGTAACGTGATTTTAAAATACTATCACCAGGGTTATTTTTCATCATTATGTGCATTTTGTCTCTTTTTCTAAGCGATCTAACTACACCAGCTGTGATCCATGGTTTGATAGGTCTATTTATTCTGGATATTTTTGAAATGTGTGTATTGTTGTTAATATATGTCAAAAGGCGGGTGGCAAAGAGTTCAGCAGCTGTATTCACATTGCTTTCCTTATAAATGAACGACCAAGTCTCTTTACTAAGCACTCTATTCAACTCCTCGTAGTTGATCCTAATTTTATTATATGTGAGATGTCTTTTTTCTAACTTAGAATTTGCAATGAACAACATTGTGGCAGAGTGATCAATAAGTGGTTGTTCAAAAACAAGAGTTTTCCATTTTAGGGAACTTTTCACCATAATGTGATCTAAACAAGTCTTAGTACCTGTGCGAGGGTCTACTCTGGTGACCCGATCTATCCCTTGTCTAAGCCCATACATTGCCATAAGATTTAAGTAGCTGTCTGCTTTGCTTGATAAATTATCAGATAAGATGTCTATATTCACGTCCACTGCTAAAATTATGTTCTCTGTAGAGATGTAATCCGCCGTACATTACATATTTACTAATAATTTCAACTGGCTATCTATTACGGGTCGAAGGATACAGGCATTAAAAGGTAGCACAGATGGATGGACAGACAGACAGCGTAGGCTTAATAATAGGGATTCGTTTTCACCCTATGGGAACTTTCACGGAACCGTTTCTTTTTTTAAATCTTCAGGTGAGGAAATTGTTCACAGCCAACAAGATGGATCGATCAAGTGTCAAAAGCGCTCAGTATGAACATCTCTGACGTGATGAAGCAGGCTTGAGACCGTCAAGTATGGAAACAGATTTATCGACATCACACTAATATGATATATATATGTGATGTTTGAAATATGAAAATTGGTTCACCTAGTCAAAAGATCTGAGGTAACAAATATTTAAAAAAAACAGTCGAATTGATAACTTTCTCCTTTTTGGAAGTAGGTAAAAAAATGGATAGAGTTATTATTTGGTTTGCTGCATGATTTTAGAGTTCTTTCTGATAATGTTTTTTTTTAGTTGGAGTTTATACAGACATTCAACAAATAACTGAATCTTTTCAATTTAAATTATATGTTTAGTAAAAAAGAGTGTATCTATGTACAAATAGGATTTATGTATAAAAAAACGTAAACGATTTGTATTTCCAGATGTTATTTTCGGGTGAACACACTGGAACCCTTTTACGAACAAAATGACGTAGGCGGGCACCAACAAATGCTTTTTCATGTGATTCGTGTGACGTCAGTGGATTGCTTTGTTGCAGAGTTTTGTTGCACTGTTATTTCTATCTACGTCGTTGGAAACCGGATTTTAGGGTTTCGTAGCTAAATTAAACGGATATTTTTGTCAGTTCATTTTCCATTATTTTGGCTTGATAGATATATTTACTAATCTATCAAGTCAAATAAAAGTAAAAATAGAATGTCACATGAGCTGTGGGCTAGAACCACTACAGAATTGTTACATTAAGATCTCGGTGTCTTTTAGTAACTCCGACCGGGTTCAGGCTGTTATCTCCACCTTTTTTATTGGCACAACGACACTCCGGACAGACCCAAGATGCGATGTTCAAATGATTCAGCGCTGCCGCATGCCATACGACCCCTTGGAAGGCCCAGAAAAAGATGGCGGGATGAGCTTGACTGCCACGCAACAGACTGGTACACCATAGCACAGAACAGAGAGGAGTGGAAGAAAGGAAGGGAGGCCTTTGCCCTGCAATGGGATGACCACGGCTGAAATAATAAACAATAAAGATATATGTATTATTATTGATTGAAATAGCAATTAATACTGAGAAGACAAAATAATTACAAAATAAAAAAAACTTTTGACACAAAAGTTTCTTTTCAAACGTTTAAAAAGTGTTATACAGGGTTACGCATATACCCTGTACTTAATCGAAAGGAGGTTATTGTACTCAACATTACGAACAACTTTTACTATGGGACCAAACCTGAAATGGCAAAAACCAGCTGTTCCATACAATTTGCCGAGTGTCAATGACCGTTTTCTACGGAACAGCTGACTTTGTGATTCGCCATGAATCTTTTCCACAGTGACAAACATATGTACCTAATAAACTAATGTGATTGTTTATTCATAAAACCAGTAATTGGTTACTTCTAAGCTAGCGTGCTCCATCGTAGACCTTAACATCAGGTGAGTTGGCGGTCAAAAGCAAGATTTTTAGTATATAAAGAAATTAATTTGATAATACCAGTTAGTTAAATTAAGACTAGACGATAACAGATTTACATAATATGGCCAAATGGATTACGTGTTTCCAGGAAAATTATTTACATTTACTTTTAAGTATTTTATTCAAATATTCTTAGTACCCCTCCGGTCGTCTCACCATCTGACCGTTTGTATGTCACGATGATTTCACTTTGAGACCATAATGGAAGAAATAGTGCTGAAATTTGGTACACGTTTGGTATGGTAGATAGATAGTTACAAATACAGAGGAAGTTATTTATAAAAATATTCAATATAAGTTAGGTTTTTTATACAATATCTATATAAAAACAAAATATTAATTAGAAGGGGGGAGAGGGCCCAAGCTACCGGTGGTTAGGGCTGCAGAGTGAGAAACCTCCTGACAAAATGTTTATATTATTATAAAGTTAGTTGTAAAAATATACAATTATATATTTGACATGGCTATGCTAATGTCTATGGACCCTTTCCATGAGCATGTCACGATATGCCCTTAAAAGTTTTCATTGCATATTACTGCAAAACTGTAAACGGTTACGGTAATCTCCATAAGAACATCTGTAGAGATATTCTAGTTTCAAGGTACTTATTCCAGACAATACTATTTTTAATTGACGCGGTAGATATTATTTCTACTCAGCGTATCTTTGATTTAGTCTGGAGTGCAGTATCATTTATAGTTATTACTAAATATGTTATTTTCTTTGCTCTCGTATTAAATATACTTCTCTATCAGTAAGCAAACAGTTAAAAGCAATATCAATCAGTTTATTGAGTTGGTGTATTTGTTAATGGTAACATTATTATTTCAAAATTCTAATGGTAACATCTCAAGGTAACATTATTATGTTAAAATTCTGATTATAACATTCTAATGGTAACTAATGGTGAAACTGTAACATTATAATAGTAATATTCTAATGGTACCATTCTAATGGTAAAAATCTAATGGAAATTCAGCACTTACAAGCTATACTGAAACGTCACTCAGGTGACCCACTCAACTGAGCGCTACTTAATTCTTAAAAGCCATTAAATTTAACAGGTATTCTCAATCGCCACTCAAGAATTTTAAGACCATGACCAACAGAGCAGCCCTCAAATTTTCTATAAATGGCAACATTTACTTAAAAAGTAGGTACGTTTTCAATTACAATTTTAATTATTTGTTATAGAGCTTTCGTTCTACGCAGAAACGTTTATTAAATTAACAATTTATATATTGGATATTTCAATTTTGGCAAAAATCTGATTGTTCTAGTGCTTTTCACGTGTGCTGAGTGGCTGCCCTTAATACCTGTACCTGATATACACGGGTCGGTTTTTTGTTCAATTTAGATGCATCTGTAATTGACTTCCTGAATGTCCAATGCACATTATCATAATTGTCTATAAATGCCTCAATATACTTTTTTTCTTTTCAATTTGGTTGCACTTGACTACCACCACGCTTCATAATAAGCGATGATGCGTTCTACGATGGAACACTTTTGGTTAAAAGAAACCGATTCATTCGAGACTTGAAGACACCCAGATTTTAACTATCGGGGAACACCCATTCAGGCAGCTCATTCCACCGTGTATCAAGTATCACAAAAAAGGTGTGATTAAAACGCTTTGTACGGGTTTTCGGAATATCAACCATAAAGCGCCTTTAAACGTTTAAATAACAACAAAAATATATAGTAAAATGGAGTCGTATAACATTTTGGACATAAAGACAAATCTTACGACACCATGCAATTCAAAATCTGGAAAGCAGTTTAGGAGACCGGAGGGATTATACAGGGTATATGTGTAATCCTGTAGAGACAGACAGACAGATCAAGAAACAATTATATTAAAGGAAAAAAAATAGCTTATAATTAACTTAAAAGTCTGTAAAACAAATACTTTTTGTATTGTTAATCGTTATTTAGGTAAGTTTAGAGTTATCAAAGAGGTTGTTTCTAAATATCCTTTGAAAATTCAACTTTATTGAAAATTTAATCCTTGAAGATACCTTGTTATCTTGTTAAAAAAAAACATTGGGCTAAAGGTGAAAGGTAACTTTGATCAAAAAGAATTCCTCTAAGTCTAGACGGATCAAACAGAGCAGTTATATAAAAGGCATTTATACTAGGATAAAGGTTAAGACTATTTTACGGGTTCACGTCTCTGATAGATCCATAATATGGACCCACAATGCCTGTATGGTATTTAGCTATTTGTCTTATTCACGATTTGACTTAGGTTTAGTACATCACATCACACTAATGTCATATATGTGAAGGTTTGGATGGATAGATGTTTGTTTCTCAATCACGCAGAAACGGCTGGATGGATTTGGATGAAACTTGAAATATACATTGCTTATGTCCTGGATTTACACATAGGCTACTTTTCATTATCATCCTCATCACCGATTTTCATCACCACGCGGTTGAAACCGCGGGGCGCAGCTAGTAAGTAATATATTCTATTAGTACCTCTATCTGTTTATAAAACGTACCTCGTAAACGTACTGTGTGTAAAAAACTAGGTTTTTTATTTATAAACAGATACCTTCCATTTCATTGAACCTGTCAAAGTAAAAAAAAAAAACTCAAACGGGTATAGGTTGTTAATTATAATGAATCAAAGTAGATTGTAGTTTTAGATCGCCATAATTCGATCCTGTGCAATCTTCAAATCAATAATAAAATAAAACATATTATAGAAATATAAAAACTATACCTTAGAGCTTGGATAAAACCAAGGTCGTGTGTAACGAACACATTACTCCGGAGCTTCACTATCTATATCATAGTTCAAAAGTATGTTTACCGAGGACAGATGCCGAATAAGGCAAAAACAATTTTGAGAGTGAGGTCAAGAGAAGAAAACAGTCATGACTTATGGTGCTGAATGTGGAAATTGGCTTCCAGACTGGTACACAAGTTCAAGGTCGCTGAGCTGGAGAGAACTTGGCGTTTCTGTGTATAATTGTATCATCGTTCAAGGGAGAGACTGTATGGAAATCAATTTATTCACAGAAACACTCTTGTTTGTTTAATCTGAGATATGATATTGAATATCATGTTTATGTCGGGTCGCACAAATAAGAGATATACTTATGGTATGGTGGCGTGGCGGATGCGAAGGCATCAGCCTTAAATCAACCTAGATTAGATACCTAGATACCTTTAGTCGAACTCGCCGTGCAGACGACCTAGACGTTTTTGCATGTTTTGAAATGCGAGTAGGACTCGCGCACGAAGGGTTCCGTACCATTATCTATAAAAACGGCAAAAAAATCACGTTTGTTGTATGGGAGCTCCCTCTATATTTTGTTCTGTTTTTTAGTATTTGTTGTTATAGCGGCAACAGATATATATCATCTGTGAAAATTTCAACTGTCTAACTATCACGGTCCATGAGATACAGCCTGGTGACAGACGGGTGGACGGACGGACCGACAGACAGACAGACAGACAGACAGACAGACGGACAGTGGAGCCTTAGTAATAGATCCATTTTACCCTTTGGGTACGGAGCCCTAAAAAGGTGAAATATGGAGACACGAACAATAATATTACACAATGTACCTACCTACTCTAAAACTTAGCTTTTAGAAGAATGTGTGCATATTTGCAATAAAGAATATATAATATCATAATAAAGAATAATTATTATACTAATGAACATAACACGAACATGAACATATTTTTCTGACCTGATATATTTTTATTTGGAAAATTACTTGATGAATTTTACACACGTGCGTAATCAGTTTCCTTTCACCACGTGTCAATCCGTTTCCCATTTTCAGTCTCGTGTTTTCACCTCTTCTTTTTACGTTGACAGATGAAAAAATTGCTCTCTCAAAGGTATGATCCGATCGAGTTGAAAGATTGATAGCTCAATTTTGTCCCCTGGGATCAAATTATACCGTGTTTCTTAGACTCGGATGAAATTTTGTCTCTTTTTAGAGTTCCTTACCCAAAAGGTGTAAACGGGACCCTATTACTAAGCCTACACTTTTTGTCTGTCTATCTGTCCGTCCTACCTTTTAACGGCTGTATCTTTCAAACTGTAAAAGCTAGCCAGTTGAAATTTTTACAGAATATGTAATAATTATTACGGCAATTAACTAAGAAATAATAAAAAAGTTAAAATAATCATGTACTTACGCCTCATTGTACCTGTTATATTATATTCCTAAACTTCAGTTATTTCGAGTATTTGAGTAATATGTAATTATGATAGATTATTGTTCATTAGGTTTCACCATTTAACTATGCTCAAAAAACCGTTATAACTTAACGGTAATATTAACTAAATAACATTGGCAGGTTAAAATAAACGTTATAGTTAAAAGCTGTCAAACAAAGCCTCTAACCTCTAATCTCAAAATAACTTACAAACGTTACCTATTTTCAAAATGAATTAAGTACCATTAATTTACAAACGAACGACGGGGGTTAAGTGATATTGACTTGACACTATTTGACAGTGACTGACACGTTTTTTTTTTAAGGTTCACTGGTCTGGATTATTCCTTTCGGCCGTTTCATAAGTTGATTGACACGGGTTTTCCAGTATTGCCATAAACAAAAATATATGTTTCGAATACTTACTATAAAGAAAAAGGCACGTACGGCACAAAACCTAGCAACTCAGTTAACTATAACAACAAATATGATGGTGCAACACATGCTGGGTAAATGGCTAATGGCTGGTTCTGACTGCGGCAACTATGACTTGTTTACTGATATTTAATAAAATTTGAAAATGTTTGTATACTTGACACCACAGACCTCGAAATATACCAAATCTAAGCTTAACATTGGCAAATGCACAAAACGTGAAACGCCAAAATCTTCTCAAAAGAAACAAAGCAAATAATACCTAGTGTGTATTATGCAAACTGATAAACAAATGCTGATACACTGGTAAATCATGATTAATCATGAGCCGCTAACCCACCGCCAGTTTGCAACAATATTTCGATGTACTCAGATAACTGCAAATGCTGTATAAATGTATATATTATTTACTTACTCACAAAATATTTTTACTGAATGGTATAAAATAAAAGTGAAAACCAATCTGCTGCTCTCTATGAGTGAGGACAATTTATCTGTTCTATTAGAAAACGAACCTCACAGATTCAAGGAAGTTTGACGCTGAAGACTCACGCTGAAGATGTTTCCACCTGCTTACAACAGATGGCGGGACTTATCTGTCCTTGCTAGCTTAATTAATTGATCCAAATGTTGTTTGTAACCGATCACCATCAGGCAATGCACCTAAAGTATTATTTTAGTGTCACCAAAAATCAATAAAAAAAACAGGATTTAATTAAGACAGTTTTTAAAATGAAATCTGCGCTTTATTTACATTTTCCACGAGTTTAAAATAAGGAATAAATAATCTACAAAGAGTTTAGTTAAAACTATTATTATTCACCTTCTGTCAATATTACTTATTTCATTATAGCTTATATTTTATTCCTAAATTATCTGTGTCACAAAATAGTTATTTACATTTTTATTTATTACATCTATATATAAATCTCGTGTCATGGCATGGTGTTTGTGGTCGCATTCCTCCGAAATGGCTCGACCGATTTTTATGAAAGCTTAGATGTGTATTTGGTAGGTATGAGAATAGGTTGTAAATTATTTTTCTTCATCATCGTTATTACAATTTTTCATAGCCAAGCGGGGCGCAGCTAGTAGTTCTATAAAAAATAATATTCACGTCGACGAGAAAAAAATGTTGGTTACAAAAGCTTCTGAAAATAAACTAATGCCAGCCTAGAATAGTATTATAATGTTTCAATATCTCTAGTATTTAACTACACTTTTGACTAGTTATTATAAAACTAGGAATAATAATAACAATCACGTGTTAGTAATGGTTTTTAATCTCAACAATACAGCTATGCCCCAGCTTACCCGTGAATATCTAATTTTACCTCATTTGTTTTCAATGGGTGATTTTATGACAGCTAAAAAAACATTATTAAAAGATTGTAATGGATGACGTTGACAAATAATGAATTCAGCATGACCATAGTGACAGTGACTGCCTTAAATTGATGGCAGTTGGCTACTCGTTTTTTATCACTCATTGTTAGCTAATGCCATCTATTGGGTCTTTTTGTAAACTTATTTTATCAGCTGTCAGAAAATCTATTATCATTTTATGTTTTTCTTTATGACAGACAATTCGTTGACAAAATATTTCATGTTAGACTTTAAGTCCCAGCCATAGACGTTACAAACGTAAAGGCACCATGGAACTAGCATATACTCGTAGCATGCCGCTATCTCACTTCTCGCACATTAGATGTTTGTTAATATTAAAGTTACTGACTGTGAATGAGAAAATATTCCATAAATTTTGAAATATTATCTACGCAAAATGTCCGGAGCACATTTAAAAAAGTAGAGTCAGTAACTTTAATATTATATGTCATATATATATATATATATCATATGTCATATATATATATATATATATATGACATATAATATTAAAGTTACTGACTCTACTTTTTTAAATGTGCTCCGGACATTTTGCGTAGATAATATTTCAAAATTTATGTATATATTATTTTATTTTATTTTATGTGTATATATTATTTTATTTATGAGTATATATATATATATATATATATATATATATGTCATATATATATATCATATATATATATATATATATATATATATATATATATATATATATATGACATATATATATGACATATATATATATATATGACATATAATATTAAAGTTACTGACTCTACTTTTTTAAATGTGCTCCGGACATTTTGCGTAGATAATATTTCAAAATTTATGTATATATTATTTTATTTTATTTTATGTGTATATATTATTTTATTTATGAGTATATATATATATATATATATATATATATGACATATAATATTAAAGTTATAATATAAAATTAAATATTATATAATATTAAAGTTAAGTTATAGTAAGTTTTAATATTATATGTCAAGTATATATATATATGTTATTAAAGCCGAACATATATTATTAAATGACCGAAGCACATTTTTTTTTAAAGAAGACCGTCATTTGTATACCTTTAAAAACATCAAATGTGCGAGCGAGATCGCTTCACCTGGTATTCTGTCCCGTGAGATTGTTAGCTACTTTTGCATCGGTGTTGTGTTGACTAGCGTGAACATTAGGTATTATAGTTAGCATTTAACATAATAACTACTCGTACAACAGTACCCTTAGTACAAGATTTGACAGTTTTCGAAAACTTTTTTCGTTTCCGTTTTGTCCCATACATTTTAGTAAAGCGCCTCTAGCGGAAACGCGAATGAACTAAAATCGGTAGTAATCGGCAGTATAGGTTGCTTCACTTAAATACGAAAAATAGTTTCGAATAGCTTTCAGCCCAGTAATGTATGCATCAAAACGAAAACGAAAAAAGTTTTCGAAAATATCAAATATTGTACTAAGGGTACTGGCTAGTTATTGGCGATTATCTGTTATTTAAGATAAACAATGAATGTTTTAACATAACTTATAATTGTATAAAACCTACCTTTAAAAAAAAATGATAATATTAATAGTTTAATATTATCATTTTAAATTTTTATCGTTTTTATTTTCTATTGTACATTGTTTTTTTTTGCCACAAATAAATTATGTTTATGTCTATTTATTTAAACCTAATCATACCCAATTAACTAGATTTTTTAAAATCCGCTTCATACTGTATGGAGCCTTAACTAAGTGGGTACATTTACACATATATGTATAATCTAGTAGATAATCGTACTTAATTTTTTTCTAAAACTGGTTCTGATTTTATGTGTATTATCTTACAATATAAATTTATTTATTTTGGAGATTTTTTGGTATCCGTATCATAGATAGCCTGCTTTATTCTCGATCTCCGCAAGATCGAGAATAAAGCAGGCTAACGAAGGAAATATTGGGCTTTATTTACAGTATTTGTCGTAACGGTTTTTTTTAAATATCAGATTTGCTTTACCAATGTTGTCAAAACGCAATTTTGGTTTTGGTATTAAATTAAATGCATAAATTCCATCACTATCGCAAAAATTAAATTAAACTTGTTAGTTATACTTTTTTATTTCACTGCATCAAAACATTCGATCATTTTATTTCTTAATTATGACAAAATACAGTTAAAAATATGGATTTGTGTTTTTCGGTCAAAACGAGCTCGACCCATATTTTATTTATTTTATAAAGCTTGCGTTTGGTCATAATTTGCATTATTGTGCTTAGTAATACTTAGATTACAACCTAAACTACGAGAAAATACATCACAAAACAACGTAGTCAAGTCAAAATTAGAAAATGTTATAGCAACTGAGGCCCCTGATGGTGGCGCTGGTTACAATGTTTCATTCTGGTTCCCTGAGGGACCTTTGGGGCTTTACATTGAGCAAAGTACTAGTCATTTCTGTACAAAGTAACCATGCATGTACGATTTTAGGTGTACTCATTTGTTTTTGTATTAATAGTAAATTATGCACTAAGGGAATAAAGCAGTGTCTTACGTCGCGGGCGGCGTATTGAACCCTGAGCGTAACGAGGGACTCTAGAGTTATATAGAGTCCTGAGTGAAGCTGTTCAAGCTGTCCAAGACGAAGACAGGCTTTATTCCAGAGGAGCATACTCTACTTTTCACACCTTCTGCGAGACAATAAAAAGCCAGATTTCACTGAAAATTACTGCAACAAACACCGTCTTTTGTTCCACATTCTTTGTAATGCACCTTTTTTATTTGAGTTCTGCTTATGATGGCCTGTTTGATTGTTGAAAAAACCTCTTTACAATGCCGTATAGGCATTTTTTTACTCAGACTTTTCCACGAGTTTCTACTCGAATTTAAATTCAAATCTCTTTATTCCCTCGGGAGTTTCGAGTTTCGTTCCAAATTCAAATCACTTTATTCCCTGGGGAGTTTCATACAACTTTATATCCCTTAAGAGATAATGCTTTACTTAACGTTGAGATTGCATGATATGTGATTGGACATTGTCTAGCAGGTGGTGTGAAAAAAACCTTTTATTTTCTTTCAGTCCTGTCAAAATGCTATCATTATGTAGATGTCTCATAAATACATCTACATAATGATAGCATTAAGTCTTGAGTCCGTTTACGGCCCATAACAGCTCAACGCCACTCAGTATTTTGAACTTCAACAGTTCAAAACCCTGGATGGCAATGCACTGCGCTCGTCACCCCGAGATATAAGATGTCAAATCTCTGTGTGCCCTGTAATTTCGCTGAAACCATTGCCCTTCAATAAACACAATACACCTTCAACACAGTAGTGTTTGCACACTACTGCTTGGCGGTTGAATAACTGGCAAATGTGTGGTACTTCCCCAGGCGGACTCCTGCAAAAGAGTCCTACCACTACAACTCCCTAACCCTAGCTAACCCTATCTGAACGTTGCACGGAACCTTGTCTGAAGTAATTGCTTTTGCAAAAAGTAACCATCTATTTATACTCCCTTAAACTAAAATATGTACTTTACACCCTTCTCCTTCTATTTAACATTTTTGTACATATTTATTCTACTTTAAAGTTAAAGCGATTTAAAATAATCAAATTACATTAGAGAAACTGAGGTCCTTTTTGGTATCGGTGGTTCCAGTGGTTCTCCCTGAGCTCGCCCCTGAGGGAGCCCTGTGTCCTGCCCTGCATGGAGCCCTGCGTCCTGCCCTGCACGGAGCCCCGCCCGAGCTGGTTGTTGCTGCTGCGGAAGGTGACTGTCGTACATGTACGCATGCTAGACGTGTTGGACTTTTGACGCAAGCCTTGCATCTGGAAGGTAAGCTGTGTGGAAATAAATCATTTCAATCGAACTGTTAGTTGTTATTTAAAACTATTATGATATATAAATTCCAATTTATTTATTTCACATTTAGGTACATCAATAAAGATTAATCGGCCCTAGCTACCAAACTGAGCGCTAGGCCGTATCTTGGTGGATAGCTCCTTCCAATCAATATAAAAAGGAAGTTTAAATAGTTTTTCAAAATAGTCATCCTCAAGTGTACTGTACAACATTTTAAATTGAAAAATGTATCTCTGTTCATTATTTCTTTACGTTTTGAATCTAATTACGCAGGTCTATAAGGCTAGGAAATGGAATATTCTGAAATCAAGATCTTCCTACCAAGCTTCAATATTGAGCGTTTAATAATTATCAATTTAATAACCGACTTAACGCTTACACGCAAGTAAACGAATTTCCCAGTTATTTTGATTTAAAGTCAAAACCACTGAACCAATTTTAATGAAATTTCTGTGGGACTAATTTGAAAGTCTTTCAAACTTAGTCCCAATTTGAAAGTAAATCCTTTCAAATAAAAAAAAAGAATTTTCCAAATCGGTTCATAGACGAGGGAGTTCTGAGGTAACAAACATAAAAAGATATAATTGAATTGTGAACCTCTTTCATCTTTGAAGCCTCTTTAAAAATAGTCTCTAAAACCACTGCCGGAGCAGGTAAGGCATGGAAAAACTATTTTTGCATAGGCAGCGGTTACCGCTTACCATTAGGCGGCCTGCATGCCTGTTTATACTCTTAATAGGTAAAAAAATTAAGATGAATCTTTAAAACGGGAAGGAAAGTTAGCTTTTTCATATTTATCTATGGTAATAAGCAAAATGTAGATATGAAGACGTTTAATGACAGCACTTCCACATTTGTAAAGCCGTTAATATGTAACAGGGAGTCATAGAGACAGACATACTTAGATACATTCGATAACATTACCCTCTTGCTAAGCAATCGGGTAACAAAGCAAGCCGTTCTTATCGTGGTCTACGTCACTCACTACAGTCATGACACCACTAAAAATTAACTATAGTAAATTATCTATACATTTATATCTATTCTATTCTATGTACATAATATAATAATAACGTAGAGATAAAAAAAAATATTGCGAGATATCATAAAACACACACAGGACGTCCTAAAATAAGCAGCTGAACACGTTAAGACAGTTTTTAGAATTTGGGCATTAAAAAAATTGTTTGTATGTCCACGCACATCTCCTAAATCACTGGACGGATTTAAATTAATGAAGAATATGCTTAGCTATGACCAGATTGAAGCATAGGCTATGTTATGGTGCGCAAGGGCCGGATTAAGGGAGAAATACGGGTTGAAAGTTTATACGAAAATCTACGCGTAAGAAGTCGTGGGCAACAGCACTAGGATCGCAATAAAGAAATAGAATATGAAACATAATCATATATGAACATCTTATCTAATACTTAAACAAGTAAATAACGTGGTTTGCCTTTTTTATACAACTCAAATCAGCTACTACAGTGCATTTGGGCCTAATCTACAGAAGCACGATGAAAACTTAGTCAATATAATAAATTACTATAATATATCCCATGTACTATAATATACTGCATACGTAACAAAACAAAAATCTACAAGCAAAAATCTGATCTACTTAATAAGAATGTGGTTTCGTTTCGCTGTGTCCGATGACAATATTTCACACACATCATCAGCCAATTAACGTCCACTGTTGGACAAGGCCTCCCTCATAGAGAGGGGGGTGTTGTAATACATAATCATACATAATCCCCACGCTTGGCAGGCGGCTTGGGGATCGCAGTACGTTCACTGACAATATTTAATCAAAGCAAATTATAATGACACTTTTTCAACGGTCAAACCAACGCGATCTAAGCGTCAGCGAAGTGGTGGCGTTGTTTCAGGACAGTCACTGCAACTTAATACATTATTATTTAAAACTAAATTGTTTATTGGTATTTCGTGTCCATGTAGGTGCAGTCTTATGTTGCACATCAAGAAAAATGTTTTGTTAGCTGTTTTCTCGCGCGAGAACGATGCAAGGTTATATGGATATTATTGTTTTGATGATGATGGTGATGATATAACCGATGGGGAAGAAAGGTTCTTGACTGGAGACCACGAACCGGAAGACGCAGCGTATGTAGACCTCCCACTAGATGGACCGACGACATTGTGAGAGTCGCGGGCATCCAGTGGATGCAGATGGCAGGTTGTCGTTCAGTGTGGAGGTTATAGGGGGAGGTCTATATTCAGCAGTGGACGTCTTCTGGTTGAGGATGATGATGATGAAATTTTTTTTTTCGATGCATATTACAATTTATTTACTAAAAAATAACTTGTAAAAATGTGTCAAATGTTACAATATTTATTTTGTTTTCGCGCGTCTAAAAGTATTTTCCATGACCCGTGCTGTAGGTCCTGGATTTGTCCTAGGTTCGCGTTGTTATCGCGGTCACTTCACTGACGTTATGTCGATTAGATCTGATTGAATCTCCATCCGACACAGCAAAACCAATCCAGCTTGTGAATGAAGCAAATAGCTCTCAAAATACTTGTGAACTTACATGGAAATGAGTACTAGAGTGTATGTTACCGGGGTCTTGGCAGATCAGCTTGCGGAGCGAGCGCCGGAAGTTACGCGTCATCAGGCAATACACTATGGGGTTGATTGCCGAGTTGGTGTGCCCTGGAATATTAGGAACAGACTAATAATAATGAATATCTGGGTCATTTTTGCACACACGGTCATCTGACCCCAAACTAAGCAGTAAAACTTGGAATATGGTTGCCAGAGACTGATATACGTATTTGTTTTAATAAATACTCAAATATAAATTAACACCCAGATATAGAACAAACAAATGTTCATCACATGAATGTTTGTCCTATGTGGGAATCGAACACACGCCCCTAAGCGCAGAAGGTAGACTCACTACCAACTGAGCCACCGGGGCAGTCAAAATTCCTTATTCTTCCTAGACCGATCTTTCCTAATGTAAATTTTTCAAAGCTGTCCTGCTGTGGAATGCTCTGCAAGATTTAGCCTGCATTATAGAAGCATTCTACAAGGCAGGCTAAACAAAATACAAGCTAACACTACAAACCTGACTATGGTTAGGACTATAGACCGTTTAAGGTCTAAAGACAATCCAAAGGCTCAAGCCCACTACCAGTGATGAATACTTTTTTTTTATTTAATTTCATACTAGACCAATTTCAATGTGTTTGTGCTCAAGAGACTTTATACATTATAGAGCAAACGTGTTTATACTTTCATGATAATATTTGTGCGTATTATCTATCCATCACACCATTGAATGCCGTCACTTCTAAGTGGAATGCCGAGTCCCTGACTGCGAGCGTAAATTTACCTCTGGCAAAGAGATCTCCGTAAATAAATTATGTGAAAATGTATAAATCCAATCCTCCTAAAATTCAATTCAATTTGCGTCGGGCGTCGTATTGGGATTCTTTGTAGCGCAAATGTACGGTGACGACCACAGACTTATTACAGGTAGACCTGCGAGTACGTTGGAAGTTGTATAAAACCCCAGTACGCTGCATTTTTGGTACCTAATAGGTCAAACGAAAACAATTTAGGTGTAGTTTAAATTTATTCGCAAGCCCAACTGCTTACGAAATATATATATATTTTTTTTTTTTTTTTTTTAAATTAATGGCTATCGCCCACATTTAGGGCACTTTGGCCAACGTCACGTTAACAAAAAACGAACGCGATTTAAAATAAAACAATATATGACCAGCAATCCTAAAACAAAATAAATAAGTAATACAATACATATAAATACTTACAAACACAAAAATACACTATAAAGCACTTTATACACTAACATTATTGTCAGAAAGAAAATTACTTATAATACGGAAAATGGAAATATCATTTGATGAGAGAAGAACAGACATAGAAGTTGGAAAAGGAACTACAAGACTAAGAGAAAGAAAAAAAGCTGAGTGATCAAGCAGCGGACAGGAGAAGAAAATATGATTGAGGTGGCCGTCATCAAGGCCACACTCACACAAAGAAGAGTCCCTGATACGTAACTTTTTAAAATATGTGGGAACACAACAGTGTCCCAACCTCATTCGAATTATGCAACTTGTAATTTTTTTACTAAAGTGCATTCTGGCAAACCACGGCCTCCGAGGGATTACGGGCTGGAGAGCCGCATAAGCGGAACCCCTAGACCTGGCAGAGCCACGCCAGCAGAATGACCATGACTTAAGTAAAAGAGACTTAGGCAGGGATGCAAGATCATGGGGAAAGATACAGAAGGGAATTTTGTCTCCGCAGACAACGGCATCCTTTGCCACTCTGTCAGCCCGTTCATTTCCAGAGATACCAGCATGACCAGGAATCCAAACAAAGACAACTTCTAGACCTTTGGAATTGCAGATTGATAAGGATTCCTTAAGGAGAAAAAGAATAGAGTTGTGGGAATTGGGGGAAAAAGGGTTTGAAAGAAGAGACTGAAGGGCACTCCGACAGTCAGTAAAGACGAGAGAACGGCGGAGATTGAAAATAAGAATATATCGAATAGATTCAAGGAGCGCCCAACACTCACCCGAAAAAACTGAGGTTTCAGGGGGAAACTTAACCTTTTGTACAATGTTAAATTGTTCATGGAAGATACCACAACCAACACAGCCCATAGGGGAGAGTTTTGAAGCATCAGTAAAGATATAGTGCCACGCATGCCAATCCCTCCGCAGAAGATCACGGAAATATTCATCAGCATGGGGGTCACCAGCACAAATGTCAAAGTCTAAAATTACATTTGGACGAGAGACAATGACATCATAACTAAACGAGAAAAGAGGAAGCAAATGAGAACGGAGAACAGGATCTTTTAAAGACTTATAGGCAACAAAACTCTTCACTAGAAGAGGAAGCTGCCTATGGAGCCAAAACCGAGAAGAAAACGAGAAACTATGGAGAAGCTGAAGTTTAGGGACAAGAGGATGATTAGAAAACTGCACACAGCGAAAAAAAAACCTATTAGATAGAAACTGACGGCGAAGATGAAGGGGAGCATCAACACATTCAACCTGAAGTGCATTGATAGGAGAGGATAGCATAGCACCAGAAACAATGCGAAGGGCTTTCGATTGAATCAAATCCAGTTTCTTGATACCACCCTTGTTAGCTGGCTCCAGCAAGAAGGAGCCATAATCTAAAATGCTACGAATAATGGCGTTATACAAAAGTTTCAGTGTAAAAGGATGAGAACCCCACCAAACACCTGATAAACACCTTAGAATGTTAATATTTTTCCGACACCGATCAGCAATATAATCACAATGCAACTTTCCACTAAGCTTATTGTCCAAAATAAGACCAAGAAATTTCACTGACTCCTTAACTGGAATCCTGGACCCTTTAACTAAGATATCTATTTCAGGGGGATTGCGCTTTCGAGAAAAGAGAACAATGTTACTTTTTGATGGTGAAAGATCTAGACCATTTAAATGTAGCCACGAGTTTAAGCACTGAAGGGATTGAGAAATACAGTGACTGGCAATGTCAATTTTATGGTGAGAAGTATATAAAAGGATATCATCCGCATATTGAAGAATACGGCAGAGACCAATAGATACCTCTAAATCAAAAGTATACACATTATATAGAGGAGGACTAAGAACAGACCCCTGAGGAAGACCACGCCAAATGATTCTGTGAGGAGAAATTGAAGAATCACTGCAACGAAGATAAATATACCTTTCAGTTAGAAGATTCATGACAAAATTACATAACTTAGGAGGAACCTTCAACAAAGAAAGTTTATTTCCGAGAATAGAAAGCTGGACGGAGTCATAAGCGGCAGAAATATCTAGAAAAGCACCAATAACTGATTCATTTCGAGTAAAGGCAAGTCTAATATCAGTTGTAAAAACACTTAGGCTATCCATAGTGCTCTTGCCCTTTCTAAAACCATACTGAGATTTGGCAAAAAGGCCCTTACTTTCAAGAAACCATTCAAGGCGGTTCTTGATCAGGCGCTCAGCAAGTTTCGCCAGGACAGAAGAAAGAGCAATAGGACGATACGAATTATGATCCTCCGGGTCCTTATCGGGTTTAAGAATTGGGATAATATACTGAGATTTCCAACTAGCGGGAACAAAACCAGACTCAAAAATAGAGTTAACCAAAGATAAGAAAAAGAGAAGTAAACTGTCACTCGCCTTCGTGAAAAATGAATAAGGTATGCCATCCATACCAGGAGCAGAATCTTTGACGGACTTTAATATATTTTTCAATTCAATTAATGAGAATGGCTGATCTAGGGGATCGTTTGACGAAGTAACAGCTAAGGAGGGTAATTCCGAAGGGAGTGGACAATACTGAGGAGCTAACTTATCCATAAATGCCTCAGCCCAAGACTGAGAAGGGCTACAGCAACGAAGAGGAGGACACCAGGAGCGTCTATATCGGCGAATTTTCGACCAAATAACTGAAGCAGGAGTGCTAGGACTTAAGCTAGAGCAATAAGCCCTCCAACTATCCAGCTTCTTCAAGCGGAAAAGGCGCTTAGAACTAGCAATGGACCTATTTACTTCAGAGAAGTTCTCTAGAGTCATAGAGCGGCGGAAATTAGCTTCAGCCACCTTACGGGCTTTAATAGCGTTACTGCAGTCCTTATCCCACCACGGAGGAGGAGGCAATTTTCCAGACGAAGGCTTTTTAACAGGGAACGATTGGCTAGCACACTCATGGAGCATACGGACCAGATTATCAGAGGAGGAAGAGATATTAAAAGAATTAACAGGAGGTAAATTAGCAGAAACAGAAACAGAGAGGTCGTGAAATTTTTCCCAGTTAGGACAATCATTATAATTTAAAATATATTTAAGAAGAGGAGGATTACCAGAAACACGACTAGAATTACGTTGAGGAAATTCAAGAAGAATAGGAAAATGATCACTGCCATGAGAAGAAGGAAGGACATGCCACGACAGAAGAGAAGCAAGCTCAGGAGAACATAATGAAAGATCAACAGCACTGCGAAATTCATGAGGACGAGTCCTTCTAGTAGGGGAGCCATCATTAAGAATGCAGAGATTAAGAGTATCAAGAGAGTCCAACAAAAACTCACCACATTCATCGGACTTACCACAACCCCATACAGAATGATGACAATTCAGATCACCAAGGACCAAAAGCGGCTTTGGTAGGGAACTCAAAACCGAAACTAATTTACGAAGAATTAACTTAGAAGGGTCAGGAATATAAAGTGAGACAACAGAATAATTCTTGACACGCACAGCAATTGCTTGAAAACCACTATGAACAGGAATAATAATAGGAGAGAAAGGAATATTATTTTTTATCAGGAGGGCAACACCTCCAAAACCATCTTGTCTGTCACTTCTGATGACATCAAAGCCAGAAACTCTAAAATGAGAACCAGACTTTAACCATGTCTCAGAAATAGACAAGGCAGTAATATTATATTTACTAACTAAATATATAAGATCAGATAATTTATTATATAGTGATCTACTATTCCATTGAAGGAACTTGAGATCCATTAGATAGAAGGGAAATGAGTGAATTTAAATTAAATGCAGCGTTGGACGGTAAAGGATGGGAAGGGGAGTGATGAGCACGGGGAGGGTTGAGAAGAGAGGACAAAAGATTTAAAAGTTTGAGAAGTTCAGAGATAACCGATTGAACAGATGGAGACTCGGGGGTTTTATTAGGGTTAAGGGCACATCCATTAGGAGCGGCTTCCGCAAAGTCACCCCTAACAATGTTTGAGTGAGCCAAATGGTCATAGCCAGAAGAGGGAGAAGTTGAACCAACAGGCCTGTTTTTTTTACCCCTGTAGTGCACTCTGGCAGGCTCCACAGTAACGTGATTAGTTGAACCCGAAAGCTGAGAGGGAAAAGGAGGAGAAGGTGCCAAAGAAGAAGAAGTCACTTCTGCATAAGTAATTCTTGATGAGGGGTGAAGTTTCGATGCCTCTGCGTATGATAAAACATTTTGCGACATTGTTTTTTTAATAGAAATCTGGCGAGACATTTCGGGGCAGATTTTATTGGTTGCGAAGTGACTACCACGGCACCAAACACATTTGGCGCCCTCCGCATCTACATTGCACGAGTCTCCAGTGTGGGCTAAAGAGCATTTGAAGCAGACTGGCTTCGACCTGCATTGGATCTTGGTATGTCCGTACCTACAACAAGAAAAACACTGAATAGTAGGTAAAATATACTGCTCCACTTGAAAAGAGTTGTAGCACATATAGACTCTTGGGGGTAGGAGTTGGCCATCAAAAGTTAAAACAATAGTTTGAGAAGGTTTCCATGACACTGACCCATCAATCACCAATTTGAAGTTCAATCTACGAACTTTGATTATCGGGCCGCACTCTTGGGGCACCCGTACTTCCTTTATTATTTCTTCGTCGGATAAATCGACGGGGATGCCCCGTACCAGACCCAGACGAGTTACATTATATGAGGGAATAAATGCTTTATACCCCTTATTAGCGAGGGAGCTCGAGTCTATGAAGGCATTAGCGGCCTTAAATGAGTGGAAACACAGCGAGATTCTATTTCGGCCCACGCTTTTAATTGATCCATCAACAATGCCTACAAATTCTCTCGAGCGCTCAAAAAGGAATCGCCCGAAAGTAACAGGGTGCAAAGAAGTGCTATCAGAAGATACAACCGCGATTTTTTGTACGTGAATAACATACGGCCCACGATCGGATGAAACATAGCACTGACGTGCAACCGGAGTTGGAGCGATTTTTTGGCCCGGGGGCAAAAATGAGGAGGAACTTGTTGAAGCAATTGTCTTCTGACCTAAGGGCAGAGACGCAGATACGGGGGTTGGAAGAGTGGCAAGGGGAAGCTCACTGCTCATAGTCGAAAAATAATTTGGGGGTGTGTTTTGTCCTGAAGTAAGAATTACGTCATCAGCAATTTTAAATTCTTCACCAGAAGAGTCAATGGGAGAACATGCTCTTACATCCCGTTTCAAAGCTCTACGCTTAGAGCGTTTATGGGTTTTTTGGAGATCCTCTGACGTGGATATTGCTGTAAAAGCACCAGGAGAGGGAGGAATATTATAATCGGACGCCATTATTCCACCGCCAGGATCAGGAGGCTCTTCGTCGGTCATACTAATGTCTTAGAAAAGGGGCTACTGACAAAAATCAAGATATATAACTACAATGATACTAATTATACTAGAAATGAAACTAAAAATTAAATGATAGCTATTTACTAGGAAAACTGGTCAATAAACTATGATAAATGGATTTAAATAGAAAAATATAACCAGAATTTTTTTTTCCAATGGTGACACGGCGATGACGTTCGACCAAAAAAACGAAATATATTTACAGTTTGACAATTGATGTTGCGCAGATGACAGATGTTGTTCCATACTTGATGATTTACTATTTAAATGTACGACAATTTTTGACAATTAAAAAATTTGACAACCAGTAGGATCCGCACTTGCACCATCGAGTATACCCGAGCGCACTATCCAATAAGCTACAGTTTACTATGGCGCAATTTGTCATTTTTCGTTTTGACGTCTAGCGTGCCAAGACGAAGGAGATCCAAAAGAATTATGCAGCGTGCTAGTTGGAGCAATGTACCAACTTATAACAGGCCACCGATATGCAAAGTAGGTGATCTTACGGTATCTATCATGATAATAGTCTGTGGTCGCAGCACCCAACTGTCAAGTTTGGAGTGTACCACAAAAGGCTACAAATAGCACATTCCACGCGTGTTGTAGGCGGCCCGGCCCACACATGACGCACACTAACATTAGTACAAATAAGTTTTCAGATCAGACAAACAAGGGAGATATGGTTAGATGGTGTGGCGGGTGCGAAGTGCGAACGCATCTGGCTTAAATATAATATCTCCCAAATATCAGTATACCAAATTTTCATAGACCATATTTTATTCAATATTTTTTTTTACTCTCGCCTCTATATATAAATATTTAAAAGTTGTAAGCTTGTTAGAAAGTATCCACAATTTCTCAGTAAATTTGCTGATAACCGAAGCTGTCGAAAAAGGTCTAATTATAAAGATAAATTAATTTTACCAACCTCTATATTAGCAATGCATAGCTCCGACCCTAATCCAATGTCCATCAAAATATATAATAAACTACCAGTACAGATAAAATACAGAAAACGAAAATAAATTTGCCGACCCCCAAAAAGCAATATGTGCTAGCAAAATGTTACTATAGCCTAAACGAGTAATTAGAAGACAACTCAATTATCAATTATGGAATAAATCGATCCGCTCCGCACTTTATTGTCATTGGGGTCACCCAATAAAGGTCATAGCACACATATCAACTCGGAAAGGGATCGTCACCATATCGCCTTTCGCCTTATCGTCAAACAGGCGTCAACCTAACGTAAGCACGTAACCAAAGCGGATCAGCAGCTCCGATACGTTGACTCGGCTACGGCTAAGCGACGCCGCGCTTACGGCTCGCCAACCGCTGATTGACCTGGCTGGCACCACGGCTGACGGAGAGGCGTAAGTGCGTGGACGACGAGCCGAGGACGCTGGTTGAGCACGCGCTGCGCCGCGGTTCGTGAGCTTGTCCCAAGACGAGTCTACGTTACGATTCCGATAAGTGTGCTTTGCAGTAGGGAGTTACATACAAAGAATACTGACGGCTCGAGTTGATACGGTTACGATCCGTTTCCGTGTTGATATGTGTGATATGACCTTTAGGGTCATTATGTGATACCTCTCTTAAACATGCTACCTGAGATCTGTATGTGAATTTCATATTAGTAATATGCAATAAATTATTGAGTATTTACACCAGGATTGATGCCTTTAGTCGAACTCACCAGCAGATGACCTTGTTTTGCATGTTGACTAGTTCATTGCTGTCGCTACAAATTTCTTAGTGTGGGTGAAAAATTAATAAAATAAAATTTCTTTATTTCAGACATTACAAACCCATATGTTACATATGGAACAAGAATAGTACAAAAAAATATTAAAACAAAATAGAAATTTTGGAAAATTGCCAATAAGTATGTCAAAATTTAAATTATACTTAATAAAAATGTAAATATACGTAATAAAAATTTAATAAAATGAGTAAGGGAGCCGTACTTAAAGTTTTTACGTTAGGCAGTTTAGCGGTATATCTAATGAAAGAAAATGTATGAAATATGGAGACTTTTCAACATGAACGATATTTGTACTTGTACTAAGGCATATCTCCTTTGATTTTCTGACCTGAGTATAGCTCAGTACAAGAGTCTCCAACATTACAGACATATTGACACATGTAGTAGTATACATACCTACAGATCCAAGTACAATTATTATTGGTCTTATTGTCATTGGTTGGAATCTACAAGGAACTTTGCTCGGGGAGTCTATGAGAATTTCATTAAATGAAGTCGAGGTATTGTGGCCACTTAACAGAATGCCAAAATATTCACTTCATTGGATAGAGTATTCTTGCAAAGTTCCACGATATTGACAAAGTGATACCGACTGTGGTAAAGTTATTACGTCATTTGGCGCAATCATGAATATTCCGATTCACACTATCACGATTATTAAGATACGCCTGATTTCTGCTGTCAGTGTCTCTGTTACTATGAAGACTCCAGATTCTGGGACTAAGCAAAGCTTGTAATATGGCTGCCAGAGACTGATATACATACTTTTTTTTTTTAATACATACGTAAATAAATATTAACAAACAGAATATAATGACACGTAAAGAAAAAAAATCTTCACATTTTCGTAAACGGATAAAGGATAAATTAATATCACTAAAAAGAAACACCTATAAAGGTAAGTGATAACACATTTCAGCATTGTAATAAAGCTACCAGGTGCCGAGAAAAGACGCTTAGTGTGTATAAGATTTAATATAATGACTGTCGTTAGCGACGCCATATTTATTTTTATGGAACGTACTGTCGTCGTAAATTAACGTTATTTTGGGATAACAGATATTTTGTAGCCGGAGAGATATTACATCGATGGAAAGCTTCGAGAATTAACTGTTAAATATAGCTTATCTAAATAACATGTTTGGAGCTAATTTATGAAAATAATATTAATTTATTCTAACGAATTTTATTTTTTTATCTATATTTTAACAAATTTGCTTCCGGCTTTTTATTTTATTGTTCTACGAAATGACATATTTTTATTTTATTTTTTATAATATACTTTATTTTGATGTATTAATGTGTACCTATGTTTTAATGTTATATGGACTTTGTAACTTATGTTTAACTGTGCATAATGAGCTCTTAAGAGTTCTTTGTTATAATATTAATTACTAATGTATTTGACCTACCTAATATAACGAACCATTGTTATAAGGTAAAAAAAAGAAAAAAAATGACAGAGAGAGATATATTTCGCTTATATACATAAGTTACACAATTACACAAAAAAGGGACATATAATTATATATTCTCTAATCTGTCTACCTAGCTACCAATTAGCACCAACATAGGAGTCAAGCCAGGATAATCTCTGCCACAGCACAATATTACCCCGAGTAAGCTGGTTAGATAATTACTTGTGTGTGTGAGGTCCTGCTGATGGAATCCACCGACACGTTGCAATCAACTAAGTAAACACAAGATGAACATCATTTACGCTTTGGTTCATTAGCAGATTGAGCGTGGCTCGATCAAGCATGTGTGGGTAACAATATTTACTTATTTGGCGCAAACAACCAAATTAGGTTCTTCATCTTACACCGTCTATTACTATGTACGTAAGTTCATATTTTTCCTTCCTGTCTGAGATCTTATACATATTTATTTTCCTATCTAAATATATTTTTATTTTTAACCGACTCCATAAAAGGAGAAGGTTCTCAATTCAACAGTGTTTTTTTGTATGTTTGTTACGCGATTACTCCGTCAATTATGAATTGATTTTAATGATTCCTTTTTGTTTGGTATGTCACGTTTCAGAGGTGGTTCCTTATAATTTTGACCGAAATTCAATCAGCGCTTTTAGAAAAAATCAACAAAAATATATCTACAAATTATAATTATATATAAAAAAAAAAAAATTGGTTCCCTTCAGCAAAAGTTTTGACGAGGACTTTCAATCTCTGTTTTTCTACTTTTTAATTTAATTTGTACATGTAGGTTTAGTCAACAAGACGGTTTTTTTAAAATTACTTTGTATACATTATTTAAAATGTAGGTACACAAGCCAAGAGGGGGGGACTTCTCTCAGCTTGACCAGTTATTATAAAAGTTACACAGTCTTTCCTTCTCCCTTTCTCATTCGTTTTCTCGTAGCATCTCGTAGCACGCAGCTCCTCTATCTGTTTCACTCACCTAGCAGCAGAGTGTAGGGCAGAGCAACTGACACTGACTCCACGTGGACTGCGTTGACATCGATCAGGAGCTGCATGATGTTGTACGGCAGCCAGCACAGAGCGAACAGCACTGCCAGCAGCAGCAGGATCCATGCCACTCGCTTCCTCTCCCGCACCAGGCGGATGCGCTGGAATTATCGATACAATACACTATTTTTACTTACAGAAGATATTTTTACTTAAAGACTTGGAAGGGAATGGATGAGAATAGCAAGAGACAGGGAACTATGGACCAAACTGGGGGAGGCCTACGCCAATGAGGCGACATCTACACAGGACTAAAATGATAAAATAATATTTAAAATATATGTCTCTCATGCGACAGACATATATTTTAGACATATATTTTTTTGACTGCCTCGGTGGCTCAGTTGGTAGCGATCCTACTTTCTGTGCTTGGGGGCGTGGGTTCGATTTCCATCTAGGACAAACATTTGTGTGATGAACATTTGTGTTTGTTCTATGTCTGGGTGTTAATATCTAATTTAGTATGTATTTAAAAATATATATGTATGTACATCAGTCTCTGGCAGCCATATTACAAGCTTTGCTTAGTTTGGGGTCAGATGACCATGTGTGCAATAATGTCCCAGATATTTATTTATTTATTTTAATGCCTACCAATAATAACTAACTTAAACAATAAAAACTTTAAACAGAACGACAGAAAAACATGGCAATAGTTCATTGTTGAATGCCGTGAATGCGGCCCAATTGATAGACAACGGAAGATTGGGGGTAAGCAAAAGCAGTGTTTTACAAACTTTATCACGACGCGACCCGCTTAGTATGAAATAAATAATTGGGATCTCCTACCTTCCACAGTTTATAATCTGTATTCTATTATATTACAAATATCAAATACGTACAATCTTTTTTTTATTTTAATAATTACTCATAAATTAATTTATCTTAGTAAAAAAATTTTTTTTACTGTTTTTTTTTTCTTTTACCGAGGCTTTGCGACCCCGCGACCCCTATAGAGGCATGGCAACCTCCCAGGGGGTCGCGACCCACAGTTTGAAAAACACTGAGCTAGAGTAATTAGGCATTTACTTCAAGTAATAAAGTAAATTACAGTTTGGAAAATTCACACAAGTTTCAATAATAGCTTTGTGGTCTTGTTAATGTATCATGACTGCCAGCAAAACTTATGTTAGCAGCCCAAGCAGGTAGACGCGGCGTGGGCTTGCAACCACTCGAGATTGTTTCGACCCCTCATCTATTTTAAGTGTGTTACATCTAAGTAGGTTAAGATTTTAAAAGGCATTAAATAAGCTCATGTCCTTCTGAGCGGACCTCTACATCGGTTTTTAATTTAATCATAATTTTAATATATCACCATCGCGACGCTCCCTGAATCTTGACTATTGTAATGTTCAAACCACTGAAGTTTTCTGTGGTGCAAACTCAGATCACACAAACAAAAGATATAATGGTAAAGTGGTGTAATGCCTGCAATTAGGCATAAATCAGACTTGATAATTATATTTTATTTAATAATATTTATTTTGTTTTTTATTATTTTATTCGAACTGATCCTCTAGACGGCCTTGCTTACACTTTTTTGCTTGTGGACTTTTAGTTAGTTTTTTGGTGTCACTGCAAGTCTTCTAGTGTGCGTGAACAAATGAGTAAGGCTGCCGTAGTTGCAGTTGTTTACCGACGAAAAGAAGGAGGTTCCCTAGTCGACGCTTCGGAATAATTTTAGCCGACTTCCAAAAAGAAGGAGGTTCTCAATTCGACTGTTTTTTTTATGTTTGTTAGCTCAGAACTTTCGACTGGGTGAACCGATTTTGATGAATCTTTTTTAATTGAAAGCTGGTGCTTTCCGTTTGGTCCCAATGTATGTTTCTTTTATCGATAAGTGGTTTAGTGGTAGACTGAAAAAAGTGGGCGTAACACGAAGACATATGAAAATTAACTCGAACTATAGAATAACTTTCATGTTTGTCTGCTCTGAGGTCATTTCAAACTTTAACGACGGCCTCTAATTTAATATAAGCTCCCAACATTATCTAACTTACCTGCATAACATAAAACTTTGTCCCCTGAGATATGGGCATAACCGTTAATGCTCATAGTACTGTGTTAAAGGCGTAGGTAGACGTCTGTTATGACTCGAAATGTGAAATTCAAGGATTTTATGGTGACTCATTTGTTATTATTTTGTACAAGTACTACAGTACTTTGTTAAATGAAAATCCTGGTTTTCATTATACACGGGTCATAAAATTTAGTATTCACGTTAATTGTTTAAAATAAATATATACCTACTGTTGTAAGTTTTTTCCAAAAAGGACAGATTGAAGAAGTGCTTTTTGAGTTTGAGTTTTGTTTAAAGTTATGTTAATATGAAGTTGAAATTTGGGAAGACCATTCCTTAAAGGTTTACTAAAAAGTATTTTTCTAAAGGAATCTGAAGCGGGTTGCAAGTTTACATGAAAATCTACGCGTAAGAAGGCGCGGGCTTCAGCTAGTGTTTGTATATTTGTTAAAAGATAACGACGTACAAATGATTACAATTTCATAACATTTTGTTAACAAATAGTTCTTGCAAACAATTTTCATAGTTCGGGGTCGTAATGGTTCGTTATGTATCAGGATAGCATTAATTATATATTTTGTTAACCTTATTGCTGTTTTGAAATTCTCTATCTACCACAGTATTGTATGTAGGACAGCAAGGAAAGCCACAGGGTGAACAAATAGCTATTCGTTTAAATACCCTTCGTCTGCTTCAAATCAGATCACAAAGTAGCTCTTACTTGTATACCTTTGTGTCACAACGCTTTCTGGTCAAATATCAAAAAAAGCCACTAGAAAAATTTCACTACAACCAATTGACCACTCATTCTGTGTTTGCCACAATGCGTCTTCGACGTTTTGAAAGTGTCTCAACACGAATTTCCGATGTGGATGTTTCAAATGAATCATAACGCGTTGTGCGGATTTTAGCTCAATTCGCGTTTCCGTTCTTTGAATAATCTACAAAAATTACCTAACTCGTTTTGAAAGGATATTTTTACAACCAGATTATTTCTACGAACCTGAAAATTTATCTTTATATAATTTTTAGGGTTTGAAAATCCTTTTATTCCCATTGTTACCGTTTAGTCGTAACGTTGGTGTTAAAAAGTTATTAGATGTTTTATAGACCATAAAGTTCTTTTGTACGGATCTTTTCGGCATTCGGTGGGTGGCTCCACGGCGGCTCACTGAATAACAAATACAGATAATAATTTTACCATTTTTTGGTGCCTGTCGAATATTACGATGCTAGGAATGATTGAAGCATTAATAATTTGAATTCTACCAGAGTCTTTGCATTATTTTATTTTCAAGATATCACACAGTTTTCGGGCGAAAGTGCGTAAGTAGAGTGCTTTTCATGAAAGAAGTCCCCCAGACGCAGCGCTGTCATCGCGTATCAATCACTAGCAGTATCATTTCTCGAGCAGCACTTTTAACAACTTTAGACATCGTACACGACTCTTTAACGATGGCAAATTAATAAAAATCTAACTAGCATCCAAACTAACAATACCTGACAACAATAACATGGAAATTTAGTTCCGTTGTTTGTCGTGGGACCTTTTTCATGAATCCTTGACTTGTTTTGATAATCTTAAGCTAAGATATCATCCAAATAAATTTTAAACCAAATTTTTTTGCTTTTCGTCAGTTGTCGTGTTTAAAGTCAGCGTTTAAGTTAGAGTTTAAGGTCACCCTAAGGTGAATACTGAATACCATACGAAGTTATTATGATAAAACAATATACAGGGTTGCACAGAAAGGTTGTACTAAGTCAAAAGGAGGTTATTGTACTCATGATATTATAATCAAAAACTTTGGATATAGAATTACCACAGAAAAGAGAAGTAAATAGAACGGAAATAAGAAGGAAACTCTTTCGCCAGGTATTGTGACAGATACTTGATTGAATATTCTTATTTATGTCAACGCGTCGAACTCCGCTTCACAGTAGCTAACACAGTTGCTATGGGTTTATATGGGTGCAAGTGGCAACAAATTTCTTACAAAAACGCCTTGACTGCCGTTCTAATTTTTAAAAAACATCTTTTCTGTGAGGATTTTCTCTAAAACTGCAAAATTAAAAATGCAAAAAATCAACGTTTCGTGCATTTAGTTGAATATCAATGAAATATATCCATGGAACAGCTGTTTTTTCGCAATTTTTGTTATCTTGCGCCTTAAATTCTACCATATGGTTTAACCTAACTTTTTTACTCACCTAACTCTGACGTAACAATTGGCTACAAGGATATATATAATTTTATTTGTGTATTATTCTGTATTAATAGCGAAATATACAAAACAACACTTCATTCCGCGAGATTGTAAGTCGATGTAAAATATATATTTCAAATTCTTAAAACGTCGGCCATTTTTTCCACTTAGTTCCAACCCCTAGGGAGGAAAAACCTTGAATCAGTTCATGAATAATTCATAGACGTCCAAGATCACATTGAAGAAGAGTTAAATCTAATATATTAGGAAAAGAGGCTATTAAATGTTATGTATTAAAATGTTTACGATGTTTTTTTATGTTGCGGGCACATACGTGCGTATAGCCACATAAATAACACAGTACACATTTTGTTAGTCCCAGTATCAGAGTTAATGGTGTGGAGGTCTTTCAGAAAGGTATTTTATTTCGTACCTATACTATACTATTTATAACTAGCTGCGCGGTTTTTCCGCGTGGTCATGAAAATCATGATGTGCTTATGTGTTAATCCAGGACTTAAGCAATGTATATTCCAAATTTCATCCAAATCCATCCAGCCGTTTCTGCGTGATTGAGTAACAAATATCCATCCAAACTTTCCCATATATGATATTAGTGTGACTAGCTATACCCGCGACTCCGTCCGCGAGTTCTTCAGATAAAAATAACCTCATGTCCGTCCTCATGATACATACTATTACCTCGCAAAATATTATCGAGATCGGTTAAGCCGTTTAGCCTTGATTATGTAGCAAACAGACAGACAGACAGAGCTACTTTCGCATTTATAATATTAGTGTGGATTAGTGTGATATATAGTGTGAAGTGTGATTGCCTTTTACATTCTCTATTAATCATTTTTATCCTAAGTAGCCTGAAAGAGATAGTTCGTAGCGAAATGGCTGCCAGTTGTTGTACTATTTTAATGTATTTCTGTTCCATGTATGTAATTTCTGATGTGAACAATAAAGAGTTTATCTATATATCTAACATATTTCGAACATACCTGTTGACTGTTAGCGCTGCCTTCTGACTGGTCGAACGGCGGCAGAACTGAGCAGAGCCTCCGCCCCATCAGGGAGTATGACACCACCACGATGCACCCTGGAACATGACGACCTCTAATTAGAAACACTTAACTCTTCATATTTCGTTGCAGGAAGGATAACCATTCGTCCATTATACCTTATTGATTTGAACTATCTTACTAGTTACCTTATTGGTTAACTTGAAAGTTTAAATAATAAATTGTTGTTGGTTATGAACGGAGACCTTGTGACCCTTATCTTTGCGACTTCGATTTTGCCCAAATGCTAATAAAATAAAAAAATATATATATATAAAACATCCATCATCGCGGGCATCCAGTGGATTCAGACGGCAGGCTGTCAAGTTCTAATGGACTTCTAAAAGCTACGTGTAATATTCAAAAACTGTCTTAACGTGTTCAGCTGCTTATTTTAGAACATCCTGTTTTTTCATATGTATATCTCTTAATTTCAATTTTTTTTTATCTCAACATTTTTATTATAAGTCTTAGAACTTAGAATAAACGCCGAAATACAAACCAGATAACGGGTTGTTCTATATTCATCAGATGAAGTCTCATCAGACTATGTTTTTTTCCCTAACTCAACCAATTTCTGTTCTTTACTCAACCGACTGTGATTTCAGGATTTGATATTCTTCATCCAACCGAGTCAACCGAGGACCTTACTCGACTGATTGCTAAGCTACCAAATATTTATCCTATGACGTCTCATTCCACTATTTTTACCACTTTTTTTTACTCCATTCGATTTTATTATCCACTTTGAAAAACATGTCATGTGGAATCTGTCAACGTTGCCATGTCCCTTTAACAACTTTTGATTCAAATGTTCTAGAAATTTTGCTCTCCAGTGAATAATCTGCCTTAGAACCATCTGTTGTGTTAGCAGGCTAGTCCTTACACAACAAAGGGCAGGAAATTGAGGAAATGGCCGAGACGCGCTGTAATAATCTCCATCTGTGTGATGGATCGAAACTATTTTACGAGTATATTCTATTTTGTTATTTAACATTACTTAGATTTAGGTTAGATATTATTTACTTTGTGAAAAACACTCGTTTGATTAGTTCCAGTTCATTATACAAATGATACAAATACGCTTTAGATCATAAAGACGCAGTAAATTGAAAAATTCTATCTCATTTACTGTAAAAAATTGGTAGGATTTCTCATTTGTTCTGACTTTGACCTCGTATAATAAATAAGCAAAATAGTTATGGGTAAATTTGCGTAAGTTTGATAAAAATCCGTAGTGCTGTCTTCTATTTTCAAATTCAAATACGTTTTTTGACACACAATAGGGTATTATTAAAAATATAATTAATACTGGTGTAATCCTAGAAGATTATTATTTTCAAAAAGTATTTAATGACTAAAAACTAAAAAATAAAGTCCCTATTTCTAGAAAAATACATACTATGTTTTTCACTGATCACGTGACTTGACTGCAAACGCTCTATGTTAGCCGAATGTCCTTATGTCGTCACAGAAAAGTAAATAGAGGCAACAATTGTATGGCGAGATTAACTCGTTTGTTTATGTGTGACGTCACTAATGTCACGTGGCCCCATGAATGTCAAAAGTAGCGTTTACGCGGTAGGTTAATAATTTGAATTTTGATCCGTCATATAAAACACAAATACTGAAAATAATGAGGATTAAATTACAAGATTGCTTTATTTTAATGTAATAAACAATTTAAAATGGTTTTGTATAATCAGTCAAATACCCTATTATACAACGAAAAAAAAAAAAACATAGTAAAACGAAAAGTTACCTACATAATTATTTGTGGAGTGTTATCACAATCAGCAATTCTTTATCTCGGGATCAACTTTCATTCAAATCAGACATTCAGACAACAACCAAACTTTTACACGATTATTATGATTGTGAAGTGTTATTTCCACACGCCGAAAACCATATCACAAACAAAACCCTTTTGAAGTGTTAATAGAGATTCCTATCTCTAACAAAACTAGGAAAGCTAGCAAACACTCGAACTTCTCTATGGCGATAAAAGGTTTTGATATCTACAGATACATTACAACGCACATTAACTACGGGACTCAGAAATTAAAAAATCCGAATCACCTTACCCTGAAATTACATTTAGAAAACTGCTGCCCAGAAAAATTATGATATAATGTTTATTATATCGAATAACATTATTCCAAAAGTTCATAAACCCCTATGACGAACCTTCAAATCTGTTATAAGTAAAAAAAAATTGTGTAATTTTATGAACTTTTAGTTTATTTCACATTTTCTTGATTGATTTTGTCTCACCAATGCCTAATTTTGACTCACAAATGTATAAACGAAATACGTGAAAAATAAACAAAAGGAAAGCTATTATCAAGTGCTTATTTAAATAAATAAATAAATAAATAAATAAATATCTGGGACATTATTGCACACATGGTCATCTGACCCCAAACTAAGCAAAGCTTGTAATATGGCAGCCAGAAACTGATATACATACCTAACCATACATTTGACCTAACCATTTACTAAAGAACGTCTAATCAAAATAGTTGCCTATTTTAAATTCAAATCGACGACGTTCTCAGTTTAACAACAAGGTCAGAACTAACAAACTTTGAATTTTAATGAATTGAAACGAAAACGAGAGTTTTTCAGTATTTCCTGCTGCAATTGATTATTTACAAATTGCCAGATTAGTTGTGTTTTTCGTTTGTTTTCAATCTGATGTAATAAGCATTGTTCGATTTTCTTCAATACATATCTATGGAATCTACTTAAGGTTTTGCGAACGATGTCTTTTGGTAGCGGTCTAGTGTTTTTTTCTGACATGATTTATTTAAGGTTAAAGAACCCCCTTCGACGAAAATCGGATTTGGCCTCGACCCTAAAGTAATATGGGGGCCAATTTTCACACATGTTTATGAGGCTACGCTGTAGAGATACATTTAGGTTTCCCATCATAACGTCTTTCATGGAACTTATGACAGGAAGGGACGGACAAAAGCTATTCCAGGCGTTTTCAATTCGATATGAAACTTCTGTCTCTTATCTCGCTTGGAAAAAGACCCATAGGTCCAAATAAATGTACTCATGGACGTATTGAACCTTCAAACCCTTGATCTAGCTCCCAATCTCGACCCAAATCTGAGAATGAAGAAAAAAAATACAATATCGTTTGCAAATCTGAGATTTGTCAGTAGTTTTTCACCGCCGAGAATACTTTTTTCTTCCCATCTAGCTACAATTTTCTGAAATATTTCTTGTAAAGTTTCTGTAATCAATTTTGGCAACAGCGGGTCATCCTGTTTGACTCCTTTTTCAATGCAGCATAATGCTCTTATGTTGGTTAGTTTTATTACTGCCGATCTATTATGATTCTTAATACATTCATGGAAGTTTTATTTGTTGATTTTCGAGTGCTTGAAAGATTGTTTGCAAAAGCAAATTGTTGTAAATGAATTTCGAGAAAATTCCTAGTATTTATGCTTAGATCATGAATTAAATATGAAGTCTGTGACCTAAAATAATTGATTTGTTTAAAACACAAACTCAAACAACACAAACAAAAGTTACCAAATTACAGTTTAACCTGTCTTCAACACTTGAGAATTAAGCCGAGGGACGTTGAAATCGAAAATAAATCCCAGATGTCCGAAGTTGAAAACTTGTTCCTTTGGGGTGTTTCCAACTTTCCAACTTCAACTAAAATGTTTACTGATTCGTCTACACTACAGAATAGACATTGTAAATTAAAGAATTTTATTTTGACGGGAGTTTCACTGGCAGATAGCTGATGTTAGAAAGAGTAATCTCCGCGGGTGAAACCGCGGGGCGCAGCTTGAGAAATAAACCATTTTTATTCATACCTATATAACCCACAGTAATAAAAATGAACGACTGAAACAAAGGGTTTAATAAAAAAGCTCAAAACACGACCATTTTACTTTTACTTATGAAACAAATATTTTTTATAGTACACATAACATTACATTGCTCTACTTAATTTTCGAACTTTTTCATTTTGTGAAAGTTTATTCCTATGTCTCATTCGAGGCAATTTCTGATGTCCCGTTAAATTTTATTGAGGCCCAACGCAAAAAGAGGGGTAATGTAAGTTTAATGTGCGTGTCTATGTATATGTGTGTCTATCTGTGGTATCGTAGCTCCCAAACGGCTGAACCGATTTTGATTGAGTTTTTTCCTTTGATAGGTGACTTGATCGAGAGTATTTTTAGTTCTGATTTAAGAAAATCTGTCCACTCGTTTGAAGATTATCAGCTCTTTTAACGAGGGGCTTTAAAAATATTTCAATGTATACTGTAGCTTCAACTTTTTTTTAATGTATACTTATGTGAACTATTTTTTATTTTATGATACTGGGTGAGAAGACGAGCGAAGTCGCTCGACTGATAGCTCTTCATGCTTGCCCATAACAGCTCAACGCCACTCAGAATTTTGAACTTCAACAGTTCAAAACCTTGGATGGCAATGCACTGCGCTCATCACCCCGAGATATAAGATGCCAAATCTCTGTGTGCCCTGTAAATTATTTTGGTATTAAATATTTGTTCTGTTATACTGTGAAAAATAAACAGAAAATTACACATATAAAGATTGTCTAAATCAAATCAAATCAAATCGAATCAAATTATTTATTTGTCAGAACATGGTAGGTACACATACATATAAAGTAAGCATACATGGTCGTAAGAATGGAAACGTATCTCATGTCCTTGTCAGGTACGGCGTACAAATGTTAGTTTTTATTATTTATTAGTAAGTTTTTATTAAAGTTAAAAAAGAAATTATGTCTGTGTTAGAATATTGTCAAATTTATATTTTACTTTAGTCGTATTTTTTGTCTTAATATTAAAAGAAACATGTTAATTACTACCTATATTAGTTATTATTAATTAAATTTTTCCTAGTACGAAGTCTCGATTTTATGTGAATTATTTAGTCTACATTACATTGCAGAACATTTTTATCACTAAGGAATTCTGAAATTTCATAGTAGCATTTTTGCGCTAATACAGTTAAAGTTTAAGTCTCTGATAATTTTAGGAATTTTAGTATATATTACAGGAGCCATACAAAATACACTTTTTTGCATGAGTGCAGTTTTAGCCTTACGTGGGCAAATTACTACTTATTCAGATCTATTACATCTGTGTGTGACGTTAATCATCGTCATATCTAATATTATAACTGCGAAAGAGTGTTTTTTTTTCCTTTTTTACGCAGCGACAGAACAACTAATCGACGTGATTTTTGCACAGATATATATGAAGGGCTGGAGAGTGACATAAGACATACTTTTTATCACGTAAAAATATAAGGTTCGTGAGGGGATATCCACGCGGGTGAAATCGCGGAAAAAAGGTGGCAAGGTGCACCAATTTCAGTGCACGCGAGCGAATAATTCGTTTCCGTACGTTCACTTTCGCTGATACGTCAACATCAGCTCGTTCGCTCACATGTGATAGTGTTTATTCATTCGCTAATTCTGTACACGGCATCAAGAAGCTAAACAAAACTAATTAGAACCCACCACGATCCTACCACGTTACATCTTATCCGACCTAATCCTCAGGTAAGCCGTTATAAATAGCAGCTTATTGCCGAAGCTCTTCCCACTGGTATGTGTACATTCACCCAAGTACACAGCCTTAAGAGGTTTGAAGATTTATAATTTTGTTATTAGAAAGTATGTATGTGTATTTCAGACGGAGGTGAAGGGAAGAACTGGACTCCTGGACTGGACTCAAATTGCGCAAATCAAAGAGAAATAGAAGAAGGGAAATAACGAAAGCTCCTTCCACCACTTTATCTCGGTAAATATCCCGTTCAATCGTATAACTGTAGAAATTTCTAAATTGAACTTCTCGATTCTTTGGAAAGACTTTCACTTAACAAGAACTTTTAAACTGCTGGACAGATTTTGATTAAACCCCGCAATGAAACCTGCTCTCAAATAAAAAAAATAACAAATCAGTTCAGCTATTTTGGAGGAAAATTTTAACAGACATAGGTACAGACAAACACAAACTCTCACCCCAAATACCTGCATCAACCTTCGCCACATCGATTTTGGTAGAAAGTAGTTTAAAAATTCCAAAAAAGCGTTTTTAGCTTACATCATATCGTTGATTATGCTAAAAAGTTAGAATCGATACAAAATAAATTCATAATTTTTTTATGCTTCAAAGACTTTACAACTTTTGACTCATACTTGGAAGCCTGCAAATATTACGCCATAGATTCATTGGAGCAGAGACGTGAGCTCATGACATGGTTCTTATACATGACATATTCTCTGGGAAAATTGATTGCAGTGAACTTCTGTCTAATATTTCAATAAGGGTACCACACCGTCGTACTCGACACACAACACCACTGTTTCACGTTCATGCCGTAAATACAAACTACGCTGAAAACTCTATTCTTTGTCGCGTAGCTCAAACCTGTAATAACCATACTCGTAACTCTAAACTAGACCTCTTTCACTTAACTAAAAATGCCCTACAAATCTAAATAAAAAAAGTTTCACATGCTCGGTAAGTAATTCTACACATAACCTCACACTTTCACCCACATCACCACACACACACACACACATATCAACACACCTAATACATACCCTCACTCACTCACCCACACACTCCTACACACACAAGTCTCTGCGAACCCTGACTCTTTTGAAGACTTGTGTATCGCAAGCACATAAATCACCTACACCAAGCCTGACACCTACACACCTATGGATGTAAATGTGCCTGTAATATGATAATGTTAGTCGTAAAATTATTATTATTTACTTTTTAAATTACTGTAATCTATTTTGGCCTTATTTTTGATAACTATTGTTGAATATTGTATAGAATATATAACGCTGTTGATTGCAATAAATAAATAAAATAAAATAAATAAAAATAAACAAGTAGTACGACGAAATAATCACAAAAGGTTTTACTTTACAAGTTCTGGTTGATCAAAGTGAAATTAAAATATTGAGTGATGGTGGCCAGGCGGTAGCATGTGCTCTTTACAATGTGACAGCACCCGGTTCAATCCTCGGCCCTGAACTTACTTAGTACTCACATTATGTGAAATTTCGATACGTTCACTCAACAACGGTGAAGGAAAACATCGTGAGGAAAACGGTATGTTCAAGAACTTCAAGAAGTTCAAAAAAAATCATAAAAGACAAGTGATATTCACCAACATGGACTGGGTCAGCATGGTGGATTATGGCCCATTCTCATTATGAGAGAAGGCCTTTCCCAGCAGTGGGAATATAATAATTACGACGAATGAAAATATTAGAGTAACTATTATTAGGACCAGGCAATGTTGGGGTTTACTACCAGAAATGATTTTCGTGATAATTATTTTATATCTTATCTTTCACGGCTGCCAACGATGATGATAACTTAACAGTTATATGTAAACAAAACCAGCTCTAATACTTCTGCGTCGCTCATCAAAAAGTAATATTAAGTAACTTGAAAATAAAATTCATTTTTGCATAAAGCGTCAAGTTTTGAGCGAGCACAAGTGGTACACGTGCGTAATCCTTGAAAAACTAAATACGAAATATTAATAAGAGACGCTTCTAAGAAGTACTGCTTAGTGTAAGGACAGTACCCACTGTTTGAATGTTGAGGTAAGTTTTTTTTACCTACAGCATAAAAGTTTCAAAGGCGCGGTGCAAAAGCGAAAGCTGCTGTTTACTTAGAATAAAATTATATTACGGTTGTAATATTTATATTAAACTCTCTTTCAGTACCTACTTTTGCTACGATACTTTTTAGTAAAGTCTACGAGATTTCGTAGCAAAGTCTACGAGTCTTCGTAGCTGTTCTACGAGATTTGATTTCTTGCTTCTACGTCCAATCCTATCTTATACTCCAATCCATTACACTCAGGCGATCAAAACGCTGTGCAAAGTAGATTTTTCAACTTTATAGAGTTTTAAGAAACACAATTTGTTTGTTTTTTAGGGTTACGAAACAAACCAAAGAACTCTTATAGTTTTGTCGTCTCCGTCTATTCGTTTACTTGTAACGGTTCTTATATTCAGATATTATTAACTGAAGTGCCACATATCTATTAGCATAGAACATCTCTCGTATATTCTAATTACGGTGGATCTTGTCAGTTGTCTCTATCTTGTTGATTTGGATATGTACCAGAGCGAAATTGAGGGCATTTAACAAAACTGACGTCACGTTTGATTTGACGTCACGTGCGAGTCGAGTGATTTACACAGACAGCTCAAAAGGTCACTCAAAACAAACGGCGACTTGTAGTCAACAAACAAGCAGCATGATTGGATCCAAACCGTACATGACTTGTAGTCACTTGGTATAATCACTTTAATTGGAATAGAAACTTGATATTACCGTTTTGCCGGCTTCGAACACACTGTACTTCAGTCATTGAGCTATATGTGATGAGGGTGATCCAAACTTTGCATCTTAATTAATTTATAACTTGTAAAGTGTGCGTCATTTGTCGCTATCCATCTATACATATTATAAAAATGTAGAAAAAAAAACTGTAATTGCGAGATATCAAAATAATAATCACAAAGAGTGTCTTAAAATAAGCAGCTGAACACGTAAAGACAGTTTTTAGAATTTTTGTTCGTTTGTTTGTCCACGCAAATCTCGTAAACCACTGGACGGATTTAAATGCAGTTTTCATGAATTTGCTTAGCTATGACCAGATTGAAGTATAGGCTATGTTATTTTGCAAAAGGGACAAAAAAATTGTTGAAAGTTTATATGAAAATCTACGCGTACGTAGTTGTGAGAACTAGTCTTAACTAAATCGATTGTAACGTCTATATACGAGTACATAATACATACATATGTAGCAATTTAGATATGCTGTTAAGAATGACGACACGCACAAAAACCGCGCACCAATAGGTCAGCTAGTTTCTAACTCCACACTGGTGCGCAACATACTTATTAGCACCAAGGGCTTCAAACTATTGGAACGGTTCATTCACCGCGTCTTCAAAATATAAGTCAATTACTTGAGGAAATATTTTTTACTAAATAGTTGCTAGTTTTGTACATAGTCGCGTCATATGATAGCACCATAGCGCTCATAACAGCCAGTAAAACACACCATGACTTCTTTGCAACACTTTTGGTGCGTGACTATAAAACTAAACCCGACAATTACCTTACTTTTTAACCGACTTCCAAAAAGGAGGAGGTTCGACAATTCGACTGTTTTTTATGTTTGTTACCTCAGAACTTTTGACTGGGTGAACCGATTTTGATGTTTTTTTTTTATTTGAAAGCTGGTCCTATTTCAATTTGGTCCAGTTCTAATGAAATTGGTTTTTTACATTGATAATTATATATACACAGCGCGATCAACACATCTACATATAAAACATCTAAGATTCTACTTGAATGCTATCTCATATACCTAGTGCTTGTTATAATAGTGCCTCAGTTGAAAAGCTTGATAAAACATAAAAGTGTGCTCGGAATATATCTCTTTATTGCATATGATTCCACTACACTTACGAGGCACTTGTTGTTTTGACCTTCAGAGTTTCATTTCAGTTAATATTGCGCAAGCAAAACATAGATAACTCAACGGTAAATGTATTTATTTATGTATATCATAGGAAAATCAAATAAAAATGCAACAAACTTAATAGAAACAAAAGCCAATTATAGGTCCTCGCAAATAAAAATTGGATCAGTAACAAAACTAATTTGAAAACTATTCAGATACACAATACGCATTGATGAAAATTAAAAAATGACACATTTTGTATTAGGCTTAATCAAATAATCCCCGTATTAATACATATTAATAACTTTACGTTAATTATAACTATGAAGATATCAAAAATTATGGCAGGCTGGATGACGTTTCATCTATAATTGGAATAACAAAATCTTCAAATTTTCAACTTTCTTGTATAAAAATATAGCTTAGTTTCAGTTTCATGCTTAATTACTGTCACCTACTTCTAATAATTATTAATGAAAAAAACCGACTTTAAAATTACGCAATTCCGTTTACTTAAATGACAATATTATGTCATAAAAGTTAAAATTTTCTAGGTATTTTGATTTAAAAACTAAACTATTAAACCGATTTTCATGAAATTTACATGGGAGCAATTCGAAAGGATATCCTTTCAAATAAAAAATATATCTTAGTCGGTTCATAAATGAAGGAGTTCTGAGGTTTCAAATATTAAAAAAAACTATAATTCAGGAATCCTTTGAGGTCGGTTAAATATAGACATAATATTTTTATTCTTGGACACTCTCTACTTTCATTTTGATTGAATTATTTACTGAAGCAAAGAGTATTTTACTTTGAAGTATCTTTATTATTACACTGTAGGTATATTATTATTTCAATTATCTGTAATCCTTATTTTCTTGATCTTACCTAAGGCTGGCATTAGTCATACACAATTAAGATAAATGTGAAACTAGGGATGTTTGTTTCTTATTCAATCTAATAAAGATTTAAATTAATAAAATTAATAATATAAAATTAATACATTTTGTGACTGTTTCATGTTCCAGAGCACAGAAATACCTTGTATGGTACATACTTATTTCAGAATGGACGTGTTTTGATATTTATATTTTAGATTATACCGTTACTGCATTATCTAAGCTGTGGTTAAACACCTACTCTGTCAGTATATGAAATCATATGTAATCATTAATAGTGATACTTAAAATGTTATTATTTTCATACCGGAAAGTGGAACTTGGAAATTGGAACAGTACGGATGAAGACGTGAGGCACAGATAATAGGTAAATATTGAATTACAAAATTCGAAAGGGTTATCCAAGGATAAAAGGGAGCACTCTGTCCACTTTGTCCAATCCACTCTTTCCTTCCCAGGGAGAAATATTAATGGTGCGGGTTTTTTTTCGGTAAAACTATTTTACCAATTTTATTTCTATCGAGTATTAGGATTGTCTTAGTGTTAAAACTATTTTATAAAGTGGAGTCACTTTCCCAGATATTTGTGATTGTTCAACATAGAAATTAGACACTTTTACCGATTTTTATTGCGTGTAATTTACAATACTTTAATTCTTGACGTTTCGAACATTGCAGTGTCCATGACCACAGGTAAACTAGATGTCGAAAGTCTATATTAATGTTATGGAATTATTTACAAGTACCACCAATGACTTTTAATTAAAACGTTCCTTATGTACGCAATAATTGGTCACGGTATCGGTGTCACAGTGCCAATCCCTTAAAAATATTCAACTTCAATGTGGAGTCACTCAGGGTAAGGAACTAGATCTAAAGCATTTATTTGCTTTGACCGCTGCAATTACATTACATTGTAAAAGCTGAATAATAGTACCAATACCTGAGAACTACGTGAGGCAGAAATCAAACTCTCAATGCTTTGAAAGTATTTCATTCTGAAATGCGCCACTCTGAAGTTTCGTTCAGTCGGGTTCGGTCAATTGACGGTACCCTAAAAGTATTTTTTTGTAGAAAAACTGTTCCATCTTACCTAAAAATATATACCTAATTCTTTGATAACATTATTATACATATTTTCTTAAGGTTTCAAGTCTCAACGCCTGTTTAGCTAACACGGTATAATTATTTATAGAAGTTAAATAGTTTTATTTTATAAGCTTCGACTGGCAGTTTTTATTAAAAATTAAAAATATTAAATGAAACTTTTGTAGGCAATTATGGCAAAATGTATCAAATTGCTTTTTAATTAAACTATTTGTCTGTTTAACTTGTTATCATGCAAAACTATGAAATTTTCGGGAAATAATTTGATTAACTTTAAATGAAAATAAATTGCTATTTTGGACCCTGTGGTAGCAGGATACAGCATGTATGGTAAAATTAAAAAAAGTTTTGTTATCGCGCGCGTGTTTTAGTCCATCCGCTCTTATTTTTGTACAAATGTCCAGTGTTTATAGATAACAAGGTTGTATTCTTGTTTATCCTTATCTCTGATAGTTACGATCTGGGTGTCTTCAAGTCGTAACCGCAAAAGTCGAATTCTTCTAGACAAGCGTGCTTCTCATATATAAATAAATATCTAGGTTATTATTGCACACATGGTCATCTGACCCCAACTAAGCAAAGCTTGTAATAAGGCTGCCAGAGACTGATATACGTACATATATATTTTTAAATATATACTAAAATAGATATTAACACCCAGACGCAGAACAAACACAAATGTTCATCACACAAATGTTTGTCCTAGGTGGGAATCGAACCCACGCCCCCAACCGCAGAAGGCAGGTACACTACCAACTGAGCTAACGGGGCTGTGTAATATATTACATAGCGTACAGAATATTGTCAAAATCGCTTATTAAATGCCAAAATTAATAAAAGATATTTAAAAAACCTTCTTATATTAGTATTTAAAAAGAACCAGTTCCCTTAGTCCCGTTACTTCTAGAAAGTACTGTTAGAAAAGTCGCATTTTTTTAAAGAGTCGCTGTAGTTTTTGGCTCAGTGACCTTTCGTAACAAACAAGCAAATCACAAATCTCGACTAAAGTAAGGTAAAGGAAACAACTAAGCATAATATGGAGATAACAAAGAAACAAACCCACGGTCTCGTATCCTACTTGAAATATACAAACAAACGAAAATCTTTTCACGTGTACAAACACTTCGTCCGTAAAATATACGATCGTTTCCGAGTGTAGTATCTTTAGAGAGATTTTTTTGTCGGCAGTTCAGTGTTTTATGTGCTGTCGACTACACGAGAGAATTCTCTTCTTAAAAAAGACTTGTAAGCAGATTGCTATTCGCTGATTATGTTTAAATAAATCTTTTCTCTACTGTCGACATATTTACATGCAGAGAAACTACAAATTACTTATTTGTTCTGTGGATTTATAGTATACTACCAGGCTCATGATATAGTATTTTTAGCTATTGTTGTAATTTTTTTTTGTTGCGGGTTCTTGGCGTTGTCCATTTCTGATGTTCCAATGATAACTCTTTGTTGCCACATATAGTCCAACATTATAATAATGCTGGCGTGTTTCTGTCTCAACGCATAAGTATTGCCATTCAGCGTGATAATGTCACCAGCATGCTGGATGCGCTGCCAACTGATAGTGGGCTTGAGCATTTGGGCTTGCATCCACTGGATGCCCGCAACTCTCGAGATGTCGTCGGTCCATCTAATAGAAGGCCTACCTACGCTGCGTCTTCCGGTTTGTGGTCTCCAGTTAAGAGTTCCTTTCTTCCCTAGCTATGTCGATCACTGTGGTTCTTTGGCGAATATCCACGTTCCGGATTCTATCGCGAAACGAAACTCCGAGCATAGCCCTCTCCATTTTCCGCTGTGTACTCTGAGTTTTTCCAAAAGGCCAACAGTTAAAAACCACGTCTCAGTACCATATGATATATCATATCATCCCTCTGTCTGTAGTCAAGTCCCCTTATTTTCAATACAAAAATATCAGAGACCATCAGACACAATGTGTCACAATGAGTTTCACAGACCATCAGACACAATGTGTCACAATGAGTTTCACATTATATCAGAGACCATCAGACACAATGTGTCACAATGAGTTTCACATTATAATACCAAAGGTAATAAGGATAAGAACTATCTAACAGATACTCAATATAAGTAACGCCCGATGTTTCAAGATTAGATCGATTGAGGTAAGAATAAACCTTAAATGCCAACCGTCCACTGTAAGCCACATTTCCAAGAAGCGTAATCTTAACCGTAGATACTATTGGACTAATAGTGAATTTTCCGAAAATATCCATTACTAAAAATGAAGTACAACTAGAAAGAAGAATTAGAAAATATACACTTGCTTCGCTGGAACTTGCTTCACTGGAACTTGCTTCGCTGGAACTAGGTTACTTTGTATTTTTAAATCAATAGTTGTAAATTCCAGAATCAATGATGATAGTTTTGTTATTTTATATAGCGTTCTATTTAAATGCCTGTTGTCTTTTTCTATAAGTAACCTCCTTGATTGCCATGTTTTGGAGTTAAAATTTCGTTCCATTTTAAAATTACACGTCTGTTATGAGTTTTCATAGTAATTTATTCGGCTTATTAAATACGACAGAATTGGATTTTCCCATACTTTGCCAGCTACTGCTTGCTTGTATTTGACCAGTACAGAAATTATGATTTATCACGAAGAAGTTTGTCAAATTCATGATCGATAGCCAAGCATATTTTGAAAAAAAATAAAAAACTCTTCTCCAACTAAGTATTGGAAATATTTTTATGTAGTTGTATTGTCCAATAATCATAAAATGTCTGCTTTTCTTGCAATGAAAGGCAGGCCTTAAAACACGCGCCGTGATCCAAAATAGACAGAATACTGATTGATGTTTGTTGGGTTTTTCTATCGGCTCCGCACTTATAAGAAGAGACTTTGTGTTCACGGTATGTTTGAAAATTAAAAATTTGACGTGACATATTACACACAAAGTTATACTTAGCTAAATGTGACACTAGATTTGCTTTTCTATCTGTAAAAGTAATTTGATCATCATGTTACGCCAAAACATTGTGGAAAGTTTCAGATAAAGCCAATAACCCCACGTAATAAACACTGGCCTGACAAAACCAATAACGACACAGCAAATAAGCTTTACTCGACATTTTGTTACTAAACCTAAATGTATTCTTTCCCAAAGCCGGTCAGCTCACGAAAAGGGATGCTCCAAATTTAGGAGATCGAATCAGGAAGTAAGTGACGAAGGTTCAGACCCTGACTCGAAGGCGAAACTCGATAACTCTTATCTTTGAATTTTAACTCGTAATATAAAAACTGGAGTGGCTACCTTGTGGCGAAGACTAAAAGATTGGACCTTAATGTATTAAGGTCCAATCATACAGCATAAAGATCACATGGCAACATAAACTTCTCCACATGTAAATTTAAAATAATAAAAGCGAAACCACTTCTTTCCTTTTAACGTAAAATATAGCTACGTTATTTTTTGTAGAGGAACTGAAGAGTTACATAGAATACTTAAACGGTGCATTTTTACAGGACAGCTGTTAAAAACTAAGGACATGGTTTTTATCTTTGCAACCAATGTTTGACATTTATGAATTGCCTATAACATTTATGAGTAAATCCTAAAGTTTACAACACTTGATATAAAATTACTTGCTTGCTAATGACTTACCAGGTACTGCATATACGAGCACAAAACTGAAAGCTCCAAAAAGTTCTTTCTTGATGGAGTCCGGCCATTTTTCCGTGCAGAACTCGATGCTTCTTTCTACCCACACCTGGCAACAAAATGTATAAATGGTAAAAAAATTACACAAAACGTATCACTAAAATCTATTATAACCTCCAACTCTAAGTTTTTATTTATTTTTTATTGTAAAATAGGCTTGCGCCTACTCGGCTGATGGTAATAACGTATTATAAGGGTGTTATAAGATTAACGTGTGGGGGTGTGTTTATGTGTGGATGTGTATCTGAGTATATTTGCAGGTATCTTGTGTTTATTATTAGCTATACTTCAAGGAAATTTGTTCTTCGTTTGAAGATTATAAGCTCGTTTATCGGGGGGGCTTAAATCAATAAACTTGGTATTATTTAGAAACTAGTTACCATAGTGTTTGATGTAGGTAAGTTTGTAAATATATAAATATTCTTCAAAGAAAAGCTTGTCTCCATGGTTACAGGGTTTCAGATGAAACTGTTTTAAAACCATTGCTTGGGCTCAAAGCACGTTTTTTTACAAAAAGGTCAATGAGCTTTGAGCTAGAACGCCTTGAATTTATTACAGTTTCATCGTTATTACTCAAAAAGTCATAATCAGATAATGTTCTAAACAATTTTGATTGAATGTTTTAAATATGACCTATCCGTTTTGTAAGTTAAAAAAATCTATGTCTTATAGTTTAGAAATGAAGGGGGGACCAACTTTGTGCCACTTTGGCGCGCCATATCTCGCAAAGGAAGCACTTTGTAAAAAAGTGATGTTTCATAACTTACCTTCATTTTAGAAGACCTTTTCAGTGATATCATATCCCACACGAGGAGGTGAAGTGAAAAAAATCCCATTTCACCTTTTTTTATTATTATACTGAGTGACGAGACGAACGTAGTCGCTCGCCTGATCGCTTCACGCTTGCCCATAACAGCTCAACGCTACTCAGAATTCTGAAATTCCACAGTTCAAAACCCTGGATGGCAATGCACTGCGCTCGTCACCCCGAGATATAGGATGTCAAATCTCTGTGTGCCCTGTAATTTCGCTGGAAACATTGCCCTTCAATCCGGAACACAGTAGTGTTTGCACAGTACTGCTTGGTGGTTGAATAACTGGCAATAGTGTGGTACTTCCCCAGGCATACCCCCGCAAGAGTCCTACCACTACAAACAAAAACTACCTATGTTTTTTATGGTTTAGCCAAATAGAAAACTACTTTGCAAACATTCTTTATTAAGATAAGTTTAGTCATATTACACAGTAGTCACATGTACTGGAGCTACCCTTAAAATGCAATATTATATATTTTTATACTTTTAATTGTGATCCTTATTACAACTGTAATTGTGCAAAGTTTCATGCACTTATCCAAATAAATATAGAAGTTAGAAGATTTTAAAAAAATCAGACGTATGGACTGACAGACAGACAGATTATGGACGGACAGAACGAATTTATAAGGGTTACTTATGGGGCTACGGAACCCTAAAAAGTGAGCTGCAGTTTTTTGACTTTGAATTTACACCACGGTGTATAAAAATATAATGAAGTTGAGCATTACATTAGAGACATCTACTATTTTGCTTTTCACGAGTGCACTGTACTAATTAACTCAATAGAAAATGGACGCTAAGCTCCACAGTAAATATAATTTGAGATGTAATTACATAGTCTGGTTTATTCCGCAGCTTACAGTTCTCTACCTAATGGCGCTACGTGATGTTTTAACAGTAGGTACGACAACTATTCTACAAGACGAAATATATTTTGAGATAATATATATTTATTTTCATAACTAATAAAACATTTTATATTTAACCTACGTTTAAATTAATAACTAAAAATTAAACAAAATAACTACTAATTACATTACACTTACACCAAACATAAACACTTTATTTATTTTTAATTTGTCCCTTGACTTTTCTTGGCCAGATCTATCACTTACACCAAACATAAACATTTTATTTTCAATTTGTCGCTTGACTTTTCTTGGCCAGACCTATCACTTACATCAAACATAAACATTTTATTTTATTTTTAATTTGTCCCTTGACTTTTCTTGGCCAGACCTATCACTTACACCAAACATAAACATTTTATTTTAGTTTTAAATTGTCGCTTGACTTTTCTTGGCCAGACTTATCACTTACACCAAACATAAACAATGTCAAGCGCGGGTGTGATCGAAAAACGATGTTTACTGTATAATTAATTATTTTCTTCCCCCAATCACGCCATCTGTGGTTTTATTATTTGTTTTGCTTTCACTGAGATTGGAATGATCAACTTTGTAAATTAGAATGATGGAATATTCATGAATTACATTTGGGAAAGCGAATGTGTAAATACACGGCACGATGTGATTTCGTATCTCAATTTTTGTTTTACCTTGACCTGAATTATCGCTGTTTTTCACAGTACTTTTGTGTCTATTTATTTATCATTCATAACAAACGAGCAAACCAAGTTAGCAACCCTAATTTTCGAAAGGTTCTGTTTCTAAATGGAATTTAACGTGTCGAAGTGCTGTGTTATGACTTTCGGTCGAATGAGACGCCCCATTGAATTTCAGTACAAATTGGACAAATGCGTCATATCGCGCTCCACGACCGTAAAAGATTTGGGTGTCACTTTCGATCGAAAACTCACATTTAACGACCACATCGCAACAGTCGCCAAAGAGAGTTATCAGCGGCTTGGATTTGTTCTCAGGAATTCCCGAGAGTTTCGTAGTATGGATGTCGTCAAACTCATCTTCAGCGCGCTAGTCCGGAGTAAGCTGGAGGCCAGTGCCTGTGTATGGCATCCACACGAAAACAGTTACACCCTTTTGTTGGAGAGGGTTCAGAAGGCCTTCCTCAGATATCTTTATAAGCGCATGTATGGGTTCTATCCATACATGTATCCAACGAATTTCTTGCTTGGGACTCTAGGATATAATTCTCTAGAAGTCAGAAGATCTTACGACCAGTTAGTAATGATGTGCAAAATAATTCGCGGGAATGTCGATGCCCCTGACTTACACTCCCTACTATGTAGATTTTTTGTACCGGATCACTATCTTCGGTGCAGGCACCACAAACTATTTGCTATTCCGAGGTGGAGGACGGTATCTCACGCCCAGTCCCCGATATTGCGGTCCCTTGCTGGCCTTAACTCTATTCTCGATAGCAAAAAAGAGTGTGACATATTTGCTGACGATTGGAAGGAGATTTTGACCGAATGTTTGAAGTACTGTGAGGCAACGTGCTGCCGTACTTCAAGCATTCAGTAATTGTAATTATCTAGGTTAATATTGACGGATTTATTATTGACTTATTATTAGTTATATTTTAATGACATTGATTTCAATTGATTTTTTATTACTATTATTTTTTTCTAATTTTAATTTTGCTTAAGTATCATAATATTTTTTGTAACATTGTCTCATTAGTGTAATTGGCGCAAGCCGTCCTAATTGAATAAATAAATATAAATATAATATAAATATATATCACTAACAGTACGCAAACTAAAAGACTGTTTGTAATCGACTTAGGAATAGAAAAAAACTGACTTCCCGTTCTAAGTTGGACCCGTTTTTTAGGGTTCCATAGTTACAACAAGGAACCCGTATAATTTCGTTCTGTCCGTCCGTCCGTTTTTTCATCTGTCCGTTCTTCCAAATTTTAAGAACTCTCTAACTTCTATATTTATTCATTTATTTTCATTAAAATTGGTAAAATAACAGTAAAAAAGAATTGCATAGCAAAATTTTAGGGTTGGCTCTGGTACACGTGAAATAGAGATTGTGTTTTTTATAGATATTTTAAAATAAAGCATAATTTTGATACATCACTTTTTAGATAGTGTTCAAGCTCTTGGCCAGTTATTTTCATAATAAATATTTAATGGCCATCAAAACCACCATAGTATGCACGTCAAGAAAAAAAGGATGTGGTTATGTTTGAAACGTAGACGCGACCGCTTTTCTGTATTGTACGCATCGATATGATCGTACAGAAATCATAGTAAGTACGTAATCTATAGCAATTTTATAACAGCTAAGTAATTCGGCAAAATCTGATCTGTCCGATATGTGTCTCGCTGTACAACCAGGGGCCCGATTCTACTAAACCAATTGTTTTTGAATTGTTAATGAATTGCCTCAAAATATATATTTTTTACACTTTTTGTATAGATAAAGTGTCAAAAGTAAAAAAATTGAGACAATTCATTAACAATTGAAAAACAATTGGTTTAGTAGAATCGGGGTCCAGATCAAGTGATTTCAAATAAAACTGCATTCCTTGGAATATTAACCTACAGGTAACACGGGCACAGGTAACCTAAGGTAATATAGATTCGATAATATACATAATATTTTTTTATTATATTAAAAACCGTAGTTATCTATAAGCCTAAACCCTAACCAAATCTATCAGTAAAGTAGCTGATTTTTCTTTTTCATATACATTGGTATTATGAACGTGAACATCGAAAAAGGTCACAGCTTTATGTCTCATATACTTACTAGTGAGGGAGAACAGATGGCCTAAAATATTGTTATTCGCTTAGTTGTATTGAAGTTCTTACGAGCATAACTGAAAGCCTAGTTTTCGCGAAATTCAGACAAGGAAAACTTTTGTTAGATCACCAGGAAAATTAATAGAAGGATATATAGATAGTTTATAATTATCAATATAAAAATCCGACTTCATCAGAACTGAAATGAAATGGGACCATAGAAGAAGCACCAGCTTTCAAATAAAAAAAGAATCATGAAAATTGGTTCACCCAGTCGAAAGTTCTGAGTAAACAAACAAAAAAAAACAGTGTATTAAGAACCGCCTTCTTTTTGGAAGTCGGTTAAAAATGAAATAAAAAAACGCATAAAATTAGCTAAACAGATGTTGAGCGTTGTTCGTCCAGCTGTAAGATTGGTCAACGATATTATCAGTATTGCGGGTCGAATCTGGACTCGATTAGCACAGGACCGAAGCAGATGGCATAGCAAGATAAAGGGTTATACCCAGCGTGGGAGTAATGATGATGATAAAAATGTTAACAATTTTTTTTTTATAATATCTAATATATTTTTATATATATATATATATAAAAATAAGACATCAAAAAAAAAACATCAACATTAAATTGACATCTTAAGCTCGTTATGATTGAATGGCATCCGTAGATTAAAAAATATGTTTTGTAGCTTTTAAATATTTTTACACTATAATATATTCAGGACTTAAAAATAAGGGTGTTCCAGAACTTTAGACTTACATCAATATTTTTTATTTACTGAATGATTGATGTAACTTGAAAACGTATTTTCATGTAAGAATCAAATAACGAATTATTCATCGATTCACAGAATAGACTACGACGCTTTTTAGGGTTCCGTACCCAAGTGCGAAAACGAGATCCTATTACTAAGCCTACGGTATCTGTCTGTATGTCTGTCCGTCTGTCTGTCAGTCCGTCCGTCCCTTTCGAACCGCAATAGATATCCATTTTTTTTTTTACAGAATATGTATTGTTACACCGGATTAAATTACAACGTCAAAAGCGCTCGGTACTTAGATGTTGCTTTTTTGCATAACTTTTTGTACTTGAGTAATTAAAAATATACGAGGTGGTAAGGAACCCTCAGTGCGCGAGCGATTTTCTGTGGTTTCATTCTTCTGTTCTTTGCAAAGGAACCGTTATATTTTCAGAGAATAAAAAGTATTACCTCTTCCACATTTTAATACTCTGTCCAGAAGACTATTCTTGAGATAAAAGGATGGACCAAAAATAAACTTTGCATTACTAACATTGGTGTGATGATCAGATTTCTAGTCAAGTCTTAGTAATCAATCTTAACTGATTTTGCACCAGCACAGCTGCTCTTGACTCCACTGCACTTCAATCTAGCTTGAAATAAGTTCTATAATTTGATCTAGAGTCACGTTCAATAGAAGCTATCGTATCAAGCGAGTCTTCTGAGATTAGTTCTACCAACTGATTTTACTTTAAAATGTTACTTTTTCCCGTGATTTTCTACGATATTATGCCAAACCTTGAGCTCAACAGAAAACGTTCAAATGTTATTCAGAGTTAATCCATAAATCTAGCTGGGTAAATAACTTCGTAGTTGCAGTGCCGTAAATAGGGCTGTGCCAGCGGTGCCCAGGGACAGGGCGCAGACTCTGGAGGGGCGCAGAAATGACCACACCAGGACCAAGTTTTTGGAGTTTACTCCTTAAGAAACGATTTGAGTTATAAGGCCCGGTACGGAAATTTTATGAGGAGTAAAATCAAGTGTAACACGAAAAGTTGAGGCGTTACGTAGAAAGAGACAAACATATATATCTGTAGGATTGAACGTGTAAAAGAATGAGATGGAATACATGTGTTACGCGCCTTCGCGCAACACATGTATTCCATCTCATTCTTCTGCTGCCGAGTAAACTCCAATCGTGCGTCGTAGCTGACACACACACACTTTTTTTTCAAGAACGCAGTTATAGAAGCTCGCACCGGGCGCATAAAAGGCTAGTTACGGCACTGCGTAGTTGATACACTTATATATGGATAATAATACACTTCGCCAGGTATGTGATACAATATTTTACTTTAATAAATAGACATAATACTAGACAAGTTATATTTATTACTAGAAAAGGTATTACACTGTTTTAAACTGTCACGGTTGTTCACTACAATATAATATTGGGAGCTCCTTCCACAACCTTACCACGGTAAATATCCCGTAAATAAACATATACTCGTAACTGTAGAAAAGGTACGAGTATTCTTTGCATAAAATTGTTTTTAAAGTAAACGCACGAGAAGATGAAATGCATCGTCAATTTAAAACCCAAAATGTTTTGATTTGTTCAATATTGTAAGTGCTCAGAATAAAAATAACTATTGTGAAATGTCTATAACAGACGAGTTACTCGTAGTCAACAAGACCCACCATATTGTAGTTCTTACAGAACTGTATCTACCAAAAGTAATGTAATGCTTGTTTAAATAGTTTGTCTAGCTAAAATACTCGTATAGTTGGAATATTTGTGGAGTTAAAGTAGCAAAAAACTCAAACTTGCGAGTGCTAACACCACTAAAACTTGCAGAATCTAGCTTACCGTAATATTTAAATAGTGAATTTCAAATATCTGAGTAGCAATGAACTGTTCAGGAATGTGAAGTTTGCTACAAGCGGCAAGTGCCTAGCTTTATTTGTATAAAAATAGAGCAGCGAAGTGCGAGTTGGGCTTCTTGAGGGTTCAGTACTACCACACCCATTTTTAGCTGCTAAAGTACAAAAAAGTTGTGCAAAAAGACAAAATCACGCCTAGGCGGTGGGATCTGCGTTTGCTGGATGGGTATTGAAGTGCCGACCGCGCCCAACTTGATTGAACAGAATTGGTGATGAACAGAAGTTTGCCACCAACTCGCACTTGTCCATAATTTATTACTTGTTGTTTTACTTTAGAGTGTGTACTACAATCGTGGAATGTTTGACACTTGTAAATATTACCGTTTTTACATTAGAGCAAATACGAAAATACGTTTTGAAAAAAAAAAAATATTATTGTATCCGACCCTTCAGTTTTAAGTCTTTGACTTCATTTTTCTTGTTTAGTTAATTCGCCGTAACATTACATATTCTGTGAAAATTTCAACTGGCTGTCTATTACGATTCGAAAGATACAGCTATTAAAAAGTAGAACGGACAGACAGACAGCGTAGGCTTAGTAATAGTCTCGTATATACCCTTTGGATATGGAACCCTTCAAAATGAACGTGAGATTTTGTTAGATAAAGTAGATTTTGATAACATAAAACATCATTGCATTTTTTCCTAAACTTGTGTATTCATCATCATCGGCCAGAAGACGTCCACTGCTGAACATAGGCCTCCCCCTTTAACCTCCACACTGAACGACATCCTGCCATCTGCATCCAATGGATGCCCGCGACTCTCACAATGTCGTCGGACTAAACTTGTGTATTATCGAATGTTAGTTTTTAATAACGGTGGAAAATTATTTATTAATCTCGAATGATGATGTTTTTTTTCATGTTGCTTCCAAAAATCCATAGAATCTTTATTTTATGATACTGAGTAATGAGACGAGCGAAGTCGCTCGCCTGATGGCTATTCACGCTTGCCCATAACAGCTCAACGCCACTCAGAATTTTGAACTTCAACAGTTCAAAACCCTGCATGGCAATGCACTGCGCTCGTCACCCTGTAATTTCGCTGGAAACATTGCCCTTCAATCCGGAACACAGTAGTGTTTGCACACTACTGCTTGGCGGTTGAATAACTGGCAAAGGTGTGGTACTTCCCCGGGCATATATTATAGTATCTTTAGTATAGTCTCCACCAATTTACTAGGGCATGACTTACTTTGCTTCACTCTGACGGTGACTAGACTTGTATGATGATTATCTAGTAAAAAGACGAACATAGTACCTCCTCCTTTTTTGAAGTCGGTAATAATAAAACATTGGCAAAAATGCACAAGACATACGAAGTCAAAATCGTTCCATTATGAAAGAAAAAGTAAAAAATTCATAGTGTTATTTAAACTCTAGAAACTTGCTTACAAAATCGAAACTCTCTTCAAATTCACTTCTGTAGTTCTTGGTAGTCCAAGCTTCACATTCGAGGTTACGTTTGACGAGGCAGCTTCTAAACGGACTTGGTTTGAATACTAAAGTGTACCGTTTGAGATACGAATGCAATTTGGCAACGAAATTGAAGGAAAAAGCCAAAGCCAAAGTGAATGCAGTCTTAGACGACAGCACTGTAATCATTATTTTATAAGAGAATTTATCTTTCAACTGAGATCAGCCAATAAATATAATAAATATTCGGGACATTTTTGCATTACACGGTCAACTGACCCCAAACTAAGCAAAGCTTGTACTATGGCTGCCAGAGACTGATGTACGTACATATATTTTTATACATACTTGAATATATACACCCAGGTATAGAATAAACATAAAATAATTATGTTCATCACATGAATGTTTGTCCTAGGTTGGAGTCGAACCCATGCCTCCAAGCGCAGAAGGCAGGTTCACTACCAACTGAGCCACCGGGCACTCAAATAAATGTCAATAAATTTTCCATACCTTCTGTTTACAAGGGTTGTATGTGAGTACATATTTACTAAGAAATCTCTTTGTCTGTTAATTTATATTTATTTGTCTTTCTGTTTCTATTTGCATGACTAAATGAATTTTGTGAGAGGAAGTTCAAATACTACCTGTATTTGAACTTGCTCTCACAAACTTGTTGTTTAAACATTATAACAAATCATCATCATAGGTATCATGTTCCCTTTTTTATGATACTGGGTGACGAGACGAGCGAAGTCACTCACCTGATGGCTCTTCACGCTTGCCCATAACAGCTCAACGCCACTCAGAATTATGAACTTCAACAGTTCAAAACCCTGGATGGCAATGCACTGCGCTCGTCACCCAGAGATATAAAAACTGTTAAGTAAGAACCTTACTCTTAGACATACCGGTTTTCTCGTGATGTTTTCCTTCACCGTTTTTGAGCAATGGCATCGAAACTGCATATAATTGACTTAAGTATCTACTAAATAAGTCATAAGTGCAGGGCCTAGGATCGAATCGAGTACGGGCAGATTGTAAAGCGCACATGCTATCGATTGATCACCATCACTTTTTATAAAAATTGCAATGTTTAATTCAGATAAATACAGATACTATTTTTAGACGTTATACTATATCAGATGTCTTTGAGCAGCTCTCAAAATCCTTGACCCAGTCTATCAACTAACTTAGCCATTTACGACCTCACTTTAAAAGTTAATCTATGCTTAAAACTTTACTGCTCTTCAATTTTTAACTGACGGAAATTGTCACGCGCAAAAATGAGACAAAGCTTACGTAAGATTTAAAAGATATGAAAATGTTTTTTCAATCAGTGATTCTATTCCTATTATTTTCCTTTCTTGCGATGTCAAGTATAATAACTGGACGTGTCTAGAGGGTATTTGGTAGGGTTCCGTATCAAAAGCCATATAATTATAGTGGTCAAATATATTCACATCACATCATCAGCCAATTAACGTCCACTGTTGGACAAGGCCTCCCTCATAGAGAGGGGTGTTGCCATAATCCCCACGCTTGGCAGGCGGCTTGGGGATCGAATATATTCATCACGGTTATTATTGTTATTATATTGGTGTTTATAGAAAAATTCGAACGAACGGAGCTCTGTGAAATTAGCCAAAGTTCCTTTCATCCCGACATAACATATACTTTTTATGGTTTATTCAAAAAATAAACTATACTTAAGAAACATTCTTTGTTAAGATCAAAAAAGATCAATGACTTTTGAGTAAGAACATCTTGAATTTATTATAATATTATCACTATTACTCAAAAAGTCGTTGTCACAAAATATTCATAATTTTAAATATAAGGTTTTAAATATGACCTACCAGCATGGTAAGTAACTAGTTTCTATGTATAATAATTAAAAAACGCAAGGAGGAGGACCAAAACTTGATAAAGAACTAATATAATTATACAAATGTAACCTTACCTTTATTTTACCTATTTAATCTTTTACCTATTTTCCACATGTACCATACCCACCTCTGAAGAGCAAAAATCCATTTTTAAGCTTTTAAAATTAAGATCTGCACTAAAACAGTAATTTTGCAAAGTTGTATGCATATATCTTATTAAATAATAAAGTTAGAAGGTTCTAAAGAACTACGACGGAAAGACAAACAGATAGACAGACGGACAGACGTAACGAATTTATAAGGGTTCCTTATAGTATTACGGAACTCTCGAAATAATGTAGTCGTGAGCAAATTACACAATAATATATTATGACTGTCGTCACTTATATGTATATAACTACTAGCCGCCCGCCCCGGCTTCGCACGGGTGTAAGCTCGGCTTTTGGGCTCGCTACAAAATATAATATAGCCTATGTCACCCGGGGATAGTGTAGCTTCCCAACAGTGAAAGAATTTTTAAAATCGGTTCAGTTGTTTTTGTGTTATTTCGTTACAAACATCCTAAAATCTAAAAATACAAATCTTTCCTCTTTATAATTAATATTAGTATAGATATAATTTTGTGTATCACATTAACATCAAAACTCCACACAAAGTCACCATTGTTAATTTTACAAACAACAATAAGTGATGTCTCGTAGCATTCCTAGTTAACACACGACAATAATAATTAAAGTTTATTGCACGTGTATGTGTGAATTTACCATACATATTGTGTTGTGAGAGAATATCGTCTTACAAATAGGGTTTTCAAGAACATACATCAAGTTGCCATCTTGAATAATTGAGGCGGCATGGGGATGAAATGAAAGGCATTGGCCTTGAAACTTGTGAACATTTAAACCAACTACTCTGGAACGTTTTGTAATTTTGAACTCGATTTATGTAAAATGACGTACCTTATTCCAAAGACGATAAGAATAATTCGTTAAAACTCATCATCATCATCAGAGGACGTCCACTGCTGAACATAGACCTCCCCCTTGAACCTCCACACTGAACAACATCCTGCGATCTGCATCCACTGGATGCCCGCGACTCTCACAATGTCGTCGGTCCATCTAGTGGGAGGCCTACCTACTTTGCGTCTTCCGATTCGTGGTCTCCACTCAAGAACCTTTCTTCTCCATCGGTTATCAGTTCTTCTGGCGATGTGGCCTGCCCATTGCCTATTCAACTTGCAGATTTTAATAGCTATGTCGGTGCCTCTGGTTCTTTGGCGAATATCTACGTTCCGGATTTTATCGCGCAAAGAAATTCCGAGCATAGCTCTCTCCATTGCCCGTTGTGTGACTCTGAGTTTTTCCAAAAGACTAATAAGGCTAGAAACGAATTTTTATAATTTTCACGAAAGTAAATTGATTAATGTTTTGCAGACTTAAAAGTGCCCAAATTTTCAGCGTGATATTTTTTTTTTTTTACAGTGGACTTGATTTATGCGTTTGATCCTATCTAACCTATTCACAAATGTAGGTTATTTGAAATTGGAGTTCTGAATTTCGCACCCCACAACTAGTATAGTCTTAACTCAAAATAAACGATTTCGAGATATCGCGATTTGAATATTTAAAAAATCATACTGTCTGTAATATCCATTATCGTGCCCAAACTTAAATGACAGTTTAAGGGTATGTTATCTGGCTTTATTTATTTTCTATTCTAACGAGAATTAAATGAATATCTTTAGAGTTATGAATATTTTTTCATTAACACTTTGAGTAACGACTATATTGCCTGCTTGTAGAAATCCAATTTTGAAATAGGACTTAATTACTTGTTTTTTTTGTTAAACTCTTTTGCATATTGATGGTATTAAATTGGTTTGAGACTTTATTGATGAATTTTTGCTGTTCATATTCTTCTTATTTATTGAGTAATAACTCCAAAGTACCAATCATCATCATCATCATCAGCCATATGGCATGCACTGCTGAACATAGGCCTCCCCCTTTAACTTCCACACTGAACGACAACCTGCCATCTGCATCCACTGGATGCCCGCGACTCTCACGATGTCGTCGGTCCATCTAGTGGGAGGCCTACCTACACTGCGTCTTCCGGTTCGTGGTCTCCACTTAATTACCTTTCTTCCCCATCGGTTATCGGTTCTTCGAGCGATGTGGCCTGCCCATTGCCACTTCAACTTGCAAATTTTTACAGCTACGTCGACGACTCTGGTTCTTTGGCGAATATCCACGTTTCGGATTCTATCGCGCAAAGAAACTCCAAGCATACCTCTCTCCATTGCCCGTTGTGTGACTCTGAGTTTCTCCAAAAGGCCAACAGTTAAGGACCACGTCTCAGTACCATTTATGTCATCACTGGCAACACACATTGGTCAAAGACCCTTGTCTTTAGGCACTGTGCTATCTTGGACGAGAAGATTTCACGCAATTTCCCGAACGCTGCCCATCCGAGTTGGATTCTTCGGGCGACCTCTTTGCCTAAGTTGGACTTACCTAACTGAACAATCTGTCCAAGATAGGTGTAATGGTCAACAACTTCGAGAGTATCGTTCCCAACAACTACCGGTACGGGTACAACATGGACATTGGACATGATTATTGTCTTATCCGTGTTCATTTTAAGACCCACCTGTTGGGAAAGGCTGCTGAGGTCACTGAGCATTGTATGTAGGTCCTCCAGTGACTCTGCCATGATAACTAAATCATCGGTAAAACGAAGGTGAGTGCTGTATTCGCCATTAATGTTGATGCCCAATCCGTTCCATTCCAAAAGCTTGAAAACGTCCTCCAATGCGTTCGTGAACAGTTTTGGAGAGGTAACATCTCCCTGTCTCATGCCTTTCTGCAATTGGATTCCGTGCTCTCGTCCTGTAATCGGATGGACATGGTGGCGTTTCTATACAAACACTTCAGTACTTCGATATAAGTACTTATAGTCGATATGACAATGCTGGAGGGACTGCAATACTGCCCAGTCTCGATTGAATCGAAGGCTTTTTAATAGTCCACGAACGCTAGGCATAATGGCTGATTATACTCCTCAGTCTTCTGTATAATCTGGCGGAGCGTGTGTATGTGGTCTATGGTGCTCCAGCCTTTACGGAAACCGGCTTGTTCGAGAGGCTGGAAGTCATCAAACCTGTTTTCGAGACGGTTTGTAATGACTCTGGAGAACAACTTGTACACATGGCTCAGGAGTGAGATGGGTCTATAATTCTTCAATAAGGTGTTGTCACCTTTTTTGAAGAAGAGCACCACCACACTCCTTTTCCATGCTACAGGCGTAGTACCTTCGAGTATGACGGAATTAAACAACTTCTGGAGGACTAAAAGTACCGGTTTTCCACCTGCTCTCAGTAGTTCTGTCGTGATTCCGTCATCACCCGGCGCCTTGTTGTTCTTAAACTGTTTCAGAGCCATTCTAATCTCGTACAAGCTGATGTCTGGAATGTCCTCAGTGTAATGTCGGGTCAGTTTAGCTCTCTTGTCCTGAGCTGTACTGACAATGGGCTGTCGTGTCGAGGTGTACAACTGTCCGTAAAACCTCTCGAGCTCTCTCAGAATCTCCGGCTTTGATGAAATGATACTGCCATCCTCGATCTTCAGTTTCGTCATTTGGCTTTTTCCAATAGACGAATTCTTTGCGAATTTTTTCGAGCCTTGGTTCCGCTCAATTGCGTCCCTAATACATTTTGTATTATAGGAACGCAGATCGTGTCGCACCGATTCCGAGATTCGTCTATTAAGTTTGCCTTATTCCGTAGTAAAGTACCAATAACTCAATACAATAATATTAGGTTTTTGGCACATTAATAATTACAATACTTAGGAACATAATCAATATCTCGTAATAACAAGAAGAATATCTTATCTATATCTTCTTGAGGTGTAAAAATAATAATTTCCTAATAATAATATTGCAAGTTTATGTTTTTTTTATTTATGCTAGTTTATTTATATCTCTTCATTGCGATTTTGGCCTGCAATGTTTCTGTAAACAAATGTATTTTAGCAAACATGAACAATTAATACAGTTGCATTTATAAATAAACAATACCACGAGAACCTCACAGGATACTCTGAACTGGTCATAAAGTATTAACTCAAAAAAACTGACGGCATTATAGTCTTAAGTCAAATCATTTTTCATTATAATCAGAAATAATAAATTATTGTCAAGCAATATAGTCTTAACTTGTAATAAAACCTAATTGACTTATTTTATGTCCAGGCAAAAAAGTCGCATGTTAGAAATGGATCTATATAGACTACTCACCTGCAACGTTTTTGTATCCGATGCTAACACACAATGTCTTATTTTCAAATGTGACAGGTTACATACGTCAGCCGTATGCGTTTGTTGAGTTGCGACCGATTAGGTGAAGATGAGACGGTGCTACTTGGTAAAAGAATGAACGTATTGAATAGTCAAAAAAGAGTTTTTGTGCCATCTTTCAGTGATAATCGGAGGTATAAATGTAACGGTCTTACCAGTTTGTAGAGAAAAAAATCTACTTTTTGATGGCATACTTAACTCAAAAATGCAAAATTTTGAGTTAAGACTATATTAGTTGTGACGTGCGATTTCTTTAAACGTAGTAGGTACAATTAATCATTAGGTTTTTTTAAAATAGGATAAGTGACAAACAAGCAACAGGCTACCTGATGGTAAGTGGTCACCGCTGCTTATAGGCACGTACAATACCCGAGGCATTGTTAATTAATATTTTTTGCTTTAGGTTATATTAAATTGAATCATTAAAAAAGATTATTAAGTTACAGTTTAATTTTCTCTTTTATGTAATCAATTTTTTTTCAGGTTAAGCAAAATTAGCCTCATTAACAAATTTCTTTGGAGTAAATTAATTAATCCCAAATTCCTGTATAAGCGGGAATAGACTAGAGATTCATCAAAACCAGTTATAAGATGAACTTCAGCAAAGTAAACCCTGATTTAATTAACTACGTAGTAGGTATAGTCATTATGTCAATTGACATTACCTACCCAAAACTCTATATTTCCAAAAAATCATAATATTATCTAAATTATAGTAATAACTTGTGTTACTGAAATTGTGGTTTTAGAAATATATAAACTCTTTTAATAAACGCGATTCACGGTTCTGAAATAGCAATACGTGGACTTTGACGAACATATTTATAATAATTATCTAAATATTTTAGTCGTATCTCCGCCATTTTTCCCCTTTCTACATCAACCACTATTTACCTACAACGTCTAATCTTATTTTATAAGAATGCAAAAACTTATAAGTGTGCAACAATGTTTCTTTCCACTTTGTTTTAGCTAAACAAAACTACACTTTTTTCATCAAAATTACTGTTTCGTAAGTACTTTCGTGGTTTTCTCTCAGAAAATGTACTTGGAAAATGGTTTTTGCTAATGATTTAAGATGGCGGGTAAATTGAGTTCACAGCTAGTTTATATTTTGTGCTATCTAATGTGTTTGATGTTAACAGACTTTGCTTGTGCTCGGCACAAATCACCGGTTCTGATGTCGCTGTAGAGAGTTTTCCAACGACGTGACGATGTTGGAGCTATATCTAGCTCCAAGTACTTATCTATATGTACCTGTTGGTATACTTTGCTGGTCCCAGTTCATGGCGAAAGCAGACTAGCGATTTTGAGCATCGGCGATTTTGCGACGGCATTGATACTGTATCGCATTTTGGCGACTTGCTCCGTTCGATCGCGGTAACCAAATCGCACGTTTTAACGACAGCATTGGTTCTGCATCGCGTTTTGGTGATTGTTTTCGATCCTAGTATAATAATTGCACGTTTTAGCGATTGTATCGCTATTGTATTATAATATAATTATGTAATGAAACAGCAGATAATTGGACGTAACCAAAACTATCTTCGGCGCGATTGATACTCTTGCTTGCTTTTTCAATAAAGCGAGAAGCAGTGCAGCTTTATCAGAATTCTTGGTAAAGGCCTCAGTTGCTTTGACTGGCATTCGAATGTGTTTGGAGTGTAACGTTCAGTCACAAAGAGCGTCCAAAAAGTGTTTTGATCGCTGCGGATGGAAATTTTATGTGTGTGCCTAGGAGTTTCGGACGCAGAATCAAGCTTCCGATAAGAGATTAAATCGCCGATCACCGATGCTAAAAGTAGCCAGTCTGCCTTGGCGCTAAATACGGTGGAAAGCGACATGGTAGCAGTGAAAGTGATGCTGTATAGACGAATAGCTACACCGCGGTTTCACTCGTAGATCAATTGTATCTTATTTAGGGTATATTAAGGGGCAGAATTGAAGAAAAAAATATCACTATAGGAGGATAAAAATAAAACGATTGAGCATTACAAATATTTAGAATAACATTGCGAATAGTATTAAGCAATGTTCTGTTAATATTTTAATGAATAGGGGAGGAGATACTATAGTAGAAGTTGTTCTTAATGGTAGCTACAATGATCTCCTTTTGGCTTAGTACAGGGTATATGCGTAACCCTGGATACTATACATAATATAATATAACCTCAGTGCATTCATCTCTTTTTAGAGGAAAAACGTAATTGCATATTGAAACATATGTATATAAATATATAGTACGCACGTATCTACAAGATATTGAAGGTCACAAAAATTGGACACCAATTACTTTTGGAAAGGTCGAGACCTTATATCCAATGTTCGTCGAAGCGTGTTCTTCAAATAATATACACATTAAATACCATGTTTGATACAGGGGATTTAAACGTACAATTAGAGAGTTATATTGACTACAATCTATTTGCTATTGTGAGAATGGAGCGGTGAACCGAAATTGCTTTTATCAGTGAATTTATGTACGAAATTATGATTATTTTAGAGAATAATATTATCATAATAGAAGGTAGTAGAATTTAAAGCTATTGTTAAGCATGTATGGAAGGGTTCCATAACCAAAGCCATATAATTGTGGTAACAAATTCATAGTTCAGAAATTGATGATTTCAGAAAAATCAAACGTACGACGCTCGGTGGACTTAGCTCATAATAATAAATTTATATTTCTTAGTTTCTCATCCTATAGATTTATTATCCTATTCACAAAATGTTCACCTCAATAGCCAAGTTTTTTTTATCCGATACTGTACAATAGTTTTATATTCCTTTTTATACATATTCCATAATTGCATGCATGACGAATCTCACAATGTCGTCGGTCCATCTAGTGGAAGGCCTACCTACGCTGCGTCTTCCGGTTCGTGGTCTCCACTCAAAAACCTTTCTTCCCCATCAGTTGTCGGTTCTTCGAGCGATATGGCCTACCCAACTTGCAAACGCCCCCATCTTCAATTTGTAGATCCATGAATGTTATTGAATAAATAATTAACTTGCATACATAACTATACTTATATAATTATTTACAGGATTTTTACCGTGGTAAGGTTGTGGCAGGAGCTCCTTCCACAACTTTACCACGTTAAATATCCCGTAAATAATCATATAACTGTTGTGACCAACCGTGATAGTTTAAAACAGTGTTATACCTACCTTTTTTTATGATACTTGGTGACGAGACGAGCGAAGTCGCTCGCCTGATGGCTCTTCACGCTTGCCCATAACAGCTCAACGCCACTCAGAATTTTGAACTTCAACAGTTCAAAACCCTGGATGGCAATGCACTGCGCTCGTCACCCCGAGATATAAGATGTCAAATCTCTGTGTGCCCTGTAATTTTACTGGAAACATTGCCCTTCAATCCGGAACACAGTAGTGTTTGCACAGTACTGCTTGGCGATTGAATAACTGGCAATAGTGTGGTACTTCCCCAGGCAGACCCCTGCAAGAGTCCTACCACTACAAACAAAAACTACCTATGTTTTTTATGGTTTAGCCAAATAGAAAACTACTTTGCAAACATTCTTTATTAAGATAAGTTTACGAAAAGGTCTAGGTCTCAGGTAGGCAAAATAAGGTATGGTAATTGTTAAATTAAATATGTATTTGTTTTTAAAAGCTTTTGTCTTGCCCTGTTAGTGTAGGACAAATCTTTCAACTGAATTCTAGACCCGTTATCATCAACCGATTGAGTTGAAATTAGGCATACATAATGTAAGTTTAGTGACAATGCAATATTATTAAATAAACAAAATACTAGCTAAAACTAACACTAAATAAACAGTTAGACTGTCCAAAGACCGTTGAAGATCTAAAGATGCAATATTATTGGACCATCGAGCTAGTCTAATGATGGAGATAGAGGTGGTCATAGGAACTCCTAAACGAAACGACTGTGACGTCATCTGGTCGAGTATGGATTGGTTGGATTTGTCTTCCCAAGCACTTTGGTCCTAGATGATAACCAGGGTCCTGATGATGGAGACATAGTGGTGGTCATATATACCTGCTTGATATGGGTATCAAATGAAAGGGTTTGCTAAGAAGAATACGAAAAGTAAGTTTTAAAATATTATAATATGATTATTGTACCCCCGTTTTAATATACTGTCTATTCAGAACCTTGTTTTCAGATACTACCTACATGTATTCTACCTTAATCATAAAATTTTATTCTAATTTTATTTATTTACCTAATGTCGTCGAGTCAACGTAATTTTTTTTATTATTAATAATTTATTTATATTACCTTGTTCTTTCTTGTCGGTAGAAAGGAAAAATAAGGAACGCAAATCGTCAAATTGACGATCTATTTGATTTTTTACGTTACTTGTTCCTTCTTGTCGGAATGTAGGTAAAATAGGAATTAGCAATTGTTAAATTGAAGATTTTTTGGATTTTTACCTTAATCGTTCTTTCTTGCAGGTAGATAGGAAACATAAGGAATGGAAATTAATTAAATTGAAAATCTATTTGAATATTTTCAGGGTGTCGAACTCAATCAACGATACATTCAATTGTTCCGGTCTTTCCACACCAATGAGTATGGAAGGAACGTGCTCAATTCATTTTGATTTAACCTTTCCTTAACCCTTCGATTGGTGTCAATGTACTTGGTACTTTAAAAGACCGCATACTGGTTGAAAAGGTTAGAGATTTCTCCCCTTTACATTTTGTTAATGTCAATGTAATTAAAGTTTACAGCTAACAGATAAAATCATTTAGTACTCTTACTAATTACACAAGATTAAGCATTTTATATTTATTAAATAGTAGTGCGGCTCCACGAATTTGGACCCAATGTAAGATATAATTATGGATAGCTGATTTGAATCACTACAAGCAATTTTATTGCCTTTATGATTGATAAAAAACCTTATAATAATTCGCCTTAAAAAGGGGACGGAGAAGAGAAGAGGGAGGATGCGTGGTTTTTTTATTTTAAATGAGGGGAGGTTTTGGGTTAAAGTGATTTTGTTTGGGGGCAAGAATTGGTACCTCTATAATGGCAGGTTAAAATATCTTCCGAATACAAAATTGATGGTAACTAGGTTACGGATTTTGTGGCGATTCTTTCTATCATTTCGAACCTAGCTCACTCAAACCCGGGTGCCCTGTGTCGGACTCCAGCTGGGCTCCTGCAAGAAGCTCTTATGGTCAGCCCTTAATGTCGCTTTATTTATTTATTTATTTAAGGACAAATGCTTGCTGCGCTAACAGCGAACCCAACACGCACAGCAAGCCAACATTAAATAATTGTTTTCTGCTACGCAGAACAGATAAAGTTATGTGACAATAGTACAATGAATTATACAAAATATATTAGGCATATCATTTTACATTAGGTATTGTCACTTAAGAAAATTACACATACATCCATCATAATGTTAAATTTAGCGTTAAAAATATCCACATCTGGACACTGATCAATCAGATCGTTAACTTCGTTTCGTTATCTTTGCCACTCGGCCTTCGTTTCGCTACGGAGGTCACCGGCTCGCTCATTCAGGTATAAAGTGTAGCAATGGAATGACTGACTAGCCATAGAAAAAGCAGTGGATAACTCTATAACTAGATAATTTTTACTCTGTGGTATAAATAAAAAATTAAATTAATTTTTTGCACACATCTGACCCCAAACTAAACAAAGCTTGTACTATGGCTGCCAGATACATATATATTTTTAAATACAAACTTAAATAGGTATGAACACTCAGATATAGAACAAACACAAAAATGTTCATATATATACTTGTTTTGTGTTATGTGTACTTGTGTGTATTTGTTCCGTTGTGTTGTGTATTTGTGTGTTGTCTTAATAACGGCACTTGAGTGCAGAACGCTTAAATAACAAGGCCTAAAATTATTGTTGTTGCACCAATAGATTTCCAATTTACAAGCTAGTAGAATAGATGGGGTTTAACAAAGTTTTGCGTGCACATTGTTGAATGACGGGCACGCTACTTGATTGACGGCCTTTGTTCCGACTAACTCTTCATTTCAATTTTGGAAGTGAAAACTTGTTTAAGTGAGCACTTTATTTTGAGACTGAGCCGTCACGTTCGGCTATGTAACGCTCGTTCGGATAAAGTCGGCTCGAGTTGATAGACAAGAGATATAATCAACCTTGATGAAGTTTTCACTTCTATCGTATGGTCTTAAGGTTGATTAAGGGTCTTAAACGTATCAAATAAAAGAGCTTGAAGAGTAGGAAATGACAGAGCAGCATTACTCTAAATTCAATATGGCCGCTGCTCCAAAACGGTGGTTTACATTTTCTTTGACATGGCTAAAACTTTTTTTTATTAAGTATTATATACTTTTTATGTTTACCTTTTTCTTTATTCCTCGTATCTTGGGCAAAGGTAATAGAAAAAGGTACAGAGTGAAAATGTTAGTATAATATTCTATTCTTAATACTTATATATATATATTTATTGTAAAAACATTTCAGAATTATTACAAGGAAAACGTAGCAAACGCAAAACATTTAAAATATTACCCTAAAAGGGTTTGAGTGGGCGACATATTCTCGGAAACATGGATAAAAACGATTTTCCATTTTTTGGACATGTTCCGTTTTGCGGACGACCTTTAAAAGGTCTGAATGAAAGCGAAAAATTACACCTTCCGGCGGTTCGAGGGAACCAAGGATGGATGGTACTAGAGGAGGGAACAAACATGGATGACAACTGCGAGCGTAGTATCATGGAGACTAAATCTATTCTGTGATCGGGTCCTTTCTCTTCATTTCACTTTTCTTTGGAGTCAATATATTGGTAAAGTGCAGACATCTGTTACAGTCATAGCAAGGACGTGTTCAGAAGGATCACAAATGAATATTAAGGGGCATGTTCCCGTCTGCAGCTCTCTCCCTCGTATATTTTTACATTATTAAAGATATAAAATCAGTGAGTGTGAATTTCCAGAACCTGAAAAACACATGTTTTGGTGTCTATCGTAGCATTAAAAACAAAGAAACTGTCAATTTGATATATTTAAATTTGACGGAGTAATATGGTAATAAGAAAAAAAACACTTGTTACCATATTACTCCGTCAAATTCAAATAAATCAAATTGTTAATATCTTTGTTTTTAATGTCACGATAGACAACAAAGCATGTTTTTTTTCAGGTTTTGGAAATTCACACACTGATTTATATCTTTAATAATGTGAATATGTACAAACGAGAAGCTGTTGACAAGAACAGGCCCCTTAAGAGTCTGAATGCTTTGTGGATCTTCAATATCTTGCTCGCGCATTTCAACATTTTAGAAGATATATAATGATTGAAAAGCTATTAGCTATCACGGTTGTTCACTACAGTTATATGATTACTAACGGGATATTTATCGTAATAAAGTGAGTGTGTATTATTGATACTTAAGCCCGTTGCAGACGTAGAGCAGTAAATTTGCGCGAGTGCTACGCATTTTTTTTTTGAAAGGCCACATAACTGGAAATATATTATAAACTATCTTAAAAATCAACAAAAATCCTTAATATCTAACTAAATGTAATATTTTTCTTATGCCCGTTGCATCATCTGCAAAAGGTTCTAGTTCCAGTAATAACCGAAGGAAAAGAAAGAGGGGAAAGAGGAAGCGCGTAGAAATAGGGTGGACCGTTTTGTCTGCACCTATCTTGGAACCTTTCGACCAACACCTGCAACCGCATTTCTTCAGTCTTCCCGTGAACATGATGCATGTAACTGCGCCGAAATATCGGGAGCTACATCCACAACCCTATCACGGTTAATATCCCGTTAATAATCATATAATTACTGTAGTGAACATCCGCGATTGTATAAAAAAGTGTTTCATTCTTTCTATTCAATCCTTTAATGTTCAAGAATATTTCATTAATACCTTACTTACGTTATATAAGAAATAGTAATTATTTAGTAATTAAAATTAATTTTGATTTAACGGAAAAGACTGTTCCGTAAATTTCTATACAAACTGATTACTGTGACCTTTTTCTAAGCCGGAACAGATTTGTGAAACCCCAATTGGGCCCAATCTTCCGAGAACCGAAGCTTTTGAACCGCCCGCACGAGACTGCGCCCGACAGTTTTCACGGACAAATAACCAACCCATTTAGTTTTGGTAATTGATAGTGATTTTCTTGTATGACTTAACCGCGGGGAAATCTGTGAGCTGAATAACACTAAACTCTGTTTTTGAAGTGAAAACTTCTATAGGCGCGTTGAGGACTTTCTGGGTGAACAAAAATCATGGAACTTGTGTCCATCGTCACGCTGTACCGTGTATTTTAAACAGCGCCATCTCTTGTTGAATAGGTGAATTACTACTTAAGTTATCACTTGTGACGTGCAGTCCTATATTTCACACTTCAGTAATTTATTATTGCAGGCTCTAGAATACTAACTAAATGTTTACTCAACATCACACATCACATCATCAGCCAATTAACGTCCACTGTTGGACAAAGGCCTCCCTCATAGGGGTGTTGCCATAATCCCCACGCTTGGCAGGCGGCTTGGGGATCGCAGTACGTTCACCGTGTACTATTAGGACGCTGCTGCCCATCCTTCGGTGGTTCTGGTCGCAGTTTTAGGACATACCCGGGTCCGGGTCCGTGTGTTTACTCAACACTGAGTCCGATTTTAAACACCTAATTGTGCATGTATTATTAAATGCGTGTATAATTTACTTGTGTTTTGTGCAAATATGTTTTCGTTATGGATATATTTAATACTAGGCTTGCGTTTGGCTGCCAACTCGCCTGATATTAAGCGATGATGCGGTCTACCCTAGTTCACGCAGCTGTAGTACTAGTCCGCGTCTTTGCTTAAAATCAGGCATGACGTGAACTAATGCAAGTATATAATAAACTCAATTTTTCAACATGACCAAATCTTTATATATAAAAATGAAACCCTATTTGGTCACGCTATAACTTGAAAACGGCTCTACCGATTTCATGCATCTTTTTTTTAAACATTTTCTAATACTTTGTAGAAGGTCCTTACATATAAAAACAGCTGGACTGATTTGGATGAAATTTTGTGTCCCTGGAACGGGTCGTAGTAGCGAGGCCGAAGGCCGAGCTTACACCCGTGCGAAGTCGGGGCGGATCGCAAGTTATTGATACAAAAACCTTTTCTTTACCGCGCCTTGAAAAAGACGCCAAATGCGGTTGAAACTATAGTCGCAGTAACCGGCTTAATCTTACGTGAGTAATTTCCGTGTAATATAAATAAAATACGTCACTTAGCTAACCATGCATTGTGATATAAAAATTTTGAAATGCGTGAATGGATAGCCGTGCCTTAAACTCAAATAAGCACAATACATACATGATTATGAAGAAAATGTTATTACCACTTTGATTCCAAAAACGTTTTCAGTAAAACTACCTCTAACAATTTGGAATGCTAGGACTGGCTAAATAAATAAAATCCTTCCAAAGCGAGCCAGAATCTATTTGCAAGTGGAATATCTGGGATAACGGCTTTAGTACTGGATGTAGCCAGGAGTAGTAACAGGGAGAGGCGAAATTGTGGTTTACCATTTTACTGTCGGAAATCTAGAAGTTTGTTTGTAAAACGTAGTTGAAAATCCCCAGTGAAGCGATCTCAAAATGTAGTAATTTTACAAATAATCCATAATAGCATAGGAAAATATAAACCACAAAACTGATTCTTTGAAGAATCTAGTACATTCCCGCTTAAAGTGCAATAAGGAATTTTAACATCATCATCAGCCAGAAGACGTCCACTGCTAAACATAGGCCTCCCTCTTTAACCTCCACACTAACCGACAGCCTGCCATCTGCATCCACTGAACGCCCGCGACTCTCACAATGTCGTCGGTCCATCTAGTGGGAGGCCTACCTACGCTGCGTCTTCCGGTTCGCGGTCTCACATCATGAACCTTTCTTCCTCATCGGTTAAAAGTTCTTCGAGCAATTTGGCCTGCCCATTACTACTTACTACCATAATTTTCAGATAATGTTAATGTTAACTTTAAGCGACTCTGGTTCTTTGGTGAATCGGGATTCTACCACGCAAAGAAACTCCGAGCATAGCTCTCTTCATTGCCCACTGTGCGACTGAGTTACTTTGAGAATTTGGGATCAATAATTTTAGTTTAGCTCTAAAAAAATATATCAATAATTTATTTTTTTCCGAGCAGATTATAATTAATTTAATTGATTAATTTTTGTTTCAGGTTTGGTTAAATTGCCATCGTTGTCAATAAACTTATCATTTTAATTATGTAAATTATCTTACATCTCAAAAGATACACAACGTGGTTCGTTTAAAGTTTATATTGCACTGAAAGTATTAAGGAAATGATTTCTATTTTATTTTTATGGGTTAGAATTTAGAGTATGGAGCATAACGGTGGTTTAACTTCCTTCTCCTCGATGTAATTAGATGGAAAGGGGAAGTGCACCATTTGATCACTCCTTCCTGCCCTCCCTGTCCACAGTTCAACCCATTCTGCTATACAAACAATGGCCGACATACGCTTTAACTATTTACACAAGTGGGGCGGATTGGATCACTCAGTGTCACTGAAATGGTATTGTGTTTAAACAATACGATGAAATCCTGCGTTAATTAAAGCGTAATTTTACGCTATACAATAAATAATATGGGGTTAGAAGAATTTGGCTATTTAAAATATACATATTTCTCTAATATTTTGTTTTTGTTACAAAGCGAGATGGAGTTGCACGTGCGCACTCGCCTTGAAAAAGACCACCGAATGCAGTTGAAACTATAGCCGGAATAACTGGCTTAATCATACGTGAGTAATTCCCGTGTAATATAAGATATAAAATGTCTGAAAACTAAATTAGTTTCAAAACTGTTTTAATGATGAATTTCTAGTGTAATTCCGCTTCTACGTCGCTTTAAGTACAATAAGGAATTTGTGATAAATATTTGTTGATAATGTTAATTTTATTGAGTTTAATTTTGCCTAACCTGATATAAAATATTAATTACATAAATTGAAAATTAACGTAACCTGAAACAAAAATTAATTAATTCTGTCACATGAAATATGATAATACTAAATCTGAAAACAAAAATGTATTAATTCTGAAACATAAAATATATATATTAATTGAAATTACATGTATTTTAATTGAATTTAAAAAAGTAATAAATTATACCCGTTTCCTTAGTGCACTTTGTCGACACGTGTTTCGCCTCTTCACGAGGCATCCTCAGGACGTGTTGACTCGTCGAGCGCTCGAAATTCAATTAAATTACATGTAATTTCAATTAATATATATATTTTATGTTTCAGAATTAATACATTTTTGTTTTCAGATTTAGTATTATCATATTTCATGTGACAGAATTAATTAATTTTTGTTTCAGGTTACGTTAATTTTCAATTTATGTAATTAATATTTTATATCAGGTTAGGCAAAATTAAACTCAATAAAATTAACATTATCAACAAATATTTATCACAAATTCCTTATTGTACTTAAAGCGACGTAGAAGCGGAATTACACTAGAAATTCATCATTAAAACAGTTTTGAAAATGGACTTCCGCAAAGTAACGCCTGATTCAATCAACTATTTAAATTAGTTTCAATTCTCACTGGTAACGGTTTAATAGATTGGTAAAAAAAACTGCGACATTTTTGTATACACGATGATGATGTAAGTAGTTACGTACATATTTAATCATTTAACTTTACATATTTATAGTAAAGCAACCATCCGTAAGAACCGTTTTTGCAGAAAAACAATTTTCAGTACACTCAATCACAATTTATAATAGAATTAAAAATATTTACAAAATGTCACCTTATAAATGTAAAAAATGTATAATAACATAGCTAAAGAAACTTGATTATGAACAAACGGAGCACTTACTCAGTCATGACATAAACATAAACACGCTTATAAACTACCCCCTTTAAATTAAAAACTACATACTAACTACTTATAAACTGGTCACATAACAAACACGCACATTAACTACCAACTTAAAATTTACTACTACTAACTACATATTAAATATTTATATATACTATGTCTGTATAAATTTAATATAACAAACGAAAGAGCGGTCTCTCCTAACACAGGTTGTCAAAACTTAACAGGAGAGGCCAAACACTTGTAAATTAAGATAAATCAGACAAATAAAGAAATTTGAATTTGAAATATATATTTTTAAATACATACTTAAATAGATATTAACACTCAGATATAAAACAAACGCAAATGTTTGTCCTAAGTGGGAATCGAATCTTGGGGGCGTCCAAGCGCACAAGGTAGATTCACTGAAACCAACTGAGCCACCGGGTCGGGTTTAGTAGTTAGATATTAATTTGTCGTTTTTTTTGTTATTATTTTTTAATGTTACGAAGATGGATTTGAATGTTATTTAAGTTACTGAAATAAATAATACCAAACAAAAAATGTTTCTATAATAATATTTCACTAATATTTTATAATCTGCTTAAACATCGTCGTGCTGAATACTAATAATGACACAATGTAGGGTATTGTATAGAAAATAAATACCTAAGTATTTATAAGATTATGAATCCGCGACAAAGGCTCTATTATACCTAATTATAAACGCTTAGTTCAACCTTCAATCGAATGTATAACATATACCTATAAGTAAATCATGGTGAAAACATACGTAACATGGGCACAGTAACGTAATAATTATGCAATGCACACATACTTACATTTTAATGCGTTTGCGAATAGCGTCCGAGAATTGCACAAGCACGAAGATTGACCATTTTATACTCAGAAAAGAGTATAAAATGGTCGATCTTACAGTATACATAACGTTTCCTAGAACTTCGATGGGCAGCATTCGGGAAATTGCGTGACATCTTCTCGTCCAAGATACCACAGTGCCTAAAGATGCCAGTGATGACATATGGTACTGAGACGTGTCTCAGTACCATCTCAGTCGTTAACTGTTGGCCTTTTAGAAATCTCAGAGTCACACAACGGGCAATGGAAAGAGCTATGCTCGGAGTTTCTGTAGCGCGATAAATTCCGGAACGTAGGAACGTAGATATTCGCGAAAGAACCAGAGTCACCGACATAGCTATTAATATCTGCAAGTTGAAGTGGCAATGGGCAGGCCACATCGTTCGAAATACTGATAACCGATGGGGAAGAAAGGTTCTCCCAGTAGATGAACCGACGACATTGTGAGAGTGGCGGGCATCCACTGGATGCAGATGGCAGAATGTAGTTCAGTGTGGAGGTTAAAGGGGGAGGCCTATGTTGTAAGCAGTAGACGTCTTCTGGCTGATGATGATGATTAGTTAGTGGTGTATAAAATGATCGTTAAACCAATTCGTCCACATTTTCACCTCGTTAACCTCGATAAGTGTTGAAAAAGTGTTTCTATTAGTATTTAAATAATATCCTACATTTTAACTATTAATGAGGCTTAACTTTTCATGATGAACCCTTTAATCGTCGGTTCCGAGTATTTTCGTTTTTGTCCAAAATATTCCTCCATAATGAAAGGATTTTGTAGGAACAAAAAACGGATTATGGAGTTTCGGTTGGTTCTGTAATCGTTTTACCCATCACAATAATCAAAGAGAGAATAATTAGTACAAATACGAAACGTTATAATTAAGGAAGGGATCTCATTTAATATAATTATACATTGTTTTATTTAGGAAAAATTAAGATGAAATAATTAAAATAAGGAATTCAAAATAATTTTTAGTTAATAATTCCCTTATTTAGAATGTGTGTACCTACACATACATACTAAGACAACTTTAATTAAACTTTTATACTAGCAGAGTCCTACGGTTGTGGTACCCGCAATTTTCCAGTTTTCCGCATTTCTGGAGGGAAAAGTACCCTATGTCTATCCTCATGATGCACACTACCTTTCTGCCAAATTTCGTTAAGATCAGCTTAGCAGTTTAATCGTGAAAAGTAAGCAAACAGACAGACGGACAGAGTTACTTTATGGCTTTTATAATATTAGTTAGGATTAGGGTGTATGTATACTTCTATCAGAATTCAGTTTTTTTATATTTATTATAAAAAATAATATGACACTGATCTGTACCGCTTAATGTATAGTACCACTAGTACCCTCACTTTGTACCATTGAGGGTACTAATGGTATAATTTATATAGGGTAATTACAGTTAATAATTTTAAGTATATCGACTATTTAATAAGCCTTCTTTGGATAGTTTGAAGTAATGCCACTTTGTTTTATTAACGAATACTTGTCACAATGATTCATGTAAAAATCCTAGTTATTAATTAACATCTATAGTTCAATTTTAGTTTTCCGGCTAGTATAGAAGTTAGTAACACGGTAACAAATTTAGAAAAGCTTTGATTGAGCTTTGAGAAACTGATTGGCTACTCAACCATTGTTTTTATAGAGTTAATGAATTTATGGAATATTTATTATAATATAATTTAGGGATATAATTTAATAACATATTATAATTCAATAATTAAAACTTTAAAAAAAATATAGTAAACGAACATTTGCACGTCAGCTTGCAGACTGAATACAGTGTACCTAAAATAATTTTTAAACCTTACGGCCGTACTCATAAACGTTACTTAAGTTAAGCAATACTTAAAATTGCTCTGTCTTGTATTCATGTCTGCCAATTTCCGTCAGCGAGAAGTAAACAGAGCAATTTTAAGTATTGCTTATCTTAAGTAACGTTTATGAGTACATCCGTTAATGTAAAGTATTCTAGAAAATAAATTATTTGATTTGATTTGTAATCTCAGGTTTATGAATCAAAAAACAAAAATACCGCAACACATACAGTTGATTTGATAGTTACTACAAAAACGATTGAGAAAAGTTATCGACCTTACAAAGGCATTAAATATAATTATTTCGAAACAAATCAAAAGTATTGTTCAACCTCAAAGTAAGTTCGTCCAGTTCAGTTATAATTGGATGACGAACAAGGAATTTGGTTCTCATTTTTCAGCAACTTTTCACTTTTTTTTCTTTTACACAAAGGCTGTTTCGAAAGTTGTTTAATAGAATGTTATGGCCGTAAATCATGTCGTGGTGACATGGAACGTAAGTGGAAACAAGTATTATCCCTCTAGGGGTACTATCTCTTGTCAGATCTTCGTTGAGGTCATTGTACACAATCTAGTAGGTACTAGATGCGATAAACTTACCTACAATATTATAGAAAATCTGATACTATTATTATATAATTATGAATATAAAAAATCGTCTTCATAAAAATGTCAGAACTGCACGGAACTACACGGAAAGTACAATATGAACGCGGGCAAAACCGCGCGGTGCAAATTAATGAAAAAATTTAACCAAAAGGTGTCGCTTTTTAGCCGACTGCCCAAAAGGCGGGTATTGTTTTTCAGTTAATCTGATTAAAAATAAGATTTTTTTTATAATGGCAAGTGCCTTTATTAAATAAACAAAATACTAGCTAAAACTAACACTAAACAAACAGTTTCAATTTTTTCAGTTGTTTGTGTATGTAAATATGTAAGTATATTTGTCTGTCATTATGTAAGTAGCCTAAACGGTTCAATATAATTTAAAAGGCAAGGGTTTAGATTCGTTTTTAGATTCATGGTTTACATATATTATACAAGTCGGAAGTATCGTTTAGTTTTTCTTCTAAATAATATTATCTAACTAAGTACCTATATAAAAGTTATGTGACGACATCACAATACATTCATTGTCTATGATCCATTCAGATTCTGATTAATTATTATTTTATACAGAATTCTGGTAAATGTTGTTACTTTGTGAATAGTAAGCTTTACTTACTAGCTGCAAAGTAAACATTATTTATTCCAAATGATAGAATTCAAGAGCCAAAATAACCATTCTTATAACCAACCCTATATGATTTATTCGGGTCGTTTCCAACTAGTTACTATATAACCACAATAAATTACAATTGTTTTCATTCCATAAATCGTTACCTTCAAACAATCCTACTACAGTGCTGATTAGTTCAAACTGTTCATGTTTGCAACAACAAACAGTGAAGTTCGGAAATCGAGCGTCGCATATCAATGAGCGGGACACTTTGTACACCTGCGCGGTTGGATAACTTTGGACTTGATAACTTTAGAATGGGGTGGCTAGCTAGATCTTGTTTATGGGTCATCATCATCATCCAGAAGACTTCAACTGTTGAACATAGGCCTTACCTCATTAAAATTTGCAAGTTGAAGTGGCAATGGCCATATCGTTCGAAAAACCGATAACCGATGAGGAACAATGGTTCTTGAGTGGAGACCATGAACCAGAAGATGCCAGCGTAGGTAGGCCTCCCACTAGATGGACCGACGACATCGTGAGAGTCGCGGGCATCCAGTGGATGCAGATGGCAGGATGTCGTTCACTGTGGAGGTTAAAGGGTGCAATAATGTCCCATATATTTATTTATTATTTATTTAATTCAATTCCTGAAAGATTACCTTTCCACTAAGATTTCTTTAGCTTCTGGGTTTTTAACTAAGGATGGAAATATTCTTGTTCATTTGTTCAAGTTACTTTGTCCCGCTTTATGTCAACACTAATCATTCGCATTATTATTCTGTAGTATGTATTTATTAAACTTACAGCACCACAGTATAGTCGTAGTTACTTCCACGTACTTATTAAAGCATCTTTACTTTTAAATACGTTATTGTAGGATAGCTTACAACTCGAGGCAGTAAAGCTTATTAGCGTTCGGCCTTCATCATGTTCCCCAAAGACTGGCTCTAGAATCGTGCCGAGAAATATCAACATAATAAAGACATTATTAAGACAATAGCGCCATACTAAGTATATTCTAAAGCATTACCCTACGTGAACAACAAACGGAGTGGCAACGCAATACAGTCCATAAATACCACAAATATTATTTACTCTGTCTCAATAAGTAACTGTTTCTTTAAGTGCCGTAACACAATCAATCCCAAGAATCTACAATAAACACCAAAAATATTTTATGCCCTCACTAAGAATAATACAGTGACTTCATTGACATCGATATATTGTACTTTCCATTAAACTAATGTGGCAAAACTAAAATAATATCTCATTTCTTTTCATGACAAAAAGAAGGCAACATTATAGAGCTCTGTTTTAAACTACCACGGTTGTTCACTAAAGTTATATGATTATTACGGGATATTTACCGTGGTAAGGTTGTGAAAGGAGATCCCGATATCCTCTACAACCTTACCACGGTAAATATCCCGTAAATAATCTTATAACTTTATTATAGAGCTGTTTTACATATACAGCATTACAGCATTTTATATAATGTTTCTTTAGAAAATTGAGCAAAAGATTCAATGCCATTGTCGTGCAACTTAAAAATGAGACGTGGTTTACATTTCCACGTAGATCAGGTATGAGACGTGGTCTAAATCGTCACGTAGATCAAGAATGAGACTTGGTCTACATTGTCACGTAGATCAAGAATGAGACTTGGTCTACATTGTCACGTAGATCAAGGATGCGACGTGGGCTACATTCTCACATGGATCTAGAATAAGACGTGGTCTCTATTGTCACATAGATCACAAATGAGACGTGATCTACATTGCCACGTAGATCAAGAATGAGACATAGTCTACATTGTCACGTAGATCAAGAATGAGACGTGATCTACATTGTCACGTATATCAAGAATGAGACGTGATCTACATTGTCACGTAGATCGAGAATGAGACGTGGTTTACATTGACAGGTAGATAAAAAATGAGACGTGATCTACATTGTCACGTAGATCAAGAATGAGACGCATTATCGCGTAGATCAGTTTGTACATCTGTGTAATGCATAAGTTTTATCGCATCGCATCATGACTGGTCACTTTCTCATTTTCTTATGGCTCACCTAGAACAAAAAAGTTTATGTAGAGTATAAGCTTTTTTGTCTTAGAATAGTCACCTTTAAAAATGAATTTTTGATCGAAGCACTTCAGTGCTATTATTTCAATATAGTAATACTGCTAGTTCTATACATGATTAAAGTATCCTCATGATGTAGAAAATGTTGTGTCGGCTGACCTGAAGTAAGTGGTAGATGTTGACGTAGAGAAGTGTACAAAACAGGTCGCTGCGTGATAAAATTGATTCGTTTAACATCACGTCTCCCTTCACTAAGATCTGCAAGGTCCGCTTGGCAACTTTAGAAAAAAGCTGGCTTTAGATTTCATCAATGTATAATTATAAAAAATACCCTGAATATTTTAAAAAAATATCAGATTACCACGTAAACATCCGCTCAGGTTTAAGCGTAAATTAGCAATCCCAAAATCGAGACTAGAAATGCACAGTAGTGGTCCTCATGCAATGGCTATAAAAATATTTAATAAATTACCCGACGACTTTTAAGAGTGATTACGAACGAAATTTTGCAAAGAATTTGAAACATTTATTGATTGAAAAGTGCTATTATTCTGTAGAAAATTATCTAAACGACAAAACATTACAAACAGATCGGGCCGCTCCATATATAAATTGCCATACCCAAATTGGGTTGTGTTAATATGTGTTAACTTATACGTAGCATAATGTGCAATAAATGATTTGACTTTGATATCTGTTGTATTTTGTACATACATCTTACCTATAACATTACATACACACTTCTAGGCGTGGTTCATGGCAACATTTTCCCTAAGGTATTAAACGCAGCGTATGGGCAATAAATAAGCTAAGCTACGAGACATCAAGCTGGCTCTTAAACACAGCAATCACCCGCCTTCCCTTAATCCCGTCATCACACGCACACGTTCTGTACAAAAATATATTCAAAATACAAAAATCATAATAATAGGTCGGGGAAAAAGTCTTTTCGTATTTTGTATGTATAAGGTTGTAGTAAAAATCTCATCCGTTGTACTGTTTGTATCTGGCTGGTTTTGATACCATTAAAAATATGACATTTTAAAAAAGGAATACAAAAAGTAAAAAGCAATTTCCCGTCATTTTTCAATTGTTTTTTTGTTTGATAAAATGAGTGAATCTAACGAAGAAATTCGATATATTGTGAAATTTTATTACAAAAAAGGGAAAACTGCGACACAAGCCGCGAAAAAAATTTGTGACGTTTATGGACCTAATGCAGTGTCATCAAGAGTAGCACAATGTTGGTTCAAGCGTTTTCAGTCCGGGAATTTTGATGTCAAAGATGCAGCTCGCTCTGGTCGCCCTGTTACGGATAAAGTAGATGCCATTTCTGAAAAAGTGGACCAAGATCGGCATATTAATAGTTACGACGTAGCTGAAGAACTGGGGATTGACCACAAAACAGTTTTGACCCATTTGAAAAAAAACTGGGTATACAAAAAAACTCGATATTTGGGTGCCACACAAGCTCACTGAAAGAAACCAAATGAATCGTGTACTCATTTGCGACTCTCTATTGAAACGTAAAGAAACCGAACCGTTTTTGAAAAGATTGATCACTGGTGATGAAAAATGGATCACCTACGACAAGAATGTGCGCAAACGATCATGGTCAAAGGGCAGTGAAGCACCACAGACTGTAGCGAAACCCGGATTAACACGTAATAAGGTGATGCTGTGTGTATGGTGGGATTGGCAGGGCATCGTTCATTATGAGCTTTTACCGCCGGGCAAAACCATCGATTCGGATCTCTACTGCCAACAGCAGATGAGACTCAAACAAGAAATTGAGAAAAAACGGCCGGAATTGATCAACAGAAAGAGTGTGGTTGTTGTGGATCGTTCTATTCCTTAGCCTAATTTCTTCAGTGGACTGTATAAGGTTCTTGAGGTAGGTAGAGAGAAACGTCGAGTCTGGTGTACGCGAAAACAATGACCTTTTATTCTAAAATTCTTGCCTATTTAAACAATAACGAAACAAAGACTTATTCTTAGAACTAAGGTATTAATGCTATGGATCTCACGCCGCCGTTAGGTAGCCGCTCGCGGGCGGTGCAGGCCGGCTCGGCCACACCCCCGTCTCGCCCCGCGCCGCGACCCGCGGTCGCCTTTGATCTGAGAGGGGCTCGGCGTCCTCAACATCCTCCCCTCGGCGCAGCTCGCGAAGCCTTCCTCTGGAACCCTCTCGAGGACGGCGAGCTTGTAGGACGGGCGGCGGAAGACTCCCATCTTCGTTTTGATGTCAACAATGCGCACGCCGCCGTCTGGCCCGGGGTAGGTTTTTTCGACGATTCCCATCGGCCAGACGTTCCGGGGCAGCGTGCGGTCCACCACCACGACGACATCTCCAATCTCGATGTTCTTGTTCTTGTTCGCAGCTTCGCCTCTCGGAGTCAAGGTGGGCAGATATTCGCGAAGCCACCGCCTCCAGAAGCTGTCCGCAAGTGCTTGGCTAGCGCGCCAAGTACGGCGGTCCACTTCGCTGCATGGCCCGTTCGTTGGTAGTCCGCCGGATGACCCCATCAAAAAATGGTTGGGGGTGAGTGCCTCTGGGTCGCGCGCGTCCACGCTCACGTGTGTTAAGGGGCGCGCGTTGATGGCGTACTCAGCTTCCGCCAATACGGTCTGTAGTACCTCTTCAGTCGGGGCCTTCTCAGTGTGACCGCGAGCGCCGTTTTGACGGAGCGGACTAGTCGTTCCCACGCTCCGCCTTGTCTCGGTGCTCCGGGTGCGATGTACAGCCAGCGCATGCGGTGTCGTAATCCTTCTTCTCGTAGTAGCGGAGCCCACTCTTTGTAGGCCAGCTTCAGTTCATGGTCAGCCCCGCGGAAAGCCGTCGCGTTGTCTGACCACATCTCGCACGGCCAACCGCGTCGTGCTGCCATCCGCCGGAGAGCCATAATGGCTGAGTCGCTGCTCAGGGAAGCCACTATCTCCAGGTGGACTCCCCTCGTGGTCAGGCAGGTGTATAGTGCTCCCCAACGCTTCTCTCGACGTCGGCCCACCTTGACCCACATCGGTCCAAAGTAGTCGCATGCGCAAAAGGAGAATGCGCGATGAAATGGTTGCAGGCGGGCTCTCGGTAGGTCTCCTATAGTCGGCGCGTTCGGTCTCGCTTTTCTTACGCGACAAAATACACATTTGGACTCGATCGTTCGCACGGTGGGTCGTAGGTGAATGACCCAGTAGCGTTGACGTAGGTCATTTGTCACTCGTTCTCTGTTCCCGTGTCCGGCGGCACAGTGCGCTTGTTGCACGATCAATTTTGTAATGCGGTGCCGCCCGTCCAATATGACTGGTCGCTTGGTTTCGACGGATGCGTCCGAGGCGTTTATGCGGCCTCGCAGTCGTAATACACCGTCTTCGACCATCGGGTCGAGCTTGTACAGCCGGCTCGATTTGAATATCGGGCGACCGGCTCGTAACTGTCTTAGTTCATTATTGAAACTTTCTTGCTGCGCTCGTTGAAGTAAAAGTTTCTCTGCACGTTCGATATGTTCCAGGTCGAAGCGCGTTGATCGGCGCCGGCATATATCAATAAATGCTAGTACGCGTCCCACTGTGCGAACTAGTACTTCGTACCGCGAGTATCGTTCGGGTTCAGGCAGCCAATCGTAGCTCGGCTCGTCGGTTTCGGTGACGTGCAGTACCTCTTTGCTATCTTCAGTATGAAAGCGTTCGATCGGCCATTGGTCCTCCGGTTGGTGGAGAAAGTTTGGGCCACGGAACCATCGGTCCTCTGAGGTGATGTCCGCGCTCGTAAATCTCGTAGCGTCGTCCGCGGCGTTCTCTAAAGTTGGTACCCAACGCCATTGAGCCTTGTCTGTTGACTCCGCAATCTCTCCGAGTCGGTGAGCAACAAACGGTGTATATCGTCGCCGGTCGTTGCGTATCCACTGGATGACCGTTGACGAGTCCGTCCAATAAATCGTTCGGGTCACTTTCAGCCGATGCTCTTCTAGAATGGCGGCGGCCAGCCGCGTCCCAATAACGGCGGCTTGTAATTCGAGGCGCGGTATACTCTGCGTCCGTCGCGGCGCCACTTTCGCTTTTCCAGCGACTTGTGCTACGACGATCGTGCGGTCCGGTCGTATCGCCCTCCAATAGGCGACAGTGGCGTAGGCTTCTTCACTCGCATCGCACATTACGTGCAACTCTATGTTGTCGCACGCCTCCAACGCGTAGTTACGCCGTAGTCGTAGACGATCGACGTTCTGTAGCTGATGTAACCATGCAGCAAAGCGCTCGGCATGTTCGTCGGGAATTTGTTCGTCCCATGTTAATTGTTCTCTCCACAGAGCTTGTAGTAGTATCCGTCCCCGGATTGTGTAGTTAGTCACGAGGCCAATCGGGTCGTATAGCGACATCACGGCGCTTAGTGCTTCTCGCTTGGTCGGCGCGCGGGCTTGAGCGCGCACCTCCTCCGGGACACGGTGCATTCCGGTATTGAAACCCAGCTCGTCTTTATCGGCGTTCCAGAAGAGCCCGAGTATTTTGTTGCTCGCGGCTCCCCCCAGTCGAGTAGGCGCGTTCGCTCTCAGTTCGCTCGGTACGTCGTTCAGTATTTCGGTCTTGTTGGAGCTCCAACCTCGAAGTGTGAAACCGGCGATCGCGTGCACGTCACGTAGCTCTTGTATCGTGCGGCGGGCTTCATCTTCGTTGTCGTAGCTGTCTACAAAGTCATCCATGTAGTGGCTTTTCGTGATCGCCACTAGAGCTCGCGGGTGTGTTTGACCGTGCGCGCGTGCGTTATAGTCGCGCACACTATGCGCTAGGAACGGTGAGCTCGCCGCGCCGAAGATCATGCTCGTCATTTTATAGATTCGAGGCGGGCTTGTTCGGTCTGTTCCTCTCCATAGAAATTGTTGCGCAGGTTGGTCCTCCGTTCGCAGCTTTATCCGCAGAAACATTTCTTGTATGTCGGCGGTCACGGCGATGGGTTTCTCCCGAAAGCGGAAGACGACCCCTGGCAGGGACAACAACAGGTCAGGGCCCTCCAGGAGCCGGTCGTTGAGACAGACATTATTGCTTCGATGCGCTGCGTCAAACACCAGTCGCCGCTTCCCGGGTTTGTTTGGGTTCTCCACAGTGAAGTGCGGCAGGTACCAGCTGATGGCGCTCTGTCTTTCGGTGCCATCGCATAATTCGGCGTAACCTTTGGCCAATAGGTTTTCGATCTGGGCCGAGTACTCTTTGGCGAAGACTGGGCTGGCGTCCATTTTTCTCTCAATTCCTTTTAGGCGATTCAGGGCGGCGCCGTAACTGGCGGGCATGGTGACGTCATCGCGGCGCCACGGCAGCCCCACCTCGTAAGCACCGTCGATCTTTTTTACCGTTTTGGTAAATGATTTTATCGCTCGTTCATCCGCTTCGCTCACTCGGGGCTTGAGCGATATGCCTAGTGACTCTATCTTGAAATGATTCTCGACTAGTTGGTGAAGTCGTTGATCGTGCGTCTCGCTCTCACGTATACGCTGATCGGGTGCGTATACGTGTAGGACGCTTTTGCTTTGGTATATGATGCTGCGTGGTGCGGTTCCGTGCACCACCCATCCCAGCTGCGTGCGTGATGCGGCCGGTTCGTTAGGCGCGCCGACGCGTAGCTCTCTTGACACGATGAGTTCCCAGTAGTCGGCACCCACCAAGATGAGTGGGCGTGCTCGGTCGTAGCACACCTCGTACCCTAGGTCTCGCAGGTGTCGGTGTTTCAGAAGTGATTGCGGTGCCGTCTGTTCTCGAAGTCGTAAATTTCGTACGGTCCGTGCTTTGACAGTGTATAGCGCTGTCTCACTCTCTCCTTTGAGACGAATTGTAACTAGCTTGCTGTCCTGCTCTCGCTGAGTCATATTGACGCCGCTCATTTTTAGAGGTTGTTTCGGTCCGTCGGCGCCGATGCTTGTAGCTAACTCTTGGTCGATTAGAGTTATCGTAGCGCCTTCATCCAGCAAGGCGTATGAGCGGACTTCACCCTTGGGGCCAGAGACTACGACGGGACACACCTTCAGTAGTACTTCTCGCGGGCCGGTAGCCTTTGAGGCGGCTACCGACAGTACCACGCCGTCGTGTGTGGGCTTTTCTAGTTCGGCGGACCGCGCGGCCGGTTCAATAGAGGCCGGCGCGGACTTTTCGTCTTGGTGTAACGTCGAGTGATGCGGGCGGCGGCACTTGTTCACGCCGCACACCTTTTCTCTGCAGTGAACTCGCCGATGCTTTTTCGTCACGCACTTGAAGCAGAGACCATTTTCTTTGACAAGGTCCCATCTACGATCGATACTCAGTGCGCGATATTCCGGGCATTGGGGTAGCCCGTGCGGGTTACTGCATTTCGGACAGCGATCAAGTTGCTCGTGGTCATTTTCCTGTTCGGTGTTATACACGGCAGGCTTCCTTTTAGCAATCGCGCCGACGTTTGTTTTCACTTCGTTCCTACTGGCCGCCAAGCAGGTAGGTTGCGGCTCGTAGGCGTAGCGAAGTGCGATCTTCGCTTCCCGCATTAGAAACTGTGATAACATCACTATGTCTGGTTCTTTTGATTCTTCGTGTGCATGTGCGTACTCGTACCATTTGTTCCGTAGCGTTGGTGTGAGTTTTGACATAACTTCTCGTGTAAGCTGCATGTCGTATAGGCAGCCCCGACGATCCATGCTTTGAAGCGCAGACACGGCATTTTGGACTTTAACGGCGAGTTTGTTGAGATCTCTCGCCGCTAAGCCCAACTTCGGGATTCTCTTGATGTCTTCGGTGATTTTGTCTACGATGGTTTCGGGCGACCCGAAACTCTGTTCTAGCGTTTCCATAATGCGGTCGGGTGTTGTGTCCGTCATGAGATGGGCGGACACCGCTTCCAGCGCGTCTCCTGTCAGCGATGTTTGTAGACGAAGCACGTTCTCGACGGGCGGGATCTTGAACAATATCGTTGATTCTTTCATCGCAGCCTTGAAGCGCAGCCACTCGGTCGGACTGCCACCGAACTTCGGTAGGTCGCAGTTGTAGCGCCGCTGTGGTCTAGACATCCTGTCTAGTACTTCCGCGATCTGCGGTCCATAGCTGCGCGTGCGGCCCGGTGTAGGCGATCGGTCATGACGATCGGATCTCGTTCTTTGTTCAATGGGGTGCGACGGTTCGTGTCGCTCCCCCCGTGATGTAGCCACGCGCAGCCACTCGTTGACGCGCTGGCGCTGATCTTCTGGATTCGTAGTTGGTTCATCTCGAAGGCTTCCCTCAGCTTCAGCTTCGGCAATCTGAAGGGCAAGCCTCTTTTTGATGAGGTCCGCTTCAATCTCGAGCTCCTTGCGTTTGATAGCGGCGAGCTTCTCGGCAGCCTCCAGTTCAGCCAGTCGTACTTGCAGCGTAGAGTTCGTTGTACGCCGCGATCGGTGCGAGTGGTTGGAGGGTTGCGGTGAAACAGCTCGTTCCCGCGTGTTCGTTACGGCAGCGGCAGCGGCAGGTGCTCCACCCGGTCCGGTCGATGGGCTGGCAGCGGGACATTCTTCCGCCGGCATCGAGGGTGACGCCGGCGACAGTCTGGTCTGCCCACGCAGCCTTTCTTGTTCGATGCGGTGGAGCTCTTCCGCGCTCATTCGTTCAGCCTCTGATCTTGTGACGACCATTGTCGCGACAGTCTGGTTCCGATGTTCCTCTTGTGGTTCTTGCTGATCCGGCTTCCGAAGGAACAGAAATGTTGTGGATCGTTCTATTCCTTAGCCTAATTTCTTCAGTGGACTGTATAAGGTTCTTGAGGTAGGTAGAGAGAAACGTCGAGTCTGGTGTACGCGAAAACAATGACCTTTTATTCTAAAATTCTTGCCTATTTAAACAATAACGAAACAAAGACTTATTCTTAGAACTAAGGTATTAATGCTATGGATCTCACGCCGCCGTTAGGTAGCCGCTCGCGGGCGGTGCAGGCCGGCTCGGCCACACCCCCGTCTCGCCCCGCGCCGCGACCCGCGGTCGCCTTTGATCTGAGAGGGGCTCGGCGTCCTCAACAGTGGTCTTTCATCATGATAACGCCAGACCGCACACATCTTTGGCCACTCAGCAAAAATTTAGAGAGCTTGGTTGGGAAGTGTTAATGCATCCACCATATAGCCCTGACCTTGCACCCTCAGATTTCCACCTGTTTCGATCTCTTCAGAATTCTTTGGGTAGTGTTAGATTAACATCAAGAGAGGACTGTCAAAACTACTTGTTGCATTTTTTTGATCAGAAGTCCCAAAAATTCTACAGCAACGGGATCATGTCACTACCTACAAGATGGCAACAAGTTATCGAACAAAATGGCACATATATATTATAATTAAATGTAATTAAACTTGAAAAAAATATGTCTTGAATTTGTTTAAAAAATACGAAGAAACTTTTTCCCCGACCTTATATATAAATATAAAGAAAGAAAACTCCATTTTATGTGTTACTAGCTGCGTCCCGCGGTTTCACCCGTGGGGAGTTCTCTTTATATTATCAGCTATCTGCCAGTGAAGGAAATATATATATGTAAAGGGTAGCAGAAGATTAATTTTGTTCGTGGCAGCTCAAAATAAAATCAACTAAAGCTCGGTCTAATAATTTTGAATTAAGGTTTTATTTATGGTAACATCAGTTTACTTTGTATGCACCTACAAAATAATTATACAAATTCTATTAAAGAAGAACAGTAAAACTAAATTCCGTCATAATCCGCGGCCATTATTTAAAACAATCTACTCGCACTGCCTTATCTTAATACCTGCCATGATGAAATATAAACCGTTTGTCGTGTGGCCGACTTGCTATCTACAAAAACCACCGCCGGCTCCCAGGGGGAATTAATTAGACAACAGCGAGGCCAAATTAGTGACTGTTTCCACAAATTCTAATATTGCTGGCGATATTTTATCCCTAAGTTATGTTTCTTACTCAAATATCTCGGATAAGTATATCATCTTTCCTGCAATAGGCCAATGGGTACGCACATAATTTTTACTCGCACTTTTTATACTTTTTTTTCGTGATATTAAATTACTTAGAATGGTGAAATAATACATTACGCGGAGGTAAACGATTAGAGTGCCTAGTGAGAGGTTACTCGACCGTTAACTTAAATTTTAACTCCGATTTATATGGAATAAGAGCAGCGACATCTAGCGCAGTGTAGATGATAGACTATCATCTATTGCGTCTATTTCTGTATTTTTTTTTTGTACTATTTATCTCAAAATATTAACCTTCATTAATTTAAGTTTTATGCGGTCTATCAGCGGGTGGAATATAAACTCTTTAGGGCCACTCAGTCTACGAGCTTATAGGTGAGATTGCGGTTAAATGCTGGCCTAATTCGAAAAAAATATAATATTCTCATAACTGCCGTTTACAGGTCTTGCAATGATGTCATGAAAGGAAACGACATGAACTATCTTGATACAAAATAGTTCGTGGAAAAACTACCAGGCATATGCCGAGAGACGGCTTTGTTCTATTATGGAGAGGTCATAAAAGTGAGTGACCATTAGGCTCGGTATACCCGAGGTTATTAAGTAACCTGGGGACAACTGGGCCTGCTATTATCCCGGTCCTTATACAGCTTCGGGCTAACACGAGCGACTGCGGCACAGAACGTCTACAACCAGTGGACATTATAATATTCTATGCGTATAATACGTATCAAATTCAATAAAAATTTGTTGTATGTTGTATTTCGACATTTAAAATCGATTGTTTTACGTATCGAGTGTTCATACTTTACTTACAGAAGAATTTTTTATTGAAGGTCGTCAAATATTATCCAATAAAAAAAACAACTTCTTGGTTCTATTCCTTTATAGTCTGTGCGGAAAGAGAACCGTCATAAAATTTGAGGGCGTCACTGTGTTTTTTTAACGTATTTGCTATGGTGACAACACTGTTACGTCATTATAGCGCGACTATGATTCTTGATATTTCTACACTTTGTCAAATAAATTGATACAAAATTCTGTCTAAATAATACAACCTATTATTGAAAAAGTTGTAAAAATAATTGCAAATAGGTAATGGGTAATAATAATAAGCCAGGGTTTACTCTGAGTTAACACAATATAAGCTATTTTTTATCCCTAGTTACACCATGGGACGCAGCTAGTAAATAAAAGATTTTATTTATACAGGGTGTTTGGTAGAGGGTCCGACAAATCAAATGAGCGTGTTCGGGGGCCCATTTGGAGAATACAAGTTGGCCAAAAAAAATCCCTGACCCCCCTAATTTTTTTAAAGGTTTTTTTTGTGAATTTTCCCATTTTCACCGAAATTGTACCTATTTACCTCCATAACATTTGTAAAATCTGTTTTAGACCGGATGTTTTTACTTGAATTTGGTCTCTAATACACCTTCAGGCCACGCAAAGCAAAATTGGATACAAAACAGAGCTAAATAACTGATTTAGAGCTCATAGAGTGAAAAAATGTAAATAAAAATTACCTCATAGTTCAACTTTCACAGTGATCTAAAAAAAAAAACACTAGCAATTCTGGAGATAATATGCATTTAAAAACTTCTCTATTTATTACTTATTACAATGACATACTAAATTGGTATAATACTTACCAGCTTATTGAGTTAAAATAGGATTCTAAGTAACAACTCTAGAAATAAAAAAATGTGTCATCTACGTAAAGTAAGGGACCAATTACGACGAGCAGGTATAAAACCATTGTTATTAGTTCTTCTTTCTCCGTCTCTTCAAGAATGCAGAGGCAGCGTGCTAAGGCTTTAAGCTACCAGTTGTCTAACCAATAAAATCAGTGTGACTGATTATCAGTCGAGCTTTGACTGCTATCACTGTTTGACGCGTGTACGAATAACCCAACGGTTTCTGTTTTCTGTTTTGATTTGTTAAATTGTTACCTTGTTGATTGTTACCGTTGTTGTCTGTTACCGTTGTTCTGTTACCGTTGTTGACTGTTACCGTTGTTGACTGTTACCGTTGTTGACTGTTACCGTTGTTACTGTTGTTTTTGTTGACGTTGACTGTTGTTGCTGATTCTTTCTGCGCCGACATGACGGAGTTTAGTAACGAAGAATACGCCGACATGGTTTTTGCCTATGGCCGAGCTGATGGGAACTCACGTGCAGCCCAAAGAATGTACAGAGAGTCGTATCCCAACAGACATGTACCACATCACACCACATTCTCAAATACTTTCCGGAGACTGCGGGAAACCGGCACCCTACATTTTAGGGAACCACGACTCAATGCTAGACAGCATCGTGTTGTTGTAGATGAAAGTATTCTACAAGAGTTCGATGTGGATCCCACCACCAGCATTAGAAAAGTGGCCCGTGACTTGGGAGTTTCGACATGGAAAGTTTGGTCAGTAGTCAATGCAGACGGAAGGCATCCTTTTCACTACACTCCGGTGCAAGGTAAATTTAATTTATGACATTAACTCTAAACTGTGTTCTAGATTCTGACGCTTGAGATTATTTTGATCACTCTCACTCTTATGACTTTTGAAACGAGAGAGTGATAATGACCTAGATAATATCTCACGCGTCAGAATATTAGAGCTCCTGATTGCTCATTTAAAATACGAACCTTACATAAATTGTTTACTGGACAATGGGCTTTGCTCAAATTCTCTTGAATAGTGGATTGTAATTTTTTTATTATTATGACTTCGGTGGTGTATCGAACTCTACAATAATAATAATAATTGCCGTACAAGTTGCCCATCTCATGTTCTCAAACGGTTTTGTTTTGGTTTCAGGTTTAGTAGAAGGGGACCAAGAGCGGCGTTTGCGGTTTTGCCGTTTTCTTTTACATACGGACGTAGATAATGACGAATTCCTGAAGACCATTCTCTGGACGGATGAATCTAAATTCACGAGAGAGGGCATCTTTAACCAACATAATCTCCACAGATGGGAATCGCAAAATCCTCGCGCGACTAGAGAGGCCTCACACCAACATAAGTTTTCGGTCAACGTATGGGCAGGTGTCATTGGGAGAGACCTCATAGGACCCCATTATCTCCCAGATACACTGAATGGGGAAAATTACCTAGAATTTTTAATGAATGACCTACCGGAATTAATGAGTGACCTGCCGATTTTTGAAGATGACCGGGCAGTTGTATTTCAACATGACGGCTGCCCGGCTCACTACCGGAACATAGTACGCGAGTACCTAGACAACGTTTTCCCCAATTCATGGATTGGGAGAGGTGGCCCAATTGAATGGCCCGCACGTTCCCCAGACCTAACACCACTCGATTTTTATGTCTGGGGACGTGCTAAAGAGTTGGTGTACGAAGTTGAAATAAACACAAAAGAAGAATTGGTGACGAGAATTGGGGATGCTTTTTCAAAAATGAAAGTAGAAATGACGCTGAACACGACTACAAAAGAAATACGCCGTAGATGCCGGGCGTGTATTCATAACAGAGGAGCTGTGTTCGAACAAAATTTAAATTAAATAAATAATTGTATTTATTTCTGTTGTTTGAATTTTCCCTTCTGCCTCATTTATTCAACAAGTTGGTAAGTTTTATACCAACTTAGTATGTCATTGTAATAAGTAATAAATAGAGAAGTTTTTAAATGCATATTACCTCCCGAATTGCTAGTGTTTTTTTTTTAGATCACTGTGAAAGTTGAACTATGAGGTAATTTTTATTTTCATTTTTTACTCTATGAGCTCTAAATCAGTTAGTTAGCTTTGTTTTGTACCCAATTTTGCTTTGCGTGGCCTGAAGGTGTATTAGAGACCAAATTCAAGTAAAAACATCCGGTCTAAAACAGATTTTACAAATGTTATGGAGGTAAATAGGTACAATTTTGGTGAAAATGGGAAAATTCACAAAAAAAAAACTTAAAAAAAATTGGAGGGTCAGGGATTTTTTTTGGCCAACTTGTATTTTCCAAATGGGCCCCCGAACACGCTCATTTGATTTGTCGGACCCTCTACCAAACACCCTGTATATATTTATTTATTGAGTCACTAATCAGAACCATAGTCAAAGTCTGATTCCAAACATTCAATACCAGACATGACTGATCCATCTTTGGAGCTACCAGAGAGATACAAATTATTAGTATCGTCTTCTGAACTTGATGTACTCGAATCAGTAACATTTATAATAAACTCTTGCATGTTGTCTAATAAATGGTCTTTATCAAGAATGACTTTTTTTGGTCTTCCTTTACGTATTTGCCCCGGTGTGCACCATACGCCGTCATTTGTAGAACCTTCTTTTTTTATTTTAGATACTGTATCTCTACTTAAACCTGAAAAAAAAAAACATAAGTTAGTAAAAAAAATAAAAGCATCAACACACTTTAAGCCTACTATCAAGAACATTGGTTGAATCAAAACATACAAATATTGTCACATGTTTATATGAAATCCTTTTAGTTAAATACATTTGGAGATATCAGGAACCGGAGGTTATCTAGGAAGGACATAAGTAATAATATAAAACTGTTATTTACCGGACATTGCTGCCACACGCTCCGTTACTTTACTGAGGTCAACAATGGTGTGTTTTGCCACTTTTTCTCGTTGACAAAACTGTATAATATTAAATATTATTGCCCTTGTGGAACTGCGTAACGATTTTCCCCTTTTAGACATAATTTTATGCAAAATTCACTTAAAAACAACACAAAACAAAGCTGTATCCGTCACGTAAATACCACGAAGTATAGTTTGACATTTGACAGATGGCTGGGCTGGGCTGCCATATAATAATCAAAATCATATTGTTTTGTAGTTCCATTTTTCGCCACGACGGTTCTCTTTCCGCACAGACTCTATCTGTCTGTCAGTACTCAGTACGTCCTAATTCTTTAGAACCTTCTAATTTCTGTAGGTATTAAGATATGCATTATATGAAAGTTTGCACAGTTATAATTTTAATATATCGTAGATCTCAATTTTGTTATTTTTTCACTAAGTCTCTGTAATTTTTTTTTTTAATAATAAACTAGTGAAAACATAACTATACCTCGAATAAAATAGCCATACAAACCAGCAACTAATATTTACTGTTTTTAGATATGCAAACTTCCGTTTTCAAAAGACAAAAAACATAATTCACAACTCGGCCTAATAATAATATTTAAAAAATTCCAAACGTATAACAAAAAGAAGAAAATTTCCCTAGAGACGTGAAACGTTCCAGTGTAACGCATGAGAACCGTAACTTGATATGTGGTCAGCTACCACACTACATCACGTGTTATACTTGCCTGAACTCGGGCATAAAAGTATTTTATCGGAAAAAATATTACTACCCTCGAATAATGTGTCGAATAATTTATGTGACTGAAAGAATAATAAAGTATCATAATAGAGACCCCGACCCCTGGCTTACCTTAACTGGTCGTCCATGGGTGGAAACCGCAAGAGCTAAGAACCTAAGCTCCAGGGTGGATGTGTTAAATGGCATAACGCCGCAAATAGCTCTTAGTGAAAGTGCAGCACACCTCTCGACACCCTAAGCCACCCACGCCAATGTTGCCCCTCCGGTACCAAAATACGGCAGCCTTTCACATCACATCATCAGCCAATTAACGTCCACTGTTGGACAAGGCCTCCCTCATAGAGAGGGGTGTTGCCATAATCTCCACGCTTGGCAGGCAGCTTGGGGATAGCAGTACGTTCACCGTTTACTATTAGGATGCTGCTGCCCATCCTCTGGTGGTTCTGGTTGCAGTTTTAGGACATACCCGGGTCCAACGGCAGCCTTTATGGGGGCCCATTTAGTGGGTGGCAAGTCATCACCTGCCTTACTAATTTTGAGATGAGACAGGATAAGGCAGGTTCCGTTTCTCATCCAATAGATTTCTTATCCCATCCACAAGTTGTTCACCTCAATAGCCCAGTTTTTTTTAAAATTCTATACTGTACAATATTTTCATATTCCTCTTTATACATATTCCATAATTGTATTTTTATATTCAACAGGGCTTCTTGGTGTTGGCTTCGGCTCCACCAATGCCTACCAAATGTCCGAGCTAGACCCGAGAATGTAATTGAATAAAGTATCATAATAGCATACTTACTTATATAATACTTAGTCAAATTGAGAGTATTGATTAATGCGTATGTATTTGTGTTTATTATTATGGTAACCCTAGACGCCTCAAAATTAGCTCTGGAATGAATTATACGATATCCTAATATAGTAATGAGTCAGGAATAAACTTTTTGATTATTAGGATGAATTATAAATGACTACCTACTAGGATGAAACGTCATTGGATGAACACGGAACAACCCATAATATTTCCGGAAAATCTCGTTTGACTGGGTAATCATAAAAAATAAGCCAACCAAGCGCGTTGATTCTCACCCGCTCGACTACACGCGGCACCGCTCTCTAACGCCATTCAATTTACCATCCAATTTCACTCCAAGTAGAATTCAATGGGATTAAAATAAATTCAGCTTCTGAGCGTGTTACGCTAAACCTGCATCTTTTAGAAAGGAATGAATACCCACCTACCATTAAGGCCGGCGCTCACTGAAGGCTAGACACGGTACGGCATGGCAAAGGATTTTTTTTCATTGACACATGAATTTTCAAACAAATTTCAATGACTACAGTTATATGATTATTTACGGGATATCTACCGTGGTAAGGTTGTGAAAGGAGTAACTGTAGTGAACAACCGTGATAGTTTAAAACAGTGAAATTTCAATGAATTAAACATTGACCATTGCCCTTTTTCAACACGATTGCTTACTCATACTCATTTATTTATACGATCAGTATATGTCAGATGTTAAGAAGATAATATAAAATATCAAAAAAAATACTTAATAGTAGGTACCTAAGTATAAACTAATAATAATTAAATACATTTAAGATGCTACTTTTAGAGCCATATATTCCTTATCAATGTCGTAGGCTTAGGGATGCTTAAGCACGTCGCGACATTCCTCTCATGCGATCACGTGAGATGCATAGGTAATTTTAAGAAATGTGATTGCTAAGTAATTGAAACAAGTTATGAATCTAGTTTTTATCACGTGGGATACCACAGGATCCTTCGGCATCCATCGACATTCTTAGGCATGCCGAAACGTGCCGTGCCATGCCGTCTGTGAGTGCTCTCTACTGAATAATCAATATTTGTACCCTATTTCTTACATGCCAAAAAATAGCATATGCTAATAAATGGTACTCTGCGCGCGCTTTATGGCGCTTTAAAATAGCTAATTCTAAAGATCCTGGTAAGTACGATATAATGGAACAAACTATTTAAATTATTGCATTGTCATCAGTCCTTGATAAGTGTGCAATGATCCGTTGTTTTGAAACGGGGTGAAAAAATCACGTTCAAAGATTCTGTTACATAGATACATACCAAGATAATAAAAGCGTGTAATCGTGTCAGCATAAAAGATGCGCTTATTAGATTGTTTTTAAAAGATTTAATTTAATTTGAAATGTTTGTATCGTAAGTTTGTTTAGGTCAAAATCTCGCAAGCTGAATTAGAAACAGTTCCTCCTAATACACCTTTAGTTCTGGTGACAATACAATATGCAATACTCAATATTGTAATTTCAAAATAAGTACCGAAATAAAAATAAAAACATTTAAATAAAAATTGAAAGCAACACTTGCATAAAAGCTTATTATAAAACATTCTCGCAGTTTAAAAATACAAAAAAAAAAGTTTTATTGCATTGTCATCGGTCCTTGATACTATGCAAAGTTTCTAATCAATCCGACGTTATCAAAGCCACGGAAAAGAGAGAAAAAAATTATCTTTTCATTGTTCAAAGCGGTGAAAATCACGTTCAAAGATTCCGCTACATAGATACATACCAAGCTAATAAAAGAGTGATATAAATGTTATTCAAATAAAAGCTTATTTAGAAATAAAATTTTATTCAAGAACTTATTCATAATTTTTATATTTAACTCTAGAAATTTTCTAGACGTTTTATAACGTCTTAATGCTAAAAGGCGAATAAAATATTTAGCAAAATGCGTCTCACGTACTGAATAAGAGAGCTCCACTCAGAAGGTGCAGAGAAACACTGATCATAGAGAAGTAACCGAACGAAGTTAACATTTTAAAAGTTTTTGTGGAGGTCGTTGCCGATAAGAAAACAATTAGTTACTCACGAAATCTTTAAAAAAGGTAGTAAGTACATTTATTCTAGTCTATTACTAGATTAGATTAGATCAGTGTTTTTCAAACTTTTTCACGACGTGACCCCCTAAGTATGATAAAAAAAATCGGGACCCCCTACCTTCCACAGTTTATAAATTGTATTTTATTATATTACAAACATCAAATACCTTTTTTTATAATTACTCATTAATTATTTTTCTTCGTATTTTTTTTTTAAATTTTCTATTTTTTTTCTTTTACTGAGGCTTCGCGACCCTCGCGATCCCCTTATAGAAGCATGGTGACCCCCCCAAAGGGGTCGCGACCCACAGTTTGAAAAACACGATTAGATTATCTATGCTGGGTATTAGCGTCACATAGTGGTGCTAACAAACGTCTTTATAGTTGAAGACTTCGATCAAGTAACATTCTTGATCCAAAGTCAAAAGATGTTAAATACGCCTAGTACACAACTGTACTATTATTTTTCTATGTCTTAAAACAAAATACTTGTACAAAATTATAGTCACCTTTAATTTATAATTTGTTTTAAGAAGCTGTGACCCAAAAGAAAAACTGATGCTGCAGAAACTAATTACGTACTTTATCTAAAACAGCCATTAGTAGTAATTCCCGGCTTCAGGGTTCGATCGCATCTCATTCAAATCAGCGCCTACGAGCGTTAATGGCCAGTTAAACGGTGAAACTTGCCTTATCTGTTGGGCGATTAGTTGGCCCTTAGTAATATAGTGTTTAGGTGATAAATTGTTACTTTTTATGCATAACATAATTTTTTTAAGTTCTCGGCCAATTCAGAAAAAAATTAACTAGTTGAACTTATTTTGATCAAACATAGCTAAAAAACCACCGTAATAAAAAAACCTGCTTTCAAATAATAATAATAGCTACTAATTGGTCTATCCGTTTTGGAGATAAATGTGATTTATACAAACTTGCACACACATCCTATGGTCGTCGTCTTCGTACAGTAATAATTGTCATGGCTAAAAACTTTGACATAATACAAGGCAAGGTTCGCAGTAAAAAGCCCGTAAAATTTTAACCGATTGATTCTAAGATCTTGAAAGCAACATCAGATCAGATCTACCATCGAAGTTGATATTTATCGTTTTGAATGACATTCAGGGTTTAATTTAAATGCAATGGGTCTTTATACTAAAGTAGGTATATGAGTATAAACAACCTTTAGGTCACTAAACTTTGTACAATATTTCTAAAAGAGACTTTCTCAATTCATATTATAATAAAATAGTTCTTATAGAAATGAAAATATTAAAGCGTTATATGAAAACAGGGTACTTTTTACAATAATACAAGTACCTATTTTCACTAACTTTAGAAGAGGCCCTCCATCATTTTATTAATATCGAGTATATATCGAATCATGGAGTATTTATAATCGAGTGACCACCTAACATAGCCATCAGCCGCACACACAGACCCTCACTAAACTCGGTCCAAGCATTTATTTGCTCTGACAGCTGTATATTATTGGAAAAAAAATATCAAAACCACAAATTCTGATCACTATCACTAGGTTTTTGAACGTTTAAGACTGTAGCAACCGATTTTTTTTATCGCGTATCAGTCTGCTTTTGTCCACACCATATATCAGTAAAAAATTAAAAGAAAATATTCTTTTTCAACAGCAAGCGCAGAGCGCAGCGTAGGTAGGCCTCCCACTAGATGGACCGACGACATTGTAAGAGTCGCGGGCATCCAGTGGATGCAGATGGCAGGATGTCGTTCAGTGTGGAGGTTAAAGGGGAGGCCTATGTTCAGCAGTGGACGTCTTCTGGCTGATGATGATGATGATTCTTATTCAGATTATTAAACAATAAATTCTTTGGCCATTTCTGTACATCTATATCATAAATACTTTGAACAAAATGAATGTTCACTTACGGTATGATATCACCACTTCTCAGTAAAAATCTTAAATTTCAACAATGTTGGTTATCATATATTTTTTTTCTAAACCTATCCTCTTAGGGGATAAGAAGAAATAAAAGTGTGTGTGGAGTTTCGTCATTTTAGATGTTAGAAACGTGAAAGTTAGTACTTAGACATATAAAGCGAAGTTATTTATACCAAAGTTTTTTAGAAACTCGTTCCCAAAGGGTTAAATACATTACAAAGGTTAAATAGAGGATGAAATTTTGTATGGAACTCACAACTCACAGCCTAAACTGCTAGTGGCATCGTGTTTGTTCGTCGCGACTTGAAAATACCCAGATTATACCCATCGGGTACTTTCAAATCAAAAACGCTCAACGAAAGTGTAACACTTCGTTCGAGTTTAAGGAATGACAACCATAAAACCAATAATTACCAAACACTAGCCAAAAACCAAAAACTAGCTAATCTTAAAAAACTATTAAAAAAGGTAATTAAAATTTGAGTTTGTAACAGAGACTTTCTGAAAGTATGCATTTTTAAAGCAACTTGACAAGTCTGCAACCTCGTTTACGAGTACTTCAGAAGTAAGTATTGTTTGCTTCACGACTTCAACTGCAGTTAGGTACCATTGAACTTAATTATTATTATTGATTAGGTATATAATGCTCTAGCCAGTCTTTTTTGTCTTGTTTTAAGAATCATTTTTTATCTACAACTCCTTTATTTTAAATTTGACAGACCTAAGAGACCGCAGGGAAACGCTGAATGCAGACCACTTCCAACCGGCCCTTTTAGAGATCGATGATGGAGGCCTATGTCCAGCAGTGGACGTCCTACGGGTGAAATGATGATGATGGTGATGAAAAACGCGAGTCGATCGCTTTTGTCTTTACATATCCGCAATGTATAGTATATTTATTTTTAGATATTTGTAAACTCCGTCGTAGTATCGCCTGTCGCCAGGGACTTTGGGATCAATTTATTTTCTCGATAAATCTCCTTCTCGTTATAAATATTTGCTTACGTTTCTGTATTATTAATTTAGATTTGAAACGGATTAAATGTTGGCCTTTCGTGAGCTTTAACGTATGTATTTATACACTCCGATTTACCATTTAATTTTACCATAAATCATAAAGCTTTACAATTTATTTATTTATTTAAATCCACCTACACTGTGTACATCAATTCGATTATCAAAAACGTTAAACACAGACAAACAAAAAATATAACTAAATATCACAATAATGACAGGTGGAGACAGCATGCATTAATATTGAGCGAAAAAACAAAATAATAGAGTATATTTAAACATAACTGAGACATAAAACGAACAAATTAAAAGTAAAAGTCAAAGTTTTATTAAAATTAAAAATTCAAGTAATAAACACGGTTTTAAACTATCACGGTTGTTCACTAAAGTTATATGATTATTTACAGTGAGTGTGTGAGACTTAGGTTCGAGTTCGAGTTCCAGTGATAACCGTAGCAAAAGACTAAGAAAGAGGGTAGATCGTTTTGTCTGTACCTAACTTTGAACTTTTTCACAAACCACCCGCATTCTTCAGTCTTCCCGTGAACATGGTGCATGTAACTGCGCCGAAATATCGGGAGCTCCTTCCACAACCTTACCACGGTAAATATCCCGTAAATAATCATATAACTCAAGTAATAAATGTCAATAATATTTAAATAAATAAAAACTGTTCAGATAGTCAGAGACATTAGAGATTTCTTAAAACTAATAACGTTGTCACCAAATATGTCGATATCGGTCAATGAAACTTTAACTTTTACATGGAATCTATTTGTTTTAGTTGGGTCCCAAAATCTTACTAACAGTCATTTCAGAGTATTATTTATCTACTAAATATACCTTCCAATAAATTAGTGTGTACTAATTTGAAGGTGCAATGTGGAGCATAACAAAAAGTGACATTAATCCAAATCCAATCGAAATATCATCCATTCACATAAAACGTTTTGCTTCTTGTTTCATAATTAGATCGGCAAAACAATGTTTTTCCTCTGCCTGTGTTTTTCACTTGAAGTGTTCAAGGTAATACTAGGAAAGCGTGCTTTATCTTCGACCGCATCATCGCTTTCCATCAGGTGAGATTACGATCAAAAACTTTTTGGACAATAATCTACAACCATGCAGGCTATTAGATTTATGTACATTTTTATTCACCTCTATAAATATAAATGAGTGGATTATTTTCAAAAACCTAATATGTCTTGTGTATATTATTTATCTAAGTTATGCTAGATTCAGATAAGATGATTGAATCAGTTCAAAATTTTAAGATTCATCTAAGAGATTAGTTTCAGACAGTTTTGAAATTTGCGCTTCCATTTCAGACATCAAACTTTCAAGATGGCTCGACATTAAAATAAAGATCAAGTAAATAAGTAATCATTAATGCCGAACAATTCAGATTCTTGGCGAATGACTTTAAACGTTTATCTGAATACCTAACTAAGGCACTGTCCCACCGCGGGCGGGAGAGCTATCAGCTATTTCTGTATTCTGCCCCACGAACATAAAATTTCCCTAGGATTAGGGACAGTCTTCAAGTCAAGTGACACTTAGATAGTAGGTACCTATTGTTATGGGAGTTTTGTCACTATGACTACACTAGCGCCATCCATAAATGTTTCTAATGGGCAAAAAAAATAGTCATGATACAATAGTATGGTATTTTTCAGTGGTACTAGTTCAGTAGTGCTAATAGCACCAGCGTAAATTCATTTGTTCGGTGACTTCGTAAGTGCGCGGTCGTCTCGAGAGCAAATTATGATATTAAATCATATATTTGTGCTCCTGCCAGTCGTTAAATTTTAATCAATAGCATTAAACTATTTATTTCATGCCTATGACACGCACCGATGAGTTGCACTAAATAGACACGCTGTAGGTAGGTATAAGATTTCAGTGAAATTTCACCTTAAGATTCAATTAACTTCGTAAGTGGCCATCCAAACTTTAGGTGCCTTCATTCCGCTCAAATGTGGATTGTAAAGTTAGAAGGGTTCCAATTTGTTATCGTTTGGATAGAAGTGCTTTCACTCGATATCAGAGCTATGCGTGATTTCATCAGGTCTCGTTTTAAACCCTGTCGCAAAAAGACGTATTATAAGTATATGTGGCATCAAAGCACTCAAACGGCTGAACCGATTTGGGATTCGTTTTTTTATTAAATACCTGCGTTGAAGAAGTTACTGTTGGATAGAAGATTTAGTAAAGAAATTATAGTAGTTGATAAAAATTGCTTTGTTCTACCCAACAGTGTTTTTTTTAATTTCATTATTCACTTTTGATATTGGGTTGTTGTTCGGATTCTTTATTTTGTTGAAGGTTCTTGATTTCTAACGCTAGCATTTTTAGAATAATAGTACTGCATACCATTTAAAGCAATTTTCTTGAAAATATTTCACAGGATGTTGAAGAACTTCGAAATCTCCTCCGCAAAAATAAAACATATCAACGTGGAAACTGCTTTAAAATCTTTTTCATATTATTCTAAACACAATGTCCAATCGTTTTTTGACGTGATAACGTCTTATAAATCGATGAACGCCGGCTGCACGCACGAAAAAGCACGACTCATTGTCACGTTCCACCTGAGCCGAGCATGCAACATGCGAGAACATGCGAGCATGCGAGAACGTGGAACAAGCGATAGAGAGGCACGATCGGCCTAAGCGTTCGGCTTATGACGCATATATGTAAAATTATCGCCTTTATAGACAACCACAACTTTTTTTTATGTGTTATTTTGTGTGAGTATATTCAAAAAATGTGAGTAAAATCAGCTATCTGTGACTGGAGGAGGGTACTTTTAAAGGTCATCGCACACTTACCGATCCGTTCCTGGTCCGCGACAGTAGTGGCACGACCTCTCTCTCCACAGCTGCGACTGCGAGGAGCGGCGCGAAGATAGCCAGCGCGACCAGCCAGAGGGCAGCCAGGAGAGCACACGCGCCGCGCCGTGACGGCATCCAGGGCTGACGCAGCGACTGCGTGATGGCGAGGTACCGGTCTACTGACATGGCTGTGATAGTGAACACGCTCGACGCTACTGCCACCCCTGGAACAAATTAACTAATTATGACTGTGCTCAACGGGCCCGGCTATCTCTTTCACAAGTTTACAATTAGCATTTTTGTTAACTCTGTAACCTAACTTCGTAGTGACTGAACTGAGTAAGATGAGACTTAGTGTGGAAACATCTGTGGGGCTTAGCATAATAATATAAGCTACTTGAAGCTATTTCTTATCCCAGACGTGCATGGACTCACGACATAGATGGTAAACCCGCGGGATGCAGCTAACGAGATATATAGCAACAAGAATACAAAACAAGAAAACGTGGGATTTGTATTATTCGAAATTCCCGTTGTTTCTTGGCTATTGGAATACTTGTGCATCGAAGCCAACAGTTCTACACGTAATACAATAGACGTGTTATCGATAGGTTGGATGAACAACGCGTAGGCAAAGCTTGGATTACATAATTTGCGAGTTTCCGAGCCGGCGTTTACCTTCCTTTTTTCCTATGCATATTTGTATCACCAGGGGGCATCACAGATACGTTGCCAATCTTTGAAGATTCTTTTAACTGCCCTTTAGAAGTTCCTTGTTAAAATTATTTACATTATTTCTTCTTAAATCCCGCTTCTCGCTCAGTTGTCTGTCTCGCACATTTATTCGTATTAGAAAATAAAAAATATTAAGTACTTAAGTATAAAAAAGAATAACTGTTAAATGATGCCATTTTCAACCAAGTTCACTATTGAACGTTTTTAGTTTGTCGTTATAGTGATGTATTTTTTTGCGTAGCTTCTCTCTAAGGTGGTCTATTTAGATTTAATGAAAATATTTCACCTCTAATTGCTCAAAATAAGAGGAAGGAGAATTGGAAAAAACTACTTCACACTCAGTGAAGTAGCTTTTTTGTAAATTTAATATTTCACAATGCTTTTTACATTTAGACGAGATCGGTAATGCCCCATGTTGCTTTTTAACATTGTTTGATTTACAGCCTCGAAAGCCATTTTTTTACTAGAGACAGTTTGACCTCCGTTTCACCTGATGTCAAGCGATGTTGCGGCTTACAATGGAGGTTGACGCGGACGATTGACTAGAATAAACAATTTAAGAACTTACTCGCGACTTAAAGTAACTTTCGGGGAACAAATATTCGGGCAATGCATTCCACAGTCCAGCAATCATACAAAAAAAGTGAAATCAAAGCGCTTTTTTCGTATTTTTGGAATATCAGCCATGAAATAGCTTTTGTGTGTAAGCCCTAACCGTCCGATAGAAAAATGGGCAGGAGGGAATTAGATTATGCAGATTCGAAACTCTCTGAAATGTATCCAATAAAAACCCGATAGAGTAGCAATTTGCGCTTTGACTCAGTCGGCCTAGTAAGCTGTTTAGCTATTGACCTGTCAGACGTAGCTTGTGGCTAGCTACAGATACTGATACGGAATTAAGTTAAATGTCACGTTCCGAGAGATGATCGCGAGTGTCCGCTGGCTCAGAGCCAAGATAACGAGCTGACACAGCCTTCTGTGACTCCCTGAGAATAAAACATTTACACCTGCAATATTGACGGTAGTTCTACCTTCTAGGCAAGCTTCACATGTACTCTGTAGGGTAGAATGGATGTTGGAGTATCAAATTCAAATTAATTTATTTCAGGCTAAAACACCCATACAATAGATAATCAAATTCATCATTCACAATACTAAAAGTCACACAAATAAAATATAAAATGAAATAATGATTGGCTACCAACTCGCCTGATGGTAAGCGACGGAGTGGCAGGGGATGGGTTGATCTAGAAGAAATCTATATATAATAAAAATGAAAACAACGATATATTTTTTTACAGTAGTGAATCCCGATTAATAATAGCTTGATATACTGTCTTACGGCATACCGTTCCTACGAAGTCAAAGTAGGGTGTAAATAAATACCTATCAACCGTTGCACGGGACGTTTAAATATTTTTTTCTCAAATATTTGTTTATCTGCCGTAGTAATTCCCAGAGAACCTTCATCCTGTTCGAGAAATTTACAAGATTTGATGGCAATTACGTAATGTGTACACATCAATTCAACTTTGCCTCGATCTACATTCTACAGTCAACTGTAAAATGTAGGTGGCTCAGTTGGTAGTGAACCTGCCTTCTGTGCTTGGGGGTGTGGGCTCGATTCCCACTTAGGACAAAAATTCATGTGATGAACATTTGTGTTTGTTCTATATCTGGGTGTTAATGTATCTATTTAAGTATGTATTTAAAAATATATTTATTTATGTATGTATATTACAAGCTTTGCTTAGTTTGAGGTTAGATGACCGTGTGCAAAAATCTGTCCTGGATTTGTCAATAGGCCATAAAGGCCGGCCTAGGGGCGGCAGCGTCCTAAGGGCGGCAGATTTTAGAGGAAGCTCTTTAGTTCCTTTCTTAATCCCTATGGAAAATTATTATTTTAGAAAGTAACATGGGGCGGCGGAAATAAAGTGGCCTACACTCGTAAAAATATAAACCCGGCACTGGCAAAAATCCAGAATATTTATTTACTTACATATTTTTTGAAGTGAAAACTTTTTAGCCGCTTTGAGCGATTCTGAATTACAAGGGTTTGCCACCCTCAACAGAATCCTTATTCATTTTGTACGCAAGAGAATACGAACCTTGTAAGAAGTTAACGGTCTTGCACATGACCTCCCCGAAGTACCAGAGCAGGGTAACGGACTTAGCGATCTGTACCGGCATGCAGAACAGGGTCACCAGCAGGTCAGCCACGGACAGGTTCACCAGGAATATGTTCGTCACACTGAGAACAAACAAAATATTGTTTTAGTATCATTAACTTCCGACGCAAAAAGAGGAATGTTATAAGTTTAACGTGTTTATCTGTGTCTGTATATGAGTGACCGTGTGGACTACAGTTTTCCCTTTAGCACTAGTTATCATCGTTCATTCTTTTTAACCGACTTCCAAAAAGGAGGAGGCTCTCAATTAGCCTGTTTTTTATTGCTTGTTACCTCAGTACTTTCGACTGGGTGAACCGATTTTGATGATTCTTTTTTGATTTGAAAGCTGGTGCTTTCCGTGTGGTCTATTTTAATATGGTCCAGTTCTGTAATATTAATGAAGTCGGTCTTTTGTATTGATATCATACATTTTCAACACATCATTTGCAGTTGTGTGCCGCTCAATATTGAAGTGTGCGTTTGTAGAACTAGTAAGAATATGTCTGTGTGTGCAACAAGTGTTTACCTCGTTCCTTCAGTTTTTTGTATGATTTTTTTACGTTACTAGCTAGACTTTAAGGCAGATCCAAACTATACGTTATCAAAGTATGTGGATCTGTGTATCTGTCTTTGACATCGTAGCTCTCAAACGGCCGAGCCGACTTTGTTTTTTTTTTTAAAGGTGACTTGATCAACAGTGTTCTTAGCTATGATTCATGAAAATCTGTTCAGCCGTTTGAAGATTAACAACTCATTAATCGAAGGTTTAAAAAAATCAACGTACCCACAATTTATGACATAACAATGTTGGACACAATATACGAGCGATATACGACACAATATATATTAACAATATACAATTTTCGAGTAATCTCATCAGCTTTCTCTTGTATTTAATGAAATCTCCTATATTTATTTTGTTACTAATAAAGTACGATTATCTATTCATGGGCAAATACAAATTAACCTATTTACATAAATCATTTCGCTATTTGAATCTGGTCGATATTCGTAAATATTTGATTTAGGATAGAGCACACGACCAGGCTTCCATAACGAGGAATTAGAAGTTGTATAGGCGAAAATTAATGAGTTTGTCGCCAACGTCAAATAAACTGGCCAGGTGCGAGTCGGGCTCGTGCACTCAGGGTTCCGTACCAACAAAAAATACAAAAAGTAGTGCAATAATTATCAATATAAAAAACCGACTTCATAAAATGTCATAATTGGACTAAATGAAATGGGACCACACGGAAAGCACTAGCTTTGAAATAAAAAAAGAATCGTCAAAATCGGTTCACCCAGTCGAAAGTTCTAAGAAAACAAACATTTAAAATGTTTGTTGTAAAACGCTACTTTTATACGACCCACTACGCTGAGTTGGGACCGATTTGTGACAGAAACTATTATTTTCCTGTTTTAAACACTTTATACATTATCTGTCTTTTGTTTCTGTTATTAATAAATATTATTCTTTCTTGCTTAAATAAACAGTCGTATTGAGAACCTCCTCCTTTTTGGAAATCGGTTAAAAAGTAGAGCAAAATTACAACATTACGCACAGGCGGTCACCCATCCAAGTACCGACCGCGCCCTACGTTGCTATTCATCTGAAACTACCAATATGGAAGTCGCCACCATCTATTTATACTGATTCCACCCTCACCTACCCAACTGGGTAGGTTCAGCGATGGTAACTACCATCGCTGAACCTACAAGATTCTATCAATTATAAATACCGGTTCAGGCGTTTAGGCCGTTGCTGAAAACATTACAAGCATGTATATCTTTATCTACATAGACATTCTCACAACAATGCCCTCCTTTTTGCGCCATCGGGTAAGAATTTAGCACTGCATTACCTACGCCTCTACAATCTACATATTGCTGGCTCATTTACTTTAGTAATTAAATTTTAATTTGCCCATAACCTTAAAACTAATGTAAGATATCTTTTCAGTAACTAGGCAAGGGTGCATTATGAGTTAGTTACAACTTTGCTGTGTCAGTATCGAGCACATTCTATACCTACTATGAAAGGTAATCGAGTAAGAATTAACGTATAATTGAACATGTGCCTTAACAGTTTTCAAAAACCATGTCTAAATTGAATGATTAGAAATATGTTTAATATAAGTAAATGGTAATTACAAATTCAATGCAAATGTTTTAATAATTGATTAATTATATAAGCGATAAAAAAAGATTGAGAAATCACATTTGAAAAATAAATCACACTAATCTCACTAATTTATTTATTTATTTAAGTCCACCGTGTACACTGTGTACATCAATTCGATCAAAAAGTTAAACACAAACAAAAATATAACTAAATGTCACAAAAATTACAGGTGAAGACAGCATGCATTAATATTGAGCGAAAAAACAAAATAATCAAGTATTGTCAAATATAACTAAGACATAAAACAAACAAATTAAAATTTAAAGTATTAAAATCAAGTAATAAATGTCAAAGAAATAATAATAATATTCAAATAATTAAAAACTGTTCAGATAGTCAGAGACCTTATATCTAAAACGAATAACGTTGTCACCAAATATGTCAATATCGGTTGTCTTCGGTTGGTTTCTAATATCATAGTAGTCGTTGATGTAGGTGTAGTATGATGCAAAAATGTGATGATGCAGATGAGAAAGTGATGTTAAATTGATGTAAAGTTAATGTATGTATGTGTAGTGTGAAGTAGAAATGAGGGAATATTTAGGTGTCGTTGGAAAAATTACTTTGCATGGGTTGTTTATTCACTTTCACTTTTACTGATCATTATCCAGAAACAGGAATGTTCTGTTTAGTCCCGCCACCCCAATCAAATTTTCCCTGGGTGGGACCAGGTCCGGCGGGCATTTGGTGTATGGAGACGTTTTCACTTGCACCTGGAAGGCTGTGGGTTATTCTCCGTGCCTGTTAGTGAGTCCGCCAAGGTGCCAAAGTGGTTGTTTCGGTGAGGTCTCAATATGTTTGCTTTGTTGATGACTTTCCCACACAACAGGCACTGGAGATCCCCCGTGCACGGGCTCCCCGTCCCAGCCCTCTGCTCGCTGAGGGTTTATAGTTTCTGTATGCCTTTCCTTTTCCGATTCCATAATTCTTTCCCGTCCCGCCCGGGCCTGTCCGCTCGGGCCTGTCCCGCCCGGGCCTGTCCCGCCCGGGCCTGTCCCGCCCGGGCCTGTCCCGCACCCTCTCGCGGTAGTGGAAGTGGTGGCTCTGGTATATGTTGTTGCGGTGAGTTGTATGGTGGTGGAAGTTACTTCATCATCGTAGTTTTTATTGTGCTCGTCCATCCGTGGGAGTGGTACTTGTTGTTGCTGGGATACGGAGACTGGGATTATTGGTTGCAATAGAGGCAACATAGTAGAGACAACATATATAGTTATGGAAGAAGGTACTTACATCGAAATGATCTTCACAGCAATGTCTAGTAGCCTGGGTAGAGGGTGGAGTTTTATATCTCTTTTTACAATGAAATACCATTTTTACGAAGTTTTGGATCTCTCAGCACGTAAAAAATAGTTTTTCTGGCGTTTTAAAAGAAGTGTTTGTACATTTTGGCACTATACAATATTTGTACATAATTAAAAAGATGAATTAGACACAAATCGGGCACTTAATTTGTATCAAAGTCACAATTAACCACTCAAAACACTGCGCGCCTATTCGCTGCGAACGGCTAACTGGCGGCGACCGTCTCGGTGACGTCACACGCCCTGCGTCCATTACTTTTAGCGGCAGGAACGGCATAATGTTTATTACTTAATATCTTCGTAAGTAATGGTCCGCTTTGAATAATTCAAAAAGATATATTATTCTTATGTCATGAAGAATAAAGTGAGTACAAATTCTAATGAATTTGCTATTACTTTAATGATCCTCATTGCTGTTATATTTAAATTTTAGGTTTATTATACAAATGAAGTACGTACACTCCAAGCCTACAGGAATAGAACATACCTAATTGATTTAAAATTTGGACAAACATGCCAAAAATAGCCAGTAAATAGAAATCTACAAGAAAACACACACGCATACATACACAACTAATCATTATACTTGCCAACTTTGTATTGGTATATCTAAGGCCCAAAATAAATTAATGGACTTGTTTTACCAGTATCTTTCGTATTTAAAAACATGGTTTTTGGTACCATGTATATTTTAAATTATCCAATACAGTACTGTACAAAACAATGTTTATTAAAGATATTATACATGTTTATTACAAAGTTTGGAATACAAATGTATTTTTAACATTGGAAACAGAAAATTAGATAGTAATCAAATATTTTTATTGTGTTGCTATGAGGAGATGCAGTCTGCGAACTGTGAGTGATCAAGCGCCGTTGAGCGGTTAGTGGTTAAGCGCCAATGAACGGCATAAACTCATTTTGTTGTAGAGGGCCACTATGTGGTATGTTGATCTGTTGGCGACCGTTGCGTGATAATGCCACCATTAGGTTTCTTCTGTAGGTTAGCTCGCATTTTAGCAAATGAATCGAGAAATTGTTTTGGAATCTTGAACTTTATGACTGATTTTTCCGATACCGCAGATTGCAGGTTTAGTATTAATAATGTTAATACAAATATTCGAAAAACTGAAACAAAAAAAAACTGTGGTAAATAACAATTTATTTATATATAAACACAATACGGTCATGTATTAAAATCTATGAGTTGATTTTTTCCTTATAGTTAATAAGATTAGGGCCGATTTCACCATCAAAGTGAACGCGATCAACGCAAAACTAAACTGCGATCAGTTTATGTTGGTGAAACCCAAATTGACGTTTTGAACTCAATAAGCCACTTTATACCAGTTTAGTTTTGCGTTGATCGCGTTCACTTTGATGGTGAAATGGGCCCTAAGTATTGTATTACAGCTGTATTGAAATAACAATAGTGAGGCATAATTAACAGATGACTTTAATGTCTGAAAATTGCTTCATTGTCATGATAATAATTAACTAATTTATTTGCTATTTTCAACATGTTATTTAACTTATATATCGTACAACAGAAACATAGCATTCTATTCCCCTGGGTCCCAATTCACATTTCTTGTAATGACCGACGGTTTAACTTTGATAAATTACGAATATTGACAGTATTGTTATGTTAAAAAACGTCATGATGGAATTTGTGATTATTCACTATTATACACAAATTATTCAAGAAACATTCGACATAACCTTGGTCTTGGTCATATTCATCCTCAAAAAAGCATCTGAAAGCTCTTGAATCGTATATTGGAGGTCATCTATATTTTCGCAAAAATACAAGATCGTTTGCGAATCTAAAATGAGACAGCAATAAACCGTTGACGTTTATTACAAAGGCGTCCCATGCAAGCATTTTTAAAATGTCTTCTAACATCGCCGTAAAACCCTCGAGTAATATCATGACTCCCTGACTCACCCCCTTTTGATTAGAATGGGGCTAGATAAATCATGCAGCGTCTTGCCGAGGCATACAGCAGCCGAAGGACATCCAGATACCGAATGTCGAAGGAGCAGCAATGGAGAGAGTTAAACTCAGTCCAGTATTCGACGCAGTCGAAGGCTTTCTCGTAATCGACAATGACCATAATACAAAGGCTGGTTAAAATCATGACTCTTCTCCATCAGCTGCTTCACTGTGTGAAGAAGATCCCACTCCAGAAGCCGGCTTGTTCGACAGGCTGGCATTTGACTAGCTGGCGCGTGAATCTTATCTAAGCTTTTTGTGTTATATACGTAAAAGTTTTCAAACATTTACCTGGTAAATACATATTTCCTGACTAAGATGTTTCGTGCCGTATATAAGACTTAATTTTCGAATACCATTTAAGTACTCAACTTGGCTCCTTTTAAACCAACAGAAATCGAAGTCATTTAATTAACAGTAAACATTAAGGTGTACATGTTCACTAACTAGCGACATTTTTAATTAAGAAATAACAATAATTAATTTAATAGCCAATAATTATTGCTATCAATAATCATGTTACTTCAAATGAACATTGAAATTGATTAGTTGTGCTTTACCAAAAACCACACAGTAACTGTTTTTTTTTTTTTAAAGCGGGAACAAAGCCATTCGCTAAAACTGTATTTGTAAATGATTGGTAGCCTCATTTCATCAAAAGTCCTGGCGTAGCACTGGGAGAGATTGAATTCCATACCGTTTCAGACTCTTTTATACCACTGCATCAACGTCTCGCCGTAAAGCAACGCAGTCTGTACTTGACCTCAACTCTATGAAAAGTTTAAGGTCGTCAGCGTATAGCAAATATTGGGCATGTTCCAAGACGGAAGGAATATCGTTCAGTATAAGCAAAAATAAACGTGGCACAGACTTACACCGGAACGCGTGTGATAGGGTCTAGACTCAAACAATCCTAGCCGAGCCTCTCAAACTGCTAGCGATCACGCAAATAGTCAGCAAAGAGCCTGAGAAGCCCCGGAGCGAAGCCAATTGCTAACAGTTTGACCAGTGAAGGTCATTATGAACACTATCAAATGCTTTCCGGAAAGCGTTGTCAAAGTAAAGGACGTTAACCTGTAAACCACGGTCTAATTAGTGGAGATAAACTGCACAATAGACAATAGGTTGGTATCAACTGACCTTTTTCATCTAAAACCGTGCTTCATGTCGCAAAGATATTTATTCACCTGAGCGTAAATGACTTTGTGGAGTATGCTCTCAAATACTTTTGCTGGTGACGCCAGTACTGTGATGGGGCAGTAGTTAACGCTTTCAACGTCCAACGATCAATTTGTTAGAACTTTTCGGTCTGGGGCTGACCCTCAAATAAGTCGGCGTTTGACCATCAACATGCCTGTTGGTAAGCAATGATGTGGTCGAAGATAAGAACGCAAATTTAGAAAGTACCTATTCTTGCCTTGAAACGGCCCAGGTTATATCTTTCAGAAAACAAGGAAGCTGGCAGGTTGTTCCAATCCTTGGCCGTACGGATTAGAAACGTAGAATCGAAACGTTTGGTACATATCCAAGGAAAGTTGTGATGTAGTGGAAAGGGGATGGTAGGATAGGGTCGTGTAGCTCCGATGCATATTCACCAAAATGAATCCTATAGACAATTTACAGACTTGCTACTTTACGGCGGTGGTCTAGACTGAGAAGTTTTTTAGCCAGTAACTTGTCATCGCCTATAAAACGAGCAGCACGCCGATTTACTGATGTATTCAAGAGCTTTGCGCTGGTATTTAGCTGAACCATCCCAAAGATGACAGCTGTATTCTACACACGCTCGGACTTGAGTTTGATATAGAGTAAGCAACTGCCCCGGTGTGTTTAATACCTTACTCAGGACACCCAGCTTTTTGGCAGCTAATGTAAACTTTGACTCTAGGTAGAATCAACGTGTTCCATCCTCAGCCACACTTTCGCTTACTATAAGGCGAGTTGGTGGCCAAACGTAGATCTATTCTATATAAATATATGTATTAGAAGCTCGAGAAAGTCAAAACAATAAGCCGTATCGATTTTTAGGTCAATATCTAAAGGTCCATTAATAAAGGATAATGGTAAATGGATAATGGTAATAAATATTCACAATTTTGTGAGTGGCTGTGACGAATACTCCTCGCACATCATCGCTTTTTAGTATCAAAACAACGTCAATATACCACCATTTGCATTTTTCACATCATTCTACTCACACAATTTTTATTTTTTTAAAGGTAACCCACGCAGCTTATTTATTGAAAATATGTTTTAATCATGCATAAAAATTCAATGAGTTCTTTCCTAGTTCACCTCACTAGTCAGATGTTTTATTACCTACGGGATATAAAGTTATCATCTCGACATAACATAATATTTTTATTGAATTAGTCAAAGAGGTAAACTACAGTTATAAGATAATTAACGGGATATTTACCGTGATGAGATTGAGGACGGAGCTCCCAATATTTCGGCGCAGTTACATGCACCATGTTCACAGGATGATATATCCCGTTAATAATCACATTACTGTATTGAATAACCGTGATAGATAAAAATAGCTATTTGGACAATATTCTTAACTAGTCGACCGCCCCGGCTTCGCACGGGTGTAAGCTCGGCCTTCGGCTTCGCTACTATGACCCGCACCAGGAACACAAAATTTCATCAAAATCGGTCCAGCCGTTTTTATCCTATGTCCGTCTCCTGGTTCTAAGCTACCTCCCCACCAATTTTCAGCCAAATCGGTTCAGCCGTTCTTGAGTTATAAATAGTGTAACTAACACGACTTTCTTTTATATATATAGATAAAAGATAAATTATATTGACATTGACATGACATTTTTTACCATGAGCGACATGTTTTACCATGAGCGACATGTTCCTCAACATGCCGCTCCATTTGTCTCCTAGTATAACCAGGACTTTAATAACGTATTAAAATTGCACATGTCGACCTTACACAGTCATGCTCAATTACCCACGTATTAGGTGTAACTAAACTTGAAGCTACTAGAATCACCGTGTGTAATAATAATTACGTGCATCAAGTTTGCATGATAGGAACAATTTGACTTAATGACTTTTGCTGTGCCTGTGTGGCTCCACCACCTTTGGAGTTACTCAAAATAAGTACTTTGATACTACAACGTTATATACCTGATATTATATAAATCAGCTAGTTACCATGATCACTATTAAAATTGTATATTACGCTCTAAACTATTTTAGATTTACTTTTCACCCAGAATGTATAAGATTCATTTAAACAACGTTTTCGGATAAATATTATGTATTATTGTTTTAGTGTGAGTAATGTAATGAACGATAAAATAGATATAACAAAATCTCAAGAAGTTTTATGTAAGCTTGTAGATTTTTGAGTTAAGGAATGATTTTGTGAATGTTGTATTCGGCTTAGCGAACGTTTAGTCTTTGACCGATCATTTTATGTCGCTCAGCATCGCTGAGTGAAACCACGTCTCGGTAGTCTGGGATGCTTGGTATGCTTGGGGGGCCTGGGCGTGGTCGAGGTTTTGGCCATCGTTTCAATGGTTGCTGTGATGTCTGTTGTTGTATTGCTTGAAGAGCCGAGAGCGGAATCTTAAAAGAAATTGTAGAACTACGTCGACCATCGATATCTGCCGCAACGCGTGATGTTGGGAGTGCTGTAGTTAAATCGAGTATTGCAGGGATCACCAACAGAACAACTGAAACAAATAACGATAAATTATTTTTAAATTATATGCATATAATAAAAAAAAGTTCGCTTATTACCAGTTTACTCCGTCAATTTAAAATATATGTATAACTAAAATTTATTTTTTATAATGTGGACAGCATGACATGGTTTTTTCCCTATTTGGTAAATTACATTAGCTCAGTGTTACCAACCCTACTGTTTTAACAGTAGATTTGCTGTTTTCACATTTATGTTCCTGTTTTCTGTTTCATTCCTAATTTTTACTGTTTTTCAATTAGCGTTCTTTAGCGCCACATATTACACTATGCAAATATTTTTGATAACCACTACGTAATAAAGTGCAATGACACTAGATGGCAGTATCTTCTCTTGTCGGGATCCGAGGGAATTCCCCGTCGGGGAGACCACATTATATGTGAATCACGTAATGTGATTGACAATCATATTTTTATGCACGGAGAAATCCCAGTCCCAGTATGAATGATAGCTACAGGCCTATTGTATTGCGTACTGTGTTATAGGTTATAGTCACAACAGGTTTCAAACTTTGAATTGGAGAAATATATGTGACCCCGCCATCTACATAAAAAAACAATATTTTCGACGTTTTTGATAGTTATTCATAGACTGGGAAAAGTCCTCCTAAAAAGAAAAATGAAAAATATGAACAAAAATTCGTAAATTCGTGGTTAAAGGATGATAGGTTCAAATACTGAAGATGTGGCAATTGAGAATGAAACTGAAAAATAATTTTACTTAGATTTTTGTTTTTTGTTGTTGTGATTATTAATATAACAATGTATGTGAGTTCTGGTATGTAACTAAGAAAGTTGTTTATTGTTTAATTATATGAGCAAAAGTATGAAATCTGCCTTTTCTACTTTACCTACTGTTTCCTACTGTTTTTTTTTGGCGAGTTGTTGTTTTTTAGTTTTTTGGGGTTGGCAACACTGCATAAGCTTTTACATCTTCAGTAATAAGAAAAAGATACATAAACCAAATTTTTTACTAAAAAACGTCTTTATCACTAATATTTAAAACCTAAATGGATCAAAGTACCCAAAAATGTTTCGAATAAATTAATTACATCTATAAACTACATATAAATTTCTAATTAACCAAGCAAAGCGTAGTTACTAAACTCCATATATGTAAGCTTGCTTTACGAGAACATTTCGGCTTTTGTCAGGTGTGTCTAGTTAACTCGACAATAACTTGCGTACCGTTAATTCGATATTTATGAATCTATTTTATTCCAATAGATTTATTAAGTTCAATTTGAGAAAAAAATTATGACGGACAGCTAGTATTAAGTACTACATAGAATAATATAATCTAAAAATATCACGTTTTATTTCAGTTACTATAAAAATGAATCAAAAACTTTGTACTAGTTAATAATTCAATTTTAGAGTTAGCTCCCCTTCATGGAAAGTGGAAAATAAAAAGCCTCAAAACCCTAGTACTATTGCCATATAGTTTAGACATTTTATTTTGTGAGTGAGCTAATTTTTTCCAATAATATATGTATAGTTATCGATTTTGTTTCCCCACACATAACCCTAAAACAGAGATAGAAACCATAATTCTTAAGAGTAAACTATGAAGTTCCAGAAAGTTCCAATTTTTTTATCTTTATAGTATTTGTAATAATAGCTTTAGTAAACACACACCATTCATAGTAGAGTTTCGTAAATAATACACGTATGTTCATATAAACAAACATATCATCATGCTACGCCGAGTTAAATTCTACATAAACTACATAAATAATATTACTTTTTTATATAATGTCTTTATTAACAAAACAAAATACAAGCTAACACTATAAAAATAGTAAGGACTGCCCATAGACCGTTGAAGGTCTAAAGACATTCCAAATGCTCAAGCCCGCTATTAGTTGTCAGCGTACTCAGCATGCTGTCGGCATTACCACGCTGAATGGCTATACTTATCCCATGAGCCAGAAAAATACTTTTTTTTATACTTGTACTTACTTGACCAAATCATGATGTTACAACGTTTCCATAAGAAGGTCGGACTTAAAATAATCGACGATCATGGAAATGTTCATTTCTAATTCTTTTTATACCACCGTTTCGCTTATTTACACTGTGACATAATGTAATTAAGATTAGACGTGTTTGTTCATGTTACAATCAATGTTGTAATTAATAGCACTTTAAATTAAACATGTCTCTACTAAGTAATTATATTTAGGTACTAAATATTATAACGGTGATAAAGAAAAACATATTTGACTCAGACAATTAAGAATTAATAAAAATAAAAACCACACAATTATATGTAGGAAAGGATAAAAATATACCTATCTGTAATTTATTATGTCAAACAAGTAAAAAATATTGGTTATCAGGAATATTTGATTTATACTTCAGGGGCCTTACGGTTACCGGTTTTAAGCGATTCTGTTAAACTGATGCGAAAAGTTGTGCGACTGCAAACCGTATCTCGGCGCGTTTAGGTTCACCTTCGCGTGATTTTCTGCAATGCACTGTTTCAGCGCTGTTTCGAGACCGCGTTAAGAGGTAGCCGTAAGTCATTATAAATGTTTTGCACGTCTACATAATTAAGTCACAGTAGCGAGTTATTAATACTTTTATTGTTTTAGGGGTTATATCTTATGCATCCAAATATTCGATGGATCCACCAACTGGGCAAAAGCAAGTCATGAAGAGGGGTTTTATTTATATAGCAATATCTTTCATTGCTGTTTCAGAAACGGTAACTGCTTCTTTAGGGCTCATGAACCAAATTTCTTGTAGTTTTTGTTTTACTTTTGGTATCAAATGAATCGGAAAATATGCTAGATAGAATGTTTTCCGATATAACCATAACATTCTATCTAGCATATTTTCCGATTTTCATTTGATACCAAAAGTAAAACAAAAGAGTTAAGGGCCTTACTTAAAAACGTTACTCAAGTTGACATACAATTAAATATGCTCCGTCTTGTTTTCGCGTGTGACGATTGCCGTTAGCGAGAAGTTGACAAAGCATTTTAAAACATAGATCAACTTGAGTAAGGTTTTTAAGTAAGGCCCAAAATAAATTATTTATGCAGTTTCAATGTCATCGTTCAATAACGGTGAAGGAAAACATCGTGAGGAAGCCGTAATTTCCAAGAATTTCATATGTTTAAAGACATAAATAACATGCACTGGGCCATTACAGTGGATTAGGGTCCACCTTATCTCTCTCTGATAGAAGGCCTGTGTCCCAGCAGTGGGAACTTGCTATAGGGTGATTAATGATTATAAGGTGATGTAAGTGTACAAAGGTTAGAAATTATATATAACTAGCCGCCCGTCCCGGCTTCGCACGGGGCATTTTTTTTAACATTCTAGTAATAAATATAGCTTATATTACTCAGGGATGATGTAGCAATCTAATGGTGAAAGAATTTTTTAAATTGGTTCAGTAGTTTTTGGTTTAATTCGTTACAAACATACAAATCTTTCCTCTTAATAAAATTATAGTGTAGATATGTATAAATGCAATTAAGACTTAGAATTTGGGGCTTACTCAATGCAAGTTCACTGCTGTTCTAACCCGACGCATTATAATTATATATTCTAGTAAGAATAGACGGTAACCGTTAGTAGATTAGCCTTTATTATTCCACATTATACCTACCAGTTACTAGCGCGGTGGTAGTTGCCCACTGCCCACAGCCTGCCCACAGCCTGCCCACAGAGTACACTTAATACTGAATATTTGGTGCACGATGAGGTTAGAAACAATCAACGTTAGCCAAATATGTGTCTAATGATAGCCGATTTCCATTATGTGCCTCAGCATGGTTCAGTTTTAGGCATCTGGATTTTCAGGTACCTACCTACAAAACGGAAAAAATAAAGCCGTAATTGTCATGACGAAAATTAAAAAGGAAACTATGAGTAACATTAAAATTATTTATTTTACGTCAGTAATTTAACAAAATCCACTCTCAAACTTTCCCTCCTAGAGTTTTAGAAAAACTACTTCTGTAGATTGGCTGTAAATAAGTAATTGATATGTTAAACTGTTAATAAAAATTTAAGGAATTATTTTCAATATAAATTACAAACAATATCTGTGACAAAATATGTATCACAGATATTGCATTTTCTATAGATATGTCTAAATTATAGAATAAGAAAAAATATTGGTGCTTTCTTTCGCCAACAATCGTATGAGAAGGCGTGAGGTAACTATTTCTTTTTTTAAATCGTCACCTTAAATAGCTCACATTCGCGTTCAATTTTAAAAATTGCTTGATGTAAGTAATGTTTATTAAAATTATAAACGAATTATTATGTCGAAAACACTTACGGCTTGTGTTTTAAATTCCAGAGCATTATAATACAGGTTAAAAATTGAAGGGAAACATTGGCAGAAAACAAAGTTTGGTTTGGTTGTGCAGTGGACACATGATTTCGGGCGCTTTTTAATAAGCTTTTATTAGCTTGGTCTATATCTATGTAACGGAATTTTGAACGTAATTTTCACCTCTTTCACAACGACGGATAGAATTGAAACTTTACACACTTATCAAGGACCGATGATGATGTAATAAATTAAACAGTTTGTTCCAATATCTTTACCAGTATCATCAAGATAAGCGATTTTAAAGCGTGTTTAATTTTTTAACTGCGAAAGTTATATTCAAACTAATTAGCGTAGCGCCTTAAAGCGTGACCATAGTTAAATAGAGCAATATATTTTAAATAAGTAGTATTTATACGGATTTTATCGTTTCATTAATATATTAAAACGAAACGTTCGAAAAAAGAAACGATTAATTGAAGAAATTACGAAATTACTAGTTGGACAAATATAATTGTTATAGTCATTTAATTTAAAGTTTACTGATTGACATCAACATTTTGACTTAAAACACCTTGCTAAAGAAAATAAACTTTCGTCCCTTGGGCTCCAGAGAAGAAAGTAAAACAAGTTTCATGAAATTATAATGTTTCAATCATTTAACGTAGCATTGCTACGCGCGGCGGTTATTATTATCCTCTCTCATTCTAGTTAATTTTACGACATGTAAAATATGCTTTGTTTGAACCTAAAATATCTACTAATAATCTATTACTTCCTTACTAAATTTTATCAAGAGCAGTTCTGTTGTATTTTTTAATGAACTAGTACAAAAAAACGATATAATTTTCAATATAAAAAACCGACTTCATCAGAACTGGACCAAATTTAAAACGAACCAAAAGGAAAGCACCAGCTTTCAAATAAAAAAAAAACTTCAAAATCGGTTCACCCAGTCAAAAGTTCTCCGGTAACAAACATAAAAAAACAGTCGAATTGATAACCTCCTCCTTTTCGGAAGTTGGTTAAAAAGAGCTGATAATCTTCAAGCGGATTTTCATAAATCAGACTAATCTCGTTCAAATTTCGACCAAAAAAAACTAAATCCAAATCGGTTCAGCCGTTTGGAAGCTATGATACTACAGACATACAGATACACACGTTAAACTTATAACCTGCCTCTTTTTGTGTCAGGAGTTAAAAAGAAGAACATTCAAACAGAAGTTAAAATAGTGGAAATCGTCTTAAAAAACTTACTGACTATAACTGAAGGCAATGAAAGTACTTTACAATATAGTTTAGTTTGACAGTAGAAAGTTTAGAATGCTAACTTTATTTTAATTAAATCTACTATGCATACTTACAACCAATAACAAGAATTCTAGTGCCAGTCCTAAACTTGGGCTTTCTATGATTAGCTATTAATCATCTCATCACTTTATAAGAGTGTTTCTACTTAAAATAATAACCGGAAAAATAGATACCTAGTCCCAATTTACTCGCAAAATGTAACTTGCAAATTCCACGCAGTCGCCTCGTTAAGGTGATACGTTTCATGTTTCGCGGGAAATTCTAATTTCAAACAGTTTTTTTGTCCTTGTAGCCATGCCGGGTAATTATTGTGAAATGGCACAGTGTTTGCGAAAATTGAAGGTCGTTTTTTACATTATCATGTACAGCTATTAATCAGTTACTCACCATATTACTTACATTTGGCAATAAACCGTTTGAAACAGCAAAAATTTGTTTATTGACAAATGTATGTAATAATGTGCATTGGAGATAAATAACTTAACGCGAGTTTGTAAAGAATAATAATCAATGTTCTCAAACATCATGATCATTTACAATAATCACTCGGCCTAGCTACAAGAACAAAAAAACTGTTTGAAATTAGAATTTCCCGCCAAACGTGAAACGTTACACCTTAATAGAAAAATTAATAAAACAGGCCAAGTGCGAGTCGGACTCGCGCACGAAGGGTTCCGTACCATTATCTATAAAAACGGTAAGAAAAATCACTTTTGCTGCATAGGAGCCCCCTTAAATATTAATTTAATTCTTTTTTTGTATTTTTTGTTATAGCGGCAATAGAAATACATCATCTGTGAAAATTTCAACTGTCAGACAGACAGACAGACTGACAGACGGACGGACAATGGAGTCTTATAACTAATTAAGTAGTGTATTGCTACTATTATATTCATTCACGAGCATGCTGTGTTCACTTCTAGGAGGTCATGTGTTGCCATATTTACTAAATGTATTTAAGTTAAATGTAACGTCTCGTGTTATAGAAATAGAACCATTTATTGTCCTTATTCAACCGCTATCGCTCGAAGAACCGACAACCGATGGGGAAGAAATATGAGTTAAGACCACGAACTGGAAGACACAGCGTAGGTAGGCCTCCCACTAGATGGACCGACGACATCGTGAGAGTCGCGGGCATCTAGTGGATGCAGATGGCAGCATGTCGTTCAGTTAAAGGGGGAGGCCACTGTTCAGTAGTGGACATCTTCTGGCTGAAGATGACGATGGTTGTCCTTGTTACATTGATAGTTTCACTGACCAAGTGAAATACACAATAAGATTCAATTATAGCCAAATAACAAAGTTCCGTGGGTGGTCCGGTAATATGAGAAACATAACACAATCAAAAAGTTACTGGATTTTTGTGACACAACTTCACTACTTAAGGACCATATTATATCTGTGTTGTTTCTGTTAAGATGTTGTTACAAAATAAATATATCTTTCTTTCTTTCTTTCTGGAGTTTGTCCATAATGGGAGTCAGTGGAGTTACTTTATTTTACGTGGATTCTTTAAGTTATCTGGGTGTCTTCAAATCACGAAAAACCGGTTTCTTCAGGCAAGCGTACTCCATCGGGTCCAGCAACGGGTCGACACTGTCCCTAATTCAGCACTTTAGTTCGTTTGCTACTTTTCATTTTTCGCACGTTCTTGAATTCGGCACGTCTTACTGGACATTTTACTATCTTGATACTTTGGTATAATTAAAACAAATTAAAAGAAAAAAAAAACAAAACAGTCGTAAACCGCATCAGGTGAGGTGGAGCCCATACGCTAGCCTATGTATTTAAAATAATTATGAATATGAAAAACCGACTTAATAAAAATGTCAGACCTGGACCAAATTAAAATGGGACCACACGAGAAGCACCAGCTTTCAAATAAAAAAAAAGAATCACCAAAATCGGTTCACCCAGTCGAAAGTTCTGAGGTAACAAACATAAAAAAATAAAAATAAAAACAGTGGAATTGAGAACCTCCTCCTTTTTGGAAGTCGGTTAAAAAGAGGCCAAGGGCGAGTCGGACTCGTGCACCAAGGGTTCCGTACAAACTTGTTAATCTACACTAATATTATAAAGAGGAAAGATTTGTACCTATTTTTGTATGTTTGTAATGAATAGGCTCCGAAACTACTGAACCGATTTGAAAAATTCTTTCACTGTTGGGAAGCTACACTATCCCCGGGTGACATAGGCTATATTATATTTTGTAGCGAGGCCGAAGGCCGAGCTTACACTCGTGCGAAGCCGGGGCGGACGGCTAGTTTGTTAATAGTTTGACAAACTTAACCGTTGTAAAACTGTTGTCCCCATACATCGACATAGGTCGCGGTTAGTTTAACAACTGCAAATAAGTTTATAATCGCACAAAAACACTGCCATCTGCATCCACTGGATGCCCGCGACATAGCAGACTTAAGTATTTGATATTCATTTCAACTAGATAAGCATGTTGTTGTGTCATTGATCAATATCTACTTCGGGTCCCTGTGCCAGCAAAGTAAGTAAATAGTGATACCATAGAAAACGTCATTCAACACCTAATATTGAATGATCACGTGCAAGCTAACTAGTTGTTTGAAGCCTTTTTTAAAGGACTTTAAATAGACAGGAAAGCCTTGTTCCGAAATTTCGTCATTATAAATATCTGGGACATTTTTGCACACACGGTCATCTGACCCCAAACTAAGCAAAGCTTGTAATATGGCAGCCAGAGACTGATATACATACATATATATTTTTAAATACATACTTAAATAGATATTAACACCCAGACATAGAACAAACACAAATGTTCATCACACAAATGTTTGTCCTAGATGGGAATCGAACCCACGCTCCCCCCCGAGCCCCACGCCCCCAAGCGCAGAAAGTAGGATCACTACCAACTGAGCCACCGAGGCAGTCAGTAATGCATAAGTATCTGCCAAGTTTCATAACCATAAGTAGGTATGTACATACACGACTTAATGTTTGATTCTCCAATCGAAGGGCCTTACACTACGCTCTAATGAAGTTCCTTTTGCAGTGTTGTGTAGTTTTGAACAAGACCGCGCTTTGGTCTTGTTTGGTGCGTTCTATTTATTTTGTATAAATCTTCCCAGGGCCACCAAGAGACCGGCCGGCCGAGACTGGCCTAGCCGAGTTTCGGGAAAGCCCAAGCGCAGCAAGTAGGTTCACTATCACTACCAACTGAGCCACCGCGGCAGTCATATGGTATATAATAGGTCGGGGAAAAAGTCTTTTCGTATTTTGTATGTATAAAGTTGTAGTAAAAATCTCATCGGTTGTACTGTTTGTATCTGGCTGGTTTTGATACCATTAAAAATATGACATTTTAAAAAAGGAATATAAAAAGTAAAAAGCAATTTCCCGCCATTTTTCAATTGTTTTTTTGTTCGATAAAATGAGTGAATCTAACGAAGAAATTCGATATATTGTGAAATTTTATTACAAAAAACTGAAAAATGCGACACAAGCCGCGAATAAAATTTGTGACATTTATGGACCTAATGCAGTGTCATCAAGAGTAGCACAATGTTGGTTCAAGCATTTTCAGTCCAGGAATTTTGATGTCAAAGATGCAGCTCGCTCTGGTCGCCCTGTTACGGATAAAGTCGATGCCATTTCTGAAAAAGTGGACCAAGATCGGCATATTAGTAGTTACGACGTAGCTGAAGACCTGGGGATTGACCACAAAACAGTTTTGACCCATTTGAAAATAACTGGGTATACAAAAAAACTCGATATTTGGGTGCCACATCAGCTCACTGAAAGAAACCAAATGAATCGTGTACTCATTTGCGATTCTCTATTGAAACGTAAAGAAACCGAACCGTTTTTTAAAAGATTGATCACTGGTGATGCAAAATGGATCACCTACGACAAGAATGTGCGCAAACGATCATGGTCAAAGGGCAGTGAAGCACCACAGACTGTAGCGAAACCCAGATTAACACGTAATAAGGTGATGCTGTGTGTATGATGGGATTGGAAGGGCATCGTTCATTATGAGCATTTACCGACGGGCAAAACCATCGATTCGGATCTCTACTGCCAACAGCAGATGAGACTCAAACAAGAAATTGAGAAAAAACGGCCGGAATTGATCAACATAAAGAGTGTGGTCTTTCATCATGATAACGCCAGACCGCACACATCTTTGGCCACTCAGCAAAAATTTAGAGAGCTTGGTTAGGAAGTGTTAATGCATCCACCACATAGCCCTGACCTTGCACCCTCAGATTTCCACCTGTTTCGATCTCTTCAGAATTATTTGGGTAGTGTTAGATTAACATCAAGAGAGGACTGTCAAAACTACTTGTTGCATTTTATTGATCAGAATTCCCAAAATTTCTACAGCAACGGGGTCATGTCACTACCTAAAAGATGGCAACAAGTTATCGAACAAAATGGTATATATATATTATAATTAAATGTAATTAAACTTGAAAAAAATATGTCTTGAATTTGTTTATAAAATACGAAGAAACTTTTTCCCCGACCTTATATATTATGTTGTTTTGACCAACACATTTCGTTAGAAGAGGGTTTGTTTTATGACGTCACGGAACTTGGATCGGCCTGGTTTTATTCGCACTCAAATCTTTTCAATACTTTTCGTGCCGAGAATACTTACATTGCTTTTTGTATCAAACAGTGAAAAAAGCTGCTCTTATACGTGCATGATCAGAAAAGTTGAAAATCTTTATTGCACTTAATCTTTTCTGTAGCATTGTAAATGACTTACCGGTAGGGCAATACACACAAACAAACTTACACAATTATTAGCGAATCACTTTTAATGAAGTATTTTAAAATGATGAAATGCTTTTTTATAGTATCTTAAAATAAGGATTGTCATCAAAATAAATAGGTAATAAGATCATTGTTGACTATTCACCTCACCTGATGCCTGCGGTGGCAATGAAGAACATTCGCTGAATAATAAATATTTTTTTACGAAAAAAACGAGATATTGCGATATATACATATAAAAAAATCAGTGGCATTAAGAATCTCCATTTTGAAGTCGGTTGAGAACCACTTTGAGACGTGAAATTTTGCCTTTTTACTATACCAAGGTATGAAGTTAGTGAATCTTTTCAGAGTAGCTAGCAATATAAGATTACTAACATTCACTGTTTCAAACAAATAGGAATAACGGGGGACGGATTGTAGTATTAGCGGGGAGGGGGTAGTAGGGAGTATTTTCTTTACATGAACGTGGTGCATGTAGTAGTTATTTCCAATTTTCAAAAATATTCATGTCGACTATAGATTCTTCTCCTTTTTCAAACAACTTCCAAAAAGGAGAAGGTTATCAATTCGACTGCTTTTTTTTACTAGCTGCGCCCCGCGGTTTCACCCGCGTGGTGATGAAACGGTAATGATGATGATGATGAAAAGTAGCCTATGTGTCAATCCAGGACATAAGCAATGTAAATTTCATCCAAATCCATCCAGCTGTTTCTGCGTGATTGAGTAACAAACATCCATCCATCCATCCATACATCCAAACTTTCACATATATGATATTATAGTGGGAAGTGGATGTTTGTTACCTCAAAACTTTCGACTGGGTGAACCGATTTTGACGTTTCTTTTTTATTTGAAAGCTGGTGCTTGTGTGTTCCCATTTCAATTTGGTCCAGTTCTGTCATTTTTATGTTGTCGAATTTTCGTATTGATTATTATTGTCGGTTATTATGAAAGAAACGACAGCCAGTGTCGCTACCGCACTGCAGTCGCTCTGCTTTGTCTGTCGACAGTTGATTGTAATCTCCATACTAAATATTGAACCGTTTATCATGTCATCCAGGCTGAAGTAGGTTATCTTTATGGAGTGATCAATGAGTCGATTCATGAATTTTGATTGAGGTTGCAAATCCAAGCGTGGGTGGTCGGTATAAGCACGTAATCAACAAGCAATCTACGCATATATTAGACTGTAGCTGCGCTTCTCTATTTCTTTCCCTATATAGCAGGAACTGTTCATTTTTTCACTGTAAAAATTAGCCTTTTTTCTATTAAATAATAGGATTGGGTTTGACCGCCACCACGCCTATTGTTGAGTGATTATGTGAGAGTCTACGATGGAGTGCGGTTGATGCTCGCTTGATGCTCGCTTGATGCTAACTTGATAATGAAATGATGTAAAGCAATTTTTGTGTTGATATTTCGAGTTTTTCCTCCGCCATACAATATAATATTAACACGAAAATTATTTTACACTATTTGCAACGTTATTCTCAAGATAATGCCCAATCTGTTTGTATACTCACAGATTTTTTATTTTCGTAAATGTTGAAAACGTGCGTAAGAGCAGCTATGCTGTTGAGCGCAGCCTTAAATTTATTCTTTATTTCAGTCTGTTATTTTCAAAAGTATCTTCTTGTTTGTTATTTCTTCTGACACTTACCAATAAAACGATTCGCCTGATAAATTAGCAATTACCTGAAAATTTGAAATAAAAAATAATTTAAGTAAGTAAAAAGTAGAGTGTGTAGTAGTGTGTAGTGTGTGATAAGTAATAATGTACTCAGGAGGTTCACGAATATTTTTGCCGAGATAATCCAGATCCTTATCAATAATACTTAAGCCGGCCCAAAAATTTGCATCACCACTCAAAGTGGTTATACTGACAGAATTCTGGCCACTTTTACTTCCATTTTTAGGCTTATAGTTGAGTTTTCTGTATATCTATACATATATATAAAGAGGAAACATTTGATTGTTTGTTCGTTTTCATTGAATAGGCTCCGAAACTACTGAACCGATTATAAAAATTCTTTCACTGTTGGGAAGCTACACTATCCCCGGGTGACATAGGCTATATTATATTTTGTAGCAAGGCCGAAGGCCGAGCTTACACCCGTGTGAAGCCGGGGCGGGCAACTAGTGTATTATATGTATGTATGTGTGTGTGTGTGTGTGTGTGTGTGTGTGTGTATGTATGTATGTATGTATGTATGTATGTATGTATGTATGTATGTATGTAAGTATGTATGTAATAAAATTTAGTGACACGTACCTGCGCATATACTGGAACTTGATGACGATGAATATGAGCAGCGTGTTGGCGGCCAGCGAGGCAGTGAGCACGCCCACGTACAGCACTATGATCACCACGTCGGGCCGGTAGAACACGTCCAGGTCCAGCGGAGGGATCCACGACTCCGACTCGTTCCAGATGTGAATGGAACCGTTCCGTTCTTTCTGGAACTCCAGCTCTAGTGTTGTCAGGTCTGGTGGAGTGACTCCCGCCATCTCGGTTGTTCATTTATGGTTCTTTTTCGTTATATTTTTCACAGTATACTATTATTCTACGATTTGATACACTTCACTTCCTCGTAGCTCTACGACAGTTCTTTATTCATAGTTCTTTGTTTTTATATTTCTTAGTTTTATTACTTGGTAGGTTTTCACAGCATATTTTCTTACGAGTAATTTTATTATTCTACGAGTAAGTTCATTTGTATACATATATATGTAGATCTGTTTGTTTTATTTTCTTTTGATGAATTTCTTGTTGTATCTTTTTTTTTGGCACTGTTGTCCTTGGCGTACTTTTTTTAGTAAGTCGCGTATGTGAATCTTACTTTTCAAAACTTTTAATAATATTTAATCATCGAATTAAAATAAACTATGAGTACTATAATTACTAAAAAAAATCCCTTTTTAATTTCTTTATCTTCATCATCATAATCAACAGCCAGATGACGTCCACTGCTGAACATAAGCCTCCGCCTTTGACCTCCACGCTAAATGACAGCCTGCCATCTGCATCCACTGGATGCCCGCGACTCTCACGATGTCGTTGGTCTACGTAGTGAGAGGCCTTTGTGAATACCTCTTACGCTCTTCTATCCAAATATACTTCCCGTGCTTAATACTTGTGATTGGTTTACACAAATAAAGGAATATGGTAGGTGGACCTATGGTATGGTGACGTGGCGGGTGCAATTGAAGCAGACCTAAAGTCAAAGTCAAATCATTTATTGCACATTATGTTATGCTAAGTATATAGTTAACGCTTATATTAACACAATGACCCAATTTCGGTATTGCAATTTATGTATGGAGCGGCCCGATTTGTTTATAATGTTTTGTCGTTTAGATAATTTTCTACTGAATAATAGCACTTTTCAATTAATAAGTTTTTCAAATTCTTTGCAAAATTTCGTTCCTAACACGATACAAGCTTGATTTCTTTAGTCATCGCTCTGCAGACGACCTTACCACCCTTATTTACATTTGGACTATAAGTTTGTTTATTGGTGTCGTTGCAAGTTTCTTCATGTGCGTAAAAAATTGAAAATGTGCTATACTTAGTCTTTGCGTTGGTTTAGCAGTATGGTGAAAAAGGTGTGTAAATCACAGAAACATTTATATACAAACGATAATTTTACCATGGCATATCTCCCTTGTTTTTCTGATCTGAGGTTAGAAACAATACGGTTTGTTGAGTCATAAACTAACGTAAATCTGAGTCCCTGAATTTGATCAGTTTTTTAGAGAAATATAGTCTTCAGTCTTCACTGGTTGTTATTTCCATTCTCACAATGTAAACAAACGAAAAAATCTAATATCTTTTCATATCCCTCGTTAAAAAGAAAGTATTTTTTTCCAATCACTGTTCCAACCTTTTAATCACTTCTTTTAGAAACTTAAGGAATTGATGAGTTTTTCCGCAATAAACTGTCTTTTCCGAAGTCGTTAAGCTCAACAATGATAAGAAAAGTTACAGCAAAGTATGCTATGAAAGAACTACATTACAAAGATTATGAAGAGCTTAGCAGTTCAGCTAAGTAATTAATGCGAAATGTAAATAACCCGAGAAGGCGCCCTTTGAAGATGGGCCGAGTGTGCTCACGAAGTATATTATGCCAGTTTCTAAAAATATACGGAGGCAAAATTCACACACGTAATTTTAAAGTTCTCTTTAAAATTTTATACATACCTACTTGATACTACTTTCAAGTATAAATATATTTTGAAACCCCTGATAAAAGAGCTGATAATCTTCAAACGACAACCGATTTTCATGAATCATAGCTAAGATTATTCTAGATCAAGACAACTTTCAAACAAAAAAAAACTAAATTAAAACTGCTTGAGGAATTATAACGCCACAGACAGACATACATATTATTATACACAAACACAGTTATACACGTTAAACTTATGACACCCCTCTTTTTAAAACCATTATTACCCCTGAAGATCCAATAGTAATTCAAAAGTAGGTGGGAATATAATAAACATATACTACTTATAAGAACGTTAAATATACTTTCACCTACTTTACTTTTTTCGTCGCCAGGTAAAACTTTTTTTTTTAATTACTAAATAGGCTTGCGCTTGGCCGCCAACTTGCCTGATGCTAAGCGACGATGCGTCCTACGGTGGATCACGCTTGCCTAGAAGAACCGATTCACTCCCCAGATTGTAACTATCGGGGAACACCCATTCAGGCAGCGCATTCCACAAACTAGCAGTTTTATTGAAAGGTTCATATAATCATATAAATTGCATAAATGAAGGTTTTAATTAAAGACACGTGCATAATGTTTACGCCCTTCTAAGATTCAACACAGCATGCTTAACAAGGTTAATACATACATAAAGAATTTAATGACGAATGCTGACAGTAATTTGTAGCACCATAAAGATTTTTCTATTTACAAGCTATAATATTGCTCGTAAATAGAAATAAATATTTTAGCCTATAAAACACTGTTTTAAACTATCACGGTTGTTCACTACAGTTATATAATTATTTACGGGATATTTACCGTGGTAAGTTTGTGTGTATTTCAGCCTATCATCTTCCCACTGCTGGGGTAAAGACTTTCTCTCAAAGAGATGTGTTGGACCTTTATCTATCATGCTGTCCCATGTGCTATGAGTGCATGTTGGTGAATGTCATAAGTCTTTGAACTTTCGAGGTTCTAGGACATACCGGTTTCCTCACGATGTTTGCTTTACTTTTTAAGCGATGACATTGAAGCTGCACGTAATTTATTTAGGTACGAAATAAGTCATCGGTGCAGCGTCGAGAATCGAACTGAGTGCCATCAGATTTCAAAGCGCACATACTACTGCTCATCCACCATTGTCCCGAGATCATCATTGTCATTTATAAGCAATGAGGGCTATCAATATGTCCTATTTATGAGCGTTTGCAGAATAAGTTTGAAACTGAGCTTTTAAATCAAATATACTATTTAGGCTAAAACAGACAACATTAAAACTTCAAACCAAAGATTTTTTTAAATATCTTCGTAAATCGGTTATACCTACGTATAATCTCCGGAACTGTATCATACGCTTTTGACAATATAGTAGAAATGTACAGCATGACCAAAAAAATCTTACCAGCAAATATACACAAAACAACCTCGTAACTGCGAAAACTAATGTTTAGCTTTCAATATTTGGAATTCCAAAGAAGACAAGAATAGTAGCCATTAAGTTTTTCAGTGCTCGAACAGAAATGTAATCCAGACACGGGAACTGGCGGAATAGCATCATTAATAATTCTAGTGGGAATCGATGGCCGTCTTTACAAATATGCCATTCAAACCGCGCCGGATCTAACGTTGAAATATTGGTAGAGATCAAAAATCTGTTTCACTAACAGAGTGCATGTTACGAAGATATTGTAACGTGGGAGGCGTCATGGTGGCATCATGAATGAAAATGTTTCTTGAGTTTGAATGAATCACCAGGAAACTTGGAGAATTACAACGGAAGGAGCTGTGAAATACACAGCGAACGGAATTCTTCACGCCTATTGATCTCACAATCGTAATAAATAGAAATATTAAATTATAGTTGCCTACATTAGAGCGACACCTTTATATTATTAGTGCTGGCGGAATATTTACCGTGAATTACTTGTGTTTAAGGTGCAACCGTGAAAATGAAGAGTTTGGTACCGACCTAAACGAAAAACTTCTTACTTCAATGGGTACCAACCACAGAAAAGAGAAGGGTCTAGTCTGTGGAATGCACTGCCGGAATGGGTGTTCCCCGATAGTTACAATCTGGGTGTCTTCAAATCACGAGTGAATCGGTTTCTTCTGAGCATGCGTGCTCCATCGTAGACCACATCATCGCTTAACATCAGGCAATTTGGCGGTCAAACGCAAGCCTATTACAGAATTTTTAAAAAATACTAAAATATCATTGTATTATTTTCCTAAACATGTGTATTATAGTATTTCTTTGTAATAAAGTATCATATTATTTAATAATTGTTCGTTAACACAAAAGCGATAACACAGCAGAGCGTTATTATTTATTTAATCAATTAAATACAGCCGTTACTTTGCGGAAGTCCATCTTCAAAAGCTGTTTTTCTGATGAATCTTTTGTGTGATTCCGCTTCTACGTACCGTAAGTTCCGTAGAAACGGAATTACACTAAAGATACATCAGAAAAACAGTTTTTCATTATTATTTACATCAATATAAAACTAATTAAATACGTTGCCATCTTTCATGTTAATCTGCGTATACCGAATAAATTCATCAAAGTTATATTCAACGACTTCCGTCCCAATTCACATCGTATAATGCGAACAGTTTCAGTCCACACATTGGTATTAAAATAGCATGCCACCAAAGGTTTACCTTTTTTTTTATTTGTAGGTAATATGGGTCGTTATAATTTTCACCTATACGCCACAGTCATCGCTTAGATGACCGTGGCTGTATCGTAGTGATGCCATCTCACGGTTTGACCAACGTAATTTTAAACAAACCAATGGGTTTGACAGTTCGTAGTTATCTAATATATTATGAAAATTATATTTCAAAAAAAAAATTTTTTTTCTAAAACACGCAATTTTGATTATTTTAATTTAAAAGACAAACTACTGAAACAATTATGATGTATTTTCTACGGGACGAATCTGAATGTATATTCTTCCAGTTAAAATATTTTTTCAAATCGGTTCCTAAATGACTGAGTTCTGAGGTAACAAACATTTAAAAAAAAATGCATCTGATTTGGGTACCACCTCAACCCCCCCTCCTTTTTCGAAGTCGGTTAGTAAAAATTTGATGTGTAATAGCAGTGGACGTCTTCTGGCTGATGATGATGATATGTAAAAAAATCGATGCCTGTATGTTCTTTATGGACTCCAAAACGGTTGGACCGATTTTTACAGGGTTTTTACTGTCAGATATACATATGTTGTATAAGGAGAAACTTATGCTACTTTTATCGAGGGTATCCACGCGGGTGAACCCGCAGGGCGCAAATAGCTTATTACAAAAATCTTGTTAGATCGAAGTTGTGACCTTTAGAGGACTAATCAATTCCACCCGAGCACCTTAACTAGTTTTCTGGATTGTTTATATTAAAATATCATGTCTATAGGATATCAAGCCGTTGGTTAGGTATATTTAATGAGAACGTTTAGTAAACAACATCTAAATTTTGCAGAGATCTTTGATGTCCGGTCATTTAGTCATAAAATGTGAGTTTTACATGTTTCAGGTAATTAAATTATGTTGGCATGATACAAGACCGAGGCTAAAGGGATGTGCCACTGTGGCGGATGTGGTGCTCGATATTCTTAGCAAAATCGAGCGACGTAATTTTGAAGCGTATCTTAGTGACTGTATGGTTTCAGTTTCCCTGAGCTACGTTTGAAGAGAAAATCAGAGTTTGATGGAATATGATTTCACTTTTTGCGGTCACAAAAATTAGAATAAAGGAATTAGAACACTTGTTGGAATAGCTTCAGAGTCTGTCTTTCTGTAACACGGCTGTAATTGCGTACGTATTAGGTTATAATGTAAGATACAATAAAAACATAATATATCGAAATCGCATAACGCTGAAATCAGTACTATATTTGCAGATGAAAATTAAATAAATTGATAGCAATTCAGCATTGTCAAAATTAATGAATTCATAACAATACGAATGAAAATTACGGCATTAGCCATAAATCCTCGGGGAAGCTGTACAAAAGGCTAAAGTATCCCAGTTTCATTTCATTATTTGTTATTTGTAATAACAAACAAAATAATACACTGATGATTTGGAAGCGAAAGTAATCTGAGATTCTTCTGATAACGTCCCGGGTATTGTTACATACATATTTGTAATCAGCAAACGTAGTTTTTTTTTAAACGGGAGCGTGCCTTTATTAACTAAACAATACACTAACACTACATAAACAATTATGCCTACCATATACCGTTGAAGGTCTGAAGACAATCCAAATGCTCAAGCCCACTACCAGTTGGCAGCGTACCCAGCATGCTGGTGGCATTACCAGGTTGAATGGCAATGCTTATGCGTTGAGCCATTTTGGTCACGAGTCGCAAACGTAGTTATAATTGAAACTAATTTCATCACAGATAATAATATCTTTTTAGCAGTGTAATTTTTATTTATTTGAAGTGTTGTTCCACACTCTATGATTTAACATAATATAAGGGAGGATTTTATACAAGTAATTTATTATGAATGAGATTATTAATGTACAATTTCAAATGAACTATAACTTAAAACGACTTTAAATCAATTATACTCTAGACTAAAAAAAAACAAAAAAAAACTAATCTTAAATGTTAAAGACGGTGACTGCATACCCACAGAAAAGAGAAGCAAATATTTTTTTCTTTGTGCGTATCAACAGGCAGCCCGTTTGCTTTTTTGTCACTTAAGGATGCTTATGGCATGAAAAAAATCTAAAAGCTCCTTTTTAGAAGGAAAAGAGGCAGTGGCAGTGTATATATATATATATATAAAAAATCTCATGTCACGATGTTTGTGGTCGCACTCCTCCGAAACGGCTGGACCAATTTTTATGAAATTTGTATATATATTTGGTAGGGATGACGTATTCGTAAAGTATATTTCATCATCATCATCACAATTTTTCATCACCATGCGGGTAAAACCAAGACGCGCAGCTAGTATATTCATAAAACTTTTACCAGATATTTTACAGTAGGTACGATATGTTGGTATTTACTTGAAACATTGTAATATCAAAATCAGGTTTAAAAAGACTGCATACATTTAGACGTACATTTTTCCGGGATAAAAAGTATCCTGTGTCACTCTCCGGCCCTACAACAACAGATTTAGTAACAGAGTAATTTTCACATAGAGATAGTAATCTCTATCAAAAATATGTTACTATGTTGCTTTCAATGGAGCAACAACATTTTACTCACAAACAACAAACAAACGAAAACAAAGCCAACAAACAAACATACTTTCCCATTTATAATATTAGTGAATGATTTTGCAGTTTAATTTACTTCACATGACTTGTAACATTACTTATGTATTCATGCGATTGGTATCTTTACTAAATTACCACAGAAAAGAGAACTTAATAGATACGGAAATGAGAAGGAAAACCTGTCGCCAGGTATTATGACAGAACCTTGATTGAACATTCTTATTTAGATCAACGCGTCGAACTCCGCGTCACAGTTTCTGATTTCAAATGACTGACGTTTCGTTTATATGGGTGCAACTAGCTACAACGAATTTCTTACAAAAATTTATTGACACCCGTAATCATTTAAACAAAAAAAAACTGCTTAAATTACAATTTGAAAATGACAGGTAAATAGGTACACGAGACATAGCTATCTCTGCCATAAAATTTCCACTCCACTAACATTGTTTACCACTTAAGTTTACTGTTGCAAGAATTCGTACTGAGTTCGTTCTACGGTTGAAGGACGGCCTTTTAATAATTATAGGGTTTACGCGCACTTGTAGTCTAAGACCATATACATCGACTCGTCCTCAGACCAACAATATTACTTTGGCTGGTCACCTGTCTGATCGACCATTCGGTTTCATTTGTTGGGCTAGTAATTTGTTAATTTATATTTATTATTATTGTGTAAGTGTACGTTTTGTTACCATTTCACTACGAATTTTATAACTTTATCGAGAATGAAATCGCTATCAGATCGCTTAGAATGGTCTAATTTACCACGTGTTGAACTGCAACCTACACTTAGTAAGTACACGATAGATATGGGTGATATAAATAGACTAGTGTGTTTATGGTGGTTTAAAATAGACCACGCAGTGAGGTCACGTTTTCAACTTTAGTTGACAGCAAGAGAACAGAAGCCACGGAGTGGTAGCGACAGCAGTGGTAGCAACAGCAGTGGTAGCGACAGCAGTGGTAGCGACTTCATTTGTATGGAGTTATCCCGCTACCACCCAAATTACAAAAATCTGTTGCATATTATATCTACAAAAAAGAATTATCCGACCTTGCCTTGCCTTACCTTGCTACCAACGCCCTACTGTTGTGCTTCGCGTAGTTGTCGAGCAGTTCTGGCCTGCATAGTGTGCGAGAACCTTTAATTTCCAACGTGTCCGACGGATTAAACACCATCTCCTCTCAAACATCATAATATTTCCCGGTCCATGGCTCCGGTCCGTGATTAATTTATGATGGATGTGTTTATTGACGGTTTTTATACGTTTAAAAGTTTACGTAAATATTTATTCAGGCCTTGCGCAAGTTTCTATAGATATTTTAAAATACGTTCTGTTACTGATGTTTGTAAAATAGCTCTATTAGATATTTTATTTATTAGTTAGTTTATTGAAAAGGTTTTCTAAAATGTAATAGATGTGTTAGCTATCAGCGCGGGTGACCTTCCATAACCGCTTTTAGCAGTCTTATATCAATCTTAAAAAGGCTTTTGTTGTCTTTTTAAGTACAACAGAGAGCGAGAGAAAGCGAGCTATACAACTTTCCATCCCCGGTCGAAGTTCCAAAGATAGACCCAAGATAAGGTGAAAAGACGTGCTAAAGAACATGAGGGGACTGTAAGGTTTCCGATGACGAGAATAGAGTGAGGTAGATGAGAAAACTATGAGATTGAAAAATGTTGGCCTATTGTGACGAGTTCTTGATGATGTTGAGCTGATCTAAGGTATGAGGAACGGCACCGGACAATTATGCCTCATGTCAAAATATTGAGTAGGTGATGTCACTCACTCTTTTTATTAGTAATAATAATAACAGTTATTAGATATCTAGGTACGCAAAAAAACGAAAACATTGACGCCCAAAATGACTTTTTTAAAATCTTCAGTTATTTCAGCATTCCGGAAAAATCACTTCCTCAAAAATATTTAGTGAGCTATGTCAAAAATTCGTAATATCGTCAAAATCCAGACAAAATATGAGTACCAAACGAACTTTTTAACTGGAGCCAATTAAATTATTAATTTGCGTAGAAACAACTTCAAATTAATACTGAAAACTGTTTCAATTAAACTTTACAGTTAATTATGATCGATTAATATTTTTTTCTTTCTAAAAGCTCGTTAAGGAAACAACAACCTTTTTGAATTTAAATAGATATTTTTTTCACTATTGTGCAAATGAATACAATTTTTTTTTTGGAATTATTGCGTAGACAACTATAGCTTACTCGCTGTCTTTTACGAATCAATACAAACATACATCCATCATTTGGTATCATACGTATGATACTAGGAAATTATTAATAAAAAAATGTGATTTTACGCCTGCTACTTTTCACAGCTATATGTCCATTATGTTAATCGCTTTTTCACAGGTCATATATAAAGTCGACGACATGACTTTGTAAAGCGTCTAGCAAATTGTATCATATACAAATAAACTTGTTTGATGTTAGCATTACCTGTTTACAAGATGCTACATCAAACGTGTTTGTAATACAGACAATAAGCAAGCAACCCGTTCCTGATGAAAGCCCAGAATTCAGGGCCCTTATGCACAAATTTCGTCGTTTTAACAGCTTTACCATACCAAATTTGTCAACATTCGTAATTTATAAAAAATAAACCGTCCTGCCGAAAAGTGTGACTCTGAGTGAGTCTTCAGAATGGATGAAGTTTAATTTTTGTCCGGATAAAATTATGAAATTGCAGGTAAAGGAGGTCTGCTCCATTAGTGTTATGTACCTATGTAATAAAAGGTCATGAAAAATAAACAATATAAAACTACTTAGTCCGTTTTCAAATACTCCAAATTTATTAACTCAAGCTATTCGATAAAGAAATATGGTTACTGTTAGATAAATCGCTGTTTTATAGTTGTAGAATGCTATAATTCACTATTTTTACGAGTCATGAAAGTTCTTTTTGTATCCAATTTCGATATTTTGATAACGATTTTATTATATGAAGACGAATCTGTAAATTGTATGAATAAAAATCTAAAGTAATAAGAATATTTGTTTTTTTATGTACGTAAAGAAATTTACCATTATGTCACAACTCAAAACAAAAAAAATATTATCTACTATTTGTTACCGCAGATAATTCTTCTATTAAAACTACATTATTTTGTATTTGGGTTTACTCTAAATTGTTTTATTTATAAAGCATATTTTAATCATATTTATTGGCAATTAATTAATATACTTATTAAGTCATACCGAAATTTTGCTCAACTCAAGTTTAAAACAACTTTGATAGTCACATCACTATTCAGAATATCGTGAGACAAATATACATACACGATTGTTCAAAGAATCGTTGTTATATTTACTCGATCGTAAAACCGTTATAACGTTGCATCGTAACAACTTTCGTTATTTTAGATCGCGTCGAAGCGCCCGTGACCAGGCGTCCCGACCTCCACAAGGTTCGCGCGCAACTGAAGTCGAACGAAAACTTTCATTTTCAGTAGCTGAAACACTTTTAAAGCTTTTGAATTTTCAGAACCGAATTCATCTACAGGCATGGGTACGTAGCGGTCGTGGTGAAGTTAAACTTGCTCGTCCTAGTAGATTACAGATGTATTAAAGCATCCATAGACCTTATCTGGTGTCTCTATCAAATTTCGAATTGCACGTGCCAGGACTGCTTGTTTTTTGGTAAATTATTATATAATTGTGGAGACCTTTTGCTCTCCACTATAGAACACGTCTACCGCAGCGGTTATTAATTCTGCGGAAGATATGATCATGACAAATCGGCATGTTTAGCGTAGGATGCCTCGAGACTTAAGTGTTTGAAAGCAAAAAGCCGAAGATCAGGCTAAGTAGCATGCCTTGGGACAAACCTATCTAATAGTAGACTAAGACTAAGGTATCTGTGATGCCCCTGGTGTTACAGGTATCCCATAGGCGACGGTATTCGCTTACCATCAGGCGGGCCGTTAGCTTTTTTGCCACCTATGGTATAAATGAAAGGTGAGCTGATTATGTGTGGGCTTTTAGGACCAAATTTTGTATGTATAAACTTTGGCACTAGGCCCGAATAAGCATATAATAAACATTCTTCTTATCCGCAGAAAAACAACAAACAATTGTCGATTTTTACACCCACGATAAATTATTCAAGATTAATGACACTCTACACAATAAACGGGTTTACCGGATTTTTTACGTTGCTAAGGAATTAAACTTCCAAGATTAATTTTATAGTTCGTAACAAAGGAAACACTTAAAAGAAGAAATAGCTAAAAAAGTGTATGAATAGAATATTATGGTTACTAAGACTAGCTGAGTCGACAAACGTTGTCCTGTCCAAATTCCATAGAAAAAAGCACTGTCAGTTTTCCCGAATTTTCCAATTTTCTGGGCAAAGTTTCCAAATTTACCACCCCTGTATTGAGGCGAACAAAAATAAATATATTTAAATAAAGTAAAATCAAGTCAAGTAGTTTTTTAGTTTTAGCGATACTAACGAACAGCAATTGATTTTTATATAATATAGATATAAAGTATAGAAGATTTGAATAAGATTTTCAGTTTCTAAGTAATTAATGTTAACATCTATCTTGACTTTGATCCCTGTATTTGCTTAAACTTTGTGGTTAGAGCAGTAATAACAGATAGCCCCAATTAGGGCCCAAGCCTCGAGCTGACCCCATGACATTTTGATAACGTTCGAAGACTCAGTCGGAAAGGCTTTTAGTGGACATCGGCAGCCTGAGGTCATGTCGAACCATAATTGGATTAGACTACGTATTTACAAAAGATCTCTCTTGTAAAAGTAACAAAAGTGCATTAATTTTGTATAAAATTTTACTGTTTTAAACTATCACGGTTGTTCACTAAAGTTATATGATTATTTACGGGATATTACCACGGTAAATATCCCGTAAATAATCATATAACTTCAAATTTTACTTTGAAAAGCTTTTAGTAAAAATGTTCGTTAAGTATAAATTGTAGTTGAATGGTTTTGCTTTACGTAGGTACTCGTATATCATTAACGGTTTTTATAAAAGGACTCGAAATTCGTTAGATATTCTTTTGCCATTGCAAACAATGGGACGGGCTGCCTGGCGTTAAGAAGTCACCGTTGCTTATAGATACTTGTAACACCAGAGGCGTCACAAATACGTTACCGACCCTTTAAGAAGCTAGTAGCTCATCATCATCATCATCAGCCAAAAGACGTCCACTGCTGAACATAGGGGGAGGCCCCTTTAACCTCCACACTGAACGACATCCTGCCATCTGCATCCACTGGATGCCCGTGACTCTCACAATGTCGTCGGTCCATCTAGTGGGAGGCCTACTTACGCTGCGTCTTCCGGTTCGTGGTCTCCACTCAAGAACCTTTCTTCCCCATCGGTTATCAGTTCTTCGAGCGATGTGGCCTGCCCATTGCCACTTCAACTTGCAGATTTTAGTAGCTATGTCGGTGACCCTGGTTCTTTGGCGACTATCTATGTTCCGAATTTCATCGCGTAAAGAAACTCCGAGCATAGCTCTCTCCATTGCCCGTTATCTGACTCTGAGTTTTTCCAAAAGACCAACAGTTAAGGACCACGTCTCAGTACCATATGTCATCACTGGCAACACAAACTGGTCAAAGACCTTTGTCTTTAGACACTGTGGTATCTTGGACGAGAAGATTTCACGCAATTTCCCGAACACTGCCCATCCGAGTTGCATTCTTCGGGCGACCTCTTTGCCGAAGTTGGACTTACCTAACTGAACAATATGTCCAAGATGGAGGTGTAATTATCAACAATTTCGAGAGTATCGTTCCCAACATTGACCGGCACGGGTACAACATGGACATTGTACATGATTTTTGTCTTATCCATGTTCATTTTAAGACCCACCTGTTGGGAAAGGCTACTGAGGTCGCTGAGCATTATATTGAGGTCCTCCAACGACTCTGCCATGATAAATATATCATCGGCAAAACGAAGGTGAGTGTTGTATTCGCCATTAATGTTGATGCCCAATCCGTTCCAGTCCAAAAGCTTGAAAACGTCCTCCAATGCGTTCGTGAACAGTTTCGGAGAGATAACATCTCCTTGTCTCACGCCTTTCTGCAATTTGATTGGCTCCGTGCTCTCGTCCTGTAATCGGATCGACATGGTGGCGTTTCTATACAAACACTTCAGCACTTCGATATACCTATAGTCGATATGACAACGCTGGAGAGACTGCAATACTGCCCAGGTCTCGATTGAATCGAAGGCTTTTTCATAGTCCACAAACGCTAGACATAATGGCCGATTATACTCCTCAGTCTTCTGTATAATCTGGCGGAGCGTCTATATGTAGTCTATGGTGCTCCAGCCTTTACGGAAACCGGCTTGTTCGGGAGGCTGGAAGTCATCAAACCTGTTTTTGAGATGGTTCGTAATGACCCTGGAGAACAACTTGTACACATGGCTCAGGAGTGAGATGGGTCTATAATTATTCAATAAGGTGTTGTCACTTTTTTGAAGAAGAGCATCACCACACTCCTGTGCCATGCTTCAGGCGTAGTACCTTCAAGTATGATGGAATCAAACAACTTCTGGAGGACTAAAAGTACCGGTTTTCCACCCGCTCTCAGTAGTTCTGTCGTGATTCCGTCATCACATCACCCGGCGCCTTGTTGTTCTTAAGCTGTTTCAGAGCCATTCTAATCTCGTACAAGCTGATGTCTGGGATGTCCTCCGTGTAGTGTCAGGTCAGTTTAGCTCTCTTGTCCTAAGCTGTACTGACAATAGGCTGTCGTGTCGAAGTGTACAACTATCCGTAAAACCTCTCGAGCTCTCTCAGAATCTCCGGTTTTGACGAAATGGTACTGCCATCCTTGATCTTCAGCTTCGTCATTTGGCTTTTCTCAATAAAAGAAATTTTTGGGAACACTTTCGAGCCTTGGTTCCGCTCAATTGCGTCCCTAATACATCTTGTATTATAGGAACGCAGATCGTGTCGCACCGATTTCGAGATCCGTCTATTAAGTTTGCCATATTCCGACATATCAGCTGAAGATTGCAGTCTCATCTCAGTCCGGTCTTTCATTAACTTAATGATTTCGTCTGAGAGCTTCTGAGGTCTTTTCCGGCGTGGGGTCTTGAAGAACTTGGACCCCACTGCTTGGACAGTTTCCACCAGCCCATTGTTTAGTTCGTCCACAGTTCCGCTTTCAGTTAGGCCCTGGAAGCGATTGTGCAGTTCGAGTTGGAAGTATTCGGGGTTTTGGATTTGGGCATGACCAGGACCGAGCGTGGATTTCACCAGACGCGACCTCTCGAGCTTGATGTTGATATTTAATGTGCCTCTGACAATACGGTGATCGCTACCGGTTTTCACCTTGCTGATCACGAAGACATCATTAAATATTCGCTTCTTCGTCGTCATGATGAACTCGATCTCATTTTTGGTCGAACCATCGGGGCTCATCCATGTCCACTTCCTAGATGGTCACTTCTGAAAGAAGGAGTTCATCAAATAGAGTTCCTCTTTCTTCATGAAGTCGACCAGCCGCTGGCCCCTCAAATTCCGCTGTCCATACCCATATGACCTCACTCTTAACTCATCGACATTCCGTGTGCCCACCTTAGCGTTAAAGTCACCCACAACAACGGAGAAGTATGTTTCGGAGGTATGTATGGCTTCAGATATCTCCTCATACAATGCCTCTACTTCATCGTCAGGGTATGTCGAGGTCGGCGCATATACCTGTATGACCTTCAGCGAATAACGATCGGTTATTCTGAGTATAAGGTATGCTACCCTGCTCGACACACTATCAACCTTAACCACGTTGTTGATGAGTGACCTGTGGACGAGAAAACCTACACCACCCTGGGACTTTCGTTCTCCTTCCCGGAAGAAGAGCATGTTACCGGAATCCAGAACTATCGTATCCTGTCCCTCTCGTCGGATTTCAGATAGTCCTATGATGTCCCATCGTATTTTGCTCAATTCTTTCTCCAGCTCAAAAATCTTCTCGTCAGTCCTCAATGTTCTAATATTATGTGTTGCCAGGGCCAAATTACGTTGGGGGTGGTAGCGGGGCAACTTCCGGAGATTCTTAGCACCCCTTGCTCCACCGTTACCTGGCCCGCTACCTTGGCCAGGGATAGTGGAGCTGCCGGGGACTAGGGGCCGTAATTTTATTGTGTCTGTCATTTGGGTTGCCATAATCCCCACGCTTGGCAGGCGGCTTGGGGATCTAGAAACGTAGAATGAGCTAGTAGCTCATTCTACGTTTATTAAAGGCTGCGAATTCTTGTGAGAATAATTTCAACCAGTTACTTTAAAAGGCTCAAAAAATATATAATTATGTCACTTTATATGTCCATAATACAATATTATACATGAAAACTTTTTAAGAAATATAGCAAAAAAAATCTTCCCAATTGCAAGTTTTTCTACACGGCGGGCACAAAAAGGTGACTTCTTTTCATGGTTGATATTCCGCAAAACTTGAACGAAGCGCTTTGATTCCTTTTTTATTGTGTGAACCACTAGTATGAATGGAATGTGTTGCTTGAATGGGTGTTCCTTAACAGTTATAATCTGGGTGTCTCCAAGTCGTGAGTGAATCGATTACTTTTAGGCAGGTGTGCTCCATCGTAGACCGCATCAGGCGATGTGGCAGTCAAGTGCAAGGTTACAACATAAAAACAACCTTGCATGATTTGAAGCATTGCCCTACATAAAGCGATAGGTACTGAGGGTAGGTGACACTCATCACGTGTCACTAAACATGATCAGCCAAACTTTATTATGATTGCTCTGCTCTCTAGATTGTTTCGTGCTACGAGTATTACTGCAATGTATACGAACATACCTATAGATACGTACAGTTATTTAGTTTGTTGGTTTGTCTGGTGTTAGCCTATATGTTACGATTATTAGCAGAATATACTCCGACGAGACGAGTAAGAAATAACAAACTACGAGTGTTATTTAAGAGTACTTACTCTGAGTATTGAGAGTATTTGGAGCACTAATACTGATACCTGGTAGTCATAATGTCGGTTAGTTGAGTATTTTACTCGGTACGTCTATTCTTTCTATTCTATTAGGTACCTCTAATTGGCTGTAGAGGGGGCTAAAGACGTATTCATAATGAATATCAAATTAGGTTAGGTGTGCAAGGGAATGTATTGGCTTGTTTTCTGAAGGCGTAGGGCCGATCACAAGATAATATTTCTTGAATTATAAATAGGTTTAATGCATTTTACGAGTTTATTTTTTGTCTACCTGTGACCACGGATGCTGCATAGTATGAAACGTCTGCAGGCCTAACACAGGCCGTGGACAAATAGTCTTTCCACTTTTTTATCCACGCGTAGACGCGACAAAGCTAGAATATGGATACGTCTGTCTCTTCTCGCGAGATAAAAAAGGTTGAAAGACTATTTGTCCACAGCCCGTGCTAGACCTGCAGGAATTAAAATAACGTAAAATACAGATGATAAAATTAAATGGTGTACTTTTTGTTACTTCTTTCACGAGGCATCAGAGCAACGGGTCGACGTAGTTTTTTGCACATATAAAATAAAGGGCCGGAGAGTGATACAAATTATACTTATTAATCCGAGAGAATTTACTGTTCATTTAGACAGGTGTTTTTCCCACAGCTCACATGATGTTAAGTGATGGTGTGGGCGAAGATAGTAAATGCTCAAGTAATGGTGTGTACCATTGGGTGCTTCGCGACTGATTTTCAACTTGAGGATGGCAACTAACTGGTGGTAGCTGAGCAATAGTAAGTGCAACCACCATGCTATTATAGTTACCTCACGATGTTATATTATAGTTACCTCACGATGTTTTCCTTCACCGGAAACTCAAGCTCATTGTCAGGATTCGAACCCACGCCTTTTTTTTCGATGGGGAAATCTTTCAAAGACCCGGCTGCATTGGGGTGCACCAGGTTATGAGAGATTATACCCACTGAAACCCCCCCCCCCCCTGACCAGCTTTAGTGCTTGACAAGAGGGCTCCGGGATCTCTAGATGAACGCACCGGAGCCCTCAGCACTGTGCTACGGCTCCTCCTGGGATAAATGCGTGTTGTCTCAGCCCCTCCACTCGCGACAACGTTGGTCACACAACGTTGTCATTCTCTCCCTGGGCACACTTAACTGGATGGTCAGAGTCCCAACTTTGACCATCCCGAGCCCGGAGGTCCCCTTTTAGTAGCCTCTTACTACAAGCAAGGGGTACCATTGCCGTATTCTATTGCCCCAGAACCAGGGCTATTGAACCCACACCCTGTTGCTTGAAATTGGAATGCGCCAACCAATGTGCTATCATGACTTCATTAGGTAAAACCTATAGTTGTTAGATCGCAGAGCACATAGGACTCTATAATATTGTATATATTCTTAAAATACGATGAACCTACGAAGACGTCACGAGAAGACGTCACAAGAAGACGTCAGTGACCGCGGGTTGTTGTATCTATCAATGAATTTACATATTTATTTAATGTAAAATAATGCTTGGAAGCAATTTCAAAAGAAACTTGTCTAGTTTCAAAAATTCATCGAGAATAAAATATTTTTCTAAAATAATAATAGAATTGTTTGTACAAGTACACGCTTACACTTTATTTCGGTTTGAATCTTTTGAATTATTTGTAACTAGTTTTTTTGCCCGCGACTTCATACGCGTAGATTTTCATATAAACCTTCAATCCATTTTTCTTCCCTTAATCCGGCCCTTGCGCGAAATGACATAGCCTATATACTTCAGCAAATATACTTCAATCTGGTCATAGCTAAGCATATTCATGAAAACCGCATTTAAATCCGTCTGCATTTTCTTCCAGGGGTTTGGGCGATGTGCGTGAACAAACAAACAAAAATTCTAGAGAGAGACAAAAGATTACTTTGTACTATTTGCGATAGTGTTCCAAAGATAATGGCCAATCGCTTTTTTTTTCATTCTCATTCAATGATATATTTTTTTAATGTTAAAACTGGTAAAATATATACCAAACTATGGATGTTGAGAGCAGCTTTAAGCGTGTTTAAAACGATTTATAGATCGATTTAAGAACTACCAGCTGAGTCTTGCGGTTTGATCCAGGACTTTACAACTCTCACATTTCCCGATATAACAGGAAGTATCCTATGATTGTTAACCCTGATGCACACTTTCTTGGCAAGTTTTGTAAAGCATTGTTTGCCCTAATTAGCCCTTAATTGGCTTAAAATAAGTTTCAATTGAAGCTCACACCAGAATATTACAAATTGTATCAGTAACTTCCTTTTATTTATTTATTTACACGCTATTCAAACAAAAGATACCTTATATAAACTTAAATGATTTCACCTTAACTAGCGCATAACAGAAAAGAGATCAAAAATAGTAAGCCTTGCGAAGCAGTCCTCACTAGGATGACCCGTATCGAGAACTACTGCAGTCAGCCTATCCCACTACACAGCCGAGCAAACATTGCACCAAAAATTTAACATTTTTAATAATTTTGATTTTGCATAGCAATATGTTAAAAATAACAATAATATAATATTACAAGGATATATACATACTTATATAAATATAAAAACATATTATTATATACATATCATACACATATATATTATACATACATTTTTATAGTTCTATGTACCTATAGGATGTAATGTATTATACACTACAGGTCTTGTTTGTTGTGTTTATTTATATACCTACTTAGATAAACCTAAAAATTTAATTTAATTATAAATTTATTCCAATATCGTAAAAACCCTATCTTCTAACTTGATGTAACCTAATTCTACCAGCCATGCTTTAAGTTTTTTTTTTCTTTTGTGATTAGGCACCGAGCCTCTTACTTCAATAGGTAGGATCACGTACGACATGTATGTACTTTATGTACGACAAGACAGAAGATTGATGCTGTATAAGATTATGATATAAGACTATGACTGTAAGTGATGTAGGTGTTTTGGGCAGATTCTGTGGCGCAATCGTAGAAGGTTGAAATTGTTGCTTTTTTAATTTTTTGATTTCCCGACAATCCCGATCCCGAACTGAAAGATAGAACATTTTTTTGGCGCGGAACACTCGGTGCGTGATTCAGAGTCGCACTTGGCTGGTATTTGGTTTTTTGTGTACCTCAGGTTTTTTACTTATCCAACTTACTTAAAAGGTCTAGAAATTCTGAAATTCAATATCAAAGTCATAACTACAAATGTTATATTTTCAGATCGTTTTACCTAGGCCAGGTCTGGTCAAAAACTGAACGCTCTTGAGGCCAATACGGCTGAACTAATCATGCTAGAGCTTGAGGCTAATATGTTTGGTTGGTTTGATAAATTACTGAGATATTTTTACATAAACATACATAAAATGAATGTATGTTAATGTATCCATGTAAGCACTTAATTAAAATTTGCATTTTTTTTTTTGCATTTGCAAACTTGCATTTTAAAATTAAATTAAAAATACAAAACTTGTAATTCCATTTCTGTATATTTCACCACACCGTACTATGTAGTAATCGTAACTGATTTGGCCCCTGCGATACAAGTCTCACCTAGTGCAGAGTCCACAAGCACTCTGAATAACCTTGTATCTACATAATGCTTATATATATAAGGTTTCATGTAATTGGTTTTTATAACATTTTTGTATTTTGTTATTTTTGTAAAAGCAACAAGAAAACAAATTAGATAAAATTTTATAAGTACTGAGAAACTTAAGTACCGAGAAAAGTATGATTATTAAATGTATTTCACAGTTAGATAAGGGCATATTTAAGTATTGCATTATGATCTAAAGAGATTATTAATTTAAATCATGAAAATGAGAAACCTAAAACACAGTTAAGTGTTTAACAGTAAGGCCGTTCGATTATCTATACTAATATTATAAAGAGGAAAGATTTGATTGTTTGTTTGTTTGCATTGAATAGGCTCCGAAACTACTGAACCGATTTGAAAAATTCCTTCACTTTTGGGAAGCTACACTATCTCCGGGTGACATAGGCTATATTATATTTTGTAGCGATGCCGAAGGCCGAGCTTACACCCGTGCGAAGCCGGGGTGGACGGCTATATATTATATAGATTATAGATTATGAATTTATTAAACAAGGTGTTTACTTGGATAGGTTCATTTCTCTCATCTAAGTACGTAAACTCAATATGAAATAACTAAAAGCCAATAAATTTGTCTAACCTGAAACTAAATTCTAGAGAAAGGACACTAATATTAGATTATGTCTCAACTCATGTTTTTCAACTCCAGACAGACTTCAAGACAGCTCCTGCCTTGAATTTTTTACTATTGAGATTTTTGCAAGCTTTTATTTAGTTTATCTTGTTAGTTTCGGACAAATCTTGTAACTGAATTTCAAAATAGTTATTCCCAATCGTTAATCGATTGGGAACAAACTTTTACAATCGGACCAACCCTGAAATCGCGAAAAATATCAGCTATTCCATACATTTTGACAGCCCGTTAGCTCAGTTGGTAGTGTACCTGCTTTCTGCGCTTGGGGGCGTGGGTTCGATTACCACCTAGGACAAACATTTGTGTAATGAACATTTGTGTTTGTTCTATGTCTGGGTGTTAATATCTAATTAAGCATGTATTTAAAATATATATGTACGTATATCAGTCTCTGGCAGCCATATTACAAGCTTTGCTTAGTTTGGGGTCAGATGACCGTGTGTGCAATAATGTCCCAGATATTTAATATTATTATTTTGTTGAGGGTCAATGACCATTTTCTATGGAACAGTAGATGTTTTATTCGCGATATCAGGGTTGGTCCCACGGTAAAAATTGTTCATAATGATGAGTACAATTACCACCTTTCAGCTTAGTAAAGGTTATATGCGTAACCCTGTATAATCTCCTAAGCGTTGTTATTACAAACAAACAAAATCCAACCCTCATCCAAACTTTTCCATTAACAATCATGAGGATACTTTATCTGCCAGTAAGAGACCTTACTCTAATAATTTTTCACGAGAGTTCATGTTTCCTCAAGTAATGAACAGTCACATAGTGGTGATTTAGCACTTTTTAAAGGAAAATCCCGCCATTCGAGGAATTCTATAGGAAGAGAACGGAATTGATTTGATTCTTAGACGTCTATTGAGAAAGCCGTTAAATGTGGGGTGTCTATTTTTACACGGTTTGTTTGTATAAGTAAGTTTGATATTTGATTTACCTGAATGTGCGTGTGAAACATCTAAGAACCAAAATAGCAACTACTAATAAATTTTCAAACGTATTTAGGTTCAAAAACAAATCAACAAAATGATAGGATTCAGCTGGTCTGATAATGGAGCTGGAAGGTGGGTAACGATTTCTTCGATATATAGATGCAGGTGCTTTCAACCGGCTCTATTAAACACCGATGGGGAGGCCTATGTCCAGCAGTGGACGTCCCATGGCTGAAATGATAATGATTTATAAGTACTTAGGTACGTAAGTTTTCTTTGCAAGTGACTTTATCAACTCAACAAAATACAAGCTTAAACACTATTAAAACAGTTATACTGGCCACAGACCGTTGTAGGTCTAGACACAACCAAAATGCGGCACATACTGTGGCATTTCCGAGTAACTATAATATGGGGTTCTTCAAAAGGGCTGTTAATAGAGTCTTTAAGGATCGGCAACGTATCTGTGATGCCCCTGGTGTTGCATGTATCTATAGGCGACGGTGATGAGGTTAACATCAGGCGGCCCGTCAGCTTGTTTGCCACCTATACCTAAATAAATTATGTGCATCTTCGGTGCCACTACTTAAAAACGGTGAAGGAAAACATCGTGTAAAAATCAGTATCTCAAAGAACCTCAAAAGTTCAAGTAAATACGACAAACACCAATATGCACGGGCCAGCATGGTGGATTAGAGCCCTGCCTGTTTCTCTGAGAGAAGGTCTGAGTCCCAACAGTGGGAACATGATAGACTGAAATGTTGGTGAGTAGATAAGTATTGGTGTATAAAACGAGTAGTGTACGCCAATGGCAGCCAACACTGCGTCTGACACAATGTAAATACTAGTTAAAACATGATTCATTCAAAAGCTACAAAGATTTTTCATTAATCTGTCGGAAGTTCTGACTTTCCTGACATTGATTACGGTCGGCCACGATTCTTCGGTGTTTTGAAAAGGGCTTAAAAAACAAACATTTCTCTCATGGTACAAAAGAGGTAAATTAGGCCTGTGTTCTAATGTCTCATTTGTTACAAATAACAAGCTTAAAGCTTAGAAAACATTGCAATTTCAACCCGCACGATAGATTTAAGCTGGCGGCATCATGACAACAGTAAGCAAGTGTACAAACCGCGGTGTTGTGTGACGTAGTGACATCCCTGTGATTTTTCAAGATCAAGTGAGGGTAGAAAAACAAAACACCGGCTTTTCCCACCGGACTCACTCGCAGTGTTCACTGTTCAGTCAGCTCGTAACCACGGCTATTGTAACATGGTCAAAAAGTCGAGTCATAGACATAGACATAATTTATTTATCGAATGATAAATACTACTAATTAAAATTACGCGCGATAAATCCCAATTTGGTCCCGATAGACATTTAAAACATTTAGCCAATTATTTTTTATAGAAAAAGTCATCATCATCATCAGCCTTAAGACGTCCACTGCTGGACATAGGCCTCCCCTTTAACCTCCACACTGAACGACAACCTGCCATCTGCATCCACTGGATGCCCGCAACTCTCACGATGTCGTCGGTCCATCTAGTGGGAAGCCTACCTACGCTGCGTCTTCCGGTTCGTGGTCTCCGCTCAAGAACCTTTCGTCCTCATCGGTTATCGGTTCTTCGAGCGATGTGGCCTGCCCATTGCCACTTCAACTTGCTAATTTTAATAGCTATGTTGATGACTCTGGTTCTTTGTCGAATATCCACGTTTCGATTATAGAAAAAGTAACTGGGTTAATTACCACTATAATCATGTTAAAATTGTCAAACCTATTAAGATAAAATAAAATTTCGCAATAAGTGAAAATAATTATGTTATTTTTTGTTTCGAAAAAGTCTAGAAAATTTCTAGACGCTGCTTAAGTACTGTATCATTCATAATATATAAAGCTTGTGCGAAATCTTGACATTCGTGCCCAGTAACAAGGTCATGAATACGAGATAAAATTATATATCAAAGCCCCGGATTCCTTGTGCGTGAATATCCCGCCTACAGACGCCGCGGCGTCGAGCTTAACAATACGGAAATCGTAGTGAAAAGACGGTGTTAGAGGTTTATACGCTATTTAATTTGGACTTATTGTTGTTTGATTATAAATAAACTCTACTTACTCTATGCACCATAGTAGTGGTTAAAGTTAAGGTTTATGACAAATTTGACAATAAAAATAACGCTGACTTTAGCAGTTATAGGTACTGCGAAATGCGAATGCGTTGCACCAGTTTATTAACTAGCATAGTTAAAGTTACCAGGGTTGCAAGTCAAATGAGACCTTATTTACCCAAATGCAAAGCTATTTTTATATTTTATGCATCTGACAGATATATTTAACATTAACATAAATATATAAAATAACAGTTAACAGTTAAAGTTATGATGTCATATAACAATTGTGTCAGATGGTGCGATTTATTTTTTTGCCTAACCGGTACATTAACTGAAATGACGATGTTTGTTAAAGCTATAAAGTTTTTATTTTATTGAGCAAGTGCCTTTATTAACTAATCAAAATACAAGCTAAAACCAACACTACAACAGTTAGTCTGCCCATAGACCGTTGAAGGTCTAAAGACAATCCAAATGCTCAAGCCCACTATAAGTTGGCAGCGTACCCAGCATGCTGGGTACGCGTTGAGCCAGATAAGCGCCAGCATTAAGTATAAAGATGGTGCAACTTACCAACAAATCTTGAAAATTACATTCTTTATTAAATTCCCTGATTTCATCTACTTGCTTCATCTTACAATTTTAAAATTTTACTCTCAGTGCAACTCTACGAATGATTTATATACTGTTGGGGCGTCCAAGAAAAGATGCATTACCAAATTATACTTTCAAGAGCATTGTGTAACTAAAATTTTAAGTTAAAATGTATTATATAAAACATCGTAAGAATCCAACTCGGATGGGCAGCGTTCGGGAAATTGCGTGACATCTTCTCGTCCAAGATACCACAGTGCCTAAAGGTAAAAAAAAACAAAGGTATTTGACCAGTGTGTGTTGTCAGTGATGACATACGGAAATGAAACGTGGTCTCTCACTATGGGCCTCATTAGCAAGCTCAAAGTCGCACAACGAGCTATGGAGAGGGCTATGCTCGGAGTTTCTCTACGAAATCGAATCAGAAATGAGGAGATCCATAGACGAACTAAAGTCACCGACATAGCCCACCGGATTTGCAAGTTGAAGTGGCAGTGGGCAGGGCACATAGCACGCAGAACAGATGGCCGATGGGGCCGCCAGGTTCTCGAGTGGAGACCGCGGACCGGTAAGCGCAGCGTAGGACGTCCACCCACAAGATGGACAGACGACATAAAATTCAAATTCAAATTCAAATTATTTATTGACATAAAAACGAACATGCATTTACATTTATGTCACAAGATTAAGTAAAATTAAAATTAATACAGTGCTATTTATACAATGTCAAATATTCAAGTCACAGTAACATAAATTATTCAAAATATTTATTGAAATAAAATTAGAAAATAAAAACTAACATGCATTTACATATATGTCACGAGATTAAATACAATTAAAAATAATAATATTACAGCACTATTTATACAATGTCATTAATCAATAGTAATAATAATAATAATGTTTCGCCGTTTCTCATTCTATAGATCTGTTATTCCATCCACAAGTTGTTCACCTCAATAGCCAAGACCTTTTTAATCCTATGCTGTACAATAGTTTCATATTCCTTTTTATACATATTCCATAATTGTATTTTTTATATTCAACAGGGCCTCTTGGTGTTGGCTTCGGCTCCACCAATGCCTACCAAATGTCCGGGCTAGACCCGAGAATTTCATTAAATAAAGTGTTATAATAATGTCACCAATCAAAAGTTGAGCTATCAGGCTCTTTACCCCTATCCCATTGATCGGTCAGATTTTCACAATATGTCAAAAAATATGCTAGAATGATTTTCCAATTATCAAAAAATATGTCAAAATCAGTGTTGGCGGCAAGTAGCGCATTGAAATGACGGCGGGCGCGAACCAAAGGAGACATAGATCGCGCAACCGTACGACCTTGATTTGCATGAAATAGGTTATGCGGCCGACCTCGCCTATTCGCCGGACCCCATGGGTTATCTGGCACGGACAACATGCATAATAAGTTATGCAGGTGAAGAGAGTCGACTGACCCTCTAAGCACCTTGCAGCAAAAAATCAGCTGGTCCAAAAACCTCCTCACTTCCAACGAGTTATATCCGAGCTGCCCTAGCAGAAACTTTGTCGGGTACATATACGGATAATAGCCATATAGTTTCTTATATAGTGACCTTAGGAAGGCTTTTTGGACTTTCTCAAGTATCTGCGCATAAGTGACGTGATGCGGGTTCCACACACACGCGCTCGACTCAAGCTTGCTTCTAACCAGAGCACTGTATAGGGTTCTTAAGACTTGAGGATTTTCAAAATCTTTGGCATTACGTAGTACAAAACCCAGACGACGGTAAGCCTCTTTAGCCAAATCTGACACGTGATCGTGGAACGTCAAGCCACGATCGAATGTTACCCCCAGATCTTTAACACAATTTACTCTATTTATAGGCAATTTGTTTAAATCATAATTATATAGAATTGGTTTCTTTTTGCGGTCAAATGTCATAACATTACATTTACTTAGATTAAATTGCATTTTATTTGTCACACTCCATTGGAAAATTTTGTTTATGTCATTCTGTAAACTAAGGCAGTCACTAGGAGATCTGATTTCCAGAAAAAGCTTAAGGTCGTCAGCATATAAAAGACACTTGGCGTTATTCAACACTTTGGGTAGGTCATAAATCATGAAGGAAAAGAGAATAGGGCCTAGAACTGAGCCCTGGCTTACGCCCGATCTAGTGTGATAGGGTTCAGATTCATGACATCCATGTCTTACAAATTGGCGCCGATCTCTCATATAGTCGGAGAAAAAATCAAGGAGAGCCGGAGTGAAACCAATGGCCGACAGCTTGCGCAACAGTATATCGTTATCAACTTTGTCAAAAAGAGACCGCAGGAAAACGCTGGATGCAGGCCGCTTCCAACCGGTCCTTTTGGAAATCGATGGGGGAGGCCTATGTCCAGCAGTGGACATCGAAATGATGGTGATGATGAATAACTGGCCAAGAGCGTGTCGAGACATGTGTATGGTATGGTTTCGTAGCCAAAAGCATATAATTTTACTGTGGTCACATTCATAGTTCAAAACTGTCGGTTATAGAACAAAATCTAACGAACAAATCTCGGTGAAGCTATCCAAATTTCACAGGCTCTGTTACGCATACGTGTGCATAGTAATGGTAACGCACTGTTTGGTAGGTACTTAACAAAACTTTGAGTGCGGATGATAATTTTAAAATTTTGGACTGCCCATAGAGCTTTCTGTATATCAAGCCAAGTAGACAAGTATTTAGGTTTTAAAGCTTGTATTTTGTAGAGTTATTAGTATGCTTATTAAATGCAAAAGCTTATAAACTGTCGTACATGGTAGAGGCTTTATTTTTTCATACCGTGAGTCGTTGAGCTAGGCTCGCGGGGAAATACAAAAATCAAAGACAAGTCTATTCACTCGAAATTGACGTGTCGTGACATGCCCTTTTACCCTGATCCGAGGGAATACAACACACAACTATAAAAATGTGGCCTTTAGTAAACAAATATAAAGGCAAAAAGTTATAAAAGGAAACTGTTGTAATGTGACAAAACTCCAAATTGGTAAAGTTATTGATCTATTTTTGGTCCTCTGTCCTCTTTTTGAGGGTATATTTTCTTTTGATGAGAAAAATATGTAGTTATACTGTAGGCCTTTTACAAATTCTAAGATAAACAACGAAAGCCAAAGTTTAACTTGGTTTTCGGAACACGGAACCGCTTAATATAATGCCGTAGTCGTAGTATTTTATTCAAAAACATACTGGATCGAATCGTTTTTGTAGGCACTAAAGTCGACCTCTTCTATACGACCCTCTTCTATACGAGCGCTCCTTTGTAAGCAGTAAAATTATCATAATACAGGGTTATAAAGAAATGGTATGCTAAGCCGAAACGGGTTTGTTATACTCATTATTATGAACAACTTTTACTATTTGACTAACCATGAAATCGCGAAATAATATCAGCTGTTACAGTTGCATACATATTGTCAAATGTGAACGCATAAGCATTGCCATTCAGCGTGGTAATGCCGCCAGCATGAGTTGTCTCCTATACCGACACGCCTCTTTCGTCTCTCGCTTGAGACTGGTTAAGTGCCGAAGTCGTGGAAGCTTGCAAACGTGCAACCTGTGCCCAAGAAAGTAGTCGTGCCGACCCTGCCAACTACAGGCCAATTTCGGTCACTTCCATACTCTGCAAGACTGTGAAACGTGTCCTCAACAACAGGCTCCTGTCGTATCTCGAAGCGAATGATCTCCTCAGTGACCGGCAATACGGATTCCGCTGAAACCGGTCCACTGGGGATCTTCTAGCTTACGCCACACACATCTGGAGTGAGGCCGTCGAGAAATACGGGGAAGCGCTAGCCGTTTCCCTCGACATCTCGAAGGCTTTCGACAGGGTTTGGCATGACGGCCTTATTTGCAAGCTTTCCTCCTTCGGCTTGTCTAAAAGTTTTGTTGCGTGGATATCGGACTTCCGATAGGGATAGATCGATTCGATTTGTCATTGATCGGACGACCAGGGGTCGGTGCTCTCTGCTACGCTCTTCCTGCTGCATATTAACGATCTGTTAAAGCCCGGTATTTTTGGGTACGCAGACGACAGATAGTGGTAGAGAGCTATACATCCAATGCACGAACCAGAGGACCAGAAATACAGTCTCTCAGAGAGGCCATGGTTGAGCGCATGAACTTGTCACTTAAGGTAGTCTCCGATTGGGGCGATGCCAAATTGGTCAAATTCAATGCCGCTAAGACCAAGGCTTGTCTGTTCTCCGCAAAAATGACGCCATTCTAACTAGTTCCTACTTTCCGGGATGTGTCCGTTCCGATATCTGACCAGCTTGAGCTTTTGGGCGTTTATCTGTCTCCTACCCTCAACTTTGGCTCCTATATTGAAAACAAGGCTCAATTAGCTGCCAAAAAGCTTGGTATCCTATCGAAGGTGCGACGGTTCATTACATCGGTACTTTACTTACAACAGTTGCTTACATTATACCAAGCACAAGTTCGGTCGTGCATGGAGTACTGCTCTCACCTTTGGGATGGATCAGCTAAGTACCAGCTCGGGGCATTGGAGTCAATTGAGAAGCGTGCCAAGAGGTTCATCAGTAACGAAACCCTCCTTCAGACTAAGCTTCTTAGTCTTGAGCATCGGTGCAAAGTTGCTAGTCTATCGGTTTTTTATCGGATACATTTTGGAGAGTGTGCATCAGATCTGCATGATGTAATTCCCTCCTGCCCTTTTTTCTATCGGACTGCCACAGCGGGCACGAAAAATCGACACCGTTTTATGGTTGACATTCCGAAAACCCGTACGAAGCGCTTTGATTCCACTTTTATTGTGCGAACTGCTAGTATATGGAATGCGCTGCCTGAATGGGTGTTCCCCGATAATTACAATCTGGGTGTTTTCAAGTCAAAAGTGAATCGGTTACTCCTAGGCAAGCGTAATCCATCGTAGGCCGCATCGTCGCTTAACATCAGGCGAGTTGGCGGCCAAGCGCAAGCATATCTTACAATAAAAAAAGCATCCTGTGTATGCTGCCAACTGATAGTGGTTGACATTTTTTTCGTGGTTTCAGGGTTTCTCCCATAATAAAAGTTGTTTATAATGAGGAGTACAGTGACCTCCTTTCGGCTTAATACAGGGTATATGTGTAACCCTATATTTATGATGTAGTCACTCACACAGCGCCCATTCCTGATCTTAAGAAAAGTCTATTGAAACATTATTGGTTAAAATCGGTTGTAGATGGAGCCCTCAGAATACAGAAAGAGGAGCCATAGAAACTCGTTAAACACGATACTTTCCGTTTTGCTTTGGATCGTGGGGTAAAAACCTGTTTGGTACAAGTTCTGTCAGTTTTTGCAAAGTCCTAGACTAATCTTTTTGATCCAATCAATCTGTTCCGAAACCTTTCGCCTGTCATACCAGCTTTACCTACCATAAGCTCGTCAAGAAGGTTTTTAGGTTTTGCTGGAATCAAAAGGAATTTACTCAGATTTCAATGTTACGAATATTATGCTCGTCATTTGGGTTTTGTATTTTGTTACTCGCTTCAGATTTAGTTTGGGTCAGGTTTTCTTCTTTGGAAAATGTTGGGAAATTAGACACGCTAAGAAAAACAAAAGATAAGGAACAGGCATAGTCAGGAATGTATTATTGTCGCTTTCCTTTTTTCAACCTTAGTGTCCTTCTAGGCCTCTATCACATCATCATCAGCCAGAAGACGTCCACTGCTGAACATAGGCATCCCCCTTTAACCTCCACACTGACCGAGAGGCTGCCATCTACATCCACTGGACACCCGCGACTCTCACGACGTTGTCGGTCCATCTAGTGGGAGGCCTACCTACTCTGCATCTTCTGGTTCGTGGTCTCCACTCAAGAAACTTTCTTCCCACATCTATGTTACACCTGTTTTTATAACATCTTGTCCATACCGTAGGCATCATCTTAAACACCGGGTTGTACAAGATGATCCTTAGGCAAGGTTTTAAAAAAAGGGAAGCTTTCTATTGATACCTAAATAAATTAAATGTTTCAAGTACGCCTACCGTTAGAAAAATAAATATGCTAGTAGTAAACGCTTCCAGATCTTAATTATATGGATAGTACTGTTGCCTGCGACTTCGTACGCGTAGATTTTCATATAAACCAAAATAACATAGCCCATACTTCAATCTGATCATAGCGAAGCATATTCGTGAAAACCGCATTTAAATCCGTCCAGTGGTTTAGAAGATGTGCGTGGACAAACAAACAGACAAAAATTCTAAAAACTGACTTAACATGTTCAGCTGCTTATTTTAAGACGCCCTGTGTGTCTGTTTTTTTTGATACGTCGTAGTTACAGGTTTTTTTATCTCTACGTTTTTATTATGCGTATAGAATAGACGGTTGCACGGTTGCCTGGAAGAGATCGCTTTGAGCGATAAGGCCGCCTGTTAAAAGCCTAGATAATTAATTACTGTAATTTATAATGTTATCCTTGTTTTTGTGGTTTTTAATAAAGAGTTATTGTATTGTAATAGATCTTTAATATTAGGAGCATTAAGGGAATCATCTTGTACACGATTCCTCTACAGACTTCTGCATTTATAATGACATGTGATTCAAACAGCTTCATTCTGTAAAATTACTTCTTACAAACGAACCGCGTTAAGACATTACCTTAATTCCATATATAGGTAATTAGGTAGATTATCCTTTCATCCCATTTTCATCCGTAACGTAACGATCAGTAACCTTACACAGTAGAGACGTGCTCATTCGCTCGGAGGAATGAGAATTTATACCATACACGGAATTATGATTTGTATTGTAAAGACATGATATTCATCATTTGAGTCATGGAGTCGTGTTCGGCTTTTTTAACCCTCGAAGCAAAAAGGGAGGTGTTATAAGTTTAACGTGTGTATCTGTGTATAATTTATCATGCTTAGTTTAATGCTTGTTTGTTTTACCATTTTTACATTATAGCAAATACAAAAATACATTCAAGATAACGTTTGTTATATAGGGACCCCTCTTTAGTTTTTCCTTTTTTTTTATCCGCCGTAACTTTACATATTCAGTGAAAGTTTCAACTGGCTATCTATTACGATTCGGAAGATACTCCACGATAAATAAATAGCGGAGAATAATTAATGACACACACTATTCTGTGTGCCATTAATTATTCTTCCAAGTAGCTTTGTACCTGTATTTATACTCAATTATTAGATAAAGCTTATTATATTTAACTGTAAGAGGTTTTAAATTGCTTTAAAGGTATTTCGTATGAAATGTAAATAAAACATTTATCTATAAATTAAAGGAATTGTATGAATTGTAAAATACTTACTCAAGCATTTTGTAAGATAAACGTAGGTATCTATCTGATTAGGTAAGTTAGGCTCAGTGGTCAGCACTTATGTCAGACTTTATATGCAGCTTGAAGACCTGTGACATGGCTCCGGCGTTTGTTAATATAGTTTGTCATAGTTTTTGAAGTGAAAACTTCTTTAGGCACGTTGAGCACTGTTTAGGTGAACAAAAATCATGGAACTCGCATCATCATCACGCTGTACCTACCGTGTATTTTAAAACAGCGCCATCTCTTCTAGAAGTTTTCACTTCTGACGTGCAGTCCTATGACGGATGTTTTTTTTTTTGACGTTAATATAAATTATTTTTATTTTTAAAATGTACACAGATTATGTTTTTCTTTTTGCTAGGCTAAGTTAAATTATTTTCTTTAGTCTCTTTAGTGGAAGGAAAGGTCCCTACAATGCTGAAGGCATTGCCGCGTTGAATGGAAATGCTCAATTTCTGTGCGAATTCAAAACCAGCATTCTGGACAATAAATTACGCTATCAATAAATTGATTATGGTTATAATTGTTCAATCTAGTTTGCATAAACGATAGCAACCACTAATACAAACATAACAGCCCCAATGTCAATTTAATACTGTTTCACAATACACAAACTGAATTATAAATGTAGTCAAGCAAATATTGTTACGTTAGCAAAATAAATAATCTGTATCGTCAAAATTAACTCTAAGCCAACAATTTAGAATATATTAACAAGTTATATTAATGAACGACAACTTTGCAAAAAGTTTTGAAACGAATAAAGCGATGCCTCTGGCAGGGTTGTAGCTGTTTCTACAAGAAATTATGTAAATTGTGGTTTGAGGATTTTTATTGAAAATAAAGATAATAATAATTTATTTGCGAAAAACACGATTAAAATATATGTGTGTGTGTGTGTGTAAGCTAACGAGATACAATATCTAGTTATTGTATCACACACATTTTTTTTTTTTAATTGTAGAATAGGCTTGCGCTTGGCCGCCAACTTGCCTGATGTTAAGCGATGATGCGGCCTACGGTGGATCACGCTTGCCTAGAAGAAACCGATTCACTCTTGACTTGAAGACACCCAGATTGTAACTATCAGGGAACACCCATTCAGGCAGTGCATTCCACAAACTAGCAGTTCGCTCAATAAAAGTGGAATCAAAGCGCTTCGTACGGGTTTTCGGAATGTCAACCGTAAAGCGGTGTCGATGTCGATTTAATCGTGTTTTGTGTGTAGACGTTCACAATAGGTGTTCAAACAATATTCATGTTTTGTCTAGTATGTGTACAAATCTAGAGAGATAGCATCATAAATCAAATCAAGAACCGGTCAAGTGCGAGTCGGGTCTCGCGCACTGAGGGTTCCGTACCACGACAAAACACAATAATTATCAATTAAAAAAACCGACTTCAAAATTAGTAATATGTGTCATTTGGGTTTCGGTGAAAGTAATAAGAGGTCGTCCAAGTAACGAAATTACCAGTTTTAACTTGGTAATGAACAGAATTTTTTCAACAACTCACACTTGGCCATTACTTGTTATTTTTTGTTATACTTTAGAGTGTGTACTATAATCATACCACGTTTGACGCTTGTACATTGTACCGTTTTTACATTAGAGCAATTACAAAAAAAACTTTCAAAAATACCATCGTTGTATGAGGACCATCCTTTTGTTTTTACTTATTGACTTTTTTAAACGTCAGTTTCATTCTCTAAAGCACCCCGTACACAGTTACACACTCGATATTATTGACTGACCAAAAATATTTTTATCAATTTAAGTGATGATGAAAAAACTAATTTTTTGAATAACCTATTTTGTTGAACAGTAAAAAATATTATTGAGCAAAAAACGGTATGGTACTGTTTTAATGATGAATTTCTAGTGTAATTCCACTTCTACGTCGCTTCAAGTACAATAAGGAATTTGTGATAAATATTTGTTGATAATGTTAATTTTATTGAGTTTAATTTTGCCTAACCTGATATAAAATATTAATTACATAAATTGAAAATTAACGTAACCTGAAACAAAAAATTAATTAATTCTGAATTATTTTTAATTATAAAATTATTAAAGTAATCTGAAACAAAAATTAATTAATTCTGACACATGAAATATGATAATACTAAATCTGAAAACAAAAATGTATTAATTCTGAAACATAAAATATATATTAATTGAAATTACATGTATTTTAATTGAATTTAAAAAGTAATAAATTGTACCCGTTTCCTTAGTGCACTTTGTCGACATGTGTTTCGCCTCTTCACGAGGCATCCTCAGGACGTGTTGACTCGTCGAGCGCCCAAGCGCTTCATTATTCAAACAGTTTTGAAAATGAACTTCCGCAAATTAACGCCTGATTCAATCAACTAGGTATGGTACTGCTTGAACGGTATGGTTGACAACCCTAAGCTCCACTAATTCCAACATGTTCACTTGTTCTTGATAATTGGACGAATGAATTATGGGACGTGGTGTCAATTTGCCATAGCACTTACTAAACTAAACTTAATTATTACTATTAGTCATAACTCACATTACATTGAAATGAGATAAAACCTTTTCAGTGCTCAGATTAATTTCGATTTTAATGTAACAGGGTTGGGGCTAATTATTTGGTTATTCTTGCCTCTTTCGTCTCTCTTACTCTTTTTCATTTCATTCCATTCCGTTCAATGGGATCATCTATCCTCACAGGAAGTAACAAACCAATAACAACTAGCAAAAGTTAGTAACGAGCTCGTAGATTTCACCTTTCACGGTGGCTTTCTGTTTGCATAGTTCTACATCTGCAACTTACAAATGTTTGCGTCTGCATGTGCTGAGATGCATAAGGTAAATTGCCCGAACATGCCCTCGTGACTTCCCAGAACTATACACATACTGTCTCAGTTAGTCTCACCGAGATAGCTTTACTTCAATCTCTCCGGACTCTGCTTCAGTTCATCATCATCATCTACATTTCACAGGACATCCACTACTGGACATAAGCCTCCACCATCGATTTCCAATAGAGCCGATTGGAAGCGGCCTGCATCCAGCGTTTCCCTGCGGTCTCTTTTAGGTCTTGTGTATATCTTGTGGACGTCCTGCGATGCGCTTAGCGATCCGTGGTCTCCATTCGAGAATATTTTGGCCCCATCGGCCATTTGTTTAGCGTGCTTCTTCATTTTATTGAAACGTAATTCCTTAAATCTCGGTTTTACACATTCCTCCCTTACAATTATTTTGCGCATTGCTTTGCCATGGGTCTTATAGTGCAAGGTTTAATTTCAGCATACTTCATTAATTAATTTCATTAGTAAGATCAACGGGGGTTGTCGAATTTAAAATTAATGCGACTTATGAAATTTGATTACAAATTACCTGATTAATTTATAAAGTACACTAGTTACTCATTTTCCACTTGATTTTAGTGACGATTATTTCGATTGACGTAATCGAGAGGTTTAAATATGAAATCTGCGATCTTAACTTTTTGTGGTTTCTGCGATACATGCTCACTTAGTGCAGGGCCGCTATTGCTTTGATGTTTATATGTGAATTATAGTAAATCAAGATTATTATTAAGATATTAGATAAAATATGGCTGAGTTAAAAATTCATTACATCTCTAGTCTTTAAAAAAAACTTCACAATGACGGCACAAAGTAATACGATCTTCTTGCAACACGTCGATCATGTTTCCATACCTGTCAAGCGGTACATGAACTGTCAAAAACAATAAACAAGCCGGATATTGAAAGACGTCATTTTTATCAATCATCGTGCCGCACATCTCGTGAACTTGTTTCATATCCACTTCTAAAGAAAATACTTACCACAGAAAAGAGAAGGGTGAAAAAATTCTCACTTCAGTGGTCTACTATTGCTTACGTATTCGTTTCCATCACAGACTCTTTATTATATGTCTGTGGTTTCCATAATCTGTTGTGACAAATCTAAATAATTGGTCAGGTTGGCAATTCATTAGTTTGTATATTGCGTCACGCACGGGACCCGCATGCGCACGTACTCGTGTTACGTCTTTTTAACCGACTTCCAAAAAATGAGGAGGTTCTTAATTCGACTGTTTTTTTGTTACCTCAGAACTTACGACTTGGTGAACCGATTTTGATGATTCTTTTTTTATTTGAAAGTGCTTCCTGTGTGGTCTCATTTCAATTTAGTCCAGTTCTGTAATTTTTTATGAAGTCGGTTTTTTCATATGGTAATTATTACATAGATAGACGGACTACGTTAATAAAGGATCCACTCATTAAAATTGTAAAATAAAATTAAGCTTACCAAGTTTAACCGTGCTAAAACTTGTTTCAGCGAGCATGAGCGAGTTTTACGTGACAAATTGAATAAAATATTAATGCTGGTTTTATAATTTGCACTCTGAAATTGTATACGTTTGCTAGTCACCACATTTGTGAAACATGATTTATGTTAACATACATATTCAGTTAGAAAAAAGTTTCTATTACGATTAAAATTGTGTTTTTCTTAAGAAGAAGATTTATAGCTCAAGGTATTCTAAAACATTTAAATTTATATTCTATACTTTAGTGTATGTTATGTATTGTAAACAGGGGCGGATTTAAACGGGGACTCTATAGGCTGAGTAGGTCCAGGTCTAGGACGGCAACATTTAAAGGGCGGCAAAACTTGGTGAGTTTTTTTAGTAGTCGCACCCTCTGTGTATTCGCTTTTAAGAAGACCAGGGGAAAAAAGATAATTTGTGAATAACAATTCAATGTGAATAGGTAGGTATATTATATGTATATCTTAATATGTTTTTTTATTGTCATTTCTTTTTTTTGTATTTTTTATATATTTTCATTTACTTTAATTATTTGTTTAAAAAAAATTGTAAGCATCAGTATATAAAGACACTGATTGAGATAATTTTATCATGTACTGACTTTCGTTTTTAATTGTAGTTCAATTCTTATAGATCATTAAATTTTTCATGCTTTACAGGGAGTAGCGGGCGGCATTCTTCCGTGGGCATAAGGCAGCCAAGGTATCAATCAAATCCGCCCCTGATTGTAAACTTTTATAAAATATTCTTTCATAAACACGGCTTCTAAAGTCTTTATTTAGATCAATCAAAATCATAATTCATATTAGATATGTACCTACAGATTAGTGTTAGATAGATAATTAGATATATGGATAAACTCTTTATGGTTCACACTACAAATTACATGCACATGACACGATATAAAGCTACCCAACAATAGTTTTGTTATGATATATCAGATACATAATTATTAATATAAAAAACCGACTTCATAAAAATGTCAGAACTAAACCATGGGACCACACGGGAAGCGCCAGCTTTCAAATAAAAAAAGAACCATCAAAATCGGTTCACCCAGTCGAAAGTAATGAGGTAACAAAAATGAAAAAAAAAAACAGTAGAATTGATAACCTCCTCCTTTTTGGAAGTCGGTTAAAAACAGCTTAAAAACTAATGTTCTGTGCTACAGAACCTCCAGAAACAGAAATTCGGTAGGTATATAAGTATAATTTATAACTTACGTCTATTCTAATAGGCCATCGTGACTTAAGGGCTATAATTGATCTCTACACAATAATTATGTTTTTAGTTGTCCTTATTTATAAGAATTAAATTTTTCATGTTTTAAATACGTTGATAAATATAAGTGCGGAAACCTTAAACGTAGAATAAATAATATTAGATCCAACCTTAAGTTTATATAAAAATAAAATTATCAACTTTACTTTTTCGTAATTTTCTTCAATATAACCATGGGATAAAAAAAAAAGTTTAAATTGTAAGCCAAGAAGATGACGAAAAATGCCTTGACTCTAGCGGCGTTAAATTGAATGAAAATATTTAACTGTGTTAACTTTGTTCTTATTAGATTTATATTTTTGTCGCCCATTTTTCATATTTATATTTTTTTAAACGAAACTACGTATAACCACAGAGTATACTAGTGTTTATATAGTAGGTGTATTGGATATTTATTGACGAAGTAAAACATGGGCCGAAGTGTACTCAAGACCAGCATACTAGTCCATAATTATGCTCAATTGCCGCCAATGAACATATAGTAAAAAAATTGTGGATAATCACGTAAAAATACACATAAATATTTTGAGGATAATAGATATACACTTCATTGAAATATTGCACAGCAACAGAAACTCGAATAAAAAATATCCAGATAGCCAATACCTACTTGGTTCACAGTTAATTAAAAGAAACCAAGCCATTATCATCAGTCAGAAAACGTCCACTGCTGAACATAGGCCTCCCCCTTAAACCTCCATACTGAACGACATCCTGCCATGTGCATCCACTGAATGCTCACGACTCTTACAATGTCGTCGGTCCATCTAGTGGGAGGCCTATCTACTCTGCGTCTTCCGGTTCGTGGTCTCAACTCAAGAAACTTTCTTTCTCATCGGTTGTCGATTTTTCGAGCGATGTGGCATGCCCATTGCCACTTCAACCTGTAAATTTTAATAGCTTATGTCGATGACTGTGGTTCTTTGGCGAATATCCACGATCTAAGGACACCCAGCTTAGAGCCTACATTCAATGTTGTCATCTTTTATTTTATTTTATACTAGCCGTCCGCCCCGGCTACGCACGAGTGTAAGCTCGGCCTTCGGCCTCGCTACAAAATATAATATAGCCTATGTCACCCGGGGATAGTGTAGCTTCCCAACAGTGAAAGAATTTTTCAAATCGGTTCAGTAGTTTCGGAGCCTATTCATTACAAACATACAAACATACAAAAATAGGTACAAATCTTTCCTCTTTATAATATTAGTGTAGATATTCGCGCCGTTTCTTCGTGGCAAATACTTGTGAATACTTGTCCTTTACCTCTTCTGTATGTCCTATCTATACATAATCTACCTACCTCCACGCTAAATTTCATTTAAACCTTACACAAACATAATTATCATTTAAAAAACGTAAGTATATCAGTGTGTTGACTTTAAAATAAAAACCTCAACCCAAGTCGTAATTTCACGGTTCTCCAACGAGCCCTGTCACAGTCGGTTTCTTTGCATCCATCTGAACTGAAGCAAACCGGAGCAGCAGACACAATAACATCAAGATACACGAAAGATACGAGAAAATGTACATTTTACCGTCCTCCTCGCTTTCATTATCAACATTTCAGTGATAGAATAGCAAATTCGACAAGCAACCATCTCCAACCTAATTGCACCTTCAGCAAATGACATAAGGTCGAAAACACCGCTGTTTACTGCAAAGATAATGTAATTATTCCAAATACCTAATATCTCAAGGAAATGTAAGCAATTCCAATTTACGGGGAGAGTTAGGTTTATAATTACTTCAGCACATGTGCTTCGTTGCTTCGAGTATGTTTGAATAGAGTCAATGTAGAGTGCTTGCATTGATATCTTGAATTAAGATTAGAGAAGTAAGTTGAACTACGGTGTAGAGAAGATTAAGTTGTTATCTGTGGCCCTAGTACGAGCACTTGCGAAAAAGTATTCGTTCCGTAAACGATAGCAAAATGTATGAAAAATTGAACAGCGCCTCTAACGGACGTAAAGGGAAACTGAATTTTTCATACATTTGCTATCGTTGACGGAACGAATAGTTTTTCGCAAGTTCTCGTACTAGCCCCACTGCTGTGTCGTCTCCACAAGTCGTACATGAATGTATAGGTATATTAAAAGGTTCATACTAAATGAAAATGATACATTGTGAAACAATTTAGTGTGGAAACTGACGTGGTTTTCATTGTGAAACAAGATGCCAGCAGGAATTTTTTGGTATTTTTAAATTAACCCTATAAAGTATAAAGTTACATAATTAACCCTACATAATAATGAGATTATTTCGTACTCGCTTTTAATATAGATATTTAATATTATGCCTTTCATTTCAGTATTATAATCGCCAGTAGAGCAACCTGCCTAAATTTTTAATATAAATATCTGGGACATTTTTGCACACACGTTCATCTGACCCCATACTAAGCAAAGCTTGTAATATGGCTGCCAGAGACTGATATACGTACATATATATTTTTAAATACATACTTAAATAGATATTAACACCCAGACATAGAACAAACACAAATGTTCATCACACAAATGTTTGTCCTAGATGGGAATCGAACCCACGCCCCCAAGCACAGAAGTTAGGTTCACTACCAACTGAGCCACCGGGGCAGTCAATTTTACTTGTCTAGTTTGTTTGTACAAATAATACTCGCACTAATAATGAACTCTTTCATCATCATTATAATCAGGCTATACTATTTCCTAAGGCACGCCACTCAGCCGCATCTTCGGCTTTTCTTTTCCAGCCATCTTACGTGTATCGTCACTCCAACGAGCCTCCGGACGTCCCACACTAACGTTTTTCGATTTGTGGTCTCCATTCTAGAACTCGTCTACCAAAACAGTTACTTATCGGTTCTGCGACAGATATGACGCTTTTTATTTATTTTCAATTTTTGATTGTTATTGATTATTTGCCCACTACAGGACTGTGCACCGTGCCCTAAAACCTGCACTCTGGATGATCTGAAACTACGGATAGTGCCAATGGGGTGGCCAAATAGACATGTACCATTTTTTTATGACCTCATAAAAAGCTGATCATAAATAGAACCCATCAACGAAAATAAAATTTAAATTTATATAAAAATAAATGTATGTTTTATTTCATAGAGCGCACTTCAAGACGTTATGACGTCAAGCCGTGCACGCGCCATACAAATGCTATACTAACACACGCTTTGTAGGAGAGTAACGTCGCATCCATTCTCTATTCCCACCAAAAACTTTAAATGCTTATATTAATAAATTTATCAGCTCATATAAATTAGATTTTCAGTATGTGTAATATATTTATTCATAATCTTTCGTTAAGCCTGTTATTTGTTCTAAATTAAATATTAGGACACAAGCCTATTCTGGCCTAAAAACTAAATATACCTAAATTTTATTAATCGCATAACATCGACTCATAAAAGAAGGCCAATTACTGAAGAAATAGCTCAGGTACCTAAGTATCTATGCATTAATGCTTCATTCAGTTTTCACAGTAACAATTGAAACCCTACTTTTCCAGATCAGTTTATACAAGCTATGCTATAAAAGACAATACATTGAACATGCAGTTACATTTGATCACGCTGTTAAGTCAGTATTTAAGCGATCTCTAGAGCTTCAAACACAAGCCGAAGTCATTTCGTCAAACAGTCAGTATGAAACCCTGCGGCAACTTCGTCAATATTTAGTGTAATAATAGCATGAAACCCACGTCAGTGCTGCGAAGCGTTCTCTAAGGCTTTTCGTACACTAAGGCATTAAGCTACTAAAGCATCGAATATTCGACAAATATATAGTGATTTATTCGTTCATTTTTGACATAACACTAAATTTTATTTATTAAGATATTATGCTAATTTATTTCTTTTTTATTTTATATTACTTTGACATTGATTATTTAATTATTTTTCTTTAAGTGGTTAATATGATAGGTACATTATTACCATTATACTAGCTATGCTAGTTTATTATAATAAGTTTTTTAACCTGTTTCCTTAGTACTTAGAGTAACATAACATGACCTGTAATTATTAGTTACCAATAAAATGATTATGATGAAACTTTTTGGTAGGGATTAAGAGCGGATGCACTGTCCCTCTCCCGCAAAGCGTGTGTGTGTGTGTGTGCGTGTGTGCTACTTGATTAATCGATGGTGGTGCTCATGTCGCCTTGTGTACGAGCGACTTAGTTTCATACCACAATAGCATTTCACAAGTCACAATCCCTTATGGTTTTCTTGACACTGACATCTCTAAGACTGACTAATATGTTTAAGGGAGTGGGTGAACTAGCACTGTTTTGAAAGCAACTATTCTTTAAATATTACATACATATTTACATTATAGCGAATACCACAGAAAAGAGAAGGGTAAAAAAATTCTCACTTCAGTGGCGAATACGCACACCTGTTGTTATATTACATAATATTTTTTATTAGGTAATACATTTTTACCACACCACAGTGCCTAAAGACAAGGGTCTTTAACCAGTCTGTGTTGCCAGTGATAACATAATATTATGGTACTGAGACGTAGTCCTTAACTGCTGGACTTTTGGAAAAACTCAGAGTTGCACAGCGGGCAATGAAGTCTAGCTATGGTTGGAGTTTCTTTGTGCGATAGAATTCAAAACGAGGATATTTGCCAAAGCTGCTCAGATTTGCAAATTGCAGTGGCAATGAGCAGGCCTCATCGCTCAAAGAACTGATAACTGATAGGGAAGAAAGGTTCTTGAGGGGACACCACGAATCCGAATACGCAGTGTAGGTATTTATAGACCTCCCACTAAATGGACCGATGACATCGTGAGAGTGGATGCCCGCTCCAGTGGTTAAAAAAATATGTAGAATAGGTCTACGTTTGGCCACCAACTCGCCTGATGGTAATCGATGGTGTGGTCCAGGATGGAACACGTTGATCAAGAAATCTATTCACTCTTCTAGCCTTGAAAATGCCTAGATTGTATTATAGTTCTCAGGAAACAAGGAGGACCGCAGGGAGTTCCATTCTTGGGCGGTATGTATCATAAAAGACGACCCAAATAGTTGTGTACGAATCTTTGGAATTTTCACGAGGAAATGGTGATAGTGTGCAGTCCTTCTTCTTGTCCTGTAGTAAAAGGGGGAGGGTGGAATAAAGTCATGAAGCTCTTGCGCACACTTGCCGAAATGTATCCGGTAGAAAATAGACATACAAGCTACTTTACGGCGGTGATCGATGCAGATGACAGGCTGTCGTTCAGTGTGGAAATCTAAGGGGGATGCTTATGTTCAGCAGTGGACGTTTTGGGGCTGATGATGAAAATGAATACATTTTACAACAAAAAAAAACTATTTCGGAATGTTCAGTAAGCGAGATGCATCCCTAATTTTCCTACCCTTAAGGTAGAACATTTTCTTAAAACAGCGTTCGCCACGGCACTTTACCATAATATCTCCCTTGTTTGTCTGATTGAGGTTCACACCCACACCTTAAAGCATCACCCACATCTTTTTACATGACGTAATTTATCATAACATTGTTTTAATACCTAACAGGAAGCTTGTCACAGCCTTGACTGATAGTCTGAACACTTATCTCGCAGACACACGATTGATCGTTGCTAACGAGGGAGGAGAGGCAATATTGTAGGCCTTTACGCCTACACAGGTCACCCACACTTCATAGCTCTATGTCTAGCCTAGCTTATCGTAGACTTGCACGAGGTTTTACCCTTTTAATTAACTAGGCTTTGCATGAAATATAACCTACGTCCATTTTAGACGTCCAAGTTTCCTGGATATATTAATATATAGTTTTTCGCAATTAGCAGTCACTCATTTAAAATCAGATTCCAACATTTAAAAAAAAAAATTGTTAACGTGTTTGTGTCTTTATTATGTAGTAATTTCTGCATCCACTGGATGCCCGCGACTCACACGATGTCGTCGGTCCATCTAGTGGGAGGTTTACCGACGCTGCGTCTTCCGGTTCGCGGTCTCCACTCAAGAACCTTTCTTCCCCATCGGTTATCATCAGCAATATTTTTTTTCTTTCAATTATTGCCCTTTGGTTTGGCTGTCGTTCAGCGTGGAGGTTTAAGGGGGAGGCCTATGTTCAGCAGTGGACGTCTTCTGGCTGATGATGATGGTTAAAGTAATTTACGACAGACCTCTGATAGAATATATTTCACGGATAAAAAGCTTCTGAGTCTCTGGATGATATAGACTACGTTTTGTTTACTACATGGTTAAAGACACTGGCAAAATTTAACATCTGATAGTCTATTAAAAACACATCAAAAACAATAATGGCTTTGACATCTATCACATCATCATCTTGCACAAATAAAACACTTATAACCTGTTTCACAAAAAAGTATTATTTCACTCGATAAAAAATTTAAAATGTTGGTAGTCAAAATGAACATGTTTTTCGTAGCTTCGTGCAGCGTAGAGCCATTTATTATATTCGAAAAGGGTAAAACTCACAATGGAAAAAGATACTACGGCATTTTAGGCACCATCTTGAATTGTACAGACAAATTGCGAGTTTTAAAGCCAGATTAGTTCTTCAAGCACGAAGTAATTAGATAGAATGTTAGATCTTTTTATACCAATACACACACATCACATCATCAACCAATTAACGTCCACTGTTGGACAAGGCCTCTCTCATAGAGTGTTGCCATAATCCCCACGCTTGGCAGGCGGCTTGGGGATCGCAATACGTTCACCGGGTACTATTAGGACTCTGCTGCCCATCCTCCGGTGGTTCGTTTATACCAATAATTCTATGAAAATATTTTAACACTTTTAGTTTTTTCTCTACGATTTCATAGTTTTTTCGGAACTGCTCATTAAAACGTAGCTACTGCACCACACAGGCGTTTTTCCATTTGCTAGAAGTTCCAGGTCAAGTGTTCTTTAGTTACATTTACGTTTCAGATGTTTTAATAATTTGAATGGTGCTTGGGAAAATTACAAAAACTTACTTTTGGTTATCATCGTTTGAAAAAAAAAGGTCATACTTTTTTGTCACAAGCTTTTTCACCGAGTGAAAAACTATAATTAATAATGGTTTTATGGACGATGCGTTTGTAGAATAAACTATTGAACCATCTCGTATGTGACATAAACCACATGCGGTCACCATCTCGCATGCCTAGAAGAAACCGATTCACTCGTATTTGAAGACACCTAGATTGTAACTATCGGGGAATACCCATTCAGGCAACGCATTTCACAGACTAGCAGTTCTCACAATTAAAATGGAATTAAAGCGCTTCGTACGAGTCTTAATGTGTAAAAAGCTAATTTGAAGATAACATATCGCTGTTGACATTGTAATTCTTTTGTATATTTTCGAGTGTTAATGTGTAATAATGATGTTTTTTTTTGTTCGTAATTTTTAGTAGTAATTTTCCGTCATTGTAGACAATTTTTACGTATTATTTTCAAACTTTTGGACACAATTTGTAATTCAGAGATAGTTTTTATGTTGAATGTTTCTCCAAGCATTAGATTATTGGATTCTCACGGCTTGATGCCGGTTAAATCTGCCGATCCGATTGCAGATTGAAGCGATTCGGTTGCTTAATGGAACCATTTCGCTGATAACATCTAGTGTACATCAGGGGACCAGTCTCGGTGCCATTTTATTTAAAGTTTGCAGGTACAAATACTGTGGTTGAATTACGATATTCGACTCGTTAAATACCTATCGAGTTAAAAATAACTGGCCAAGAGCGTGTCGAGACACGCGTATGTTAGGGTTCCGTAACCAAAAATAAAATTTTAGTCAAAGTTCAGAAATTGATGGTTATAGAAAAAATCGAACGAAGGAAGCTCTGTACACTTAGCCAAATTGAATTAACAGATAATGTTCGAAATTATTTTGAATCAAGGTTTTAAATAAAACCTATCCGTATTGTAAGTTAAAAGTTTTTATATCTTATAGTTTAGAAATGCAAGGGGGACCAACTTCTAATTATATATTTTTTGAGCCATTTAAAGTAACTGGTTGAAATTATTCTCACAAGAATTCGCAGCCTTTAATAAACGTAGTATGAGCTACTAGCTCATTCTACGTTTCTCGATCCCCAAGCCGCCTGCCAAGCGTGGGGATTATGGCTTAGCCGAATACGGAACTATGGACGAATTGAACAATGGGCTGGTGGAAACTGCCCAAGCAGTGGGGTCCAAGTTCTTTAAGACCCCACGCCGAAAAAGACCTCAAAAGCTCTCAGACGAAACCATTAAGTTCATGGAAGACCGGGCTGAGATGAGACTGCAATCTTCAGCTGATATGTCGGAATATGGCAAACTTAATAGACGAATCTCGAAATCGATGCGACATGATCTGCGTTCTTATAATACAAGATGTATTAGGGACGCAATTGAGCGGAACCAGGGCTCAAAAGTGTTCGCGAAGAATTCGTCTATTGGGAAAAGCCAAATGACGAAGCTGAAGATCGAGGATGGCAGTATCATTTCATCAAAGCCGGAGATTCTGAAAGAGCTCGAGAGGTTTTACGGACAGTTGTACACCTCAACATGACAGTCTATTGTCAGCGCAGCTCAAGACAAGAGAGCTAAACTGACCCGACACTACACTGAGGACATCCCAGACATCAGCTTGTACGAGATTAGAATGGCTTTGAAACAGCTTAAGAACAACAAGGCGCCGGGTGATGACGAATCACGACAGAACTTCTGAGAGCGAGTGGAAAACCGGTACTTTTGGTCCTCCAGAAGTTATTTAATTCCGTCATACTCGAAGGTACTACGCCTGAAGCATGGAATAGGAGTGTGGTGGTGCTCTTCTTCAAAAAAAGTGATAACACCTCGTTGAAGAATTATAGGCCCATCTCACTCCTGAGCCATGTGTACAAGTTGTTCTCCAGAGTCATTACGAACCGTCTCGAAAGCAGGTTTGAGGACTTCCAGCCTCCCGAACAAGCCGGTTTCCGTAAAGGCTGGAGCACCATAGACCACATACACACGCTCCGCCAGATTATACAGAAGACTGAGGAGTATAATCGGCCATTATGTCTAGCGTTTGTGGACTATGAAAAAGCCTTCGATTCAATCGAGACCTGGGCAGTGTTGCAGTCCCTCCAGCGTTGTCATATCGACTATAGGTATATCGAAGTGCTGAAGTGTTTGTATAGAAACGCCACCATGTCGATCCGATTACAGTCGAAAGCACGGAACCAATCCAATTGCATAAAGGCGTGATACAGGGAGATGTTATCTCTCCGAAACTGTTCACTAACGCATTGGAGGACGTTTTCAAGCTCTTGGACTGGAACGGATTCGGCATCAACATCAATGGCGAATACATCACTAACCTTCGTTTTGCCGACGACATAGTCATCATGGCAGAGTCGCTGGAGGACCTTAATACAATGCTCAGCGACCTCAGTAGCCTTTCCCAACAGGTGGGTCTTAAAATGAACATGGACAAGACAAAAGTCATGTCCAATGTCCATGTTGTACCCGTACCGGTATTCGTTGGGAACGATACTCTCGAAGTTGTTGACCATTACACCTATCTTGGACAGATTGTTCAGTTAGGTAAGTCCAACTTAGGCAAAGAGGTCGCCCAAAGAATCCAACTCGGATGGGCAGCGTTCGGGAAATTGCGTGACATCTTCTCGTCCAAGATACAACAGTGCCTAAAGACAAAGGTATTTGATCAGTGTGTGTTGCCAGTGATGACATATGGTACTGAGACGTGGTCCTTAACTGTCGGCCTTTTGGAAAAACTCAGAGCCACACAACGGGCAATGGAGAGAGCTATACTCGTAGTTTCTTTGCGCGATAAAATCCGAAACGTAGATATTCGCAAAGAACTAGAGTCACCGACATAGCTATTAAAATCTGCAAGTTGAAGTGGCAATGGGCAGGCCCCATCGCTCGAAGAACTGTTAACCGATGGGGAAGAAAGGTTCTTAAGTGGAGACCGCGAACCGGAAGACGCAGCGTAGGTAGGCCTCCCACTAGATGGACCGACGACATTGTAGGAGTCGCGGGCATCCAGTGGATGCAGATGGCAGGATGTCGTTCATTTTGGAGGTTAAAGGGGGAGGCCTATGTTCAGCAGTGGACGTCTTCTGGCTGATGATGATGAGGCTTTATAAGAAAGTAATGTACGAAACCTTAATTTCATTTTAAAAGACCATACCCCACACGCGGAGGTGCACTGTTTTTTTTTCATCGTCATTTCACATGTACCAGAACCACCAAATGCAATGTGATATATTATGGACAGAACGAGTTTATAAGGGTTCCTTGCCGGGCTACGGAACCCTAAAAAACGGTATTATAATAGGTCGGGGAAAAAGTCTTTTCGTATTTTGTATGTATAAGGTTGTAGTAAAAATCTCATCCGTTGTACTGTTTGTATCTGGCTGGTTTTGATACCATTAAAAATATGACATTTTAAAAAAGGAATACAAAAAGTAAAAAGCAATTTCCCGCCATTTTTCAATTGTTTTTTTGTTTGATAAAATGAGTGAATCTAACGAAGAAATTCGATATATTGTGAAATTTTATTACAAAAAAGGGAAAACTGCGACACAAGCCGCGAAAAAAATTTGTGACGTTTATGGACCTAATGCAGTGTCATCAAGAGTAGCACAATGTTGGTTCAAGCGTTTTCAGTCCGGGAATTTTGATGTCAAAGATGCAGCTCGCTCTGGTCGCCCTGTTACGGATAAAGTAGATGCCATTTCTGAAAAAGTGGACCAAGATCGGCATATTAATAGTTACGACGTAGCTGAAGAACTGGGGATTGACCACAAAACAGTTTTGACCCATTTGAAAAAAACTGGGTATACAAAAAAACTCGATATTTGGGTGCCACACAAGCTCACTGAAAGAAACCAAATGAATCGTGTACTCATTTGCGACTCTCTATTGAAACGTAAAGAAACCGAACCGTTTTTGAAAAGATTGATCACTGGTGATGAAAAATGGATCACCTACGACAAGAATGTGCGCAAACGATCATGGTCAAAGGGCAGTGAAGCACCACAGACTGTAGCGAAACCCGGATTAACACGTAATAAGGTGATGCTGTGTGTATGGTGGGATTGGCAGGGCATCGTTCATTATGAGCTTTTACCGCCGGGCAAAACCATCGATTCGGATCTCTACTGCCAGATGAGACTCAAACAAGAAATTGAGAAAAAACGGCCGGAATTGATCAACAGAAAGAGTGTGGTCTTTCATCATGATAACGCCAGACCGCACACATCTTTGGCCACTCAGCAAAAATTTAGAGAGCTTGGTTGGGAAGTGTTAATGCATCCACCATATAGCCCTGACCTTGCACCCTCAGATTTCCACCTGTTTCGATCTCTTCAGAATTCTTTGGGTAGTGTTAGATTAACATCAAGAGAGGACTGTCAAAACTACTTGTTGCATTTTTTTGATCAGAAGTCCCAAAAATTCTACAGCAACGGGATCATGTCACTACCTACAAGATGGCAACAAGTTATCGAACAAAATGGCACATATATATTATAATTAAATGTAATTAAACTTGAAAAAAATATGTCTTGAATTTGTTTAAAAAATACGAAGAAACTTTTTCCCCGACCTTATATACCAACTTGCGTAAAAATATTTCATTTTAATATATTTAGTGTTCAGGCCTAGGACTTAATAGGTTATTAAAAGAAAAACGTGTTCCATCTCCGGCCGCATAATCGCTTTCCTTAAGGTAAGATCTCGGTCAAACAAAATTAAGGAATTAAGTTTTTAATATTATCTAAGCTCAAATATTCGAGATATTTGAGGTTTCATTAAACTGTGAGGCGTTTTCGACTACTTATAAATAAAGAAAACTGCGCTCGAGCCGTGCTCATTGTTTCGTGGCTGCAATATAAGCACAGTGCAGAAAATACATCCTCATTTCGGGCTTAAACTGCCCCATCTTCCCCCGAAAATAAGAGAAAATACGAACATTCGTTACAGACTACACAAAAACAGAGAGACAACTTGAAATAAACATTGAAAACGCCATGCGTATCTACGAGTCCAGATACATAGATGTTCTACGTAGTAAACAATGATCTACGTGTAACAGTGGACTACGCATACCAGCTTAAAAAGCTTGCTCCCAGGTGGTCATGGGGTTTGCGTCAATCTTAAATGACACTAATGATTTTTTTATTAATATACTAAACAACTAAGCAAAAGAAAATATTTTAAAAGTGAACCAAATAATTTCACTATTTTCTAAAAATTAACACATAATGGTGAAACGGGATTTTAAAGTTTGTATGGACCAGATTTTTTGTTTATGCTAAAGTTGAAACTTTGCAAATATGTATGCTATAAACCGAAGAAAATAAGAAAACGTGTTACACCGTTATATAAAAGCAATTCCAAAGAAGTGAAAAGTGATGTTCAAATTAGTGTAAACCTGTTTTTTTTTTCTTAAAAATATTGGAGAAGGGTTTTAAGATGAACATGATCTCATTGGTTACTCAAAGCTTACGCTTAACTTTTCAAGGGATGCGCTGTTCGCGGGGTATAATTTCATTGGGCGGATTTAGATAAAAATCTTATTTAGCACTTCATTACAGCCCCGTTAGCTTAGTCGACAGTCCCGTTAGCTTAGTTGGTAGTGATCCTGCTTTCTGTGCTTGGGGGCGTGGGTTCGATTCCCACCTAGGACAAACATTTGTGTGATGAATATTTGTGTTTGTTCTATGTCTGGGTGTTAATATCTATTTAAGTATGTATTTAAAAATATATATGTATGTATATCAGTCTCTGGCAGCCATATTACAAGCTTTGCTTAGTTTGGAGTCAGATGACCGTGTGTGCTATAATGTCCTAGACTTCAGAAAAATCATCGAGTAGATATTTTTCATCTAAATAACAATACCAAACGTACGTAGAACGTCCACCTACAAGATGGACAGATGACCTAAAAGAGACCGCAGGAAAACGCTGGATGCAGGCCGCTTCCAACCGGCCCTTTTGGAAATCGATGGGGGAAGCCTATGTCTAGCAGTGGACGTCCTATGGCTGAAATTATGATGATGATGATAAACAATACCAAAATGAAAATTGCATTAAAACATAATAGCAATGTTATTCTATAAATAATGCCTAATCTATTTTCCCCGCTAATTTTTTATCTTCAAAATTATTAAAAATGTTTGAGCGAGATAGCGAAAAGCCGGCTTTTAATATCAATTAACAATGAAAAAATATATCAAAACAGCACCTAAGTACTTGGGTCAGATAGAGAGTTCCTTCTGCCACTTTTTAATGTGTGCCTATGAATTGGAGGGAAATAGAACACACCTGGCATTCATATTAAAATTTCTGGATAAAAAACAACTTTTTGAATGGAGTCCTTTCTTTCTATAGCCCTATTGTAAGAAGACTGAGTTTAGATTGGTATTTAACTCGGACTATCTCGGATCAGTTTTGTCTGTAAAACAATGACGACAAAATGCTTTTTTGTTTGTTATTCCAAAACATAAAAACTTATCGATAAACGGGATTTATTTCCTTATTTTCAACCCTTATATAGGTAGGATATTTTCTTTAAATTCAAATGAGTGCCCTTGAGATATAAACTAGTAAGTATTCAATAATATTATGTATATACAAATTGATGTTTTCAAACCTCCGATAAAAGAGCTAATATTATTCAAACCGCTGAACAGATATTATTGAATCTAGCCACCTTTTGTATTTGTAGTGGTAGGACTCTTTTGCAGGGGTTCGCCTGGGGAAGTACCACACCTTTGCCAGTTATTCAACCGCCAAATAGTAGGGTGCAAACGGGGCAATGTTTCCAGCGAAATTACAGGGCAAACAGAGATTTGACATCTTAGGTATATCTCGGGGTGACGAGCGCAGCGCATTGCATCCAGGGTTTTGAACTGTTGAAGTTCAAAATTCTGAGTAGCGTTGAGCTGTTATGGGCAAGCGTGAAGAGCCATCAGGCGAGCGACTTCGCTCGTCTCGTCACTCAGTATCATAAAAAAAACCTTTAAAAAAAACTATATCAAAATCTAAAGTTAATTGATTATTTACGGGATTTATTAATATCCCGTAAATAATCATATAACTTTAGTGAACAACCGTAATAGTTTAAAACAGTGTTTTATATCAAAATCGTTTCATCTGTTTGAGATCTACGATGCAACAGACAGACACACTGACACACATTAAACTTATAACAACCTTCACTTTATGTTGAGATTAAAATAGGAGGTTCATAATTGGCAAAGATATCGCGTCCTTGTTTGATATACACTAAAAAGTCGATTTGAGAACCACCTTTTTTGATATCCGTTAATAATAATAATACGTTAAATTGTGTACTTACTTAGAGTGAAATCAATTATGATTTAAAAGTTGATAGATGATTCTCTAGGTAGAGATTACTGTAATCAACGATGCCTATTATTGCTATCAAATTAAATCTCCAATCTGGCTAGCCACAACTGATAAACAATTCGATGAAATCTCTGCGAGCACGCTGAATTTTGATCATCTAATCTAATCGAAAATTCCACATTGGTATACATTGAGCTGTATCAAAGTTAAGAAAATAAATGATTTTGATGCGATTAAAAAACTTTGAAGCGAAACTAATTCAATATTAAGTTTTCAATATTGCCAGTTAACTTTGTGCGTGTGGTTTTAACTAAATAGGTAACATTTTGTTGGCGTCCACCAAACATTTTTAAACTTAATTTTGATATATTTAAACTCGTCTATTTTTTGCTATCAGTTATAAAACAAGTGGATGACATTAAAAACCGACTTAAAAATAAATGAAAAACAAGGTTGTTCTCGACTTCCCTGGGACCCCATCATCAGATCCTGACTTGGTCACAATGGGACCAAATTGGAACAAAAGATTTTTTTGAATCGGTCAATAGTTCGCGGAGATGTCGGTGAACATACATAAATAACAGTAGAACATAGAACCGTCTTCCTTTTTTGAAGTCGGTTAAAAGGAGGTGTTTAGAACTGCCGTATATCAGATTAACTTAGGAAATGATACATATCTAGCTAGATGTTTAATTATATGACAATAATTAGTGCAATCATTCAGGTACTTAAAATCGCGTTGTGCATTGAACTAATGAGATTAACAATCTCAGTAGTAAAAGAAGTAAAATACGTTTTAGTATCAACTTGTCAATCTGTTAAGAGTTTCGGATTTGTAAATATATAGCATATAGCAACTAAGTATTTAGCTTGGCTAAAGGATCAACAATAAACCAAAATTCTTGCTTAAATTTACCTTTCTCTTTTAGATAACAAAGTATTGCTTTTGAGGTGCAAAATATAACTAAAATGTAACACTAAAACTGCCTGAGCCAAGAAATTGAAATTGCAAGAATAAATTCAAACTGTACAGGAATTATGTAATAAATTGTGTCATAAGTGCGAAATGTAATTCTTTGATCGTGCCAATCCTATTGACACGGGGATTCGGTGGAATTCACAAAAATATTGTTGTATAATAATAGAATAGAGATATAAACACTGTTTTAAACTATCACGGTTGTTCACTAAAGTTATATGATTATTTACGGGATATTTACCGTGGTAAGGTTGTGGAAGGAGCTCCCGATATTTCGGCGCAGTTACATGCACCATGTTCACGGGAAGACTGAAGAATGCGAGTGGTTGGTGAAAAAGTTCAAAGTTAGGTACAGACAAAACGATCTACCCTCTTTCTTAGTCTTAGTTTTTAGAGATATAAATTACAGATGAGCGATTGTTCGAAACAAAAATTTAAAAATTATTCGAATGGTATTTTATTCGTACCAAATTTGGACAGGTCTTGCGTTAGGTATATTTTAAGGTAGATAATGTTATATTCTATAAATAACCATAAAAAATACGAGTATTCGGTATTTCCGAGTAGCTTTATTATTCTTCTTCAAAAGGGCTGTTATTTTTTTTTTAATGCATAAATACCTGCGTTTGACCGCCAACTCGCCTGATGTTAAGCGATGATGCGGTCTACGATGGAGCACGCCTGCCTGGAGAAACCGATTCACTCGTGATTTTAAGACACAATAATAGTCTGGGTCGGCAACGTATCTGTGATGCCCGTGGTGTTGCAGGTATCCATAGGCGACGGTGATCGTTTACCATCAGGCGGCCCGTCTGCTTGTGTGCCATCTATGGCATAAAAAAGAGTGATTAATTAATTAGGTTCAGGAATAGGTATCCACCAGTTAGGCTGAAGCTGAGCTATGAAACGCTGACCAATAGAAACGCACAAAATAAACCGCTACGATGTGACGTCATGTCATTTAGTACAATAATTCTTTTCATCAGTATTACTTAACGTGCGTGTAACATTATTAAAAAAATCTAAAATCCAATATATTTTTGTAGGTATTCTTTGTTATAGAATTTATGCCAGGTTTTCCCACTTTTAAGCAACGTTTGACAGCTGACCGTATAATAGAGCAAAACGTAAAATTCTCACTTCTCTGAGCAAAACCATGGCGCTTACACACGTTTGCGTCATGTCATGCGTTTCGCTTCTTCTATTTTTGCGGTTTTTCTCATATTTTTCGAAAAGTATAGCTCTCTGTAATGTATAATGTACCTTTGCTCTCCATCATTTAAAAATAGGTATTTAAATAAATCCAAAATTAAAAAAGGTATTACTTTCGTTTTAACAGGCGGCCTTATCGCATAAAGCGATCTCTTCCAGGCAACCGTGACTTAATTACAACATAGTTTTTTTTTTTACATCTAAGTCAAATGATGTTGCTGCAATGAGGTATATAACGTGAGTGAAACCGCGGGGCGCAGCTAGTATTATATGTTTGTAGTTATTTCCTGTGAAGGCTGAAAAGCCATTTGTTTGCTTTAACATGGGTCAGTTAACGCTTTGCATAAGCTTTACAGAAATTCAATTTCTGAAAACCAATTTATTTGCTAATTATTGGCGAAGAAAATGGTATGTTAAATTGCTGGTAACAATATATATTTAAAAATAGAGATACACATCTTTATTTTTAAACATATATTGCATTAAAAGGTTTAGGTAGTTAGTTATACATTCGAGGTAAAGTACCTCGCACTCAAATAATAGAAATAAAAACTAATTTAAAAAAAAAGCAAAACATTGCACACTGGAGCAACTCAACAGTTGAATTGAACCAAATTTGTAATTCTAGTAAATAAAACAGCTATAAATTCAAAAAATAAAATATTGTATTTTTCATTCATCATCATAATCTAATACAATTCAATAACAATCAATAAAAATGTTTACGATATACAAATTGGCTATAGAAAATCTTCACCATCATTCACTCTGCTGTTGGCAAACACTGTTGAAAGGAAAAATGTTTAGACTGTTCGTCCACGTTAGGGGAAGGAACTACCTAATATTAAAATCAGCCTCGACAATATAGTGACCAACATAAATTCGTACTTAAATAACCGTTATATGATTCCATGAAACCCACACAAAGAGATCGAAGAAATAACATTCAGACCCAGAGCAAATATTTAAATTCATTATTCAAACGTCTACCGGCCGGGAATTAACCTGGGACCTTCTGTTCATAAAGCAGACGCGCTACCACTAAGCCATACCGGTCAAAATGAAGCAGTTTCCTCAATAGGTACTGAAACCTAAAACTGACTGATCTTTTTTTTTATAGAACTAGCCGCTCACTTATGAATGAATAGCTTATGTTACTCAGGGATAATGTAGCATTCTAATAGTGAAAGAATTTTTTAAATCGGTCCAATAGTTTTTGAGTTAATACGTTACAAACATACAAAAATTCAAATCTTTCCTCTTTACAATTATTAGTGTAGATAAGTTTACGTTTGGCCACCAACTCGCCTCATGGAAAGTGATGTTGTGGCCGAACATGGAGCACGTAGACCTAGAAAGTAGTTATTCACTCTGGCCTTGTAAACGCCCAGGTTATAATTTTTAGGAAACAAGGAAGGTGGCAAAGCGTTCCAGAAAGTAATGGTATTTCCTCCTTCCATGACCTGCCGTCGAATTATATTCGTTACATTTAACAGAAGAACAGATATAAGTGGATCGATTTGTGTGTGTGTGTATCTATGCCGAAACCCACATTCAAGTCCACACTTGGTCAACCAAGTGTAAACTCCATTTCGCGGGACAAATACCGACATGGATCGGAAAACGCGTGAAGCACGAACACGAAGCCGTTTAATCTTTCTCGGTCTTTACGACGCGAATGTCTGTTCATTTTCTTTTACCAGTAAAACTGCGTAAAAATATGTGACACAAAATAAATTCTATATGGCTCTCTTCACTCCGCTTCGGTAAACAAACAGTGAGGGAAATATACGGCCTTACTAATAAACGTTACTTAAGTTAAGCAATGCTTAAAATGTGTCACAATTTCCGTCTGCGAGAAGTTAACAGAGCAATTTCAAGCAAAGCTTAACTTAAATAACGTTTATAAGTAAGGCCGATAGTGTTTGCCTAATTTTATAAAAATATATATACATAAATAAGTACCTATTTGTAGGTTTGCCTTGGACCTATAAGCCTTTAGACTAGACTTGAAGTAACAATGGCTTCTGTGTTATGGTGTTTATGTCATTTGACGGCCATTTAATACGTCCATTTAACGTCAATTTTTACGGCCATTTAATTTAGTTTGATATTTTACGGCTAAAATAACAGACCAGATTATAATAAAATAATAAGTCAAATTAACACTCGAACGAACTGGGGCTGGTTTTCAAACATCATAAAAGTATTATATTTCATGTTGAATTGTTATTCCTTGAGTATGCCGTTCAATTGCAATACCATCTTTTTGAATCTTTAAATTTGTTCACTGATAATGTCACTTACATAGATTTTAAAACTTTAAAAGATAAAAAGATAATTAAGTCTGGTTTGGGCATGAAGACTAGATTACTAAAATTACACTGAGGGCTAAAATCTCTCCCTACAATCTCCTAAATAAGGGAACAACGACCTCAAAGCCCGTTCGTGGCATTTAATTAACACACACAGTTTCGCCAACTTAAAGGTTTTCGCACACCATACTTACTCTACACCGACTCACCACAAAGTAAAACCTTAAACAGGTAATGTTTTTTTACCGACTTCAAAAAGGGATGAAGTCAAAATAACTGGAAAAACATGTCATCCAAGTATTCTAAATTGCGTTTTTACTAATATTAAAGTCGTTTTTTTAAATTGATAATTATTAGTAATAACATCAGACGAGTCAAGTTCTCGCTGTTTACCAAAGACTAATCAAAGAAAGACAGTTAAAAAGGGTTACGAGATCGATGCTCAGAAATTAGCCAGTAATAACAGGAGTTCGAACGCAATATTACTCACCTAATGTCAAATGACGGTGTCATCAGATTGTCAGCATGATACGGACACCTAAAATGGATTTCAAGTCTCGGTTGTCTACCTCGATAGTCTGTGGAAGTACTTTGAAGCACGTTGTCATCTTAAATTGTGAGTAGCAGAGTAAGCGACGCGTGAAAAAGGCGTCACCAACGAGTCGTACACTACTTAAATTATACTATACGTAACATGATACAAAATTCACAATTCAGTGTTTTAAGTCGAGTCTGTTTTGAGTCGATATTGTGAGCGATCTCCTCAACACACTGTTTCACCAACTTTAATGCCTTTATATAATTAGCGACTTCACAAACCACGTAGGCAAACTCTAATTATTTTACAGTCAAGTCTTTTGCTTTGAAGTCTGCATCATTTTTTCCCCAACAAATCGTCCAACAAGTCCTGATTGCTCATCGATACATCGCCCAACAAGTTCGTTCTTGCTTCTCTAGAACTCCGTCTTCCGGAAATTGATCTTTTTCTACCTGTTGGGACGTCATTAAAAACCTGATTAGTAAGCATTTTGAAGTTGTTGTTTAATTCTACTAAAGCTTCGTCTGGGATGTCTATACTACCATTCACTAAATCATTTATCTTATCGACCGCTTGCAATTGTTGGACAATCTTATCATTATCGAATTGAGAACTATTAAACTGCTTAACGTGTTTATCGATAACTTTGCTGCTTTTTTCGATATCGTGGATTATATCCTTACAGTACTTCTCTAGAGGTTTCCCTGATAGTTTCCTTTCTAGTGTACTATTTTCTCTTTTAGGCCTCTCTAATCCACTATTTTCTCGTTTAGGCTTCATTATGTCAATTTCGTCAGCGCTCTTATATCCGTTTATACTAGTTTTGTATTCGTGAACAGTTGTGGTAGTTTCTTCTATGTTTACGCTTTCAAAAAAAGACACGTTTGAATTCCTGCGTCCTCTGGATTTCGGCCTTTCTTCATCAACAACAATTTGCTCTTCAATAGACTCTTCGGTCGACATTCTTCTCAACGCGCTGGGTCTTCGTTGATTAGTTTCTTCGCTATTTTTGATTTTGTTCATTAATTCCAATTTCATAGCTTCCATTTTCTTTTGCACTTCCTCAGGTGAGTCCGCGTGTACATCCTCGTCGAATATGGTTAGTTCTGCCATACCGTCTTGTACAGTTTTAGCAAGTTCGACCATATCATCTGAGCCTTTAGACAGTTTTCTGTTTGGGGTTGATCTGGTGCCGGTGCTGGTAGAGTTGGTGCGGCTTCGAGCGTATCTGGAGCGAGGTTCTGTTGATGATGAGGTTTCCTCGTCATGAGAAAGTGCACTGCTGAGAGTGCGCGAGTTTTCGCACAATTTGGCTAGAATGTTCTGGTCGATCTGAAAAAGATTATTCAAGTTGTTACAATTACAATTTTGAGAGTGAGGCCAAGAGATGAATACAGTTGGGCTGAGCAGCGTTCACGAAACTACGTATAGTCTTTGATACATACTCAAAGCGTAGAGTCTGTTACTACTTGTTACCTATCCCGCAGTCTTAAGACGAAAGTCTTTAACCAGTGCGTGCAACCTGTCATGACATGAAGCTGTATTTACAGTAGAAGCGGTCAACAAGAACATGGTCGGTCAGCGAGCTATGGAGAGAGCCATGCTCAGCGTTTGTCTGAGGGATCGTATCCGGGACGAATTTATTTGCCAGAAAACCAAATTCATCAATATAGCTCAACACATTAGCAAGCTGAAGTGGCAGTGGGCCGGTCTTATCTGTCGCAGAACCGACAACAATTGGGGTAGACGTGTTCTAGAATGGAAATCACGAATCAGCAAACGAAGCGTAGGACGCCCTGAGACTCGTTGTACTGACGATATATCGAAAGCAGCTGGCAGTATAAAAGCCAAAAATCGGGCTGTCTTGGGAGAGGTTTATGTCCAGCAGTGTACTAGCATAGGCTTATGATGATGGCGATGAATTTACAAATGGGGACTAAGTTCGTGGCGGTTGTGATAACTAGGCACCCGGAACGTGGCTTTTTGACTGGCTCAAAGCAATTGCAAAAACGAGGGGTGCAAAGTGCCAGCTCGTGTGGTCTTATTCCCGCTCACCACAAACGTAGTCCCTGCCTGTACAAACATACAATAACACTAGTTTTATCTCGTTTTAGCCCAGACAAATTAGGGATTTCACCTCAAAATTAGAGATTTACTTTTAGAATGGCAAAGTAAAGGGTTACTTATAGGTATATAAGATTTATAAATTATTATCTTTCATTCCGAGGTCGACCTTTTATTGGTTTAATAATAATAGGGTAGATGACTGATGTCTATATCGTTGAAATCAATAGCTTTGATGAAGAATTTAAGTACATAAATAAAAATAAATATCTGAGACATTATTGCACACACGGTCACCTGACCCCAAACCAAGCAAAGCTTGTAATATGGCTGCCATAGACTGATAAATTATACGTACATATATATTATTAAATACATACTTAAATAGATATTAACATCCAGACATAGAACAAACACAAATGTTCATCACACAAATGTTTGTCCTAGATGGGAATCGAACCCACGCCCCCAAGCACAGAAGTTGGGTTCACTATCAACTGAGCCACCGGGGCAATCCATAAATATAATATGTTTATTGAAAAAATAATTTAAATCGGTTATTAATGTTCTGAATTTCTGATATGTAAGCGTTTAAAGTTTTTGCTAGAGAAAACTTTGTCCCTCTCCCACAAAACAAAAAAAATTACGTCACGCCTCTGTGCACCATACTTATCAGAATAGAATTTATATGGCGTACAGAGAAGTGACGTCATAATATGTTGTTTCGCGCTCTCTGTCTAGCATGATATTAAAATGCTTATAAGTTGCTTATTTTTCATCAGATTTTAATTTTGTTTTCATTAATCAGCTATATTTATGGGCTACATTTAAATACGATGATTTAAAAAAACAGTTATCTAGCCTATTGTCTGGGCTAATTTCATAGTTTTTCTGGATTGTTTCGAAGTTAAACATATCTCACATGTTAATTTCAGTATGTACCTATCGGAACATCACATTATTTTGTCCAAATATATTCAGATATAAGCAGGTGGTATAACAATTGGAATATTTGTGAAGTGTCCTGTCCTCCAATGTTCCAATTGTTATACCACCTGCTTATGTCGCTCAGAACTCCCTTCGCAATATAGCGAGGTAAACAGTAAACATTTATTTTCCTTGCTTCTTTTTCTATCCTTGAATAAAAATTTCCGGGATATTAGACAGAATGCAATCATCTTCATCATCATTGACTATTTTCAGTTATATTTAAGTTATCTTTCTTTTAGTTAGAAATGCTCCACCCAGCATCAGCTTTACTATCAGGCAAGATGCTGCCAATTATGTAGATCTAAAATGATTATATGGCGGCTCCACATTAGTGCCGTGAAGCTCCGAGAACAAGCGTGAACGTGAATGTGGAGGGTTTTCGCGGGGTTCACGCGCGTTCACGCCTGTTCCCCGATCAGAGTCGGTATTTTGTCCCGCGACAAAGGGTTCGCGCCCCCTTCGCGCGGCGTTCACGCGTACACATCCACATTCACGGCCCGGCGCCAGTTTACTCCGGTTTATAAAGGCGTACGGACGTCATTTACCATCTTTTTTTTTCCAACGCTTTTTAATAACTTTCTTGTTTTGGACGTCTAAATAGTAATATGTTGCCACAGCAAACAAAGTTATTGCAGCAGCAGCTTCTACGTCCATTTCGCGGCGGGTTTCACGAACGACTGAGCATCCCGTGAATGTGGAGGGCACGACTTGAGCCGCCAATACGTTTCATGTTTGGCGGGAAATTCAAATTTCAAACAGTTTTTTGGTCCTTATAGCTAGGCTAGGTAATTATTGTGAAATGGCACAGTGTTTGCGAAAATTGTTAGTTGATTTTTACATTATCATGTACAGTTATTAATCAGTAACTTACCATATTACTTACATTTGTCAATAAGCCGTTTGAAACAGCAAAAAATTGTTTATTGACAAATGTATGTAATAATGTGCATTAGAGATAAACAACTTTACATGAGTTTGTAAAGAATAATAATCAATTTTCGCAAACATTATTCGGCCTAGCTACAAGAACAAAAAAACTGTTTGAAATTTGAATTTCCCGCCATACGTGAAACGTATCACCTTAAAGAGATCTACATCAATTTCTCTGGCCAATGTATGCTCTTATTTCTAGCATACTCACGTTGATCCTATCGTCTCCTCGTCCAGTAGTGTCCTGCAGCGACTTGGTCTTGGAGGCGGGTCGCACGAGCGCGCTTCCTGAACTACTCTTCACTGGAGACTTGAGGTTGCGACTCGCAGCCGTGCTTAGAAGCTTCTCTTTCATCTAAAGGGAACAACTCAGATTCAATTTATTTATTGATATAAAAACATCGAGATATAATATCTAAGTTACTCGTAAAACAGTAAAAAAATCATCTGAGCGTGTTGTTGAGCATTTCTTTGTTTATTTTACCTCAATGATAGTAGACAATTTATCAGCATTATTGATAGCCAGGTCCAGGTCAGCGCGCGTGTCTTTATGCTTGTTCATTTCCAGCTGCAGCTGGTGCCTGAAGTTCTTCGCTTCGAGAGCGATGCGTCGCTGCAGCATTGTTATCGTTTCGTTCTGGTGTTGGACCCTGGCGTTTAGTTCTGTCACGGACGCTTGGAGCTTTTCGCGTTCTAGAAGATTCCTATAAGCAACAAACTAGTCGCAAACAATGCTAAAGTCCTTCCTCTCCTTCGAAAGAAGAAGAAAACTCTGTATTCTGTAAAGTATACATTTTCTTCTTCTCCTTCGAAAGAATAAAATACTGTATTAAACTATCACGGTTGTTCACTACAGTTATATGATTACTTACGTGATATTTACTGTGATAAGGTTGTGGAAGGAGTTCCCGATATTTCCCGTGAACATGGTGCATGTAAATGCACTGAAATATCGGGAGCTTACCACGGTAAATATCCCGTAAATAATCATATAGCTGTAGAATAATAAAAATCTGAAGCCCGTGAAGTATATATTTCCCTCTTTCCCTTTTTTAGAGTCCCGTATTTTAACACGGTTTTACTAGCTTCATCAGTATCATCATCATCCACAGCTTTCCTCTGTGAGAATTTTGGCGTTGCACTTCTTGTACATTTGCCAGTATCAATTTTGATGAAATGTCGACAAACAGAAACTGTTTTTCTATCGACCATTGGCGAAGAAAATTAAAAGCACTTATAATGGAAAGTATTTATTAAACACTGTTTTAAACTATCACGGTTGTTCACTAAAGTTATATGATTATTTACGGGATATTTACCGTGGTTTCCACAACCTTACCACGGTAAATATCCCGTAAATAATCATATAACTTAAGTATTTATTATGTATACTAACCTGTCTTTAGTCAGTTCCAATAAATGCTGGTGTTCGTCCTTCAGTGTTTGCAGCTGCATGTCTCTCTCCTTCAGCCGCTGTACCACTTCCTTGTGCTGCGCCTTCAGCTGCTTGTAGCGCGTCTGCTGCACGCGCATCTCTTCGTTGTGAGAGTTCAGCACTTGGGGCAGTTCTGCATTCGAGTTCTCGTATCTAAAGTTGTGGGAAAACACTTAGCATTAAGGGCCTACATTTTCCCCATTGCAGAGCAAATTCTTCCCTCCCTTTTCCTCCACTTTTCCCTGTCCTAGGCTACAGTCTTCAGGACTCTAATTAGTATCCAGGTCGGCTCGTCATCTCTTTTTGGACCGATCCGGTTGTCGTGTTTGTTGTTCCCAGTCGCTTGTTATTTTAGTTTGGTTTGACTAGATAAGGGAGCTCATAAGCCCTAAGACAACCCATAGCTTTTTTTTCATTTTTTGATGCCATTGGTGGATAATGTGGCAATCAAGCAGACGGGCTGCCTGATGGTAAGCACTCACCGTTGCCTTTGAGTACTTGTAACACCAGAGGCAATAGGTTGCCGATCTTTTAAGACTTTATTAACGCACCTTTTGAAGAACCCCATGTTGTAGCTTTTCGCAAATACCGCGGAAGCAGCCATTTCTTCATTTTGCAGAGCGTGAGCGGTAAGAAAGATCGTTTGAATCGCAGTGTGCAATTTCCAGGAATCAATTGGATATATTATTAATGTAGATACCTAATATTTCTGACGGTGCACCGGTGGTGGCTAGTATGGGTATTTTTAATAGTTCATATTTAGTTTAGACCAGCTTTAGAATAGTCAAATATATAATTACTTTTTAACAGACTTTAAAAAAAGAGGAGGTTCTACTGTTTTATTTTTATTTTAGTTCACTGATTTCTCCGCCAATTACGAATTGATTTTGATTATTCATTTTCTGTTTGGTAGGCCATACTTCAGAGGTGGTCCCATATAAACTTCATCATAATCGGTTTAGTGGTTTAGTTTTGAAATCAAAATAACTGAATAAAATATGACATCCAAGTAAACGAAATTGAGTAAATTTACTAATTTTGAAGTCGGTTTTTTAAATTGAAAATATATTCCTATTGTTTTTAGAGTAGTAATTTTTAAACTTTCGCGATTTGAACACATGTTTTAATATTTATCGGGACTTATCGCGCAATATTAATAATAATAATAAATATAAATATCTGGGACATTATTGCACACATGGTCATCTGATCCCAAACTAAGCAAAGCTTGTAATATGGCTGCCAGAGACTGATATACATACATATATATTTTTAAATACATACTTAAATAGATATTAACACCCAGACATAGAACAAACACAAATGTTCATCACACAAATGTTTGTCCTAGATGGGAATCGAACCCACGCCCCCAAGCACAGAAAGTAGGATCACTACCAACTGAGCCACCGAGGCAGTCAATAATAGATATATATTAAATATCTACTCGTATAGGTAAAACTAGATACCTTTCGCTCGACGTTTCGACCATGTTACAATGGCCGTGGTCACGAGCTGTTTTTAGAGTGCCCAAAAAAGAGAGTAAAGCTTTCATAACCTACTATTATAGGTATAATTAAAATAAGACCAAACCCCGCACAGACAGACAATAAAAACTACAACATATTAAAACAGGCGAACCTTAGGTTCTCAATGATTCCGAAATATAATTCCAACATAATTTAGTTCCCCTCTTACCTTTTATCTATATTATGATCTGCCTTGAATATTCATAAATATCGGTGAGTCCCTTCCAATCTCGGGTAGCCTGTTTCGTGTATATTAAAGGATATAAATCAAGGAACGTCGCGATATTAAGCGACGGTACTTACCTCTGTAGTGCAATCTCTTGTTTCTTCTGAATGGCGCGTAGGACTCTATTCTCGTTGCTGAGCTCCTGGAAAGTTATTGGTTTCTTATGTAATACCTTGAAATAATCTTCATTTAGAGATTAATATTATGGCATATCAGGTTTGGCGAAAAAACTTATGTCTTAATTTTTGTTAGAATGGAAATATGCTACACCCGGACCAAAATTTATAGCCTATATTTTTTAGAACCTTCTAACTTCTATAATTATTAAGATAAGTGCATAAAATTTTGCATAATTACAGTTGTAATATAGATCTCAATTTTAAAAGTATAAAAAATGTATAATATTGCATTTTAGGGGTGGCTCTGGTACATGTGAAATGGAGATGAAAATAGGGGGTATCGTTGAAAAGTTCTTTTAAAATGAAGGTAAGGTCTCATTCATAACTTTTTTATAAAGTCTATCCTTTGCGAAATATGGTCCGCCAAAGTTGCAAAAAGTTGGTCCCCCCCTGCATTTCTAAACTATAAGACATAGAAACATGTAACTTACAATACAGATAGGTCATATTTAAAAACTTCATTCAAATTATTTTGAACATTATCTGATAATGACTTTTTGATGGTAACAGGGATAAAACTGTAATAAATTCAAGGCGTTCTAACTTAAAGGTCATGGACCTTTTTGTAAAATAGTGTTAACAAATAATGTTTTTGAATCAGTTTTCTTTATGTTTAAACCATAAAACGTATATGCTATGTCGGGATGGTACATCTCTGAAATTTGGCTAAGTCCACAAAGCTTCGTTCGTTCGAATTTTTCTATGACTATCAATTTCTGAACTATGACTACAACTATATGTTTTTGGTTACGGAACCCTACCATATGCGTGTCTCGACACACTCTTGGCCAGTTATTTACTAATAATAATAGATTTACGTTTGGCCACTTACTCGCCTGAGTGCAATTATTTCACCTGTAGATGATAATGGGCGTCAGACAGCTGGTTCTGCAGCTGCTTCACTCGGTGTGTCTTGGCTGATAGAACACGTTGCGTCACGTATCTGTCTCCGCTCTTGCTGCGCACGGAGGGGTTGGTGCCGTCCATCATGAGAGGGTTGTGACGTTTGCGCTTGGTCAGCAGGTTGAGGCGCGAGTTGCTGCTGTACACAGACTCTAGGGATTCCTTCCTGAAATCATATATACTTAGCCTGAAAGGTAATAAAAGTAATCATTTTTGTGTTTATGGTTATTACATATACTTAGACAATACACATTAAAAAAAACGGACTTCTTCAAATTTGTATAAAATAATAGACAGATTTGGTTACTTGTTTTGTTTAGGTTGACATGTGTTAAACAAATTATCCTAAATTGGGTCACCAATTTAGGATAATTTGTTTAGGTTGATATGTGTTGTATAGTAGTTGTATCTGACTCTTGGATTTGATACAGAAGGTTATCCTAAATAATATGAATGGGTAATTGAAACTCCGGTAGATGGATTGAGTACGTGCGCTTTATTTGAGCGCCAGCGAATGACTGTTGAATGTCGGTGCGCTTCAGTAAGATGTTTATAATTATAATAATAACAATATGTGATGTAGTGGGACTCACAGGCCCTACACTTGGGTGATTTTTAACCGACTTCCAAAAAGGAGAAGGTAGTATTCAATTCGACAGTTTGTTTATGAGCTTTCGACTGGGTGAACCGATTTTAATGATTATTTTTTTATTTGAAAGCCGGTGCTTCCCGTGTGGTCCCATTTGTTGTGTTATAATTTGGTTCAGTTACGTCATTTTTATGAAGTCGGTTTTTTAGATTAATAATTATTTCAGATTATGTAGATTTAAAAGCCAAGCTAAAGAACCGATTTTAATGAAATTTCTATGGGATTAATCTGAAAGTATATCCTTTTATTGTTATTAAAATAAAAAAAAAAACGAAATCCGTTCATTCATAAATGACGAAGTTCTGAGGTAACAAACTTTATTTAAATATATAAAAATATGATAAAACAATTGAGAACTTTGTATTTGAACAATTGACTCTTTTTTTGAAGTCGGTTAAGAAGTACACGGGAATAGAACAAAACTGCAGATGGCGCACGCAATTCACTTATTACCCAGCAGATGGGTATCTGATACCAGTGGGTAGATGACAGGTTATGAATTACTAGGGCGACTCCGAAGTTACATCCGCCTGGACAATCCCTCAGGAACCGTACATCCGGGATAAAAAGTATTCCGACACTGTCCGGTCCTCAAAGTTTTTGTAGTGGCGTACTGTGACATTACCAAACGGATCCAACGGAAGGATTTTGCAAAGTTGCGGCCGATTTGTGACTTTTTCACCCGTCTTTTTGTCTTTCAGTAATATCTAACACTTATTTGGTCACAAATTATGTTTTCTTCTTCTTTCTTTCTTTCAATACAAAGACAACACAATTGTAAGTACAAATTTGCCTACTACTTACTCAACTTTATTTTCATAGAAACTTTTAAACCTCCCTTGCATAAAATCCTTTCTTAGCGGACCTCTTTACACGCCGGAATCTACTTGCCTAATTTCAGCTTCATAGATCAAGTAATCAGTTCTGTATTTATAGTAAACAAAGTTATTTATAAAATAAACTTAATTACGCTTAAACTAAAAATCTAAATAAAGTGTAGGTACATTGTAAATAATGCAATAGGTAGGTATGTTATAGAACAATAGTAAACTTAGGCGACTAGGTTTTGCGCTTTCGTGACGAGTCAGTCAACGAATTCCGCATTCACATATGGGTATAGTTGTTTTTAATAAGCTCTTGAATAAGTTTAGCTGTTTCCGCAGAACTCCATGTCCCAGAAGAACACAGCACTCACCTAGTATCTTTCCTTTTATCATCCGGCGCGAGGCTCAGCACTGACATACTTCAACACGCTCACAGCAACATTTTCTATACAAAATAGAAAACCTGACTCAAAAGGAGCCCAGATAAAAACACTAGCGAAAATTGATAACTTTTGTATGGAGCTTTGTTGTCGCCACGTTGCTATGGCAACAGATAACACATCGATTTATTTGAATGATTGACATTTGATTGGTCCTAGTTTAGTGGAGCAAGGAGATTGGAATTCCTAGATTAGAAACTTTTTTTATCTACAACTACATGCAATTTTTTTCTCATCCAAAGATAACATTTACGCACAAAAATATTTTTTGATGTCGAAGTGAAAGAAAATCTCAGGCAAAGGGCAAGTATTATGTGAAGAAAGTGCTGCCTCATTGTCATTGTATTATTTTCTTAAAATTGTTTGTGTAAATAATATGGATGGATAATAATGGTGGATTATTATTTTTATGAAATGATTGTGAACGAGCGCGAGTGTGGGACGTGATATAATGAGTGAAGCATATCCTTTCATGTTGTTTCTAAACACAGAATAATATTGTAAAACTCCATAGAAGCCTCTAGTAGTCTCCTTTAGTTTGCCTTCATCACTCATTCATTTTGTTGTTTTTTTTACAAAATAACTGTCTACTTTTGAAAAATGTGCTTCGGTCCACTGAAGTGAGAATTTTTTTCGTTTAGATTTCTCTTTTCTGTGGCTCTGGTCATTATGTGAAGTTAGTATTTAAAAATATTTAGAACTTGTTTGTTTTGTAACCATAATTAAATAATTGGTCAAGAGCGTGTCGAGACACGCATATGGTAGGGTTCCGTAACCAACGCCATATAATTGAAGTCATAGTTCAGAAATTGGTGGTCATAAAAAAATACGAACGAAGCTCTGTGCACTTAGCTAAATTCCAGAGATGTATCATCCCGACATAGCATATACTTTTTATAGTTTAAACATAGAGAAAACTGATTGAGGAACATTATTTGTAAAGATTATTTTACAAAAAGGTCAATGTGCGACATTTTCTTTGCGAAAAACACTTTAAATCGTTTTTTTTAAAGGTCAATGACCTTTGAGCTTGAATGCCTTGAATTTGTTACAGTTTTATCGCTGTTACTCAAAAAGTCGTAATCAGATAATGTTCAAAATAATTTTGACTAAAAGTTTGAAATATGACCTATCCGTATTGTAAGTTACAAGTTTCTATTATAGTTTAGAAATGCAGGGGGGACATTTTGCCCCTTACTTACCTTCATTTGAAAAGACACGAAGAGGTAGTGAAAAAAGCATCCCCACTTCACATGTACTAAAGCCACCCTTATAATGTAATAGGTATTATTTATATTTTTTAAACTTTTAAAATTGAGATCTATATTATAACTGCAATTGTGCAAAGTTTTATGCACTATCTTAATAATTTTGCTTAGTACCCTTTAAAAAAAAAAAAAATTGTAGAAGTCAGGTTCTAAAAAATTCGGACGGATAGACAAACAGACGGACGATAGGACAAAACGAATTTATAAGGGTTCCTTGTCGGGCTACGGAACCCTAAAAAATGTTGTGTTATAATTATCAATATAAAAACCGACTTCATAAAAATTACAGAACTGGACCAAATTGAAATGGGACCACACGGGAAACACCAGGTTTCAAATAAATAAAGAATCATCGAAATCGGTTCACCCAGTCGAAAATTCTGAGCTAATAAACATAAAAAATTGAGAATCTTCTCCTTTTTGGAAGTTGATTAAAAATAAAACACAATTATGTTAACAAAATAATATACTTATACAAAGTACAGCTAGACATGTCAACGTATGGTATATTTAGATATTTACATAAAAGCAATCTCTTCAACAAACCAGAGACTCTCCTATCACAATAGTTAACTAAAATGACAATAAATAATCGAAACATTATTCGAATACAATCATTTTACACTTTATTAAATCGATTAACATTTGAGGTAGGAAAATGATCTTCACATTCAATCGATTGCTATCGTTACATTAAACAGTGAACAAAAATTTACTCAAATCGGAAACCCTTTTGTTGTTCAGCAATCGATCAAACGCAGCAATCGCTTGATACTTTTTTGGCGTATTTAAAAATAAATTTAAATCCGACGAATCGATTTTGTTGATCAATTCACTGACCGAAGGCGGATCGAATCGCCGGACACCTCTGTTACGGTGCTTTAGATTAGAAAACACCCTGAGTTGCCTTAACCACCATATAATGCTCTACCTGTACACATCTCAAAACACCCTCAAAAGTGGAATCAGAGCGCTTCGTACGGGTTTTCGGAATATCAACCATAAAGCGGTGTCGATTTTTCGTGCCCGCTCTGGCAGACCAATAGAAAAATGTTCAGAAGGGAATTAGATCATGCAGATCAGATATAAACACCGAAATGTGTCTGATTAAAACTGATAGACTAGCAACTGCAGCGATGTTCAAGACTAAGGATCTTAGTCTGAACCAGGGATTCGTTGCCGATGAGTCTCTTGGCGCGTCTCTCAATAGACACAGATCAGATATAGACACCGAAATATGTCTGATTAAAACTGATAGACTAGCAATTGCAGCGATGTTCAAGACTAAGGATCTTAGTCTGAACCAGGGATTCGTTGCCGATGAGTCTCTTGGCGCGTCTCTCAAAAGACACAGATCAGATATAGACACCGAAATATGTCTGATTAAAACTGATAGACTAGCAACTGCAGCGATGTTCAAGACTAAGGAGCTTAGTCTGAACCAGGGATTCGTTGCCGATGAGTCTCTTGGAGCGTCTCTCAATAGACACAGATCAGATATAGACACCGAAATATGTCTGATTAAAACTGATAGACTAGCAACTGCAGCGATGTTCAAGACTAAGGATCTTAGTCTGAACCAGGGATTCGTTGCCGATGAGTCTCTTGGCGCGTCTCTCAATAGACACAGATCAGATATAGACACCGAAATATGTCTGATTAAAACTGATAGACTAGCAACTGCAGCGATGTTCAAGACTAAGGATCTTAGTCTGAACCAGGGATTCGTTGCCGATGAGTCTCTTGGCGCGTCTCTCAATAGACACAGATCAGATATAGACACCGAAATATGTCTGATTAAAACTGATAGACTAGCAACTGCAGCGATGTTCAAGACTAAGAACCTAAGTCTGAACTAGGGATTCGTCGGACTATTTTGTCCCTATTTTCTCATCATTATCACATTTTATTCTGCAACTTCTGGTTCCAATAACACTTATGCCTCATTACACCTTAACGCCTCCTTAACACTTTCCCCCCATCACATTCACTTGTCCGTAGCGTCCTTGTTCTGTTTCTCCCAGAGGCGCGCGTACAAACTCTTTGGGTTGTCGATGAGGTCTCTATGCGTGCCACGCTCGGAGATGGCTCCATTCTCGAGGACAAATATCTCGTCTGCATCAGCCACGGTGGAGAGACGGTGAGCTATGCAGATTGATGTGCGGCCTACTGTCGCAGCTTTGAGGGCTTGCAGGATCGCCTGGAACGATATTAACTACGTTTTGATACTGGAATAACAAACATTTTTGCCAGACTTGAACTAGCTAAAAATTGGCTGGAAAATGTAGCCAAAAATGATGAATTTATCGACACACTGGCACGATGGCGGCCAAGCGGTAGCATGTGCGCTTTACAATTTGATGGCACCCAGTTCGATCCTCGGCCCTGCACCAATAATTTAGAGACCGTTCAAGTATTACGTAGACACTATAAGGGGGCGGGGAGGTGCTTTACTTCTTTTTAATGACGGGGGGGGGAGGTCTAGATGGCGATTACGTCAGCAGTAATTATTTACTTTTTTACACATTATGGCACTGCTCATGAATAAATAAAAAAAAACAGAATACTAACATTAAAAGAAAAATGCATATACCAATGTTTACGTAAGCATGGGAGGGGAGAGTAAGAGCTTTGCTTACATTTGCTGACAAGGGGGAGGGGGGGGGGTAAATAATTGTAATAAATCTGCTTACGTAATACTTGAACGGCCCCATTATATAAAAAAAATGTCTGTATTAGACTAGGTCAGAAACATTTAAAGACTAAGTTACTAAGTGAGAGTGTCATCATGACCATGTCATTATTGACCAACTTCAATAAAGGAGGAGGTTCTCAATTCGATTGTATTTTTTATTTTTTTTTAAGAACATTTTATTTATCGGTCATTGTCGTCCAGTTTTTCCGCATTCTCCCAAACACAGAAATAAAATACAGACAGAAATAGATAGTAATCAAAGCTCACGCAACTCTGCAGCGTTGTATAACCTTAAACATCACATGTGGGATCGACATAACACTAAAACCTGACTTCCAAGTGCCCTATAAATATGTATCAAGGATTTTGATTGGAATCTTTGCGAAAATAAACTTAGTTTTCGAAATTTTACATCCAAAACGTTTGTTGTTTTGTGAAAACATTACGGAATATAGATAAGCCATTACTACCCGACTGTGCAAGAAGGAGTGCTATGTTTTTCGAAGGTATGCATGTTTGTATGTATGTATGTATGATGGTTTCAATGGCACGCCCTACAGCGTAAACGACTTAATGGATTTCGATATTTGAGGTGTGATACGAATCGTTTTAATAGTGGGAGTAGATATACAAGTCATATTACAAGCTTTGCTTAGTTTGCGTCCCAGATATTTATTTATTATTATTATTTATAGAAATAGATCAATATTACCATCATTATGTAGAGCTCACTGAGCAGATTTCACAAATTTCTATGGAACCAATCTGAATTAAAATAATTCCTTGTAATGCATTTTCCAAATAGGTTCATAAATGACGTAGTTCTTAGGTAACAAAGATTATTCAAAAAAAACTGAATTGCATACCTCCCGAGGCCTTATCAGCAGTGGACGTTTACTGGCTGATGATGATGAGAACCTCTCCTTTTTTGAAGTCCTATATATTTTATTTTATTTTTTTATTATGACAATATAAAACCTTCATAAATCAAATTCTGTGTACTCACGTGTTCAGTGATAGAGTCCAGACTGGAGGTGGCCTCGTCGAAGATGATGATAGGAGAGTCCTTCAGTATAGCTCGTGCGATGGCTACTCTCTGTTTCTCTCCGCCGGACAGCTTCAGACCGCGCTCGCCTACCTGCGTGTCGTAGCCCTGGGGAATAGACAGAGGTTTTTGTTTTACTTGTTCACTTTTTTTAATGCCATAGGTGGCAAACAGGCAGACAGGCGGGGAGTACCCGGCCCGGTACAAGTTGACCGGGTGGCATCTGAAGCCCGTCGATCCTATTCGGGTCCTGTGATTGTACTGTGGAGTTAGTACGAGAACTTGCGATAAAGTTATCGTTACGTAAATGATAGCAAATGTATGAAAAATTCAGTTTCCTTTTACGTCTGATAGAGGCGTTGTTCAGTTTTTCATACGTTTTGCTATCGTTTACGTAACGATAACATTTTTTGCAAGTGCTCGTACTAAGGCCACAGATCTAGCGAACGCGCACGTTGTTGTCCTCGCTGTTGTGTTCTACATGGGCTTGCCATCAGTCTGGAATTCCCCGAATTTAACTTTAAAATAATTATCAATATATATAAACCGACTTCATCGGTCGATCAACGATCAACCGATCACACGGGAACCACCAGCTTTCAGATAAAAAAATAATCATCAAAATCGGTTCACCCAGTCGAAAGTTCCGAGGTAACAAACATAAAATAATAACATACAGTCGAATTGATAAAATCCTCTTCTTTGGAAGTCGGTTATAAATTATAACTTACTTTTGGCCAAGTAAGCACAGATTCATGTAGCTCCGACATTTTGCTGGCTTTATAGACTTCTTCTTTGGGCTGCGACAAGTCGCCGTAGTGCAGGTTGTGGAATATCGTGTCGTGGAATAATACGCAGTCCTGGAGAGGAGACACATATATCATGGTTTTGGCTTAAACAATTAAGCAAAAGCTTATGACCATCCTGAGACCTCCCACTAGATGGACCGACGACATCGTGAGAGTCGCGGGCATCCAGTGGATGCAGATGGCAGGATGTCGTTCAGAGTGGAGGTTAAAGGGGAAGGCCTATGTTGCATGTTGCAGTGGACGTCTTCTGGCCGATGATGATTATCCTGGGGCTTACGCCCAACTCTAACCGCGTGCTCGAATATGCGCAATTTGTGAAATCATGCAAACGCGAACCTTAACGCGCCGAGATACGGTTTGCGGTCGCATGATTTTGCAAACAGCGCGTATTCGGGCCCGCGGTTAGAGTTGGACGTAAAGCCCCTGAACTCATGTCAACGTAGCTGAAGTCCTGACTGTAATTTAATATTATTCTGCGTTGGGTATTGGGTAACTGTGGACAGAATGGCCATGGAGAGTAATGTGGATACTACTATAATGATGATTTTGGGTAAGTATACCTTTAGTTAGTGTTGATGTCTGTCTTCAAACGCAACTTCTAATATACATTTCTGAAGCAGTGACCACATGCTGCCAACCACCATCAAACTCCTCACAACCGGTATTAATTGATTGATTAACTCTACGTTCACACCATAAAATAAAATACAGAGGACAATAAATACTCTTAAAAACTAGTAACAACTATATACATAGTCCTAACAACTATAGGTGTAAATGTAAGTGTGTAATGGTAGGTTTTTTCTTTCATAACAGTGGCGTCATTTCCGTGACGTAGTTTTCTTAAATACAATATAATAAATCTTATATAATTCAAGGATCTATCAAGCTATAGCACGAATTTTTTGAATAACCAACAATCAAAAATATACATTGAAAATGCTTGCTCCATCGTATACTGCATCGCTCTTAACATCAGGCGAGTTGGCGGTCAAATGCACGCCTATTTGTGTTTTTTTTTACATATTTACAGTTTTTTTACATCTTACATTTAAATAGGAAAAATACATTAGTCGTGTGTATAGAAGGGCCGTTCTCTGGTAAATAACCCAATAAAATATTTTTGCATATTAAAAAGCAACTTAGTCGCAAAAAACATAATGGCAAACGAAACCACAAAAGCTATAATTAGCAAAATTGTTGTGAGGATAAATAATCCTACAGAATTGTAATTTATATAGATTGCGTCCGAGGAATTATTGGATATTGAGCCGGTTGGTAAGTTATTGTAGTTTTGAGACATATTTCTGTCAATTCGAACAGGTTTTAAAAAGGGGACAGTCAGTATGTTTTGCAAATCAGTTATTAGTGAATCTATTATATTGTTCGTATAATCGGTGGCTAAGTTAAGTAGATTTTTATGATATTCTTGCTCGAAAGCTCTTCTAAAGTATGTAAGCTGAAGTAGTATTCAAAGTTCCAAGTAGCTTTTAAGATATGCCACAAAACTCTTCAATGATACATTGAAAGTCACAGCTACAGAAGTCCGTTGAATCACTTGTTGCAAATTTTTATGGTTAATTTTAGTACAGATGTTGCCTTCTACTTCAAGTTTCTCTTCTTTTACTTATGAACTCGATTTGTCACTACACTTTTGTATTCGTTTCTTATTATTTAAAGAATATATTCCTGAAATGTAGGTTTTAAATCGATGATGACCACTGTAAAACTGCGTGAATTCTAGAACTGTTTCATTTTATAAACTAAATCCTATCCGTATTATATGAACGTAGGTGACATAATTAGGGATAAAAATATATGAGACAATAATGTAGCTGTAAACAAAAATAAGGCAAATTCAGAGTGGAAAATACCGTGTCATCATTGTTAATACCTGCATAATAGTTATTTATACACCATTACAAATAATCTAGGTGGAAAGTTTAAGGGACTAATAATATAAATGTCTGTTACCCACGAGTTCAGACGAGTAGACTTTCTTATGAGCTTTATAATCGCTTTTTGGCCCTCTTCATTCTTTCCTATCATATTTTTTTTCTTTATTCAAATTAAAAATTCATATTGCATTTTCTTAAAGCTGTCAGTTTTTACCACAGAAAATAAAATATTTTTTTGTTTAAATTAGAACGGCTGTCAAGGCCATAGCAACGGTGTTAACAACTGTGACGCGGAGTTCGACGCGTTGACATAAATATGAATGTTCAATCAAGTATCTGTCACAATACCTGGCGACAGAGTTTCCTTCTCATTTCCGTTCTTTTTACTTCTCTTTTCTGTGGTTTATACAATACTTAATTGTTTTCTAGGCGAATGTTGCCCGGGCTTCACCCATCCAAGTACCGAGCGCGCCCCCCATACAACAAACGAATTTTTCAACATATTTTTGTATTGTCTTTTTGCACTACTTTTTGTATTCTGTGATGGTAAGGAACCTTCAGTGCACGAAACGACGACTCGCACTTGGCCGGTTTATTTTTGCGATTGCAGGGTTGGTTATAAAAGTACTATAAAGTTAAAGTATAATAATAAGAACAATGATATCCTCGAATACGTATTAATTCAAAATACAAAAAATACTGTACAGAGAACTAGTTGTCTGGATAAATCTAACATAGGTTTTAAGACAACTTACTAACTCGAAATGTAACGTACTAGTGTTTTAAATAAAATAAAAAAACCGGATATGATTTCTCAAAAAATATATATAATAATTTTACGATAAATTACGTGATTTACATATTTTTTTTATGATACTAGGTGACGAGACGAGCGAAGTCGCTCGCCTGATGGCTCTTCACGCTTGCCCATAACAGCTCAACGCCACTCAGAACTTTGAACTTCAACAGTTCAAAACCCTGGATGGCAATGCACTGCGCTCGTCACCCCGAGATATAAGATGTCAAATCTCTGTGTGCCCTGTAATTTCGCTGGAAACATTGCCCTTCAATCCGGAACACAGTAGTGTTTGCACACTACTACTTGGCGGTTGAACAACTGGCAAAGATGTGGTACTTCCCCAGGCAAACCCATGCAAAAGAATCCTACCACTACAGTTCGTATTTACATAACTGTTTATTGGCTCACCTGTGGCACTATAGCGATGGACTTCCTGAGACTGAGCATGTCCAGATCCTTGATGTTCTGTCCCGCTATGAATATGTTGCCAGACTGCGGCTCGAAGAACCGAAACAGGAGACGTACCATTGTCGATTTGCTGAAATTGGAACAAGCTATATAGGGGCCATCAATAAATTACGTCACACGAATTTTAGGACTTCTTAACCCCTCCCCCCGTTCTTTTCACAGGTTGTCACATTTTCAGAACCCCCTCCACCTGATGTGTCGTCACACATTTTTAAAATTTATGCATGTATTTAAACATAATAAAAAGAAAACAGTTTTTTATTTTATTTTAGAGTCTCACTTGCATTACAACGCCGCTCTAGAAGTTATATGTTGTTGCGTGAGAGAAGTTTTTTATTTACATATAAATTTAGCGTTATGGATTTTGAATTTTAACATGTGACGTCACAAAGCTTTTGTAGTAAGGTGAAGTGGCAGTGGGCCGGTCACATTGCCCAAACAATGTAAAACTGAATTTACAAGTCTGTCAGTTTTTTTTTATCATGCGATCTGTCTTTTGACTGTAAGCAGATGAGGTGAAGATTTCCTAACGTGGAGGACGTTGCTCCCAATGAAACCAGCCTTTTCTTTTGCACAGTCAGTTTGTAAAATGTTGTCGAAGGTCTCACCCGCTACCGGATCCCCCCACGATGCCAATCTTCTTCCCGGCCGGGATGGAAAAGTTAAGGTTATTGAATATCGGCTTGCCGTTTATGTACTTGAAGTTAACGTCTTTGAATTCTATCGTAGCTGTGTTCGCGTCCACTACCAATGGAGCTGCGTTGGACTTTTCCTGGAAAACAAAAATATATAACTTTAACTAAATACATCCTAATTTTAATTTCTAATAAAAGTTTTTTTTTTTTAAATGTATATGTATAAAAAATGAACCCCTATTTCTCGTGGTCACGCTATAACTTGAGAACTTCTTTACCGATTACATTCATCTTTTTAAAAATGTTTTCTAATACTTCGTAGCAGGTTCTTACATTTAAAAACGGCTGGACCGATTGTGATGAAATTTTGTGGTCCTGGAGCGGGTCATAGAAGCGAGGCCGAAGGCCGAGCTTACACCCGTGCAAAGCCGGGATGGGTCGCTAGTATAGCATAGATCTACGTTTGGCCACCAACTCGCCTGATGGTAAGCGAGGGTGTGGCCGAGGATGGAACACAATGATCTAGAAGAAATCCGCTCAGGGTGTATTGTGCATATACCCCCAACCAGACGATCTTCTAAAAATAATGGAGCACAGCTTTTGGTTTTGACATGTTCTACCCCTATCCCTATACCCTCTAACTTGTTATCCCTATACCCTATAACAACGTTACATATTATAAGTTAGCGTTATTTATTATCCTGGCTAGCTCTGCTACTGTCATGTTACTGACTGACCTTGACCCTCGGGTTGACAGCCATGAGTGTGAACATGGTCTGCATGTCGACGAGCGCCTGCCGCACCTCGCGGTACACCGACCCCAGGAACCCGAGCGGTATCGACAGTTGGAACAGGAGACCGTTCACCATCACCAAGTCGCCTACCGTCATGTTACCTGCAATCACAAACGGTAATATTATGTTCAAGTGACTTTAATAAATCATCATCATTACCAAAGTTACCGACATAGCTCAAAGGATTAGCAAGCTGAAGTGGCAGTGGGCCGGCCACATTGCCCGAAGAACCGATAACCGATGGGGTAGACAAGTTCTGGAGTGGAGACCACGTTTAGGTTAACACCACCACTTAAATTTTTGTTTTATTCCGTTTTTTTTTGTATTTGTTGTTATAGCGGCAACAGAAATATATCATCTGTGAAAATTTCAAATGTCTATCACGGTTCATGAGATACAGCCTGGTGACAGACGGACAGACAGACAGACAGACAGACAGACGGACAGCGGAGTAATAGGGTCCCGTTTTACCTTTTGGGTACGGATTCTTTTTTGTAGTTAAAAGTTACCTCTAGCGATCTCTCTAGCAGCCAACAACATGATAAGGCTGAGTCCGCCGCTGAATATCGCGTGCTGTCCGAAGTTGAGTAGCGCCAGACTCGACGCAGTTTTGAGCGATGCTGATTCATACTTCTGTAGACTTGCATCATATTTCTCGAGCTCATACTTTTCGTTGTTAAAGTACTGGAAATAAAAATATAAAATTAAAATAGCGAGACTAGTTTATCAATTCAAAAGCAACTTTTTCTGTTTGCCTCTCTATCATCTACACTAATATTATAAAGTGGAAAGATTTGTATGTTTGTAACGAATTAACACAAAAACTACTGGACCGTTTTTAAAAATTCTTTGACCATTATAATACTACATTATCCTCGAGTAACATAGGCTATATTTATAACTAGAATGTAAAAAAAAAACTCTATGTACGTTGCAGCATTTGGATTGTCTTTAGACCAATGGTTAGTTACAAAGGCATTAATAAATATATTATAGGTAATTTAAAAAAAACATCTACAGTCTTTCACTCTCTATACCTTGACAGTCTCGTAGTTGATAAGCGAGTCGATAGCCTTGTTCCCCGCTTCGTTCTCAGCTCGGTTCATGTAGACGCGGAACTTGGTGCGCCACTGAGTCACCAGCAGGGTGAACGCGGCGTACACTCCGACGCACGCGAACGCCAAACCTGGATAGATAATAGTAGCCTTATTAGGATACTAGCTGCACCCCGCTGTTTCACCCGCTTTGTAATGAAAATCGGTGATGATGATGATAATGAAAATCATCGTGTGTCAATCCATAACATTAACATATTCCAAATTTCATCCAAATCCATCTAGCCGTGTCTGCGTGATTGAGTAACAAACATCCATGCATCCAAATTTTCAGATATATGATACTAGCTGCGCCCGCGTTTGCGCCAGAGTGGTGATGAAAATCGGTGATGATGATGAAAAGTGGCCTATGTATTAATCCAGAACATAAGCAATGTATATTCCAAATTTTATCCACATCCATGCAGCCGTCTCTGCGTAATTGAGTAACAAACATCTATCCATCCATCCAAATTTACACATATATGATATTAGTGTGATGATAAGAGCGCACTCCGATAAGCGTCGTAATTCTAACTCAAAGTGGTGGGGATTATACCTGCACTGATTTTTTATTTTTATGAGTAATAGGCTTGCGTTTGACTGCCAACTCGCCTGACTGACCTCCGAGTGTGAAATATTCGTTGGGCACGACGGTTCCGACTAACTATCTCCATACCAACGCTCCCCTTCTTCCCCTTGCTTTTTAAAGGTCGGTTCCAGTCGCGGCAACATGATCCGAAGATGATGGATGTTAAAATATCGAATGTTATGATGTGTGGTATAATTACCAACGTTGATGTTAAGACATCGATGCTTTACCTTTTTAACCGACTTCCAAAAAGGAGGAGGTTATCAATTCAACTGTTTCTTTTTTTTAATGTTTGTTACTTCAGAACTTTCGACTGGGAGAACCGATGTTGAAGGTTTTTTATTTTATTTGAAAGCTGGTGCTTCCCGTGTGGTCCCATTTCAATTTGGTCCAATTCTGTCATTTTTATGAAGTCGGTTTTTTGTATTGATAATTATAATAACTATAGTCGTCCCTAGACTCCATAAAATCAAAAACCAGAATTAGAACCAGAAATTTCTTTCTGGAAAACAGTTATATAACTTTTCCAATCGACCAGTGCTAACTAGGCTAATAATTGGCTACGCTAGTTACCTGAGAATGCAAGTCCTCCCTTAATACCAAGAATGGAGGAAACCAGCACCAGTTCGAACACAGTGGGTACTATGTTGAACACCATCGCTGATAACACGAAGTTGATAGCTCGCGAGCCACGGTCAATCGTCTGCAATTAATAACAAGGACATTACACACCAGAAAATGGATGATTTGTTTATTGAAGAAGATTTATGAACTGGGTTTTGAGCTGTGATTTTGTAACGGGGCTTGAAATTTTGGCCGTTAACTCTCGTCTCGGCTTCGAGGTGAACCTCTTCGCTGAGACGGGCAAAAACGTTATTAGCAGACTTAAGAGAACAAAACCGTTCGAGTTAGTGTCGTGAAAAACAATGTTAGTGTTAAGTATTTTAGTGCTACCTATAAAGTACACGTGATCAAAGTGTCTTCGCCTTAATAGAGACAATAAGAAACGTGTTAATGGACATATGCTTAGATTTCGAAATAACATACTTAAAAGTTTAAGTTAGAAATTCATTTCTTATTAGCCTAACATTAGGCTAGATTGTAATTAAATTAAGGGGCGCTATTTACAAGCGCAAATAAAAAAAAAAAACTTTCGCTAAGCCTGTGATGTAATAAACTAATTGGCTTTCTATAGTTTCTTCATTGTATATCTTAGTGTAACAAGCTGTTGGTTTTCCTATAAATAAACGAAACAGCAGTCAACATACCTAAGGCAGTATTGCAGCTTAGTGCGTTGCACTGGACGGAGCAGCCTTCACCTGGGTGGACGGCGTGCGTGGTCTGTCATCAGGCCGTCAAGTATGAAGTATGATCTACCTTAGAGAGAGCGCCAGTCTGCCTGCCGAGGTGGAAGCCGAGGTCCAGGTTGTGCAGGTGTAAAAACACATTGCACGCGAGCCGCCGGATTGAATGTTGCGCTACTCGAGCGAATACTGCGTTGCGGAGCTCGTTGAAAGCCGCCGCTGTAGCGCGCGCCGCGCCATCTGCCATCAAGGATTTTTTTTTATATAAAATAGATCTACAACTGTCAACTCATTGTCAGATATTATTTTCTTGTTTGACAACTGGTTACCAAAAAAGAATAGAATTTGTCCTTTTACAAATATATTGGAATTAGATGGCCACTAACTCGTCTGATGGTAAGCGACGATGTTGCCAAGGATGGAACACGTTGATTTAGAAATCTATTCAATCTAGCCTTGAAGATGCCTAGATTGTACCTCTCAAGGACGGCAGTGAGTTCTATTTTAGGGCAGTACATATAGATGACAACCAAAATCGTTGAGTATGAATCTTTGGAATTTCCACGAGCGAAGGGTCTGTCTGTCCGTCCGTGTGTCACCAGGCTGTATCTCATGAACCGTGACAGTTAGACAGTTGAAATTTTCACAGATGATGTATTTCCGTTGCCGCTATTAACAACAAAAATACTAAAAAATAGAATAAAATAAATATTTAAGGGGGCTACCATACAACAAACGTGATTTTTTTTGCTTGTTTTTGCTCGATATTGATAACGGCAACAGGTAGACGCTTGAAATATTCACAGAATATTTCGTTTTATATTGACTTTAAAAATAAATAATTAAATTAATATTTAAGGGAGACTCACATACAAAAAACGTGTTTTTTTTGCCGTTTTTATAGATAATGGTACGGAACCCTTTGTGCGCGAGCCCGACTTGCACTTGGCCGGTTTTTATTTTGTGGTAGCAGTTAACAGCTACTTACATCCCAGCAGCAAACTGACAGCCGTAGTGGTCAAAGCTTGCGGCACTGTGGCCATTCCAAGCAACATTTCTCCGGAGGTAGCCGTCATCTCGTTCACTTCATCCACAGCGTATTTGAACAGGAACGGAACGGACACATTCATGATTTTAGCACCAAACAGGAGAGAGAGGGACAACATCACTCGGTGGCGGATCATGGCATTGTCCTGGAATTTGAAGAATTAACTATTTCATTTTGTGTTGTAGCAAGAAAATATGTTCATAACTGTCGAATGCTAAAGGAATTTTCTCAATCGCATGAGCATGCTAAGAATATCATTGTCAGATATTATTTTCTTGTTTGACAACTGGTTACCAAAAAAGAATAGAATTCGTCCTTTTAAAAATATATTGGAATTAGATGGATACTGACTGCACCTCAGGGTTTTACAATTTCCTGCATTTTCCAGGATAAAAAGTATCCTTATCATTTTGTATTTTTTTATCCGCGTTTGACCATCAACTCACCTGGTGGTTAGCGACGATATGGTCGTATATGAAGCACGCAGACTTACCACAGATAGCTATTCACTCTTGCCTTTAAAAGGCCCAGATTATATCTCTCGGGAAACAGAAAGCCAGCAGGTTGATCCAATCTTTGGTCCTTCCTCATATTGCATAATTATTGTTTCCTTCTTAAATTTCATTAAGACCAATATTAAGCTAATGGATATATTTTTTTAAACTCATAAAAAAGCTGACGATAACTAGAGCCAAGCAACGAAAACAAAATTAAGGACCATATAAGCACTTTAATGTCTTTGCTAGAGTGCACTATACTTTCAAATTACGTCACTAGTAAGAGTAGTAAGTACGCCATACAAACTCCATACTGACATTCACTTTGCGGAAAAAGAACAAAGCATCATTTATATAGCAGTACTTTATTAGCCAGTTTAAATCATTTATTCAGTAAGTATACATATTTCATTTAATCATATTTCTCACTGAGCATATTTTAAACCTATCAAAAAACTATCCGATAACCTTTTCTGCCACTTTATCGTAGAAGGTGACAATCAGATAGAGAGACAAAAAAAAACTGGAAAAGATACATATAAAAAAGTACTCACTTTAGGCCAAACATACGCCATCATCCCTCTAATCATATCTTGTCCCGTGACCGGCTTCGTATCCCCCAGGTTTATATCTTCACGAGACAAAACAGAGGCACCTGGGTGAAAGCAGTCTCTTTTTTGGATACCTAAGGACGGGAACACATCATCAGGATAAGGTACGAGGTGAATGGAGGGAATAGTAAATGGAAGGGATCCAAGCGGGATAAAAAAACAGGAGCGTGAGGAAAAGAGCTGCATTCCAACCAAGGTATTAGTAACATAAAGTTAAATAAAGATAAAGCTGAGAACAAAAACGTATTTAATGATACAAACAAACTTCTAAACAGAGTGTACAGTGACAAGCAAACTTGAGCAAAAAATGCTGTAAAAGGGGAAAGTATATGCATGTATAAGCTATAATAGGGCTTGGGTGGTAAACTTAACTGGCAATCCCCTCATCCCCTTTTGGTTTGTTAAAGGGACCTCCAAAGTCATCTTTTGCGCTCTTATGAATACTAAGTCATGGTTCGTCCGTCACTGTACATAATTCGTCCGTCACTGTACATAATTCGTCCGTCACTGTACATAATTCATGTTTAAACACAAATAAATTGAACGAAACAAACAAACAAAAATGTTTTACTTTCACAGACACTTTTGAGCACCAAAAAATTTGACAAGATATTGGCGACGATTCTGTCATGACATATTCTAAACTAAATTTAACAGATCTTAGATAGCTGCTATCACTCTTCACATGGTGAAAAGAAGTGTCAAAATTTTTGTCTAATTTTTTATTTATTTATTTTAGTGAGTGGTACAACAGAATCGAGTCCATCGATTTTATTTCCTTTTTTGAATGATTTTTACAAATATATTATGAAAATTTATGAGTTTGTGTTTCTGATAAAGCCAATATTTGTTTCACTAATGAATGAATGCAATGCAAAACATAAAAATGTGAAGCAAGGCAGAGAATAGATTAGAAAACTACACAAACACCACAAAGATTAATTTGCAATTGACTAGTGGGATTCAAAACATACAAATTGGAATTAATTCTCATAAAACAATAGTTACCCTATCACCTGATAATATCAATATTTCCACTTTCTTCCAGCACAAAATTAATTAAAATGTAAACTGTATATAGCGACACTTTAGGGACTGCACATTTTATGGTGTTATTGAGAGTTGACATTATATGGAGAGAAGAAAAATCAATAATATTTTACTACTATAATAAGTATTTACTGATAATGTATAAAATTTCCAAATGGCTCGTAGATGTGACAGGTGATCAAAGAGCTGGCGCTTACCTTGGCCAAATAATAAGTTTGGCCATTCAACGTGGTAATGTCGCCAGCTTTTTAGGTACCCTTACCTAAGACAGTGACCTTTATGCAGTTTTTTACCTGTAGTTTATAATTTTGGATAGGTATTCAGTTTAATTTAGGTATTTATTTAGCTGCTTTATTATTTTAAGTTTTGGTTTTTAGTTAATATTTAAGTTAATGATAATTTTAATTTTTTTAAGTTACCCTTGTTTAAGAGTGGGCCTAATGGCAGGATAAATTCTGATTTCCCCCGCGCATCTCGCCACACCCAGCGCATGTACGGATAACAAACACGGGCGGCGCGACAACGCGCGGAACCAAGCTTGCGTACTCGACGTCTGAACTGACATGGACTACCCGTCTGAACAGAGCGATGGTAACTGATCGGTGCAACAAACCGATGCCTCAAGCTTGTGTCACGCGAGACGAAAGACAGTGTATTGCGCGGATTAAAAATGTTGTAAGCGCCAAGTGCTTTCTACTCTCATAGCTTATAGAATAGACAATATTTTTAAAAATTGCTAGGGTCAGCTCTAGATTATACATGAGTGATAATATTTACATAATTTATTGTTCAATAATATGTACCAAAACAGAATGCAAACCAAAAATGTTGAAAATTAGAGGTAACTTTGTGATGGTTTTCTATCGAGAAAATTTTATCCTACCATGTTTTCGTCAGGGTCGACCTTTATATATTGAAGTTTCCTAACGTATTTTTTTTTTCGATTTTGGACATGATTTACTACTGTGAAAATCTAATCAAAGATTGAAGATTTTGCTTTAGGCCCACTCTTAAATAAAATCTCCACTAATATAGTTAAAAATGTCCAAGTAACAAACATTAGTATTGATACAAAAAAAAATGTGTATTGCTTATAGTCTATTATCTTATCTGACGTTTTTTACTCCTCCAGTATTTAATTTTTAATATGAGGTGTTATAAAGCACTGTTTATTGCTTAATAATGACATGTTGTTGTTATTTAGTTGTTGTTGTTGGTTTGATGCTACATAGACTACGATATAATTGTATGGACAACAAGGTAAAACCAAGCAGTTGTATAATTTCGACGGTTTTGGGAGTTTGTTGTTAATCGAGTGTTGCTATAAAAAGTTTACACTGTAATTTATTTATAGAAAATATAATATTTATTAATATGCACACTAACAATGATTTCAAAGCATGTGAGGAGTCAACAATACAATTAATCTTACATTTGTACTTATCACCTAAGTAAGTACCAAGACCTAAATCCTTACCAAATTTAATTTAATTTTTGTGTGCCAATAAACTAAATAAATCTGACAATTCTTTTTTTTTTACTATTTCTTCAGCCTAAGCTGCTCGCCGAACTATCAAATAAATAAATAGAATGTTTCATTTGTCAATTATGTGCTTAGCTGGTTGTCTCATCATTAGTTGATATATTAACTGAATTCTAGTTTGAGTTGAGTTGCATTATGTACCTAACAGCAATATTTTATAGCAAAAACTAGTCCTTATCAGTATGTACTAAAAAATAAGGCACAAAAAGTATTGATAATGAATGTTAGCACCTATGTACACAAGGTCGAGTTTAAAATTACGTAACTGACATACAATTTCGTTGGATTTGTGCCTAATTGACGGTGTAGTTTGAAAACTTAATAGGAGTCTACATAGTACCCATTGTTTATGTTCTTATCACTTACCAACTGGTATTTTTCCAGTCTTTGGTTTGTTTGCCAACACAGCTGCCAGTACATTTTTGGCAGTGTCTGGGCCAGCAGAGTTGCTCGGGGGAGACGATGAATAAAACTAAAAACATTTTTAACAACATTTAAGTGTTTTTTTTCAGATTTTTCTAATAACAACAAGATATTTCAAAAGGTTATGCAGAACTTTTTCAGATGATGAAACTTACCCTGAAATAGCTCGCAGCTGCACATTGTTTGCATATTATGTTAAAGTGAGGTTTATTTAAAATAACTGATTGGGCACTAGTAATTGTTTTTGCAAATTTAACGTGATTTGTAATTATTTTGGCGAATTTCCGATTTGACAGCAACGCAGCCGCCATGGTGGCAGTTTGACATGTGAGTCAAATGTGAGTGATGAGGTGTTGCCAGTTGCCACAATCAAATTCAAGCCGGTGTTGTGAAGTTTGGCCTATGGCGTTGTGGCACGTTTGGCGCTGACTTGAAAAACAATTGTTGCCTCATTGTTATTTTTTATTAACTAATGTATTTTCGAGTATTAATGTGTAGTAGTGTAATATTGGTAGATTATTGTTTAAAAAGTGTTTGTAAATATGCTCAACTGTAGGCAAGTTATCTACAGGGAATGAATTATGACTTCTCGTGTTATTTCCATAACCCTGTCCTTCAGTAAGCCGGACTTACTTGGTCGAAATTTTTCAATTCTTGACACTGGGATATACTCAATTCATGCTAAGCTCTAAATCTCAATATTCTCTCATGAGAACAAAAACACCAAACCACAGACTAAATAATTAACGATATAACCGACCGACTTCATAAAAATGACAGAACTGGACCACACACGGGAAGTACCACCTTTCAAATAAAAAGAGAATCATCAAAATCGGTTCACCCAGTCGAAAGGTCAAAAAAACTGTCGAATTGAGAACCTTCTCCTTTTTGGAAGTCGGTTACTAAACAATATTATCTGTGCAACAAACCAAGCTGCCTTGCCAGGAACTTGTAGTTTATTTTATAGTTAGGCAATATCAGATACTAGAACAAGTAAGTTACCTACTTCTTGTTCTAGTCTCTGGCAATACTAGCACTTTTCTTTATAAAAATAAGTATTATTTTACCTACATAAGTAAGGCATTAAGGACTGTGTATCCAGTTGCCAAATAAAAAAGAAAACATTCATATTGGTAGTATCACAGATAAGGGTACTCACTTCAGTGGGTAGTATCACAGAAAAGAGAAGGGTAAAAAAATTCTCACTTCAGTGGGTAGTATAATATAATATAATGCTGCTTTGTCCTTTTTTTAGGATTATGTACTTGTATATATTATTAGAATGAGGCTCCATCCTCAATAGCACCAACTGCGTCGCTTCTCTTACCATCACCTAGCTAAATGTATATTAATTCCCAGAAAAGATCCTAACACTCTTCAATTCATAGATCGAGGTGGCGTTCAGATATATACCAATATTATATTTTTTTTTTAATATGCCTGCATAGTAGAACAAATTTAAATAAAAATATTACAATTTGCATCTAACATTTAATAAACTTCTCTAAAATACTAACATATTGACACATCAAATCTATGCAGTTACATAAAACAACACTCTGATTTTCAAACATTTTCAACTTATTTATTGACACTTTAATACTTTCACATTTATCTCTTACCATTGGCATTATTATGTTATTCAAACTATTGTCTGTAGAACATATTGCTGCAGAATAAATTAATTTACTGACGTCTGTTCCCTGGTTGTAGTAGTATCTAACAACCATTAAAAGGCCATAAAAATTATAACTTAGGCCTTTACAGTCTATGTACAAATCTTTGTTCAAACTATGACTGTTTACAAATGAAATCTGATCCTGAGATAATTTACAAGAACTCAAATCTAGAAAATTAGAAACACTTTCAAAAGTAAACTGGACAAAGTCTAGTTCATTATCAGGCAAAAAGAATCCATACTCTGTTATAAGTTTTAAGTTGTGACTGTCCCCATAGCATATAAACACTTCTGTGTACGGCTCAAAACTGTTCTTCGTGTAAATAGAAAAGCGGACATCAGAAAATAAGTCTCTACTTAAATCTTTTAAGTTTACATTTACAATGTTGTTACTAACAATTAATTGAGTTTCGTTTCGAGCATTCAGACTGTGGTTTATCATATCCAAGTACGGACATAAAGATATTTTTGTGTTGTCAGTTATTAAATTTAAAATTGAACATTCCACATTTTTCAGATCAATAACCTTTGATAAATCCATGTATACACATCTTGTGTTTACTGTAAAATATGCCCATTCATAAATAGACTTCGTAAAAGATTTTTTGAGGGCAACTATGGCACTGTCTTGGCCTGGGTTGTTGTTTAAAATTTCTTCAAAAATAGCGAATGAGGAATCAATGATATCAGTTTGCTTAGAAATCACAGATAGTATATCGGCGTCAATGGAGCATTTTATTTCATTTGGTAGAAAATATGGCACCGTGTACTCTTTTGGTAAACTTTCTAAGTATATATACCATTTGCTAGTATTCTTTGCTAGACTTTTTAAATAAGTTAAATAAAATGCCATCAATGACTGGAATGATATAGTTTGCTTGTACTGTAATAAACATTGGAGTTTGTTGTTTAAAAATATGTTACAAAAGGGTATATCCATTAGAAGGGTGGTTACATTTATGGTTAGGTTTAAGGGCAAGTTCATGAGCTCTTCTCCTGCTCGTATCTTTTTCCTCGTGAGCACTCCACGGCCTGTGTCATCGAATACAGCCAGGCCGAGTTTCTCATTACGCCGCATGCCGTTTTCAGATAGCCAACGATTTAGTAAGATAACATCTTCACCACCATCACAAGCACAATATTTTCGCGGTTTCTTTCGACTTCTTTTACGTCGAGTACGACCCATGTTTGTAGATATGTATAGCACTTAAACCGCGTAATTTGCTTCGTATACTTATATCTCGCTTGTGTCGCGTATTTTCCTAAATACTTTAATCAATTTCATGTTTTAATATGATTTTGTTTGATCGATCGATTTCTTCTTGTTGTCGGCTTGCTCAACATTTTTGTTTTGTATGATTTTAATTTTGATTATGCTTGACATGACTTAACATTGACATTCGAATAGAAACAATTTGACTTTGATAATAAAACCATGTTATTTTTTTATACGGTATAGGCTTGGTTCATATGATAGATAAATCACTGCTTATGTTTTCGTGAATGTGCTCGACTGTGGGTATGAGTGTGGGCTGTGTGGGCTAGTAATATAATAGTGTAAAACGTGAATTTTCATGTCAATTCCAAAACTCAAAAGGCCTCGTCAAAATATTTACCTGTAACCGATGACTTTATAAGAAAACACTCATGAAAGTAGAAGAAGCGAAAGATGTGTGTCAGGATCGTAGCAAATGGAGAGATGAGGTATCTGCTTATCCCAATGGGAAAGAGGCGTGACTATGTATGTATTTATGACTCCAAAGCTCGCAATGAGTCTTAAGAACAGACTCGGCTACCCTCTGGGGCATACATATGACAGTTAAATACGAAGGCGAGGGAATATGGCTTTAATGACTTTAGCCTACTCAGTAAAGGGCAAAAAATAAAAACTGTCAATGTCAGGTCAACATAAAAATCAAAATTTAACCGCCGCCGGCGCCGTTTAAACTTTAAATACTAATTGAGATTTTTGTATGATTATTTATATGCGAAACGAAATATATCAAATCAACAGTAAACGATTATACCATTTAATTCCGAAATTTAAACGTTATCTGTAACCAAGTCGTTTTCTGTAGAACAAGATGTCTCAACAGCAAACTAAGAACTGCATCACGCTAAGAGGATCTGCTCAAATTATTTGCGAATATCTCAGTGAGTAATTAACTTATTTACCACTAATTGCTTTTTTAAGCTCATAACATACTTTAATAATTACTGTTTGTATACTCCTTTGCTGTGCATAATACCGGTGGTGGTCTTTCTTCACATGAATAAATGATTAGTTTGTTTTATTTCAGAGTTCGCAATAAACTCGGTTCTTTTTCAAAGAGGTCTGTATCCACCAGAGACATTCAAAGCAGAGCAGCAGTATGGAATCACTCTGTTAATATCTGAAGATGCCCAAATTAAAAGCTTTCTGACCAACCTCCTCACACAAAGTGAAGGTAATATTTTATTTTACACCATTGTATTAAGTTGCAGCTTAAACTTAAGTTATACATTATGGCAACCACCAATTTTGCCAGAAATCGTGACAGTGTTGCAGAATTTTTTAGCGTGCGTGACATATAAACAAATGAAAAATTTAATGCTACTGTAGCATGAGGATATATAGGCGTCAATCAGACACATTTGTGCTTTTGGGGTGACAACATAATAGTGGTAGGCTTCAGCCGGGGCTAGGGACCACTCACTGGACAAAGCCATGCTGCCAAGCTACCCGTGTTCCGGCATGATGACTGACGACAGCATTAGGGAAAGTGGGTTGGAACAGTTACTTCACAGCTGCAAGACCGTCCTGCAATGCGCTGTTATAGTGCACCACTGGTGCAGTTAGTAGTAGTAGAACTAGCCCCAAGTAGTGAGCTACTATTTGCGTTGTAGCAAGATGCCTGTGACATAAGATGAATAGATGATATACTCATAATCTACCAAAAAGTCTAACAAAATTATGTTTTCAATTTCAGAATGGATACTTAACAAAAAAGTAAGCAAACTGTCCCTCGTGATCCTCAATGTCGCCAACAAAGAGGTCCTCGAGTGCTGGGACTTCAACGTACAATACGAAGATGGAGACATCGCCCTGTCCAAGGAAAAGAACGAGACCGTAGGCAGCAAGGACTTGAAGAAAATCCAGCAAGAAATCAGGGACGTCATGCTGCAAGTGGCCGCTACAATATCGTATCTACCATTCTTAGATTGTAGATGCTCATTTGATGTTTTAGTTCACGCGAAAACGGACTGTGATGTGCCAGAGAAATGGGCAGAGGCCGAACCTATATCCATAGCAAACGCTCAAAACGTTCAGTTGAAAACATTTACTACAAGCTTACATAAAATGGAGACGGTGGTTAGTTATAAGTTAGCTGATTAGATTTAGTGCATAAGTTTTATTTACACTAGTTTTAGCATTTCTATATTGAATGATGGCATCAGTTCGAATTCAATAGCAGACAAGCTGTTTCAAATTTATTTTTTGTGGTGAAATTTTGTGATAGTTAAATAATGGGAACAAGAATGTGGCACCTGGATATTCAAATTTTTTACTGCAGTGGACAGCGGGGATGCTATCATTTGTATGCTTAGATCACACAAACAAGAAAGATCATAAGATGCCAATACATACCTTAATACAATGACTAGTTGAGTTGAAATGCCCCATTAAAAAAACACTACTGCTAAACGCAAACACTGTAAGTACGGCACACTTAATTTGCATACTAAGAAACTTGCAGCGACACTAATGAACTAAGTATCAGTCCACATGCAAAGAGCGACAAGGTCCTAACAACCTATACTAAGGTTTCCTCGTTGTTTTCCTTCAACGGCAGCTAATGCTGTTGCCACTTTTTTATTGTGTCTCGCGTGATGCAGTCTACATATATTTTTCATGCCATAGGTGGCAACCAAGCTGACGGGCCGCCTGATAGTAAGTGATCACCGTCGGTTATGGATACCTGCAACATACGTCGGAAATGTCGCAGAAGCGACCTCATTCCACAAATTGCAGGTGTTTGGCAAAAAAGATTGCATAAAATGCACAGCGATTTCTACAAATTTTTGATATGTAGACGAACTTTCAGGCGGTGGCTGGTGCGATGATAAAACCGCGATGCTGGCATCAAATCAAACAGTTCTTCAGAACATTCCCCGTTGTTAATGCGATAAAATACACAAAGAGACCCAACGTCTGCGCATGCTGAGCGGCTCTAGGTGTTCAGTGAGCTTGGGATCGTCGTCAATTCTGACAGCTCTACGCTGTAATGCATCAAGTGGCTCAAGCTGATACTTAAGTGCTCCGTTTCAAAGATGGGAGCAGTACGCCATGTGAAGTCGTAGTTGCGCTTTGTAAAGCAAAAGTCTTTGTTTCGACGTGATGAAAGGCTTGTGTAGAAGAAGCTGATTCACTCGTGACTTAAGACACCCATATTGTAACTATCGGGGAACATTCAGGTGATGCCAATGCCCAGCTTCCACTGTCGCCCCGCTGTGTGAGAATAAAAATCATAAATTAGTTTGAGGCTGTATGTTTTTTGCAAAAAGTGTGTGAACTCCTACAGTGAAGCCGTTTTCATTCAGGATGGGGACATAAGCCCTACACTAGGTTCCGCTTGGGCTATGCTATACATTTCCCCTACCTGAGCCAACACAACTCCTTGAAATACCGGAGTGAGGTTCAGTTGCTTCAGTGACGTAGATGTTAGTGTGAATAATGATAAAAAGCAGTCTATGAAAACCAGTTTTGTAGTCTTTGTTCGAAATCTGGTTTTTGTGACGGTGGCTTATTCTAGGACCTGTGCTTTTTGTCTCCATCATTCCCTATTGGAATTGACACAAGTGCAACAGAGACAGAAACTATGTAGCATGTACAAGAGCAGCTGGCATAAGCTGGTAAACACTGAAGCCTACAGAACTGAATTCATTTGTAAAAGCAAAATTTTGTTTTTGTTTATAAAAGTGATTCCTGTTCGTGATTTGTTCAATTCCAGTTGTAGCTATTAGTGAGCTAGATATTTTAAGTGTAAGTTTTATTAAGTAATTATGTGTGTAGTTTCATAGAATTAGGGTACGTATTCGCTGTCCAAGCATTAATTTGCTCTGACAGCTGGAATTGGAGTTGTGGCGTCGATTTTGCCGTACCATTTTAGTCGCAAGACATGCTTATAAGACGGGGTGTAATTGCGGATACTTTCCTTCAAAGCAATTTCAACCTTAGTGTTATTTTAATACGATACAGAATATAGAAAGCCGCAACCGTGTTCCATATACTCTGCTTTCGTGCGACGCGTATCTTTTTTGTATCATATTAAAATGAAGTTAAGATTGACATTGCTTCGAAGGAGAGCGCGCTGAGAGAGTAAGAAAGTATCGGAACTAAATTTAATAGCTCTTAAATTATTGCTATCTTTATATCGCATATTGATATGAAAATACGCACACATTTTTTTGAGCACAACGCTATTTTATCCTTTTTTTTAAAACAATTTTATACTAAACTCACAAGTTTGAGTGATTTTACTAACTTGTTTTAACCCTTAGTACAAACGGATTATTCAACTATAGTGCGGCCGCTGAAAGATTACGTCTGACAGTTGCCATAAAGCTGAAGGAAACAGTAAATTATGGTAAATTTTACCAGCTTTTAACCGACTTCACTTTTTATTTTAAGTATATTGATAATTATCGAACATAAGATGGTAGCCAATACACTACAGTAAAATACTAAAAGAAAATATTATTCAGATGTTATTAGAGTCATCAGACGCGTTATCACAGCGGCCGGACTTGATACTCATAAGGCCGCGTTTTCGGCCGCAGCGGACAGCGAGCGATCCGGTGGAATATATATCCTTTCATATGTAAAAAATAATTTTACAATTTCATATAATTATTTTGACTTTATAGAAATAATTAAGCCACCAATCTCGCTGCCTGCTCAAGGCGAAAATGCTTCCCCTTATAAAATGAGTTTGTTGATAAACAATCCAGAAATGTTGCTTTACATGTTTTTGTAAATATAGATTAAGAAATGCTTCGTTTTTAACGACTTACTTAAAAAAAATATATTTGTAAGTACAATAAATTGTCAGCCTGATACATTTATTATTAGTACTTTTCCTAATAAACTTGTGGATAAATTTAATTTTGTTTAAATTACTTATTTACAAAAACTTTGCATAGGAAGAAAAAAAATGCAATAGGTACTTTTTTAATTTGTATATTTTATAACAAAGCACTTACAAAATAGCGGTTTAAAAGCTACAATAAATAACATCTAACCAGCAAATAATACTGTACAAAACTGTTAATATAACTTAACATAATATCTGAATGTAGGTATGTAGGTTTTAATTCAGAAAATAGGACAGTGCCTCCCTCTTTCAACTCCACAGATGAATTGGGCGCTCTGTAGTTACATAGTACCTACTTAGTCTGTCTTTTTTGATGTACAACTATTTTTCAAGGCAAGAGTGATTACGTATCTTCTAAGTCTGCGTGCTTCATCTTCGACCACATCGTCGCTTACCAACAGGCGAGTTAGAGGTCAAACGCGGACTTATTTGAGTTAAAAAAAATGTAAACAAATATGGCGGACAGAACGAACAAACCTCTTTGATTCCACTTCTGTTGTGCAAGCCACTAGACTGGAACTATCGCTAGTTAAAATCAGTGTGTTTAAGTAGCAAGATCGATTTCTTATATATTACTAGCTGCGCCCTGCTGTTTCACCCGCGTGGTGATGAAAAATATTTTACGACCTATTCTCATTCCTACCAAATATATTTTAAAAAAACATAAAAATCGATCGAGCCGTTTTGGTGGAGTGCGACCACAAACACCGTAACAAGAGATATTTATATGTATAGGTGTCATCGCAGACAGCATCATCACTTAACATCAGGCGAGATGACATCAAACGCCAGCCTGGGTGTTACTCAATTTAAAAAAAACTAGCAAAGAAATTCAGATCTGTCATTGGTCGAAAAACGATGTTTGTTTACACAGTTGGACATCTAAAAAGAAACAGTTAAAATTGTTATTGGTGGGTATGGCGCATACTGTATTTTTTTGTCTAGTATCACTCTAAAAATAAGGTTTGTTTTCACACGAAGTCGCTTAGTGATAGCATGGCTGATAGAAGTAAAACACATAGGAAGTTAGGTGAGTAAATTCGTAATTCAAGGTGGGACGTGTACCCACTGTCTTCAACTAAAAAATCGTCAAAGAAAACGCGCACTCCTACAAACCGTATCACGCGCGTTTTCAAACCCGCAGCTAAATTTGGGCGTAAGACCCCGGACTTATATACCTAAGCGTCATAAAGAAAATTTCCTTGTCGTTTTGGATCTCACTGGCGATGTTGGCGTTTATCGGAACGCGAATTCGTGTGTTAGTTTTTCTTTTTCATTGCCATGTTCAAGAACAAGCTTAGCTGATCATTTTAAAACTTAACCAAAATATCGTAATTATTAGGAACATAATTTGTCGTCCAAGCGTCCAATTCATTACACATTCAAGCACCATAATTATTACTAGGTACATGAAATATAACTATACAAAATTACCTAAGCTTAGAAGTTAAGTAGGTAAGTATCTAATTTGTGCGTTTCCTATAAATATTATTATGTCACATTTTGGATTTACTATTTCGTTTTGGTTTTTGAGGCCATTCAAATACTTACAGATTATGTACAGTCCCGCCAAATTCTTTATTTTTAGAAATTTTGAATTAGAAATTGAGGCACATGGGCCAAAGTAATTTATGTCAATTTAGTACAGATGGCGGCCCCCTCACTAAACTACAAAAAAGTAAATCGCACAGTGGTCGTGTTACTTGATTTTTGCTCCATAATTAAATATAAGAATGACCTAAGTTTTGATTTAACTTTTTTAATGGCAATTGCGATTATCTAGGTAGGTACAGAAAATATACAACAGTAAATAATAACCGTCTTTTACATTGAGCAAAAAAAAACACAGTAGGTATGTACGTACGAGGCTATCATGGTGAATTTTCAGAAATATTTCGATTATCGTGTAGGAATGTTTTAAATTTCATTACTCTATGAAATATTCGCCAAGTTTCGTTTCTCTGTCGCTCACCACAGGGGTTCGCCTTTGCCTGTAAAGAGAGGCAAACATTAAAAAAATAATTTGAACCCATTTTTTTCATGCATTGTTATTCTGTGCCTTAAATACTGTTATCTCACAACAAATAATAAGTGCGAAGAAATATTTTGTTTATAGAAGAACCATAACTTAAAGACATGCATCTGTCATGCATGAAGTGGGTACGTAGTTATTAGTAGACACTTGGGGCCTTACGCCCAACCCGAAACGCGGGCCCGAAAAGGTGCAGTTTGCAAAATGACGCGACCGCAAACCGTATCTCGGCGCGTTTAGGTTCGCGATTGCGTGATGTTGCAAACTGCACCTATTCGGGCCCGCGTTTATAGTTGGGCGTACGACCCCTGAGCGCATAAAAAGCATTAGTAAAATGTATATTTGCCCAAAACATAAATTTAAATGAAAAAATGTCATTATAAAAATACACGTGGAAAGTTAGTTAAGTGGGTACATTTTTTCATTTTCGAAATGAGTGCGGAGTGTTATTACAAGTGCACGACAGAAAAAAATAATTTTGAAAATACATACCATTCTTATTTCCATTTTTCGTCTCGAATTTTTTAAGGATTTAGGAAAGTGCAACTAATACAAAAGAAAACAAAAACAATTTGTCGCCTGTCTGTTAATTCCAACACTCATTATTTTATTGTGATTTGGTATTTCATTACATTAGATTAAACCGACATTCGCCGCCTTAGTATTTGTTGTGAGACTACAAAACTTAGCTTAAGGTGCAATGACTTCGTCCAAAAAGAATAAAGTATATAATAATACTAGAACCAATGTGAATACCTACCTGTTTGTGATAAAAATCCTCAAAATAGTTCAAAAAATTAATTTGAGCTGATTGGACGATGTCATTTTACCTTAGGCGTTGAAAATGCCTTAAAATCCTCAAAAATAAATAGCCCTCATTCTAATTTAATTATACATAAATAGTGAACATAAAATGAAGGACTTTATACAAACAGAAAAATAACAAAACTGTAATTATTATTGTGCATAGAACATACTCGTAGTTTCGGTCCCATAGCTAAGTTAGCAATTAAAAATAAAAAGAATACATAACCACAACCATTCCTTCAATTTGCCACACTCATAAAGTTATATTATAAATTAAATCTAGTTAATTAAAAACTGATATTAATGACTAGGTGGTATAATCGGACCGGAAAAAAATTACATGTTATGCCTTCCTTGCTTCGGTTTTTAATTCGTTATGTGTTTGTCTTGGAATTAATCAATTAAAGTTATTAGTAAATTATTAAATTAATAGAATGCCGTAGAGAGCAAGTTGGCATATTGTCTAGGTACTATTTTTTGTAAAGTTTTGTTGTTTGTTTGTATGGACACGTACCCTTACCCTAATAGATATGTACATAAATGTAAGTCTCTTTATCAGAATATTACAAACTACTAGTCATCAAACCTTAGAGTTAACATCATTATAATCAAAATATTACAAATGTTTTAAAATATTTACAACTTTATATAAAATATTAGGGATATTTTTTTGTAAAATAAATAAGAAAGATAGTATTTTGAAATTATAAAATACTTTCGATTGATGTCGTTAAGTAGGTATATTCAATATGGATTTTATTTATCTATCCAATAATAGTCTACGTCGAAGTCGAAATATTCGTGATTAATAGTAGGAATAATTTTTGTTTTATTGATCACGGGACACATTTTATTTTACAAATCTGATCAAAGCATAAATCTACTAAAAAGCAAATTAAATAATGATGCAAAATTAACAAAAATAATCAATAAATATGAGTCTCTGATTGTCTACTCGGACTGATAGAGAAAAGAGACTCGAAATTAATTATAAAAAATATTTTATAAATTATTTACAAGGGCCGAGGCCGCAACCTTATCTAACGTGAAATAGGTGCCATTTTGCCATGCCATCCTATGTTCACAAAATGCACTGTTTTCCGAAAACAGCTTTGTCTACAGACAGTCGCGTGACAGACCACTGTGCTGGCGTTATGTGAAAACCGTTCTAAAATTAACCATTCACGTGCATCGCTTCGCCATCATTAGTAGTTCTAAATATAAACATGTTTTTTTTTTACAATGTAACAGGCGATTTATAATATCGAAAAAGAAAGAAAATTCGTGTCGAGAGTTTTTTTCACAGTTTGCCAGCCAGCGTCGGATCGCGAGCTAAAATTTAAAATGGGAACGAGGTGGGTTTATGCGCGGACGCATCGGCCGCTAACAGTAGTAATTTATCGAGAGGCCCAGTTTACACGTGTAGGAATGAGACATACTGCTTCTATTGGTGGCTTCTTTATTTTCGCACCGCATCCCGTTGAAGCCTTCGGGACATCTGGAAATAGAAAAAAAGGATAATTAACAAACACTATTTTGAAATCGACGTGTGATTTTAAACCATGTGTACGTGACTTCCAGCTCGTATCGTAGAAATGAGGTAAAACAAATAATGAAGGAAATATTTTCAGAAATGAATAATGCATAAATGCAAAGGTCATAAAGATTATTTATGGGAGCGAAGCTGTTTAATTAAAACTAGCGTATAGAAAAGTGTGAGTATTGATACAGTCCTAGTGGCTTATCATAACTAGCCTGTCTTGATAGATCAGCCTGAGCAACTTTTTGCTTGGGTGACCGAAAATGGCACTTAAAACTAAATGCTACCCTGTTTTATTGTTAGTATTATTTAACATCCGGTTGTAGGTTCTTGCAATTATTGGTTCCTTTTTTTTTCTTATTTATTACTAACTAGTGCTGTTGCCCGCGATTTCTTACGCGTAAATTTTCATATAAACTATCAACCCTTCCCCCCCCCCCTCTTAATCCGGCCCTTGCGCAAAATAACCCATACTTCAATCTGATCATAGCTAAGCATATTCGTGAAAACCGCATTGAAATCCGTCCAGTGATTTAGGAGATATTATGTGCGTGGATAAACAAACAAACCAACAGACAAAAATTAAAAATCAGTTTTTTTAAATCTCTAGTGTTTTATTATATATGTATAGAATAAATAATATCAGAGGCCTTCAGGTAACCTAAAGCCAGTGGGCATGAAAACTATGTAAAATAATTATTAATATAAAAATCCGGCTTCATCAGAACTGGATTGAAATGGGACCAAACGAGAAGCACCATCTATCAAATAAAAAAAATAATCATCAAAATCGGTTCACCCAGTCAAAAGTTCTGAGGTAACAAACATAAAAAAACAGTCGAATTAATAACCTCCTCCTTTTTGGGAGTCGGTTAAAAGACATAAGTATAAGGATTAATTTACTCACTTGCAAGCTTGCTCCTGCACAAGCTCGAAATATAGGCAAGTGCCTCCGTTGAGGCAGAAAGACGACATTGGACACGGCGATCCACTTATGGCTGAAACAGAAAAAAGAAAAAGATTATTAACTGAAATTCAAGAGGCAGAAAAATGACTAAATATTATACAACTCTGTTACACACTCTGTGTAACGTAACACAAGGCAGGGATGATGGCAAAAAAGGAAGGAAGCTTATAATGGCCCTGCAGTGGACGGGTGCCGATGATGCCTATAGTTACAATCTGTCTTCAATCGGTTTCTTCTAGACAAGCGTGCTTCATCTTAGACCGCACCATAGCGTTATATCATGCGAGGTGGCAGTCAAACGCAAGCCTATTACCTATTTATCAGATAAATTGCCTGCAACCTTATTTTGACATCTAAGAAGTACCTATATAGCCCGTCATTACCCATACTTAGAATCGTTCTTGGGTACCAAAGTAAATAGATAGACCTTTATTAGAAACCTTTGATAATTCGAGTTAATAAGTTAAACTAGACGATCACATATTTACTCTCTTAATCATGTATTTAATCAATAATAATTTACATCATTATTTAGGTTTTTCAGTCAGAATTTCTTAACCCTCCCCCCGTTAAAAAGCTTCAGCATAATCTCTCTTCTAAAATTAATGATTCCATTACCACTGAACATAAAACACATTACGGAATCGATCTCCGACCCGATACAGTAACCGATTCCATTGGCCCCTGTAACATTGTTTACATTCGGTTCCCCGAAGGCAGCCAGTTCCCAAGAGGTTTGCAGTACAAACGGTGCACAAACAATGATATGACACCAATTGATACAATGTTTATGCAGCGCCAATCGTCCCAGATAGTGGTAACTGAGCTGTTATGGCAACTCTACCGTCTGCTCAGACGACAGCAACGTTAGACATGCAAAGCATGCGATCTTTTTGCCTGTAAAAAAAGAACAGTAAGAACTGTGTGGCATAAGGCACTTGGTACATAAATAAATATACCTTACTAGCTGTTGCTCGCGACTTCGTACACGTAGACTTTCATTTAAACTTTCGGTTCTGACCCATATTATGAACTCTTTAATTCGGCCCTTTTGCAAAATCGTTTCTTAGCGGATCTTTGCACCTCACAAGGAATTAAAATACTCACGGTCTGGTTCAGAGATGGTCGCCGCAGGTGGGACCACGCTCACGTTGGCAGTCGCAATGGCAGGAGGGCCGACCGCACCCTGTGCTCTGCACTCGTACGTTGCAGAGTCTTCATTCCTAGCATGCCTTATCACTAACACCGAGCGCCTTCTGGAATCAAAACGATATTGGATTACACACAAGACAATGATAAATGAAATATTAGACCATTCGCATGCGTGATTGTATGCGCACAGTGCGAGATTGGCGTGATGGCAAAATTCTTGGCAAAACTAGTTTTTTCTTCTTGATTGCCACCAGTAGCGGCAAAGACTGGCAGTGGCAAATGGAATAAAAATAATGTAAAATATCTACACGCGATAAAACCTAAGATGGCTACCACTGCTGGATGTAAATTTTCCTTATATACAGAGCTTGGCCTTTAGCCCTTGGGTCCAGTTTTGGACCGTCTAATTACTAGGTTCAAGTACAGTGCAGTTACTAAATTATTTACAAAGCAATAATGTACCTAATATAAAGGTAAAGCTGAGATTGCTGATGAATGGACTGTTTATCCTGTACCTAGTTCACTAGGTACTACAGACCGCGCCGTAGCAAGTACTATTTCCCTGAGTCGCTTACTCTTGTGATCTCTTATTGTAAATATGTTTCTCCTCAGCCCACGCACGCAGTTTTTAAATTGCCTGCGATTATTTCGTGACATCCATTGAGTCATGGGATGTTCGATAATCTCTTTTTAAAGCGTATAAAACATCTAAAAATATTTTGTTTTAAACACCCAGCTAATTTATCGTTGAATAAATTCGAGGAACCTACCTACCTACCTACCTCAAATCTACACATGAAAATGTAACATAAAAATGAAAGTAGCTGTAAGCTGTGCGAAAATGTATCAATACAAACAAAACGTTAAACTTCTTGTGTCTATAAATCACTTGTTTGTCTCCACGCCTAGAAGGCGTATCGTGTATATCGTTCTTAGCGATAAGGCCACCAATTGTTACACTAGTTTTACTATCTATCCATCATTCTTCTTACCCAATATCGGGCAAAATTTAGGTAACTCAGCTCGTCGATAAGTATATTCTATACTAGGTAGGTACATCAACAGGGTGCAGTTTTAGTGAGTCTTATTCACCTTCATTGATGATACTTAATTTGGACCAAAATAAAAAGGCATCAAAGTGTCAGCCGAAGCAATTGCTCGCTTGATCAGTCGAATCTTAAATCGACCGGATCGTCTTGCCAATTGCATCCTGAGTAATGGCAATTCGCAACAATGCTTTCAAAATTAGACTTGACTAAAGTATGTCACGAAAAATACACGTATTTTCAAGCCCCATAAATCTAAAAGAATGTAACATCAAGATCTTTTTAGTAGCTGATTCAAAAAGATGTTTGTTTCGGGGATTTGAGATTTGGTCACTCTGCTGCTGATAAATTTCACAAAGACAAAATTCACAGGTAATGAGGATACAAGATGTTTCTTTACAATAAGTAATAAGATAATGTTAGGAGAATGTCCAGCCTAAATAGCCTTAATTATGTGATAGACGAGCCGTAATTTGAACCGAATACAAATCTTTCTCTTCTGAATAAGTATAATAATCTTACAGTATATCGTCAATAGCACCGCTACTTTGCGACGTTCGTAGCTTTGAACCTGGCAGTGTTATTGTACTTCATATTATTGTAACGTGAAGTGATCATCAACGTAACAATATTCATATGTGATTATTTACGGGATATTTACCGTGGTAAGTTTGTGGAAGGAGCTCCCGATATTTCGGCGCAGTTACGAGTACATGCACCATATTCACGGGAAGACTGAAGAATGCGGGTGGTTGGTGAAAAAGTTCAAAGCACAGACAAAACGATCTACCCGCATATAACTTTAGTGAACAACCGTGATAGTTTAAAACAGTGTTTAATATTCATATGATTGAGTATTTCGTCGAGTACAGAAAGATTCAAAAGAGCATTCTAGTGATGCAAAAAGAAATTGCATTGGACTTTTTGCTAAACGGGAATCAAGCAGAGGTATTCATAAATCTTCCAATCTTCGATGTTTTATTATAAGTAAGCGTTTAGCGTTTGTAGTTTGCACAACTTGAGCGTTTTACGTATCGATATTTATTCGTTGTTCTGTTCAATAACTCCCAAAAACAGCAAATGCTCTGTTTTGTTACGCTCAAGTTTATCAGAATCTCAATCAGCAATCGATAGTTTAGATGCTGTAAGCGTGGACTGATTCGAAAACTTTGGAGTTAATTCAAATGAATCGATACAATACATCACCGATGATGTAGACCATCTGGAAATGAAGAATGAACTCACAGTAGCCGACCCTTAGCCAGGTCGGTCATTGACGCAGTCTGGTGTCGCGATTAGCGCAATAATCTGTTTGCACTAATTAAAGCAATAGAAGCTGATGTAAGGACCATAAACGCACGCCTCGTTTGTTTTGAGACCACCTCAGACTACGCAATAATATATCACATGATAGCTTCAATAGCTTCAAGTTGCTGACTAGCGAGAGACAACGATTGACACCGTTTTATGTTGTCATTTCGGCTCGCTGCGCCAGAGGAAGAGAAAAAGATAAGTAAGCAGGTATACCTTTCTCTGCGCTTTCCTGCGATAAAGTACAGCATAGTGTATATCCACACAAAATCTATGCAAGTGATCAGGCCGAGATCTAGGACAGGGCGAAGCATGCCCTGGCGCCAATATTATACGAGTATAAGAGGGAGCCAAACGAATGACTATTTTCAACTCTAAATCTTATTGAGTTGAACCTTATTAGCATGGATCGTTAACATGATCAATCCCAATCCTCTGTTGAGTTTCGAGGGACAATACAAAAAATGTTGTGAAGCTAACAACGATGCTATATTATTATTATGTAACGTTATCTGAAGAAGCCTCTATGGAAACTTAACTGCCTGAACTAGTTGAATATCAAGATCAATCAATTGAGGCCTAACGATTGGACTTCGGTCGTTTATGATGTTTGTGTCCTTCAGTCTTCTAGTTACTGTTCATAATGACGTCCGGGCTACCTGATTAAATTCACCTAGATAATAATTGTAATAGCTTGAGAACTTATTGAGGATCGTAGATACTATCATGTGAACACCGAAGAAGAACTTTTGTAACGCATTCCATCAGGAGTTGTCCTTACGCTTTAGAGCCATCTCTATTCAGATATTTTTTATATTGTTTCCAAGTGAAGCGTCAAAATTCCGGAAAACACCAAGTTTGCCATGTCTATTACCTATTTATATGCATGTTGGTGGTTAAATAATTTACCACGCGAAGACGCAAGTACATAAAAACCTAGGTATATCATTAAGGGTGTCCCGCAAGGCAGAATATTAGGGCCATTGTATTCATTATATTTATCAGCAATCTAAAGTTACTGTCCCAAAAAAGGACCTTATCATTATAATTGACATTAGAAGTGTATTACCTAAAACTTTGCACCCGGAACCTCCGTAACGCGATGTCAGCGACGGGCCTGCCGTCCTTGTACCACGCGATCCTGGGCGGAGGCCGCGCACTGGCCTTGCACTCTAACCGCACCCGGCTGCCTCGTGCCGTCCTCACGGACTGCATTTGTTCAACTCGCGCTGGACTACCTGGGGACAGGGGGAAATTCGTTAGAAATCGCTATTGGTGAAGATGAAGTCAAGAAAATCTCCAGGTAGAAAAGTATAAATAAAGGTAACAACTGTTAGAAGTTTTGGTCTATTCCTACCCTTCCACTCGCGTGTGATTTGGATGGCGGTCTTTTTGACCCACCAATAAAGGTGTGAATCTACATTGGACACTTACTAGGATAAACTTCACTTTAATTTTAAAAGACCTATGGAATGATCTCACATAAAAGGGTGCATGCAGTGTTTTTCTAATTTCGTATACCTTTATTGAAACTAGTAGCCATATTGTATTTATGATAACATCACTTGTTCACCACTGATTCTATACGAATCAATCAACACCGAATCTAAATCATCATTTATCGAATTTGGTTGAAGCATTGAGGCTGTAGGTAGTCTTTGCTGTCGTTTTTTATTAACAATGACATTACGACATTCATGTTTAGTTATTTGCAAATATGATAATATCAATGTGATATTTTCAACCCAACTCCGTGAATCAGAAAGTATTTGAAATTAAAAAAAATGGCTTTCTAAAACTATACAAACAAACAATAATTGTGCCAATTAACTGTTGCCAAAGACACATCAATCTTCTAGAAATAGAGTGGACAAGATTTGAGCTTGCGATGTTTTCAAATAAGAAACATCTCCAGCGAAAACGGGGGAAAGTCTCGTTTCGGATTCCACATCAGTAACACTTAAAAACGCGTCGCCTTCAAAAGTCCCGGACTAAAAATAAGTTCCTGTCATTAGGCCAATGGCCTTATTATTTTGTGTGACGAGTAACATATGTAAGAACAGAAATAACTTGTATTATCTAAACGGGAGTCATTCGTTTGGACAACATCCCATCCTCGGGCGACGTAGGAAAAAAATTGGCCACGTTTCAGTGTGTAAGAAAAAAAAGAAACGTTTGTAGTAAATCATTTACTATGTCTTTAGGATGTGTCATTCCTAATGTCTGGTCGGAAATATCGAGTGTTGTGTAACTTCACGCATCGATATTTCGTGCCTGTGATTTTTTATGTTAATTATTCCATTTCAGTGACGATAACTTTATAGGAGTAGGTTTGGGCAGCGACTCATTAATCGTGGAGGCCAGTGAAGGCAGACAGACACGGCGTCGGTGTGTGGTCAAGCGGAGGAAAGTTGGCAACGAGCCTTTTGGTAAACAATAAAAGTGCCAATTTTCCCAAAGAGAGAACTTCCGACATGGAAATTTGGTCTGAATGAACTTTGGGGTTGTTGTCCTGTGCCCAAGGTAATATGGGAGTCTTACGTAGTTGCGAAGAACGTTGTTGCGCTGACACATGTATTATAATCTTCAACCAGTTGAAATCTATTGTTATTATAAATTTATGGTCCGAATGATCATGAAAATAAATATCAAATCTTTCGAAATTATTAATGTGCAATGAAAACCCGATGACCTAAAGAATTTTTTCAGCCACACAATCAACCTCACAGTTACGACTATATTACATATAAACAAATAACTCGAATGTTTGCACAATCACATTCAATGGTCTATCCGTCTTACGCAACCCGCTGAAAGTCCCGACCACGATCGCCCACGAATTGCAATAGATCTACTTCAGAGCACTTAGCAGTGTGTTGAACCCGATATCCTCAGTTTTATGAGCTCCTGGTATTGCTGACGTCTTTTATTGAGGCTTTCACGCCCACCTACAGTCTCATTCATGGAATTAAATAGATAGATCGGTGACGAATTCTATTGCATTTTTTGTTGCTCAAATTATTGGGCGTGGGTCCTATTCAGGAAAATTGTGTCAGTATTGCAAACATCAAAGAATTTTTCAGACGCATAGTTACCGAACTGTAACTAATCCATGTTCTGTATCTCATGAACAAACCTTCAAATCAACCAATAACAACTCTACTACGTAGCTGACATTATCAATGACTTGCAGATTGCCGTAAAGCCAATACGTAGTACAGTAACTATCTGGATACGTAGGTAGAGTCAATTATCCATTCAACAATGACGCTTTTCAGGAAGTTCAATGACCATGATCAGCTGTTATTAAAGCCAGAGCATAGCAACACTGTCACATGAATGGAACTGTCGAAGGATTGGTACGTCCTTGCCAATTACACCTACTGTACAGTATCTAGTCACGGCACGACAATGTAGGTACTCTGGACACCATCTATACTAGTAGTGACAAAAATAAGAAAGTCAAGGAACTTACAGAACAAAATCAATCAACTGAACTAAAATAATCCACGATGACGATGCGTTCTAGAGATTTGACGATGATCTGCCTACTGAACTGACTACTGTAGGCTAATGCCAATTTTTCAGCATCCAAACCCAACAAAATATGGTCAGTTGTCCAGCTAATGAATGAAATTAGAGTATCGGAGAGTTTTATGAATGACTTGTGACGTTAATTCCAGGGTTTAACGACGTTCGATGAAGAACTTGCCCTTGCTTTGCCAAATGGCACGATAGACTGCCGCAATGAATGAACTAAGGAGTGGGCAGTTGAATGGAACTGAAATTTAGGCTAGTATGAATGGAAGGTTTGACGTCAGGCCGTGAAACGCCCGAATTACGAGTATAAATGCTTTAATCTAGCTAGAGCATATAAAACGGATATTAGGAAAGAAAAAAATACTAAATTCTTCCTAGCCTACCAAATTTAGCCCGACATCTTGAAAAATACTTTCTGCATAACAACCTGAAATATATTTTGAATTGAAAAAAATATTCTTAACTGCAGAATAATTCTTGTTCTCATTATTTATACAATCCCGAGTTTCAGTGAAAAATTTAAGTAGACATTTTAATCCACGAAGTCTCCGACTAGGTAAACTACACATGGCCGTGTATGTGAAGTGTGCAATGTCTGACATGATTTGTCTAATAATCTTATTTTGATAATCAAGTACCTAATATTATACAAAGAAATACAATAAACCCGAATGCAAATTTAATAGCCTATGACGGGCATAAAGAGAATTCCATTGATATCTTACTCGTCAAAATTGGTCAAGCGGTTTAAGCTATACGAGATAATACAGGAACCCACTAACATGCATGCTTACATGAATTATACCCAAAATACATTACCCCTTCTTCTTGGGTATAGTTGGGTAATTAGCGTGTTTCTATAGATCTAATAAATTTAATATATATTATAATTAGTGAAAAATTGCACAGCACATTGCTCTACGAGAAAGTGTATGGCGGGCATTTATGATTTCAAAAATCTAGAAGGCTTGTCTTTAGACCTTCAACGGTCTATGGGCAGTCTAACCTTTTGTAGTGTTAATGTTAGCTTGTATTTTGTTTAGTTAATAAAGGCACTTTCTAGAGGGTTACATAGAAAGGTTGTACTAATCCGAAAGGAGCTTATTGTACACATTATTATGAACGACCTGAAATTGTAACAAAATGTACTGAAAAAAATATCACTAATACTCAACGAAATGTATGGAACAGGTTATTTTTTTCTCGTTGTGATTTCAGTGTTGGTTCAATAGCAAAAGCTCGTTTAACTTAGCAAACCTTTTCCATGTAGCCTTGTATATATTATGTATAATCCAAAAAACCTTTCCCTGCAGAACTATTCCCACATTCATCATCTTTGCTCTCTTCCTTTAACACTTTTAAGTCTAGACGTGTATCCATTTCATACATCAGACTTATCAGCGCGGAGCTAATCAGGTATCGTCTTATAAATAGGCGAGACATCCTGAGTCCGCTGGGACCTTATTCTAACACGCTCGACATTATCGAGGTCGCTCTCACTCTCATGACATTTTTTAATAGAGAGACAGTGTACGAGATAATCTCGAGCGTGCGAGGATAGAGGTTGCAGGTGAGCTGGCTGCTCGCCAATGACTCAACAGCCGATACGCTGATGTTTACCGGATTAAAGGCGGTATTCTCGGCCGCTGGGACACTTTCCTGGTAAAGGTGGGGGGAAAATTGGAGCTTCAATTGACTCAGACGAGTAAAGGCACATTGCACCTCATGAAATACGCAAAGGTTATACACAGATTACCCTGCATTAAATATATAATAAAATACTATATAAAACACAAGAATTTATTTAAATAATAAAAAACAAAACATTTTTAAAAACAAGCTTTTGTTTATAACATTAGGCTTTTGTTATATGATTATTTACGGGATATTTACCGTGGTAAGGTTGTGGAAGGAGCTCCCGATATAACTTTAGTGAACAACCGTGATAGTTTAAAGCAGTGTTTATTAGGCTTTTGATATTTATTTAAACGGTTTTATTTTTATTTTGGCGGTCATCAAATATACTACAATATTGGGTATTGTAAATGGGATTGTCACCAGAACTAAAGGTGTATGCAAAATTGCAGTATAATCGGTTTGGAGGAATTGGTTCTAATTCAGGTTAAAGATTGCCTAAACAACATTGCAAGTTAAAAATCAAATACAAATTATTTATTTATTTCACATAAAATACAGTTACAATAAAACAATTGCCTGAGGGCCTCAAACTAGGCTAGGCCTGTATCTTGAGGTCCGAAAAGGATACACCAATAGAAATATCGCGCGCGCTTACACCTTAAAGTAATAATAAATTTGAAACATAAATATAAAGAAAGAAAAAAAAAAAATATAAACAATATTTGCAAGTAGACTAGATACATTTTTATTCTGTGTCCGAGTTCAATGGATGTGAGACATCATGACATATATGAGGTTAAATGGGAGGATTAAAAGGACTGTGTGTATGTAGGGGTGGGTTGTTAGTGGTGGCGTGTGTGAGAGTGTGTGGTGTGTATGTGTGGGGGTACCCTTGCGAACCAGTATGCGATCGTTACAGGGAGAATGCTCTCTGGCATAAGGGCTGGTCGTAAGACCAACCATCAAGGTCATAGACCTTTATTAGGGCTTCTGTTTCCTTATACGTGAGGTTACGTAGCCATGACTTTACCTTGGCCTTTACTTCTCTGTGAGTGTATTCCCTTAGGTCGTGGTATTTGAGTACTGAATTGTATGTGAATAAGTGTATGAATGGGGGCAGGCGGCATGCAAAAACTGTTTTGACTCTCTGGAGTGGAACCGCTTTCGGTCGGGAACGTCTCTTAGCAGGTTGAGGAGTTGTAATGGCAACTGAGTGAGCTTTAGCTGTCGCACGCATTATGAAGATCTGTCGGACCGTGAGTAATTTTGCCTCCTGGTATAGTTGATCAGTAGGGTGTAACCGGGGTTTCCCCAGCATAACTTTTATAACTGCTCTTTGTGCCCTCTCCAGAACAATCATATATGTCATGGCGGATCCCCCCACACACTTATGCAGTATTGTATCAGGGTTTGACATAGCGTGATATATACGAGGTTTGCTACTTCGACTCTAGCTATAGGCCTCAGTTTCTTCATAATCTGTATGACTTTTCTAACCCTCTTAGAGAGAAACGAGATATGCTGCTCAAAGGTTAGCTTCTGATCTACTTTGACACCTAGATATTTCATGCATGTTACTCGGTCGATGAGGCCACATTGACATATGTTACTATTGCTCGCACCAGAGAGGTCTGTATCCTTCTTTAGGTCTGTGTCCTTCGTGATTGAATTCTAATTTATGCGAGAGATCAATAATATAATAAGCTTGTGATATCTGTTTCAAATATAATTAAAACAACAGCTGACACTAAATAAATAAAAACAGTCTATATCAACACATCCAAAGAATCAGAAGTGGCCATAAACTGATTTGTTTGGCTCATGGGCGCAGAAGGCGCTTTGCCACCGAGGAGATAACCCTAGCAGAGAGACAGGTAAAGTAATGTAAAGTTTTTTCTAAAAAAAATTTTACATGTTAATGTAGAGAATGCCAAGAGTTATTTAAACTATAATGCGTAGGTATATTTTAGTATAGTGGACCCGAAACTCGGCTAGGCCAGTCTCGGCCGGCCGGTCTCTTGGTGGCCCTGGGAAGATTTATACAAAATAAATAGAACGCGCGCGCTTTGGTCTTGTTCAAAACTACACAACACTGCAAAAGGAACTTCATTAGATCGTAGTGTAAGGCCCTTCGATTGGAGAATCAAACATTAAGTCGTGTATGTACATACCTACTTATGGTTATGAAACTTGGCAGATACTTATGCATTACTGACTGCCTCGGTGGCTCAGTTGGTAGTGATCCTACTTTCTGCGCTTGGGGGCGTGGGTTCGATTCCCATCTAGGACAAACATTTGTGTGATGAACATTTGTGTTTGTTCTATGTCTGGGTGTTAATATCTATTTAAGTATGTATTTAAAAATATATATGTATGTATAATCAGTCTCTGGCTGCCATATTACATACAAGCTTTGCTTAGTTTGGGGTCAGATGATCATGTGTGCAATAATGTCCCAGATATTTATTATTTATTTATTACCAAGTTCCTAAATTATTTATATATTATGAATTTTACCTGGCCTGATGTTACGCCATGATGCAGTCAACGATAGAGCACGCTTCTCTAGAAGAAACCGATTCACTCGCAACTTGGAGACACCTACATTGTAACTATTTAGGAATACACACACATTTAAACAGCGCGTTCCACAGTCTAGCGTGTACAAAATGGCAGATGACATAATAAAGGAGAGAGAGATACGATACAGAGTTATTTAGTTATTCAACTTCTCACATGCAGCTTCCATAAGTCATATGTAACAACTTTAGTTCAACGACATTTACCTAACTCGTCTATTTTTCTACCATATAAAAAAAAAATGCTGTAATCGATTTTAAATTAGATAAAAAAACACGGGGCGGGCTGAACCAGGCTTAGGAGTCGATTCTTATCGTATATACGTATTTGTGTGTAAATTGTTAGATTGTGTATATTATTTTTTACATATATATTAAACATAAACAAGTCAACAACTTATTTATTGTGTCAAGCAACTTTAAAAGAAATTTCGCCTGTTCAGGCATATGAATGACCCACAACATCACTGCTCAAGCGCATGTATTAAAGCATGATCGGCATAACTAGAGTTTTTCATCTCTGTTAAGGTTCTCTACTCAGTGGCTCTACTAACCACCGGTATAAATATCCATCGGCAGTTAACTCGGGACAGACAGACCGACGTATTCTAAATAACGCCACTTTTATTTTTAATGCCGCACCACAATAGACGGGAGTTTCGTTAATCCATGGATTTGTGAGGTTTTGCCTATTTTTAGACGGCGTCTGATTTTGGATACGAAATTTTGAATGACGAAATAAATTGTATGATTTTGTAAATACTGACAACGGTATTGGAAGATATTCGATATTAGGTATGTACGTATTTATTTTGTCGGAGAACGAAAAATCATTTTTTTCGAGATTTTTTAGATCAACTACGCCAAAATACCAGTCCTCTAAAAAGCAACTTGCCATCTTCATGTTCAAGATTTAAGCATAAGTGATACTGAATTCTAAATTTTATCAATATTATTAATTTTTGACGAAAATATGACAAAGTGTGTACTGAACGTGACACGTGTAAAATACTTTTTATTCTGTGAAAATGCGGAAAAGTCAAAAACTACAGAGAACAATTAGTATGAATTAACTCTGCATATCTTGGCCGGATGATTTGCTAGTATCAAAATAAAGCCGCTAAAACTATTACATCGAGTTAAATATCGCACTTACGATACAAAGTTGCTCGTGAAATAAATTATCACAATTAATAACGTGGACTTGTGGAGACTTAATAAAATAAATGTGAGCTAGTCCGGTTTGCTTCTTACGTGTCATAGAGTTTGGACTTTAGCATCGTAATTTAGAGTTCACTTCCGCTATAGTTTTTTTTTTGGTAGCTGATATCTATGAAATTTCTACTATGTAGATACCATGTTCTAGGTGTCATTTAACAGGTAATCTGAAATAAAACGCTTAAGTACTTATATCCATAAAAGTCTACCAATTACCCTCCCTGATAGAGTCAGACTTGTCGATAAAGTTGCGTATAAAAGCTGTAATGTCTTCATTTCAAGTCGCCGGTGGTCCGGGCCCATCATAAAACTTTAACAGCTTATAATATGTAATAATTCAGTCATATAAAACATCATTCAATCATAATGGTGTATGTGGTTTGTTTTTTATTATTTTGTTATAAATGGAAGCTTTAAAAGGGCGGTAGTTTGAAGCTATCGGGTTATCGGCTCCGATGTTCATGTCTGAGATGAAGGTAAGTCATTCTTATAACTTTAGCACTGACGTTTAAAAAACAGTTTTTAGTAATTTTTGCACCGGTGTCGATATATAATAGAGGTTATAGCTTTTTGGCCCATTTATTTTACAAAGTATGTAAAACTTTATTTTCTTCTTAATAGCTTGTTTTATCAGTTTTGATTGTGAGCTTTGCTCAGTTTCTGTTTGCATTTTTTTTTTCGATTTTTTAAATATATTAGGTAAAGCGTAAATGTAAACCGTTGTGGCCATCTAATCTAAGCAACATGGAACAACAGCCACGCTATGAGATGTGATGACATTTTCAGGCGCATTGCTATACGGTTCGACATTCAAAGCGCATTTGTATGGAGAACAGACTTTTTAAGGTTCCGTACTCAAAGGGTGAAAACCGGACCCAATTACTAAGCCTACGTTTTCGGTCTGTCCGTCCGTCCGTACTACATTTTAATCTGTATCTTTCGAACCGTAATAGATAACCAGTTGAAACTACACTAACGAAACTACTTCTACAATTTATAAAGAGACTCCAGGAAAAACAACAAATATTGTTTTACAAAATTAATAGCATAAAATAAATTTACACATAAAACTAGCCAGAACAATAAAATATACATACCTATGCCAAAACGCGAGTTAAACTCGGTCGTCGAGGGTTCCGTGCTTGTATTTTTACTAATATTAAATTTACTTAAAAATAACCTGATTTTTATTTGTATATACTTTACATAATTAGCTACTAATCTGAATTATATAATTAATTAGGTTTTTTTTGCAGTAAACTTCGGAAGTAACTTATTGAAAGCTACATCCACTGTCAACTTCACAATGACATCTCACTTACACAACTTAAAATTTTGACCCCCCCCCCCCCCTCCCCCATTCAGGCCATACTTTTAGCAGAAGGAAGACAAAAAAACATAAAAAGTGCTCCAACGTTATTTGAACTTGTGTCAAATTTAAAGTGTTAACTTAACCCATTCCTGAGAAAATCGGCTGTGAAGAAGAGAAAGAAAAAGAGAAACACAAGAGTTTCGCTATAAGGGTTCCATTTTACCATTTTTGTTAAGGAACCCTTAAAAAAATTCTCGTTCAATATATTTTTCAATGCACATCTCATGTAGTGAAAATTATGATATACTAGCTACGTCCCACGGTTTGGCGTTGAGCTTACAGTTCTAATACTTTTTCAATAAGTATAGATAATAACCTACTCCCATCCGTACGACCAATATTATTTCATGATTACATTTTATCAAGATCGGTTTAGCAGTTTAGTTGTGAAAAGGTAACAGACAGACAAACAGAGTATCCGATTTCTAATACCACCACTAGCTATAAGCTTTCTATGTTTTTCGTAATAAAAAAAAATCATTTTCATTCCTGGCTTTGAATAAGATTTAAAAATATAGCCAAGAGCGTGTCGCGTCACGCATATGGTAGGCCAAAGCTAATTGTGGTCACATTAATAGTTTTAAAATAGATGATTCTAGAAATCTAATGAACAAAACAATACTCTGTGAGCTTAGACTAATTTCAGAGGTGTATCATCCCTACATGACATAATTACTTTTTATGGTTTGGCAAAAAATAAAATTATATGAGATGAAAAGCATTCGTCGCTGGGATCATTTTCATAAAGGTCATTGACGTTTTGATACTTTTAAATATTGTGCAAAATTTCATGCACCTAATTCAATAGCTATAGAAGTTAGAAAGTTCTAACTAAAGGATTAGGATGGACGGACAAACAGACAGACAGATTTTACGTCCACTTTTTAGTATGTGTAAAGAGTGATGTAATTTTTTTCGCTACGTCGTCGTCTCAACGTAAACGTAAATTTCCCGTAACGACGGCCACAATAAAGTGTGAAAGATTGCGTAGCGAATATTAACTCAATCTGTGTCAACGTGAGTCATGTTCGCTGAATCCGATTCGAACGTGGCTCATTATTTGTGAGGTGATTGGAAGTGCCAGATTTTCCTTCGAGTTTTCTCGACATCTGTAGTCTAGGAGATGGGGTTATTGTTGATGGGGTCTCAACTTTCTAGAATTTCGGTTATAATATTATGAAATTACCTATTAATATATACCTTCACATAATATTATTACTAAACATAATATGTTGCGTTTGTACCTAGGCTAGGAGATTAGCTTTAGTTTCTAATTTTAAGTGAATGTACAAATTCTTTCTGCAAAAATAAAAGTCTTTTATAAACCGTGTATATAGATAGATTAAAACTTAAGAACTTATGTTACTGACTTATGAAAGAGAAGAGTCAAAGATCGGGTTTAGGCGTACCTGGGGACAGGCCTATTTCCAGCATAGGCTAATGGTGATGTTGATGATGAAAAAAAGCTTCTTCATCCTAAGTATACTTTCCAGTGCTGGGTAAAAGTCTCCACCACTTTCTTACCCAGAGAACTAATATAGAATAAACAGGTGGCGTGTACACAGTGTCAAATTTTAAGATGATAATAACTTTCACCAAGACGCCTAGGTATTATTTCACGGCAGTTTCATCTAATTATGCAACTACGGCAAACATGACAATGGTGGTATTAACCATGTTAAAATCTGGTTTGGCAAATAGATCAAGCCTCTTTGACACTGGGATAGTAAATATACCAGTGTCAAAGGAGGTTTAGGTCAGTCCTTTTTCTGAGGTTCAAGTGTTTATAAGTCTGTCAGTGATCAAGTATCAGTTAATGTAATTAGTGTTAATATTAGTGCAGCATTTTCGCTTTTCGAAGAAGTACCTACAAATACAAAGATTTAAAAATAACTTTGTCTTGGACCTTTGCCCTGCAGCGGGACGATACAGGCTAAATATATATATAAAAAACTTTGTAGGTTTGTCTTGCTTAAATAAAACATCAGCTCTTGGCCTATAGACTGGTTGGCAAGAGAGTCACATTGGTATTTATCTGCATAATTACGAGGATTACATCTGTTTTGGGCAATCACAACGGTTTTAGGCCAATCGCGCCCCCACACCTCGGTGACGAATCTTTTTTTGCAAAACTTTTTAAAAGAGATAAAACATAGAGCATAAATACAAGTTTTATCTATGGAAAAGGTTAAAAAACGTTGGCAATAGCATACAAACCTCATGAACTAACTCATCCAAAATTGTGCTTAACGGGTTGTTTGTCTTTAACTGTCACCTTCCAACCCCTATTATATCTCCTCATAATTCTTTGACCAATTTTGTTCATATTCGAATAAATAGAAGTTAAAATGACCCACAAATTTTCATACCGATTAGGTCCAACGGTCAAGTTATCGTCGAACTAATATACAAAGATATATATCTCGATTTGTTTCGGTAGAATCCTAGTCATCGCTTCACTCGTCAATAAATCCAAAAATGTGTGCTGTACGGACTCTTTACTTCTTTGTTTCTTTCCTTTTTCACGGATTTAGACAGAAAAGCATCGCTATTATATACTAAATAGTGTTGACTTGTTTAGGGTTATTACGTATCACATCATTTTTTACGTTGTAATAATAGTTTTTCTATATTTATTTTAGTAAAATAACACTAGCTGTAGCTGTAGCCGTGAATTTGGTCACGGTTGCCATCCCTGCAGAATAATTATTCACATTTTGACCTCAGTTTGTCTCATATTAAGCAACGCTGTGGTCTGCGGTGAAGCACTCTTATCAAGAAAGAAGCTTTTTACTTTGGATTTCAATACTTCCAAGTTGTATTAAATAAATATCTGGGACATTATTGCACACACGGTCATCTGACCCCAAACTAAGCAAAGATTGTAATATGGCTGCCAGAGACTGATATAAGTACATACATTATATATTTTTAAATACATACTTAAATAGATATTAACACCCAGACATAGAACAAACACAAATGTTCATCACACAAATGTTTGTCCTAGATGGGAATCGAACCCAGAATATATTTCTATATTATATTTTTTTAATTGTATTTATTTCTCAGAAGACAGTTACTCCGGTAGATAGTTCCTTCGCAGTTCGCACCATAAATGTTGATGCAATACAAATCATATCAAATAATAAATTGAGTTAAATTATACATGTAATTATTAGACAGTTCTCTGACTATGTACACAAACTTCACATTTTACCAGTCTAAAAAACCTTAAGCCACATTATTCCATATCTAACAACACCGCTTTATACCCAATGAATAAATTACAATTAATAATCCTATTTAAACTCGATATCCTCGGGCTGCAAATAAAAAGTCTACGACAAACACAGTTTGCATCCCTGGCATATGCTCGCTCCCGGCTAGTGTTGCCCATTTTTATAAAAAAATTACATGCTATTACAGGCGAAATGTCAGGGACGTCAAATGTCATGTCGAGAAATGTCAAAATGCTGACCAGATGGATAACAAGCTGGAAACAGTTTCTCAGACAAGCGTTGAAATTTTAAATAAGAATGATAAGAGTAATAATTTTTAGGGAAATAGAAGACAATAAATATTTAAAGTAATGACAAGAAACTAGCTAGAAACTTTGACTGGGATGTAGTTTTCGATTACAAAGTAAGAGATAAATATCTACTAAATAAAACTCTTTCGCTTATTTTAAAATCCTTCACTACCTATTTTCGACGTCTTATACACAGATTAAATGCTAAAACAATATGAGTAAGGTACTTTTAGTGATAGTTTAATGAAGTAACGAGTCGGGCAGGTTGTTCGCCCAAAAGTATAAAATAAGCGCTACCCTTACAGTTATTTTCCATTTATTGATATGGCGATTCGTTCTTGTCGTGTCTGATTGACAAGCTATAGTGCAAAAGGTTTTTTGTGGCATAAAGTAATCTGACATGAGAATGCAATATATACTAGTAAAATATAAAAATGCAAGTGGTAAATTCACTAAGTAGGCAACACTGGCCCTGGTTTGTTTACGTGGCCATGCGAGCGAAAAAAGTACGTAGTACGCAGCGCGGGGACCGCAGGGTGCGGGCGGGGAGTTACTACGCTACGGCGCGAGCGCAGGTAGAGATGTGAATTCAGAAGGCTTTAATATCGATGCCTTTATACAAGTAAGAAGAGACGATCGGTTTTGTGGCGAAAGGTACGCTAAAGAACAAATGATTGCCGGTATACATGTCGGAAAATCTTTTATATTATCTTACGAAACTTTCAATATAAATGGGTCAGATTTAATAAACGTCACCAATTTTAGTAGTACCTACATTTAGTATAAGTTTTCTCGCCGAATTTTTCCTCAATATATAGAGCTTTTCTAAAATCTGTCATTGTTGATGAATTTGTTGATCTACTAAGTATTAATAGCTTGAAAAATAGTGCACTGTCATCCATTTTACATTTTTGATGTTTTTGTAGAACGAGGGGGACGGGGCGATTTTTCAAAAATACCCGGTAGTTCTGAAGTACAGGTTATGTAAAATTACTAAAAACTGATGGCCTGCGGCTTCAACATTTTTAATTCATTGCACGCATTAGTAGCCCGCTTTTTTAAGTTGGAATATCTTCTATCTACCAGAGTGGGCTGCCTGAGGCAATACTCCTGGAGTCAGGTATGTGGCTACTGCGTCCAGGACTAAATATAATAACAAACTGCTCCGGTGGCAGTGTGAAAATACAAACACAGAAATTGAATTTTCTATAGACCTTTCTATTTTCAACCGACTTCCAAAAAGGAGGAGGTTCTCATCTGAGGTTCGACTGTTGTTTTAAATGTTTGTTACCTCAGAACTTTCGACTGGATGAACCGATTTTGTTGATTCTTTTTTTATTTTCCGTGTGGTCCTATTTGGTCCAGTTCTGACATTTTTATGAAGTCGGTTTTTTATATCGATAATTATATAGAATCAGCACGCAAAAAAGTCACATTGCTGTTTTCATCTAAAAATATGAGAGGCCCTTAAACATACATAAGATATATATTCGTAACCTTGTCACGTGTTTGTTGCGGTGCAGATGACAGCCCGGCTGGATTCAAAACAATCGATTAGATATTCCTTCGCAGACATCCCATCCCTATGTTTTTTGCCGCATTCGGGTTTCCTTTCGTCTCGAACGTCGAGTTTTTTCTCGGTGCTCAATTTGGCGCGATCCTTATACAGTTAGAAGACCGCGGCTCGCATTCGAGGCAACCCCGCGTGTGTGTAAGAAGAGCCAGTAGTACTCACGATTTCAGCCGTGGCCGTACAATTTTTTTGTCGTTTGTAAAAGCAGCTGCGATCTTGGGCTGAAGCGTTTTAAGATTCGATTATTGGTTCTACACAGTGGCCTTAGTACGAGCACTTGCGAAAAAGTTATCTTTATGTAAATGAAAGCAAAAAAAAACAGTCGAATTGAGAACCTCATCCTTTTTGGAAGTCGGTTAAAAATCGTTTCACCAGTCGAAAATTCTGAAGTAACAAACATAAAAAACAGTCGTATTTAGAACCTGGTCCTTTTTGGAAGTCGGCTAACTAAATAATGCGCGTACACCGCGCGACAGACGCACCGACGCGCACTAAACGCGCGATTTATTTTCAGTTCACCTAAATTATTATGATATTCGGAGAAGTGGGAGCTGATTTAATTTATTCGATTGTCAATGCCACGGAAAAAAGATTGAAATAATTTGTTTGCTTTTAAAGTAAGTAGCTGTAATATTTTATCCACTGAGCGGCAATGTTTGGAAAACCGTGCGCTACGCAACTTTTAAAATTATTATGATTTTTTTTAAATTATTATGAGTTTTAGTTAACTTAATCGGAAAGAACAAAATTAGATAAGTATTTATGTGTTAATAGACTTTAAAAACTAGTTTTTTGAAGTGAAAACTTCTTTAGGCGCGTTGAGCACTTTTTAGATGAAAAAAAAAAAACATGGAACTCACGTCATCGGCACGCCGTACCGCGTATTTTAAAACAGCGCCATCTATTGTAGAATAGGTCAGTTACTACTTATGTTTTAACTTCTGACGTGCAGTTCTATGACTGATGTGTTTTTTTACGTTTGTTATCTCAGAACTCCGTCATTTACCTATAAACAAATTTGGAAAATATATTTTTTATTTGAACGGATATTAATGCTTTTAGATTGGTACCATAGAAATATTATCAAAATAGGTTCAGTAGTTTGGTTTTTAAATCAAAGCTAACTGGAAAAAAAAATATCACCCAAATAAACGAAACTATTTACTAATTTTGTAGTTATTTAAATTAATACTATTGTATCTATAATAACAATGACACAATTGACCCTTTTAAATGGCATTAAATCAAATGTTACATAATGATAGCTTTTTAGGGTTCCGTAGCCAAGGAACCCTTATAACTTCGTTCTGTCCGTCCGTCTGTCTGTTTGTCCGTCCATCTGACCGAATTTTTTAGGACTTTCTAACTTCTATAATTATTAAGATAAGTGCTTGAAACTTTGCATAATGACAGTTGTAATACATAATATTGCTTGTAGGGGTGGCTTTGGTGCATGTGAAAGGGGGGATGAATAATTTTTTCACTGCAACCTCATCGTGTGGGATGTCGTTGAAAAGGTCTTTTAAAATGAAGGTAAGGTTTCCTACATCACTTTTTTATAAAGTCTACCTATCCTTTGCGAAATAAGGCCCGCCAAAGTGGCAAAAAGTTGGTCCCCCCCCCTGCATTACTAAACTATAAGACATAGAAACTTAGAATTTACAATACGGATAGGTCATACTTAAAACCTTCATTCAAAATGATTTCGAACATTATCTGATTATGACTTTTTGAGTAACAGCGATAAAACTGTAACAAATTCAAGTCATTCTTGCTCGAAGGTCATTGACCTTTTTGTAAAATAATCTTAACAAAGAATATTTCTTAAACAGTTTACTCTATGTTTAAACCATAAAAAGTATATGCTATGTTGGACTCGGGATGATACATCGCTGTTGGCTAAGTCCACAGAGCTTCATTCGTTAGAATTTTTCTATAACCATCAATTTCTGAACTATGACTATAATTATATGGCTTTGGTTACGGAACCCTACCATATGCGTGGCTTGACACGCTCATGGCCAGTCATTTGTTAGAAATTAAAATCGAAAATTAGATCAATCTTTATAGTTCCTAAAAAGTCTATGACTTTAATTTGTTAAATGAAATGAAAAATTGTTCTCAACTTTTGGTTTCTGAAATCTTTAGCACGATGAAGTAAAGGTCAATCTACATAATTCGGTTATCTGTTTCGATTCGGCTACCTGATCAAAAAGCTATCGAAACGAAAAAATCTCAAAAATTTAAAACGTCTCTACAAACTGCTGAGAAATAACTTAGGTATGCATTCTTAATTTTAGCGTGCATGTAAGTGAACGCGTATTCCTCGCATATCCAATAATATAATGAAATAATAACGGACTATCAAATTGGTATTTATAACTTATAACCTCTTGATATATATAACTAGCTGCACCACGCGGTTTCACCTGCGTGGTGATGAAAATCAGTGATGATGACGATGATGAAAAGTAGCCTATGTGTTAATCCAGGACATAAGAAATGTATATTACAAATTTCAACCAAATCGATCTAGCCCTTACTGCGTTATTGAGTAACAAACATCCATCCATCCACACTTTCACATATATGATACTAGCCGTCCGCCCCGGCTTCGCACGAGTGTAAGCTCGGCCTTCGGCCTCGCTACAAAATATAATATAGCCTATGTCACCCGGGGATAGTGTGGCTTCCCAACAGTGAAAGAATTTTTCAAATCAGTTCAGTAGTTTCGGAGCCTATTCATTACAAACATACAAAAATAGGTACAAATCTTTTCTCTTTATAATATTAGTGTAGATTAGTGTGATTCTTCTGTACGTGTGTTTGTCACCTAACTCCTCCTAAACGGCTGGACCGATTTGGATGAAATTTTGTTTGTGAATTGCAATGGGTTCTTGGATGGTTTGAAAATACAATTGGACCCGGTAGCGGGCAAAACGACGTCTGCCGGGTCCTCTAGTATATATATATATATATAAATATACCTACATACGCCCTCTAAATTCCTTCTACAAGTTAATAAAATGTAGGCTCGCGGGCTGATCTAATTTAAATACGATTGAATATGTATAGTGCATGCGTGGTAGCGAGTTTTGGCGTAATTTCGTTGAAATCCAGAAATTTTATTGACTAGATGATCATCGCGTGAGAGGCTGAAGGGTGTCTGCGGTTTATGTTGAATTTGAGACTGGATTCATGTAATTTTAGAGCTAAAATCGATCTTCAGTTATGTTCAGCATTCGTAAGAGAACATTCTTGAATTTTTTGATTGAGCAAAATGTTCAATGTAGCTTTTACATTCCATTTTATTTTGGGATCTTATTTACAAAAATTCTTCATAACGGTATATTTGAAATTTTTGCTGCATATCAAAACATACAAAATTCGGTATTAATTATAATTACAAAAATATCAGTATAGTAATCTAATATTTTAATTTAAGCTTCGTTTTAGTTTAGAAATTAGCAGGAATATTTAAGTGGACAAAAAGGCCCAATTCCAGTCTTTCTTAGCTACATAATTGCATGGCAACCCTATCGGGACATTAACCGTTTTAGGAAACATCTCAAAGGTTCGATGACTCGGCTTAGAGGTCACTCAGGGTTGTCACGCAAAGGATGAAACCAATTCCAAAAGAAGGCACCTGGATAAATGAGCTGGTGCCATGGCAACAGGGACATACTAATCATGCTAATATTTCTTCATAGAAGTGAACATTTCTCGTGAAATATGAATTTTAATCCATTAAATATTATTTATGGACAGGATGGTCGGTGTTATACGTATTTATATCCAGTCATGATAAATCAAGTCTTAAAGGATCCATATACTGAAAACAAGACAAGAAAAACAGGAAATAGACAAAATAAAAGAGAGAGAGAGAGAGAGAGAGAGAGAGAGAAAGTGAAAAAGTCGGTGAAAATAGACAAATTTATCTATAGCTAAGGGTGGCAACTTAGTGATTAAACTGTCACCCGCCAAAATTCGAACACTATACACTATAATAATTACCTTATTTTGTAAGAAAAATGCAAACGAAAATTCTTTAAAGTTAACGACATTAATTTAATTTAATGGCATACCTACTTACTTTTCCAGTAGAGTGGTGCGTGAAGTGGGAGTACAAAACAAATCCCAATGCTGGGGGATCAAGTGTCAATAGTTGCACATTTCTGAAACTGCCCATAAAATATACTAATGTGTTGAAACAGTTAACGATACAAACCTAAAAATATATGTACTAAAAATATAATATTAACAATTGCAAATCCTCAAACAAAAACCGTAACAGAGTCATCATTCCTCACAAAGAATGTGCTATACCTACACCAATTGAACCAATAACCAAATTCTTTACCAAATACCGACCAAAGTCGGCTCACAAATCAAAAAGTACCGAAACATTTGTTATCCAAACATTTGACAGTTCTAAAACTGAACAAATACATGTTGATACTTCAGCTACTGTTGATGGAAAGAAAGATAGAAATATAAATAAACACAGAGTTGAAAAGGGACAAAAACTGTAAGCACTCGAATGTGTACATGATGAAAGTATGAGTGGAATAGTAATAAGACATGACAATGCGATGGCATCCAAAGAAGGCGTACGTACAAATGGGTTAAAAGGTGAAGATAGAATTGCCGCAATTAAAGGTGTTGGCACATAGCGATGCAAATTGTGACGATTCTGTCTTGGTTGATGTTGATATGAGCATTTAATTTCGCAGTTAAGGTCCTAATGGGGTACAATGGCTGTATACGGCATGATTAGTACCAACTGTTTCAGTCTTTAATGTAACTGTCGTTAATTATTTTAAATTAAACTTTTGAAGGGAACAGATTCAGTTTTCATGGAAATCACACTCATAAATGTGAAAGTGACTCTTTCTTACCTTTTGTCGGGAAAATTAAACTGATATTATCATAATTAGGCAAAAAAGTTTAGCATAGGCATCGTGGATCATTATTTACTAAGTGTTCGTAGACGTTCTTAAGTGTCTGTAAGTGATATAGTGAGGTCCTTTCATGTTTTTTTTTTCCAAATCTCGATTGAAGCTTAAAGCCATTAGTAAAGTCTCCATCACTTTACGAAGGCATGACTTAGACTTGACCGTGACTTGCTTTGCTTGACTCTGTGGCTATAACTTGTTCGCCAAAATCTAATAAAACTTGATAATGTTTAAAAATACCTGACACTGCCAAATGCACCAGACGTAGGACGCCAAAAACCTTTCAAGAGGAAAGAAGAAAAATTATCACCAACATCTTTTAACATTGTCGAAGTCCGAAAGTTGTAACACTCTTTTGTCATACCAATTAACTTTACCTTTTCCACAGATGCAAAAGGTAATTCCAATAAGAAATCCGGCCCCACAGATAGCTTATCGGTCCGTGTCGGCATCTCGATGGTTTAAAATCTTTAAATCGACTACAATCGGTTCATTACAAAGCGATTTGAGCCGATTATGGCGTTGCATTTGGTAAAAACAGATGTCTGTTTAGCCATTTACGAAGTTCTAATTAGACCGATTTGGGTTCCCCGCGCCGCTGTCCAAAGAAATAGGACCTTTGAATGATTATTCTTAACCGGTTAAAAGGAACTTTGTTTACAATGTATTTTATACATAACATTTATATCGGCGGTTTCCTATTTGTCTTGCCTTTAATCTTATTAGTTTAGTTTTAGTATGTATTTGCGTTATTAATGAATAATGATAGATAAGAAAGATAGAACTCCAATAAAATAATTGAGCTTGAACTTGTGAGTTTAATAATTGTAGTATTTCTAGGGTTCATCATCATCTTTTGTTTGTCAAGCAGTGGGGTAAATTGAACTGATTATTCAGTCTCTTCACTGTTGCCACTCAGCCGGATCTTTGCTTTCAGTCACGTATGTCGTCACTCCATAGAGTTTCAGGGCGCTCTATGCTCCGTTTGCCGATTCATGGTCTCGACTCTATTACACATCTACCCTCATGGTTATCAGTTCGATTTTTTTATAGAACCAAATGTTCTACGAAAATATCCCATGTTATGTTTTACGATTTTTTGTAGTTTTCGAGTTAGATTTTTGGGGATAGCGCCTTAATTGGATGGTTATTTTTATGGTATGGTGGTTTACTATCATTAACGAACGTACGTACTTCAACAAAAAATATGAAAGAAAGGACACTAAAGAAATATTCTAAAAACCTTTTAGGTGGAAACGCTTGGAAAAACAATTTAATTGTAACTCGAAAATTACAAAAACTTTCAAAATTTCGTGGAGCTTTTGGTTTGAGGAATCAAGACTTTTGGTTTTGACGTCATATTTTGGACCATTCTATACTTGTAAATAGACATCCGTCATCTAGTCTACCTGTGTATACTGCAAATTGTTCGAAACGTCAGAAATTAATAGTTATGTAAGGCTGGTTGGTTTTTGGCGCGAGTACTTGTATTGAAACCTGAGCAAGCGATGGATTCTAGGAGTAGAATCATGAGCGTGGTGAGGGTTTCGAAGGTACGAGACGCAGGATAACTTTACTGCCGAGTGGAACACAAATTTTCATCTCACTTTAGCGAGGAAAATATTGTATTTTTTCTAAGTTTCTAAGACCTTCTTGAATCAAACTTTAGGAGGTGCTCTGCACCAAGGTTGGATTGTTTTGACACTGAAAAAATGTAAAGGTTCGGACCAATTCTTCATGTATAAATTTCGAATTTACTTTCCGCTGTAGTGGATCAAAATGACTTTTGCGCTAGACTAGATTTTAAACGATAAAGAAACCTATTCCTAGAAGCCTTTCGTAGCTGGTGAGATGAAAAATAGTTTAAAATATACGCGATAAAGTCCGTTAAAAGTGGGTGTAATCCTAAGAAATCAATAGTATAAGTAATCATCTTTATTTGGTATAAGCATGGATGTAACGTACTTAGAGAGGATAAATATTCACTGAGAAAACTGCGTAGACGCTCTCGATAGCTCCAAAGTGATCGTTGAGATGGCGATAGTAGTGTCCAATTAGACATTAAAATGAACTAATACACAGAATACAGTAATAGTTAGTGTTATGGCACCGAAAACTTTACCTTACCTCGCATTTAAAGATAATCGACGTTGCTAGCGCCTTTAGTAATACAAGTCAAATAAAATAGATGGCGCTTTACTATAAATAATAGTATGCAATGATTTTGTATTTCACTTTAAAATGCCTAACAATCCGTTGTTTTAGTGAAATAATTTAGAATAGAAGTAAATAACATTTAATTAAAATAATACCAGGATTTTCCACATCACCATTGTTTTTTTTTTCATGGATAACAATCGAACGTAGGTAGGTACCTACGTAGGCAACATTTGATCGAAGTAGCTATGTTTTCTTGATTGCAATGGGTTTATGTGAAAATAACAGGTGACGAACTTCGACAAATATAAAGTAAATGGACATGCCCAGAAGAAGAACATTTTTGAAGATCACAAGTTTCAGTCGGTCTCTAGCCGTGGGAAGTGCAACACAAGATTATTGTTACATGATAACGAAACATCTGACAAAAATATGCCTTCGTGTGTTTTCCGGAAGTGTAAAAACACAACAAAAACACAAAATAAAAGTTCAGGTGTCACTTTTCACTCGTGAGTATTTATTGATCATTCTATTTTGTCATAAAATGTAAATTAATTTCATCAAACATCGCTAATTAGTCCCCATTTTGTTTTATTCCATCGTTGCGGGATAGAAATATACGCATATACTTAGTGAGACAAGGAAAGCATCACTATGTTCGACAATCTTCACCGCACATCGGACATGCCGAACTTGAGGCGAATGTACCGACAGCAAACTAATTTCGTAAATTATCAAATTATACTTCGGTTAAATGTTATTTTCAAAATGTTTTATTTTTACTTTTAATATTATTTATTGTAGATTTCCTAGTGATGTTGCCATGCACAAGAAATGGTTGGAAAAAATACGGGCAGTGAGACGAGATGAAGAGTGGACTTCAAATAAATACACCCGTGTATGTTCTAACCACTTTACACCCGATGAAATGTACACGACGAAAATAGGAAGACGAAAAATACTTAAATAAAACTGCTATACCTCATCAGGTAATAGTTATGATAAATATTCTTTTGTTCTTGATTCTGTAGTCCAACAAAGAAATCTTATAGTTTCGCCAGGTCTGTCTATTTGTCTGACCCGTTTTATAAGACACTACGAATACAAAAAACCGGACGAGTAGGAGTAGGACTCGTGCTCTGAGGGTTCCGTTGGAAGGAACCCTCAGAGCGCGAGTCCAAAAAAACAACTAACTGACGTTGAAATATTTAAAGACAAACTTAGCTTCATAAGTTTCATAACCAGCAAAGATGTATTTATTCTGTACTGATTGAAATAAGCTACAGGTCAGTGAACTTAAGTTGTCGTTGGAACGTTCATTCGATCGAAAATAAATTGACGAATAGCAGCAATTCCCATACGCACCGCATGCCTAACGCGCGTCGGGCACTTTTCTCTTACGCCGACAAGCGGTCCGTAACACACTTGGAGGGTTAAGTTATAATAAGTTTTGCGTAAATTAATCCTCAGCTGACATGTATAGGCACAGCCGGTAGATTTTAAAACAATTTTTTTGTGCTTACCCCTGTACCCATCCCTCTAAAATAACAGAATAATAATAATATTACCAACTTATTTACCAACATGTCTTTCCCCCCTACGCTTATTACACCTTCTTTAGTAAAAGATGTTATTCAAGTAGCGAAGTAAACACTGATTTATTAGTCACGTGACCAGTCACGTCCATCCACGGCGAGACGCAGTGAATAAGCGATCGGTTTTGCTAACGCTACTCAACATGTCTAGCCGCCTGGTGCCTGTGAATGTTAAACGGTTCAAGAGCAATAGACAAACACAGGTGTTCTCTTTTACTCACGTAGTTATTATATTAGCTATCTATTTTTTGCAACAAATTTACTGTACATGGTTACAATTAGGTATTGCAGTATATGTCCGACGGTTTTGACTTGTTTTTACTGTGAAAGTTTAATGGTTATGGCATGTCCATTTACTTTATATTTGTCGAAGGTGACGAATCGAATTATAAATGTATGATTATTATTGGTATATCAATTCAGCTGCCATTACTCACATTTTGTAACAATGAAAACCATAACTGTGGCAGAAGTTAGTCACCTATCGTTCGCGCAAAACTTTATGAGCCCTCTGAAGTTAGGCGCGAGGCCTCCCCGACGCCCTGTAAAGTCCCTCGGATACCTATAATATGCGTACTGCGCAGCCACTGAGCCTAACTTCAGAGGGCTCATAAAGTTTTGCGCGAACGATACCCTATCTATGAATTGATTTAGTTTTTTTTTTCTTGAAAAGTACTTTAATAATTAATATAATTATATGTTGTTTTGTTATTAATAAAACGAACTGTTGTGTTTTTTATTTAAACATTGTTTTACTTCCCTAAACTGAGTATTTTGGAGTGTTAAGCCCATATACCACGGCCAAGAAATTTGATGAATAGGTATTTAGAAACTCTATTGCTGTCTCGCTGCGCCCTGACGAGCGAGCTATCGACGTGTGCGTGTCGAACAGACTGTGCGTGTGTGCGTGCCCGCCCGTGCTCCCGCACTGAATGCCTAGTTGCCTACAAATTCATTTCGCCTCGCAGTCTACTCGGCTAGTTGATATCGGCGTTTGCCGAATGTCGAGTGATTTTTGTTATTATGCGATCTGCTCATATTTTACTAACCGACTACGCCAAAAGGTTGGTTATGATTTTGACAGTCTATGTTGTATGTATGTATGCTCATGACTGTATTCCTCTCATCCAGTGTTTTTCAAACATTTTAACGACGCGACCCCTATAGTATGAATAAAAAATTCGGGACCCCCTACCTTCCATAGTTTATAATCTGTATTTTATTATATTATAATTATGAAATAAGTACCACCTTTTTTTATAATTACTCATTAATTAATTTTTGTTAGTAAAAATACTTTTTTTACTTTGTTTTTTTTTTCTTTTACCGAAGCTTCGCTACCCCCGCGATCCCTCATAGGGGCATGGCGACCCCTCAGGGGGTCGCGACCCACAGTTTGAAAAACACTGCTCTAATTTATTTATAATTTATTATTAATAGCATAGACAAATGTTGTTATATTTATGTCAATGTTAATAGTAAATTTATTATTTCATTTAAAATTATAATTTATTTATAAAAAATTATAATAGTAATAATTTGCAACTCTTCTTATATCCCTGACAAGCACACGTTTCCTGTAGTAAAACTACTTATAATCTATTGGTTTGATAATAACCAAGATAATAATAATTATATGTTGGTTAATATAGTTTGATGGATTTGAATGAAGTTCCTATAGATAGATAGATAGATAGATAACTCTTTATTGTTGACACCAACAATTACATAGGTACATAATATGACAAAAACAACTTAAAACTAGTGAAACAATTGGCGGCCTTATCGCTATAAGCGATTTCTTCCAGGCAACCTTAGTATGTAAAGGACATACAGAAGAGGTAAAGGACGGGGTGTGATGTAATAATGGAATAACTGGTATGTAAAGCATATACATACATTATAATAATACACTAATACCTACTGAAACAATATATTGACAGCCCAAATCCTAACTTGCCGGCCGTTGCAGTAATGTGCTAAATTCACTGCACGCACAAAACACGAACTAAAGACGAGAACCGTTACATATCGATATTGATGGACAACACTAATGTGTCGTACAATTATCGCCTACATGTCTCTTTTCTAACTGTATACGTATTAGACCGACCCTCCCCTGACCTCAAGCCTCTGCCCGTAGAGCGCAATAAGGACAACTGCAGCTCGGATCGATTTATACCTACGAAAAGTAGACAAAATCATCATCTCGGATTCTTCTGTTTTCTCATTCAAAAATAGGCCGATTTCAATATTTTTTTCAATTAATTGTTTAAAAAAGGTTTAATCTCGGCTTCTGTCATTTTCTTTTGTTTTAGAAACTCATCAATTTTGTTTGAGATACGTCTGAACACGGTGGTAAAAATTTTTTTTTTTTTGGGATTTTTAAAGGCTTATATTTCTTATAGTACTTAACTTACGAGAAAAAATAAATGATACAAGCCCGACCATAAAAGAGATATATTTTATAAAAAAAAAAATATAGCTCTAGCGGTATTATCCAGGGAGGTAACAGGAGAATAAGTTTGTATGGACTAAACGCTGCCCAAATTGCCCCTTAAGGTGAAACGTTTCACGTTTGGCGGGAAATTCAAATTTCAAACAGTTTTTTTGTTCTTGTTGCTAGGCCGGGTAATTATTGTAAACGATCATGATGTTTGTGAAAATTGATTATTATTCTTAACAAACTCGCGTAAAATCTCGTATCGCGTATCTCCAATGCACATTACTACTTACATTTGTCAATAAACAATTTTTTTCTGTTATAAACGGTTTATTGCCAAATGTAAGTAATACGGTGAGTAACTGATTAATAACTGTACATGATGACCAACAATTTTCGCAAACACTGTGTCATTTCACAATAATTACCAGGCCTAGCTACAAACACAAAAAAAAACTGTTTGAAATTTGAATTTCCCACTAAACAAGAAACGTATCACCTTAGGGCCTTACTTAAAAACGTTACTCAAGTTGATCTATGTTTTAAAATGCTCTCTCAACTTCTAGTTGACGGCAATCGTCACACGCGAAAACAAGACGGAGCATATTTAAGCGTAAGTCAACTTGAGTAACGTTTTTAAGTAAGGCCCGAAATTTATAATAATGGTGGATTATCATAACCCTTCGGGTACGGAACCCTAAAAATAAAAGTAGCAAAACGCACGACTGTGTGTAAGCGCCATGGTCTTGCTCCACTAAATGCGACTTTAATACAACATTTTAAGCCTTATGGTTATCTGTAGTAACAAGCAATGCTTAAAAGTGAGTAAGCCTAGCCTTAAGGCTAGGCTTAGATATTAATGTAAATAAATATAGATATAGATTACGAAGCACATACTTATGTTATGTATAATGTACGAAAAATATATTGATTGTTTTAAAATATTTTTATTTCATTTCTCGAATTCTGGACGCTTTAAAATTTATTTAGAATTCATTCCGGACAAAATCATTTAAATAAGTAGGACTGTTCCTACACAATTTAGCGTAATTCAGGACGTGCGAGCGCTACCTACTTCTATATTAACCTAGAAGTTTCCTCTCTGTCTATCGCGTAACTCTTGTCGCGTTATCTCTGTCTATCGCGCGGCACCGGCACAAGTCCGACAAGCCGGGCTAGCATGCGCACCGCAACAAAATCTTGTCGTCACCTCCGTAGAGCAAGAATGTAACAAGGTGCCTAGCCTATTTGTGCTTACGGTTTCATATAGCCTGTCTCGCTTTGGAACGATAAAAAGAGTCGTCAACATTTTGTCACAGCGCGCATGCTAGCCTGGCAGACGACTACTTGTAGCTTCATACCTAAAGTGCGGAGTGCGCCAGGCCTCAGGTGTGGTAGAGGCAACTAGGTATAGGTACTAGCAGTTAGTACCTTCACAACAGAACAAGGGCCTTACGCCCAACTCTAAGCACGGGCCTAAATAAGTGCAGTTTGCAAAATCACGCGACCGCAAACCGTATCTCGGCGCGGTAAGTTTCGCGTGATTTTGAAAACTGCAACTATTCGGGCCCGCGTTTAGAGTTGGACGTAAGGCCCTAGGTCCTAAAGTAACAAATAGACGTGTGGAACAGATCGCCGCCCCTTCCAACTTACGGGAGAGAAAGAGTGAGAATAACATATTTCCCTCTCTCCTGTTGGTCAGACGGCGGTTGAGGTCAACCAAATCCACACGGAATGTAGGTAGGTATTTGTTGCACCAAAATTGATTAGTAGGATTAATTTAATACTACCTCGAAATTTCAACAGTGACCATCTGAGAATTGGCATACTCAGAAGAAAACCGGAATTATTAGAAAAACAGGCTAATCTTTATTATAATAACTAGGTAGTTTCAGAAACATGAACTAATAAACTAACAATAATAAATATAATTATTGCAGTAAAGCATATCTCCTTTGTTTGTCTGATCTGAGGGCCGCGTACCGTCACGTGTTTAGGCAAATTTTAGATGATTGCTAAAAGTTGCGCAAAAGCAATCCATATCTCGGCGCATTAAGGTTCAAACTGAATCGTTTATAACAGGTAGACTTCGGCCCCGAATGGCGAACGAGCATGTTTAAAGGTCACGTTAATGAAACATTTCTAAAAAATACAAAAATACAATGCTTTTGCACAAGTACTTACTGTATGTATAATAATATAAATTTAGTTTTATGGTTTTATGAAAACATATCGAGGCTGGTCGCGGCATCCGAAGTAAAAAAATAATAATAGCGCCAAAACTGTTTTAATGATGAATTTCTAGTGTAATTCCGCTTCTACGTCGCTTCAAGTACAATAAGGAATTTGTGATAAAACAGTTTTGAAAATGGGCTTCCGCAAAGTAACGCCTGATTCAATCAACTAATAATAGCGCCATCTACTGGTTTCGTTGCGCTTCTCTTGAAATGCTGCAAAACTTGTCTGCTAATACTAGTTGAACCTTTTAGTACGCTAGCTGACTGTAGCGCTTACGGAAGTTCGAGACAACCTATAACACGATCAAATTGTAGCGCCATCTAAGTTTAATCCGTTATTTTGGCATATTTCCGATCTACGCCATAATGAACCGCTATTAATAGTCTCACTATAATTTGTCGATGGTATAAGGAAAAGTACAAACAAGTAATTGAATCCACTGGCTCCGAACTAGTAAAAAACTGTGTTTCGAAAGCCAGTGGCTTCTCCCAGTGTTTATGAATTAAATATTAGGAAGGTATGCCTAAAATAGACATATTTTTTTTATTTTGACAAAATTTTTGAAATTTAAAATAAACAAGATAAAATTAAATAATACTGGGGTATATCACGTTTGTTATTTTTACAAGGTTAGGAAAATAATATAATGAGACGACATGATTTTATTACGTTGCCGCCAAAACTTCCTATATAGCTCAGTTCCTCTGTGACAATACACAAGGGTCACAGTGACAGGTGTCAAGGGCACCTCTCACTGACCCCCATATCTGCCAGTAAGTAGGGCGAACACTATTTTCAATGGGTTATTTATATGAAAAATCGTGTCAGGCCGTCCGTCCACTTTCCGCCGTTACACAACATTTTATAGTAGGGTTAGTCGCGGTTGTTACCGTTTTGGTTCAATGGAAAAATAAAATATTGCAAGACATCCTAACAAGTGATGATTTTACCACTTTTTTATTAACCAGCTTTCTTTTCTGTTTGTTTTCGCTTCAAGATCTAAAATCTATTTTAAACTAACTTCTCAATGAGCTAGCCACTTTTTACAATTCTAAACTAACTGGCACGTATATTCAGGTTTCAGTTTGTTACTACAGCTCGGCTCGGCTGATTTGCAAGCAATACTTTTGGTCGAGCGCTTACAAATTTTGAAGGTTTTTTTTTGTACCTATGAGTATTTAGTTAATTATTGAATAAGAACTTCTACTGTAGCAGCTATGTGTTCAATTATAATAACACGGGCCTAATCAAACCAAATCTGAACAAAACAAATTTCAAAATTGCACAATCCACCAGACGAAACCTAAGCAATAAATCCAAAAAAGCCAATGGATTGAGATACTGTTAACGCAAAAAGTATTCCGTTAGTCCTTGCCGGCGGCGCCTGCGCATATACCGCAGAATAGATAACAGTACGTACTATAGTCAAAACTGAGTTTGGGGTTATACGTATTTGATATTCCATGCCCAGTAGGGAGTTGAGAACCCTAATAACTTTCTGTTTAGTAAATTAAGTTTTCCCATTTCCCCGTAAAACGTATAATAGAGCCGTATATATTCACATCAACCGCATTGATTGTTATAATGTGCATACAAAATTTCTTATCGAATTAGTTCATTTATCGTTTTATAAATTTCCAACTCCACTCTATCTATTAGCGGGGACGTTGGGAAATTTAATTCTTAACGTCCCCACAGTAAAAATCAGTGGGGACGTTGCAATTATAAATTCCCATCGTCCCACTGACTTTTTACTAGTGGGGAAGTTTGTGTGGCAATAAATACAGTAAAAAGAAAAATCACTCATTTGAATTTATCAAATATATGGAAAAAAAACACGTGTGGTAGAAAAGGAGGCTAACTGGCTAAGGCTCAACTGGCTGCCAAAAAGCTAGGTATCCTATCGAAGGTGTGATGGCACAACTCACAAGTTCGGTCGTGCATGGAGTACTGCTCTCACCTTTGGGATGGATCAGCTAAGTACCAGCTCGGGGCATAGGAGTCTATTGAGAAACGTGACAAGAGGCTCATCAGCAACGAAGCCCTAGTTCAGACTAAGTTACTTAGTCTTGAGCATCACCGCAAAGTTGCTAGTCTATCGGTTTTTTATCGGATACATTTCGGAGAGTGTGCATCGGAACTGCATGATCTGATTCCCTCTTGCCCTTTTTTCTATCGGACTGCCAGAGCGGACACGAAAAATCGACACCGCTTTATGGTTGATATTCCGAAAACCCGTACGAAGCGCTTTGATTCCACTTTTATTATGCAAACTGCTAGTCTGTGGAATGCGCTACCTGAATGGGTGTTCCCCTGTAGTTACAATATGGATGTCTTCAAATCACGAGTGAATCGGTTCCTTCTAGGCAAGCGTGCTCCGCATCATCGCTTCCATCAGGAGAGTTGGCGGTCAAACGCGAGCCTATTTCTAATAAAAAAAAAGGAACGACATAAAAAACTGTGTCAAACGTTTGTGAGTCAGTACAGACCCGTCACCATTACTTACATTTTAGATGTTATATTATATCCCAACAACTTCAGTGGAAATATTGCCTTTCGATCTGGGATACAGTACTTACAATAATGCTTCAAGGTGTAACAGGTCGAGGAAGCATAATTCAGACGGACTCTACAAAAAAGACTCTACTACGTAGTGAGTACAAATAATTAGATTATACTTTACACTGGAATTAGTATACACAGATTTTTTCCCACGCAATAAATGTGGCCAAGGCAAACCTTGGCCGCATCGCGGGCTGCTCAGTAACAGTCAGTTTCCCCCATTGCCGAATAAAGTCATACATTACTCGTCGAGCCGCGCGCAAAACGACGCAACCCCAAAAACCAAACTTTCGCCTCCCACGTTTTTTACTACGTCTCATTGTTTTTGCCCGATGGTTGCTGGCATTTTCGGAATTCAGCCATTTACATAAATGCCTGGCAGTCTTTGTTGAGCCGTAAAGGCGCCGCGAAGGGAACGGGTTACGTACTCCAAGACTCCAAGACAACGTAAATGGCAAAGCCCTGTATGTCGGATTTTTTATTCGTTTTTGCCACTCAAAGTTTCAAAAGTTGCGACATTTGTATGTTAATAAATTACTATTTTGCACGTGTTATATATATATATATATAGTTTTATGGTTTGATCTAAACATGTTTAGATTCCATATTAGTTTGCTATTTCTCGCATGCTTCTCTCATTGACAATGTAAACTAAAAACGGTCTAATGACAGAAATGAAAGTATTTGGTAGGAATTCAAGGCGGTACTTGAAAGAGTCGATTATTAAGATATAATAACTAAAATCCTAATGAGTTTTCAATATAATCCAGTGTTGCAATCGGGAGTCGAACCACAAGCCATCAATCTTAACAGCTGTGGCGCCGTCATTTCGCTGACCCCAACACCCCATTTTGGTAAAAAAATAACAAAAACGCTACTATAAAGAATGGCTAACAAAAAAACTTTTATATTCTATACAAAAATTTCAACCGAAACCAAACCTAAAAACATAGACCTTAAGGGCTTTATTGATAGAAAATTGAGTTCGAAACTTTGGTAATTAGATTCTGACAGTTTGAAATCGGCAAAGAGACCGACTGTCAAAAAGCCGGCGCCAGATTCAACTCGACGTAAATAAAGCACACTGAACTTAAAATTTACGATTTTCGCGTTTGCTATGTTTTGTTGTAAGATAAAAGATGGCGATTTTTTCGGAGTTAAGAGATCGAAAGTTGTGTCAAATAATTCTCAAAGAAAATGCACTTTGTGATAAAAGCAAAAATAACTTGGTGCCCAACTATTTGTCAGTTTGTCATCAGTCTTATTCTAAAAGAAAAAGCACAAAAATATTGTGCGTGAGTAATTAGAGTAAGGGATTATTTTTACCCCTGAAACATTCAAGAAAACTTTCGAGCAAAACCACAGGGTGAGCTAGCACCTAAGTATTCGTTGTTGCGGGGAGACGACGTAGTATTTTCGTACTAGTCACAGAATAAGAACCCGATGAGTCACGCATTATAGGTATAGGTATTAAAAAGTCGCATAAAACTCATAGGCATTGCGCACAGAAAATTTATAACATCACCTTTGGCAACGGTTCGGAAACAAATTACCCACTCTACGGAGCTTCCGTACTATATTATTGTAAATAATTCTAACAGGTTAAAAAACTAAAAAACTCGCTTTATAATCCTGGTAAGGGTAATGTGACCTTTAAGATCCTGGTAAGGAAAATGGGACAAACTATTTAAATTATTGCATTGTCATCGGTCCTTGATAAGTGTGCAATATTTCATCATAATTTGACGTTTTGAAGTAGTTGAAAATCAAGTTCAGAGTTTCCGTTACATACATACATATCAAGCAAATAAAAGCGTGTTAGAAAGGACGTGCATTTTGTCGTGTTGAATCTAAAATCATTGTGATACATACTTAGTATATTATGATGAACGAATTGCTAGAAGAAATAAAGTATTGTTTTACACTATAGATGTAGAAATAGGTTGGTTGTTTGAATGGCGGCTTATTGGCTGGATTACCAACATTAGCATTTAAAAAAAAAACAATGTCAAGCACGTTTTAAGAAATGTTAGATATGTGTTAATCACATACGATATGATACCAAAAAGATAAACAGCTCGATTGAACAACTAACCTATTTTACTACTAAATACTAACATGACAATAAGCAAATAAACACACAGATTCTAGTTACGTGTAATAATATTATCATTTATACATATATTGCGATGTATAAAAAGTGTGAGAAAATAAGTTGTATTCTAGATTATAAATATGCTTTACAAATCAACGCCAACAGCGCCAATGCGACAAGAACAGCTCTAAAAACCAAGAAAAAGAAAAACATTTCCTCGTGTCTATTTGGTTCTCATTGCACTGTTAGCGTGATTCAAAACATCTTTATAAGTTAGTATGATTAATTTTATGGCGGGAAAATTTACAATAAGTAAATAAACCATTAATTAACCAATAAACCAACAGAACAGAGCAACAAGTAGTTCTGAAAATAAACAGAGGATATAACAATTAAATCAAATGTATCATTGGAATGAGTAATCGAAGCTCTACGAAATAATTTCTTCTGAAGAAAAATGACTCATCTGTGCGGATTATATTTTGATTCTATGCCTTTAGATGTGACATATGATTTGAATAGAACTTTAGGAATGCTTTAGTTATAAAGGTATAAGATCCAGCTAGAGTGTTTGTCTGGCTTGAGGTAAATTTAAAAACTTGGTACATATTTGGAAAAAGTGTTTAGCATTTTGGTAGTTTTTTTTTTGTTATTGTATTATTGGTATTGCATTGTATTGTTGTAAACACAACATTTACTTAATTAGTGTTTTATTAATCTTAGTAAAGCTTGAATCATAACAACTGTAGGTAAAACAGATCTCATAGTCTTCGACCAAAATAAAAGAATGGACGGGCCTTAACCATTGAACTTGATCAGTAAAAACGAGTCAAAACCGTCGGACATATACTTCAACACCTAATTATAAAAATGTACAGTATATATGTTACAAAAAATAGATATCGGTTTTATTTGTGTATTTACACTTCGGTAAAGCATACGAATTCATAATTTTGTCAGATGTTTCGTTATCGCGTAACAATAGACTCGTGTTTCACTTCCTACGGCTAGAGACCGACTGAAACGAAATGAGAGCTGGCGCTCATTTTGTAATCTTCAAAAATGCTCTTCTACTGGGCCCGTCCATTCATTTTATTTTGGTCGAAGCTCATAGTAGGTAAAGCTGTAATTGTATTCAAATGTAATCTATGTATATAACGACGATGTGTGTATGTATGTTCCCTATAGACTCCGAAACGGCTTGACCGATATTGATAAAATTTTCAGGCAATTTTCAGATTAAACCAACGCAATTTGGTAGCAATCGGATCAAAAGTTTTTCATGTTGTTTTCATGTTTCCCTACAAAAAACAATAACAAGAATTGAATACATTGACATATCATTTTTTTTTACATAAGTCAAAGGAGGTTGCTGTCGATACTAAGAAGGTTGTTTCAAGGAAGTATATAACGCGGAGAAAACCGCGGAGCGAGGCTAGTATTAATTAAAATAAGTAAATAAAACTTTTGTAAGTTCGTGGTAATAAATATATTACTTACTATAGTTGCGCCCCGCGGTTCCATCCGCGTGGTTATGTAAATCGGTGATGATGATGATGATGAACAGTAGCATATGTGTTAATCCAGGACATAAGCAATGTATATTCCAAATTTCATCCAAATCCATCCAGCCGTTTCTGCGTGATTGAGTAACAAACATCCATCCATCCAAACTTTCACATAATATATGATATTAGTGTGACTTGTAATAAATAATTGTAATCTAGAAAATATAAAAACGTAAAACAAACTATTAGAAACTATATTACCCAACAAATATGAATACAAGCATCTAAAAAAATCTTGCTTTATATCTTGAAATCCCCTTGATATACTAGATACACTATCTAACACTTCTGTTATAAATAATAACATTGTTATTTAAAAACGTAAGCCGTGTATCAAATAAATCACATATTATACTTTACTGAAAGTACAATCACCGCAAAAAACTTATGCAACACAAACAATAATTCATTCACCTATTCCCAGTTGCATATTCATATTCGGAATGCCAGCTCGGTCACAACTCCAGACGTTTTAAATTTAGAACGCTCGGTTTTTTTACGTCGCGTCAAAGTATTTTGGTTGCAAAATACCGTTTCAGCGCAATCGTCTCTGGAAACGGGAAAAGGAAAGCTAAAACTGTTAAATACCTTACTCGTTAAGGGTGGATCAGAGGCAAGTATTCCGCAGGTAGCTGGCGCACCAAAATATCCAAGGAATTAGTGAATGGATTTGAATGCGATTTATATGAATGTCGCTTATAGCGCGAAGGTTTTTTGATGGCAGTATCTCCATCCTGATACAATTCTCTAAACTTTACTTGGAAACACTTAAAATATTAATGATTCTTTCTACTATTTAGATCGACTTGAAACCCTGGCCCCTACATTAGGATTCCCTGTTTTGCAGAGGCCAGTAACTTGGTCTGATATCATTTAATAACAAACAATTCTAATATAATGTTAAACTCCAAATTTAAGTTCTTTATTTTTTTAATGATTTAGGTTTACTCGATTAGTTGGATGGAACGTGCCACCTCCTGCCTAGAGCAGAACTGCAAAACCTCTGGACACTGTGAGCAAGTACTGCGTACACAGGGAAAGTTTTGATAAAAAAAAATTGGGGGTACTTGTAAATAATTTCATACCATTTCTATCCATACTAGATGACATCCGTCATCTAGTCTACTTGTGAACATGACTCTGCAAAGTGTTCGAAATGTCAGGAATTCAAATAATGAGTTCTAAGGAAGAGGCCTATGTTAAGCAGTGGATGTCTTCTGGCTGATGATGATGATGAAAATAGACGCGATAAATCCGATAAAAGTAATTGATTTTCATATGATATATTATTATGTCTGTTTTTTACTCATGAATCGATTACTTGGGATTGTTATTTCGATTTTTAAACCAACAGTTGATAAAAAACTATATTTAGGCGGATATTAACTTGGCTTGCACATACATAATTTAATAACCGATGTATTTAATTTTAACCGACTTCCAAAAAGGAGGAGGCTCTCAATTCGACTATTTTTTATTATTTTTATGTTTGTTACCTCAGAACTTTCGACTGGGTGAACCGATTTTGATGATTCTTTTTTTATTTTAAAGCTGGTGCTTCCCGTGTGGTCCCATTTTAATTTGGTCCAGTTCTGAAATTTTTATGAAGTCAGTTTTTATATTGATAATTATTACGGATTAAGTTTTACGGTTTCGCCTACTATCCTATTGAAATTGTAGATACATTTTCAGTGAAAAAAGTCATAGATTGGTACAACTTAACTTCTTAGTTACTCTCCGGGTCTTGATAGTTTTTGTAACTTGCATCTAATCATGAACGAATGGAAATAAAAACAAACCAAATTTTGCATTTAAGCGACATAGCCAATGGACGAGTGTAGTGCGGACGACAGAAAAGTTTGATATCCATATTTTTTCCGAGTATATGTATAAACTTTCAAATTATAAAATGGAGTTGACATATGTTCAAAGGTTAGCGTCAACAGATGCGAGTTTCTCGGGCGGTTTTCGTCACCAGTAATTTATTACGCTGAGTGTACCTGTGACCTGGTTTTTTTCACAACATATTTGCAGAGTTTTCAGAACTCGTGACGTAGAGATATTATTAATTTGTTGTAATTGCGGACACTAACCGACGACATGGATTTTTGTGTCAGATTTAAATTGTTGTTTGTGGAATAAGATAGTTGAAACCCTGTTTTAAACTATCACGGTTGTTCACTACAGTCATTAGGATTATTTACCGAGATATTTACCGTGGTAAGGTTGTGGAAGGAGCTTCTTACCACGGTAAATATCCCGGTAAATAATCATATAACTGTAAAGTAGTTAGACGTTATGATAAACATTGATATTTAGTACTGGAAACACTACGAAGAAATAAATATAATTCCTAAAGTATATGGTGTTCATGACATCAAATCATTGCGGCTGACACTGCACGGATCAACTTACCACATTACTAAACTCAGTCCAAGCATTTATTTATTCTGACACCTGCAATAACATTGTAAAAAGCGAATTAAACCACGAATTCTAATCACTTTCGCAGTACAAGTACGGAAAATCATTTAAATAAGGAGCGACACTTGCTACTACACAATAACGTGCAATTCATGACGTGCAAGCGCTATCTACAAGTTGCTTCTCTGTCTACCGCGTATTTTTTATTAAACATTTATCCGATTGCCTCAGAAAGAGAACTGGAAGAAAACAGCATAATTTCATCTACACTACGAAGAAGGTAATATTTTGAATGAATGTGTCCGTATTTTTTAAAGTGAAAACTTCTTTAGACGCGTTGAGCACTTTTTGGGTGAACAAAAATCATGGAACTCGTGTTATCGTCACGCTGTACCGTGTATTTAAAACAGCGCCATCTCTTGTAGAATAGGTGAATTACTACTTAAGTTATCACTTCTGACGTGCAGGCCTATGACTGATGTGTTTTATCCTATGCGCGGCCTTCTAAATCCTTTTGGACTGCGATTAAAATTTAGGGAGGTCCATCCACAACCATAACTATCACGGTAAATATCCCGTTAATAATCATATAACTGTAGTGAACAACCGTTATAGTTTAAAACAGTGTTATGCGATGTGATATGATGATGTTAGATATGCCTTTACATATCTATCTATATAAGTATATAAATATAAAAGACGATTCGGAATCCATAGACATGTATGGATTCCAAAACGGCTGGACCGATTTTAATTAAATTTTCAGGCAATCTTCAGACTAGCCCAGCGAGTGATCCTGTCGACTTCAACCTTAGATCAGAAGATTTTTTATTGGTGTTTTAATATTTTTTAAACAAGAATAAGAATTGAAGTAACATACATCATAGAAAAAGAAAGTTATCTAAGAAGGTTACATTCACTACCAATAAGGTTGCTTCAAGGATGTACCTATATAACGCGAGTGGAACCGCGGGGCGAAGCTGGGTTAAATAAAAAATATGATTAGAATCAATGAGACCATTATTCTCCCATCTGATCTGACTAACCATCGACGCATAACATCGTGGACACGACACGTAACCAATGTTTATGAAAACCCGCACATACTATAACGCGACACCCACTCGCGCCGAGCATGTAATGTCTCAATCCGAAATGCGTTCGTAGGACGAAAAAGAATAAAAGTAATGTACAGTTTGCAAATTAAGGATGCATGATTGACTGGAGAAGGTATTGATTGTTTTGCAAACTGTATTGAGTTACCAGGTTTTTTACTATACCTTAATTAATATTCAATAAGGGTAAATATGTGCATAAACAATTTGAGGGTAATAATCAAACTTTTGCGTATTTATAAATACTAACCATTACACATTTTTAGTTTTTTACCCACCGACGCAAACAGGGGTTTTATAAGTATAACGTGTGTATCTGTGATTTTGATTTAGTTTTTCTTGTTTGAAAGGTGACTTAACCGAGAGTTATATTATCAATGATTCATGAAAATATGTACAACCGTTTTAAGATTATCAGCTTAATCATGTCGGGGCTTTTTCTTACCAAATTTATAAGTACACCCATTGAGAAAAGTGTTTATTTAAATAAATATACTAAATTATGAGTTTTTAGCTATTTATTATGACAGCAAAATAAATATAAAGATGCGGTAAAAAAAAGATAAGAAGTTGGCCTTTATTTCCTAAGGAATAGACGCCACATTTTTAGAGGTTAACTTAACACGCCGTGTTACGCGCGTTTTAGTTATGGAATTAGGGCCAAGTATAATCAACATTGGTTCAGCCTTTCGGATGCAAGAACACGAAAGACAGACACACATATACAAACGCACTCCTCTGTTTGCATTGGAATAAAAAATAGCAATATGTATGTATGGCACTCTGGCACGTCCCGGCGGCGTCGTGTTATTCCCGATTGATCTGCGATCGGTACTTATCGTCTCGTGCTATTCCCGTCTGCGCGCGCGCCGCCCGCCCAGTCGAGTTTATTGACACTGCCCACCGCTCCACCCGGACACTATTCTACAACTGTACAGTGTCAACTTAACGTCACTTAACACTATATAGTGCTGTGCTTTAACTGCACAGGTGGACAATATTGAGCTGTTTCCTTGACCACCCACAACTTTCAGTCCTATAGTTATGTTTGCTGATGTTAGCAATAGTTAATAAAATATCCTAACTAATATTATAATAGCGAAAGGCGATTGGTGGAGGCGTCGGGTGTGCAGAATGCTTTATTTTGCACAGAAATTGAGCATTGCCATTCAAGCCATAATGCCGCCAGCATTCTGGGGACCTTGCCCTCAAATAATGGCGTTTTAAGTTTTTATTTAGTTATTTTATGTTTCAGTTTTTAGTTAAAGTTTTAGTTAATATTCTGTTTATTAAGTTGCGCATAATAAAATGTATAGCGAAAGTAACCGTCTCTCTGTCTGGATGTTGGTCTCGCTATCACGGCTAAACGAATGAAGAGATCTTAACGAAATTTGGCATGAAGATAGTGTGTTCATAAGATCATCATAAGAGGTATTTTTTGCCCAGAAATGCAGAAAATCTGGAAAATCGCGAGTAATACCGCGGGATTTAACTAGAATTGTATAAGTTGACAAAGGGTACGGATCCTGGAGTATGTAAAGTTAGCTAAAAAGTCCAGAAACTGCGAGCTTATTCTTAGATAATATAAAGTTTATCTGTCACCTGTCACTACTTTCAACTGAAAATTGTATTTTTATTTGTTTATTTCATTAGCTCTACACCAATTACCTAATTAAATATTAGAAATAATACTATTTGCAAGTGGATCACATCAAAAACCAACTTTAAAAATATATGAAAAACGTAATAAGTGCCTATAAAATTTGAGGATTGCTCTCTTTGATTCCATCATCAGATCCTGCCTTGTTAGATCCTGTCCTACCAATTGGGACCAAATTGGAAGTATACTCTACAAATAAGTTTTTTTTTTTTAGGATCGGTTAACAGGTGGCCATGGAAGCGGTGGACATATTTTCATATTTTTTTTTAATACAGTGGAACATAGAATCGTCTTCCTTTATTTTAAATCGGCCAAGTAGAGAAATTATAAAAATACTTTTTTTGTATGGGGTGTTGTGTAACTTACTTTTGGACTTATTATTTCTTAGTTAATTCGCCGTAACATTACATATTCTGTGAAAATTTCAATTGGCTATCTATTACGATTTTCAAAATACAGCCGCTTAAAGGGAGGACCAACGGACGGTATAACGGACAGACGGCGAACAGACAGATAACGTAGGCTCAGTAATAAGGTTTCATTTTTACACTTTGGGTACGTAACCCTAAAAATTAAATTACATGTAAAAAGTAGTTTTGGCGCCAACATGATTACTTATTATTACATTATATTTATTACTACTACTAATATATTATTATAGATTATATTACCACAAAATAGGTATTGCAATTAACAAAACTATTATTTATATTATTGTTTAAACGATCTTGTTGCAGAGAACGCAAATTCGCGAGTGCAACGGTTGGGCGCGCAGCTGGCAACACATCTGTCTGTTCTGCGCACGCGACTCCAGGCGACACGCGAAAAAAACTAAACGGCCTGCACACTACAGCAAAACCACAGATCTGTATTTAAAAGATGCCGCAAATTTGTTTACTTACTTTAAGTAAGCCTAGAAGCCGTTATAGTTTTTTAAAAACCTTTGTCTACAGGTATATAAGAATATATAATTTCTATTATATTCAGTTTGATCTCCGTCGTCTTAACAGTAGCACGTCAAACGTATCAGAAATATTAAATTACATCAATAAATAGTATAGCAATATCATTAAAATAAAAAGTAAGTATAAATTGATTGAGATCTGATATTTTCCAAATGGACGAACAGTTTCTTTTAAAATCATAACCAAGAACACTTTCGATCAAGCCATCTTTCAAACAATGAAATTATATCAGAATTAGTTCAGCCGTTTGGGAGCTACGATGGAGATACACACGATAAACTCATAACATCTTCTCTTGCATCTGGGGTAAAAAAAGTAGTATTTCTCTCACATAACTTACCATAGATTATGACAACAAACGAGTTCAAATTAAAACTTATTTACGGTTTATTAACACTTAAAACAAAAGATAACACATAAACAATCAAAACGTTCTCGTCACGTTAAACTAAGCTAAGTATATACTGACTTACTAAGTAAGATAATTAGCGGTACTAGTGCCAACTGCTTTGTTTCACCAGCACATTCTCACGACCTGGCTACTAGACTAGATATCGGTACTTACCTGAGATCAAACAAATACGGGAGATAATATGGTAACGTGGTGTAGTGGGTGTGAAAGCATCTGGCCTAAATGAAGCTTACCTAATGCCTTTAGTTGAACTCACCAAACAGACGACCTTGACGACTTTTTAGGGTTCCGTACCTCAAAAGGAACCCTTGTATTATAGCAGTGTTTTTCAAAGTGTGGGTTGCGACCCCCCTGGGAAGTCGCCAAGCCTCTATAAGGGCAACTCCCTTAAAACCTTGGTAAAAGAAAAAAAACAAGGTTTAAAAGTCGGAAACGTCGAGGGGCTATCCTCATCAGACAGTAATTCAATCAAAAAATTATATTTTTAACCAAAAGGTATCCAAATTGACAGACTTGAATCCTACGTGCAGCATTCCATCGGCAGATAATTCCAGCAGATTTTCTTTTAGGTTGATTGGTTGGTTGGCCTAAAAGAAATCGACGAAAAAAAGAAAAAAACCTCTTTGTTTTGAAGGCAATACGTATTTGATATTTATAATATAATAAAATTCTGATTATAAGCAGTGCAGGGTAGGGGGTTGCATTTTTTTTTTTCATATTAAGGGTCGCAGGTCGCATCGCGAAAAAGGTTGAAAAACACTATATTATAGGATCAGTTTGTTGTCCGTTTGTTTGAAGATCCTTTTTCTCAGGAACGTAGAGTACGTAGATTGCGTAGAGGTATAAAGTTGAAATTAATATCAAATATTCGAATCTATTGGTCTCAACTGTAAAAAAATCTAACTTGAATGTACATGCGATCAAAAGATTATAACCGTTTATGTCGCGTAGTTTACGATTTCACAAGGGAATCATCAAAACCTATAGGGTTCCCGTTGACTTAGAATCATGAAATTTGGCAAGAAGCAAGATCTCACAGCACATAATATAAAGTTATAAAGAGAAAAAAACGAAAGTTGTCAATTTGAAGTTAGATCACATTAAAAAAATGTTTTAGATATTAGAAACGTACATTTGGTAGTTAGTATGTATGGGTGCTCCCATATCCCAGTTTGTCAACTACAAAGTTAAGTTTGTCCTTAAACATGTCAACCTTTTACAATTTTTTTTCAATTTCCGAATTTATTACGTTTGTACGGAACCCTCAGGATGCGAGTCAAGGAACACTTGTCTGTTTTTTTTTGCGGCCTATTAAATTAGTCCATTGGTATCGCTACGAGTTTCTTAGTTTGAACACGATAGAATTATACTAAAGCATATCTCCCCGTTTGTCTGATCACTGACTCAGATTTTAATAGGCTAAGTAGTTTAAATATTTAGTTAGCATTTATTTTGTTTTGTTAATAAAGGCACATAATATCCGTTACAAATAATTACATGATACAGGGAGATGCCGTTTGTTCGTTGTAAGAAATGAAGAAATTACCGTTAGGACGTGTAATGGAATGCTTTGAGATAAAAAAAAATTGGGGCCGAAAGAAAGCCTGGGGAGAGAAAGAGAGAGAGAGAAAGCGAGAGAGAGAGAGAGAGAGAAAGACGGAGAGAGAGTAAGAGAGTTGAAACAACCTATTCAGTAAAGTACTAGGGATCACATCACATAACAAATAGGAGTCTCTCCATTGATCCCGAAGGAGAGGCGTCCTAATTTCGCAAACGTTTCAATTCAAAAGAATACAACAAAAATACCGCGAGTTGGCAGCAGTCGCGGCCAGCCTTGACCTAACTACAGTAATTACCTTACATCCATAGACCAGACACTATTGGCATTGGTACATAGGTGAGGTGGTAAGGAAGGTTGGTAAACAACGTCGTTAATAGCTTTCAGTACCTAGCGTTTTTAGAGATCGAAACTTTGATGTACGCCTCTACCGGTGAAAGGTTGAATGTTTCAGTTCTCTTGGAAAATACCTAGTTGGTGAAATTTACGGCCGCGTTTAAACTAACAGTCTATATATGTGTGGGTCAGCTAAATTTATGTACATTTTCCTTGGGTGCTGAAGTACCCGCGTACATATTAAGGCGAAGAGGTGATAACATAGAAATATATTTCGACCTTTATTAATATTAGAAATCAGAAAAGTTTATTTTGTGACAATGAAAAAACAATAAAACAAGAAATATTAAAATAGAAGTAGGTAAACAGGTACATTGTCACAAAAACCGACCCCAACTCAGCGAAAAAAGTGAAATATTTTAAGTTTGCAATAAGATATCAAAATTACACATTTAACCCTTACCTTTTATCCCCGACGATGCAAAGCAAAAAGAAAATATATAAAATATGTACGTGCTACCTGCAAAATAATATCAGATGTTAATAGTAGTCAATTGTCAGACAGGACATCTGATTACGATATATAAAACCATGGTAATATTATACTCTCAATATCGCCTAAGTGACTAAGACAGATGCTGTGTAAAACAGACAGTTCAATTAGCTATGCACATTATGAACGCTTAACCAATTTCGATAAAATTTTGCAAGGTGACAGTATGTATCATGAGGACGGACTATAGGCAATTTTTTCCGAAGAAATCGCGGACGAAGTTTCGTGTAGGTACACAGCTAGTACAATATACATACTCTATATCTCTCATCTTTTTGAATCGTTATATTTCAAAAACGGTGGCTCGTAGAAAAAAAGTATTGACACATTTTTTTGTAGATAATTTCATAATCTACAATTTTTGTCTGAAGTATTTTTATGATAAAACTTACAGTTTTGGTGGAAATCGCGAAAAACTTTTTTTTTTTGCCTTTGACCTTGAATAAAAAAAATCCTTACAGGGGAAAGATGGGGAACTTCCAAATTTTATTTTTAATCATATTTTAAACAATCTTACTGATTTTCAGCTTGGTGGGAATTTAGGTAGCTTCGTAAGTCTAAATTGACTGGACTAACAGGTTATATTATTTTGCGAAACGGAGGAAAAAAGGGGGATGGTAGTTTATATGAAAATCTACGCGCTTTGGCTTACACGAAACATTCTAGATTTATTTGCAATGTAGGTAGGTACTGATTTTGTACTTTTTTACACATATCACGGGAAATTTAGGTGGCATTTTGTCAGAATATGAATACATAATGTTCCGAAATAACGTAAATAATACGGTTCAATGAATCTTTGTCAATTATATTTCAAAACTCTCCGTCCTCTTACTATAAAGTTTTCATAATTTTAAATTCGATAAAAATATGTTTACATTCGAATCAATGTAAAAACTCAATAAAAAGAAAAACACGTTAAATTAAACAATCATTTTTATATGAAACAATAACTCCGCACTAATTAGTAGCCATAATTAGTTAAAGCTTTTCGTCAAAGTTCAGCGACCTCACACGCGCTCTCTTTAATGCCTATCGTAAACCAGCCTCAGCGAGGCTGATTAAAGACATTATTCGCTTTTAACGGCGGGGAGACGACCGATACACATATTTTTGTTTGTTTTACACCAATTGTGTATATGTGTAAATCTTTACACGTCGAATAACGACTGAGGATAATGGTAGCCTCCTTTGATGATTGTTTGTGCGGCTAAACGGACTTTCTTTTGGCTGAGAATGTGTTGACAAACGATGATAAATTCAGTTTGATTGTGGCGATGGTGGTCAGTTTTAGGTACCTATCAATGCAGGTGACTGTTATGATGAATATTTTGCAAATAAATGAAAAAACCGGCCAAGTGCGAGTCGGACTCGCGCACGAAGGGTTCCGTAACATTATCTATAATAACGGCAAAGAAAATCATGTCTGTTGTACGGGAGCCCCCCTAAAATATTTGTTTTATTTTAATTTAATAATTATTTATTTTTAAAGTGAATATATAACTAAATATTCTGTGAATATTTCAAGCGTCTATCTGTTGCCGTTATCAATATCGAGCAAAAACGAGCAACGAAAAATTCGTTTGGTGTATGGAAAAAAAAACGACTGTCTAACTATCATCAGGTTCATGAGATACAGCCTGGTGACCGACGGTTAGGCAGACATACGGACGGACAGCGGAGTCTTAGTAATAGGGCTCCGTTTTACCCTTTAGGTACGGAACCTTAAAAGTGAGATAAAGATCTTAAAACATACCTACCAAATTTATTTTTATTGATCTAAACTCCATCGTCTTGTGTGTTGATTACATACGTAATGGAGACAAGACATAGCAATTGTAATTAAACGTCACCACAAATGATAGGTACTGACCGATGATGATGACGGATTTTAACCCTCGACGCAAACAGAGGGGTGCTATATTTATAAGTTTAACGTGTGTATTTGTGTCTGTGGCTCATCAAACGAATATGAACTAACTGATTTTCGTTTAGTTTTTTCGTTTGAAAGGTGACATGGTCAAAAGTGTCACCTTTCAAAAAAATACGCATAATTTTTTGTCATTCCGAAAACCCGTACGAAGCGCTTTGATTCCACTTTTATTGTGCGAACTGCTAGTATGTGGAGTGCGCTGCCTGAATGGGTGTTCCCCGATAGTTACAATCTGGGTGTTTTCATGTCAAAAGTGAATCGGTTTCTTCTAGGCAAGTGACCATGGGGCACGTGATCCATCGTAGGCCGCATCGTCGCTTAACATCAGGCGAGTTGGCGGCCAAGCGCAAGCCTATTTTCCAATAAATAAAAAAAAGTTTCTTAGCTATGATTCAAGAAAATCTGTTCAGCTGTTTGAAAATTATCAGCTCGTTTATCGGGAGTTTAATAAATAACTCGCGTTTTCATTCACTATTAACGAATTACAAGTTAATTTCTTAATAATAATTGTGACAAAATGTAATGGTTAAACTATATTTAATTAGTTTGTATAACACTCACTAGGTACTTAAAACCGTTACATATCCTTGAAATAAAAACTTACTAAGCGTTATAAACTTTCATAGGTCATAACATTTATATTCACCAGAGAATATAACAAATAGAGATCGATCATTTTGATAGGGTAAGAAATTTTCATAAGGTGTTTATAGGTAATAAACACGTATTACCATTCTGATTTATGGATAGTCTATGGCATTTTGTGTGATATAAACTTGGCAGCCAATTGTTTGAGTGCTAACTACTACGTTTACGTATTATTACTGTTTTGTACCTACATAATATATTTGCAAAAGAGTTTGTAAACTCAATTTAGTCGATATAAATACAATATTTCAACAAATTAAACTGTAGGTATTAAGAGGTCAGCTATGATTGAAATGTGCTTATAACTAATTGAAAAAATCGCAAATTCACCTAAAATAGATGAATATTTCGCCAATTCAAGTAAAATAAATAGTCCATTGAAATGTTACATGAGCTTTGCATTTTTTAGAGGACGCAATTTTATTTTTGGGACATGTTTCGGTGGTCAATAGAAGTTTAAGCTCAAGTTTGTGGGGTCGCGACCCTTGTCCCCCGGCCGCCATCTTGGAAAAAGGGGTGAAAACACTTTTTTCGCGATATCTCGGAAATATGCGTCTTACAAAAAATTTGTTAAGACATAATTTGTAGCAAATTGTTTTGCCTACAAATATGTTTATATAACTTTTTGCCCTAAATTAAAAATTAAAGAAGTTATAAGCAAAAAAGCGAAAATGTTTTTAATTTTATTCATTTAAAACGCTGTTACAGCGCTCCAAAGTTGACCAGGTTCGTCAATGCTCATGAGAATCCGGATTTGATAAGCTCAATTACGACGACTGATTGACATCATTGTTTGCCCTGTTCCCGGTGTGCGGGGTAAAAATGAGTGATGCGTCCGTAGAGCCCGAATTCCACTGGGGAAAAATTAAGACATAAAAAAAAATTGCGCATACTTGCACCACGTCGCGGCGCCATTTTTGATGACATGCCAATATGGGTGTCGTTTTTGAGTAAATCGGGGGTGCTGACTACGATATTTGCGTTTTTTTTTTATTTTAGAAATATCTCACTTTTTTGGTTATAAATTCTTTAATTTTTAATTTTGGCCAAAAATTTATAAAGATATTTGTAGGCAAAACAATTTGCTACAAATTATGTCTGATTTTTTTTTTTGTAAGACGCATATTTTCCGAGATATCGCGAAAAAAGTGTTTTCACCCTTTTTTCCAAGATGGCGGCCGGGGGACAAGAGTCGCGACCCCACAAACTTGAGGTTAAGCTCTTATTACCCCCCAAACATGTCCCAAAAATAAAATTGCGTCCTCTAAAAAATGCAATATTCGGTCCTTAAATTGTAACATTTCAATGGAATAAAATAAAAACATATTTTCGGAGAAACAGCGCCATCTCGTGGGATAAGTTGCTTAGCCACATCTAACGTTTAACCGTAACCTAACATATTAAAAACAAATGTGTGTGAGTGTCCACTGTATAGTTGAATGACTTCACTAATAATACTTTGCCGGCGCAAGATCTGGTTATGTTTGATTTGTTATTGTTTGTTCTTGCTATATTTTTTTTGTTTTCGTTTTTACGGTAGCAAAATAAGGAACCCTAATATTTATTCTAGGCATTTTTGTCTGCTTATCAGTATGTCACAGGAGTGTTATCTTCAAAGTAAGCTAAACTGCATTAAAATCAGAACAAAAATAAATTTATCTAGCTTTTCCAATTTTGATTTCTCTTTTTTTTTTAAGAGAAACCAAATTTATAACGAGGGTTTACTATACATTTTTTCTTCCGAAAATTATATATTATTTTTTTACTGTAGAATAGGCTTGCGCTTGGCCGCCAACTCGCCTGATGTTAAGCGATGATACGGCCTACGGTGGATCACGCTTGCCTAGAAGAAACCGATTCACTCTTGACTTAGACACCCAGATTGTAACTATCGGGGAACACCCATTCAGGCAGTGCATTCCACAAACTAGCAGTTCGCAGAATAAAAGTGGAATCAAAGCGCTTCGTACGGGTTTTCGGAATGTCAACCATAAAGCGGTGTCGATCTATATCTCTGTTATCGTTTGCTAAAATAGGTATATTGCCAGGTATAACCAGCCAGATGCACATCTGTTTCAATAACTACTCTAAGTGCAGATAAGCGTTGATCGATTCTCGATGGTTCCGATACCTCGAGTAGCTCGACTCGACTCGAGTAGCTACTGACATATTCGATTGGTATTGATTATTTCCGATGAGTAGTGATGTACTTGAACGTGATCTGATTGAGGCGTAGACGATTATTGTTATTGCAGTAACATAATTGTTTTGGTATATTGAAATGTAGGTATGATATGGAATTTATGATTTCATTCCTGTATTTTTTTCCCTCGGGGGAGCCTTACCCCTAGAGGGCGCGTCCCCACGTGGCGGATAGGGGGGTGCTCACTGGGCCCTGGGAGGGGCTCGGAGGGTAGGGGGGAAATAAAAAACCCCCCGCGGACCAAACAGGTCGGAGAAGGTCACTCCGCTATAAAAACCCCTGCTGCGGGCTTCTCTGGCATATCTGGAGTCGAGGTCACAGTTAGTGCTGAGTGTTTGGTCTGGAGCACTCAGAAGAGTTGGCGGCGGAAGAGCCTGAACAGGCCAACGGCGGCACTCACGTCTTCCAGGAAGGCGACAGTCTTGGCGTCAGGCGGCAGCCGGCCGTAAAACAAACAGCCAAAAACAAAAATCTCCTCGTTGAATCACATGGCAAAGAATAAAAGGAAATATAGTATAACAGCTAGGGCGTCCCCCTTAAGCGACGTCTTGCGATCAGATGCGAATAATGCGAAACATCCCAACCAGCAAAGTAGTCCTGGAATGCGATTTTATAATGCTATGTGGACTTATATAGCTCCGATGATGGTTTTGGTATTTGCTACTGCGCTTTTAACAGCATTAATGAATGCCGTTTTTACTTCAGTACGATTAATCCTATAATTTGAACTTATATCGGTATATAGGATCATATTTCTTGGCCACTACTGGATTAAGACTCCTATATAAGCTAGGAACAAAACTAATTGCACTCAGGAGTAATTAATCCGGTAACTCAGACTTATATGCGCCTATAAGATGACATCATAGGAGCATTTAAATCTTAAGACTCCTCGAGGAGCATCTACCAGGAATATATACACCGAGGCGCAATCACTCTTGTTATTTATACTTATAACCTCATATAAGCTAATATTTGATGGCCAATATAAGTAAATTCAAGTTAAACTACTTAAAAGCATTTATATTTCTTGTCTGGTTTTACATTACCTTAGAAGTGTATACGCACAACAAACCCTTACAATATTCCTATAACATGCTAATCTATGAATATCAATAGAGTTTGCTTTTATCTGGGCAATGTGGAACCCTAATTGGTAACAATATGGCGAATCTTCTTCGGTTTTAACATTCGCTAATATAGAACCAATATTACTTATATTGGCGCTAAGTCACACTTGGCAATGCTCACCGAAAAAATGGTAACTGTTCATGATATTTTCATAGTAAAATATTAAACATTATAATATAAATATGTACATTACACGAAGCGCTTTAAAATTTTAGTTAAAACCATGATATAATTTTCAGTAAATTCACATTCCCCTACGAATATACACCATACTAACAACAATAAGCTTTTGATTTTCTACTGTGGTTGACATTTATCATTATTAAATTAAACTTAAGTAATATTTACATAAATACTATGCCTACCCTTATTCAAACAATTTAAACAATTCCTGGACCGACAGAACAGAATTCGACTGTTCACTAAATGTGAGATTAAAGAAGCATTGCGTGGCGCGTATTCATCTTAAATTTTCCTATAGTTTACTTATATTGGCATTTGCAGGACTAATTGCATTGACGCAATTCTATTACAGGAGCATTATAGGCGTAAACGGCATTGAAGCGGTCTATTATAAACACGATATAAGTAAAAGTTTACTTATAAAGTGGGCCCTTTTCCGGACTTATATGCGGATATAAGTCTCATATAATCCTAGGGAAATTATCTCCTGGAGATAGTTTAAAAACCACTTTTTGCTGGTTGGGATACTAGGGCGTCCCCCCAAAGCGACGGTTTAGACAAGAACTCTCGTTTGCAAACATCGACTTATAAGCTTAGGCTAGCATCATGGAACTTGGGTACCATGACCGGACGCAGTAATGAGCTAAGTGAGATACTTAAGAATAGAGAAATAAATGCATGTTGCATCCAAGAGACAAGATGGAAGGGCTCCAAATCACGAGACATTGGAAATGGTTACCAACTTATCTACTTTGGCATCGATACCCAAAGAAATGGAGTGGCTGTCGCTCTGGATAAAGATCTAAAACAAAGAATAATCAACATTGATAGAAAAAGTGACCGCCTCATTGCTGTAAAATTGGCTATGGACAATCAGCCCATTTTTAATATAATATCAGCCTATGCCCCTCAAACGGGCTGCACAGAATCCGAAAAAGAGACTTTCTGGGAAGATTTTGATGAGCTGATCCAGACCATACCACTGGAAGAAAAAGTTCACATCGGCGGCGACCTGAACGGACATGTGGGTACTTGCAGCGACTCGCACAAAGACGTACACGGAGGATATGGCTTCGGCACCCTAAACAAAGAAGGAACTACTATTTTGAACTTTGCAACTAGGAATAAACTTAAAATCATAAATACGTGTTTTCGAAAAAGGTCAGAGCATCTTATTACATACAAATGCGCAAAACATTTAACTCAAATCGACTACATAATGTCATCTAGCAGTATTTCCAAAAACTATAGAGACTGTAAGGTCATCCCCGGGGAAGCTATTACAACCCAGCACAGACTACTTGTATCAGTGTTAAAACTTCCAAAGCCTCTTAAAACTTTCGTAGACCGTACTCTACACGTAAAATGGAAAGAACTTCACACCTCAAAAGGCGCTTTGCTGACTCAGACAGTTGACGAATATCTAAGAAAAGATATTGTTAAAGAAAAGGCTGCAAATGATATGTGGTCAGAATTCGAAAAAATGTGTCAGAGCAAAGCTCATACAATTCTTGGGGTCACTAAAGGAGGTTTCTCTATAGATAGAGATACAACCTGGTGGAATAGTGATATTAAAGAAATACTAAAAGCTAAAAGAGAAAAATTTAAAATTTGGCAAAAGTTTAATTTAGAGGAAGACCATAAAGAATATAAAAAGTTTAAAGCAATAGCTAAAGCAGCAGTAGCACAAGCAAAAGCTGCATCTAGACAAAATTTCTATGAAAAGTTAGAAAGCGCTGATAACGAAAACACAATTTACAAAGTAGCAAAACAGAGACATAGATCAACTCAAGACACAAAATTTAACAAATATATTAAGGACAAACAGGGAACTCTACTAACTTCAAATAATCACATAAACCAGCGATGGAAGGAATACTATGAAGAGCTGCTAAATGAAGAGTTCTCTAGCAGGGAGCTTCCTAAAATACCACCTGTATTTGGACCTATTGACTACATAAGCCCAGCTGAGATTAAAGCTGCACTTGGCAAAATGAAAAACCATAAAGCGATGGGTCCAGATAACGTACCTGCAGATCTATGGAAGAAACTGGGTAATAACGGACTGCCATGGCTCACAAAACTTTTTAATCAGATTCTCAAAGAAGGCACAATCCCAGATTCATGGCGCTCGAGTTTCCTCTCCCCAATATATAAGAACAAAGGTGATCTATCTCAATGCAATAACTATAGGGGAATAAAGCTAACGTCACACACCCTCAAACTGTGGGAGCGAGTGATAGGAGCTCGAATTTCGGCGCAAGTAAGCATGACCGAAAACCAATTTGGATTCACAGCTGGTAAGTCCACAACAGATGCCATCCAGACTATCCGGATAATGATGGAGAAGCACCGTTCTAATAAAGATAACCTTTATTTTGTCTTCATCGATCTAGAAAAGGCCTTTGATAGGGTGCCCCGGAAACTAGTGTGGCAAGCCCTTAGATCCCAGAAAATACCAGAGGCCTATATCAGAATCGTCCAGGACATGTACAGCAATATCACCACACAAGTTAAGAACCCGGCTGGCCTTAGTGAGCCGTTCCATGTAAAAGTGGGAGTACACCAAGGCTCAACTCTAAGCCCACTTCTTTTTAACCTGTCCATGGACTACATAACTCGCGAGATTCAGGCACCGACCCCTTGGTGCATGCTTTACGCAGATGATATAGCGCTGATCACAAAGAGCGCTTTTGAACTCCAGGAAACCCTCAATCAGTGGAAGGAACAACTCGAATGCCATGGACTACGAATTAGCCGAACCAAGACGGAATATATGGAGTGTGATTACGGCGGCAACGAAGACATTGGGTGCGACATACTGATGGACAACCAGCCCTTACCTAAAGTAACACGCTTCAAGTACCTCGGCTCTGTGATTACCACCAACGCACTGGTAGATGATGACGTCAGCCATCGAGTGAATACTGCCTGGCTCAAGTGGAGATCCCTTTCCGGCGTGCTCTGTGATCCCAGAATGCCCGTGAAAACTAAGGGCAAGGTTTACAAGACAGTCGTCAGACCAGCCATGATGTACGGATCAGAATGCTGGACCACCAAAAAGACTCATGAACAACAACTACATGTAGCGGAAATGAAGATGCTAAGATGGGCCGGGGGAGTAACACGCTTGGATAGGGTTCGAAATGAATACGTCCGGGGTTCGTTTAAGGTCGCGCCAATCACGGAAAAACTCAAAGAGTCTAGATTACGGTGGTATGGACATGTTATGAGGCGGGACGATAACTACGTCGTAAAAAAGGCAGTTAACATCCCAAACAAACCCAGAGGCAGAGGCAGACCCCCAGCCACGTGGTGGGCCAATATACAAAAAGATGTGAAGAGCCTGGCCCAGCCAGCAACGACAACCCAGGACCGAGCGTCCTGGCGCCGAGCAACGAGGAGGCCCGACCCCAGATGAACTGGGACCAGGGGCAAGACAAAGAAGAAGATTCCTGTATTTTTTTTAAATTCTGTTGACCATAAAATCACTGCCGTATGGGTTTAGGTAAGTATAATTATTTAGTATAATTTTGTGCAACCGTTTATGAAAATATAACAAAAAAAAAACTATTAAATACAGAAACTTATTTTTTTTTATTATATGAACTTTTCTAAATTATCTTAATGTTGTTTTTGTGAATGTTTAAAATGACAGCTTGTTTAAATGATACTGTTTCAAATTAACATAATTTTTTTTATAAAATAATTGTAGACGTGCCGTCTTAGTGTAATCAATTTCAATTTCTAACATTAAAGCTTTTAGCAATAACTCATCGCTCAAACATGCAAGGAATGTCAATCACCGGCCTTGCTCTTGATTTGTGCACATTGTTTACAAATACTATCGATTTTTTTAATTACTCACTAGCGGCATTTAAAATAGCATCACTACGTTGTCGATTTTTTTGCAAATATTTCGAAATAACGTGGGAATTTATTTGTCCTAAAATAGCTTGATTGGCTCAGAGACTAATAATTATAGACACCATTAGCCGTTTTTGTGAGTAAACAACGTCAGCGAGCATTAGTTTAAGTTTTCAAACAGACAGACAGTTTTTTGACAACACTTGAGGGCTTTTTGATAAAAAAAACGAGCCGAAATGTAAGAGTAAGCGTCGACAGAATGGAATATATGTTGTTATGAGAATATCCCAATAGCTTTTAATCAGAAATAATTGTGTCTTTATGCATTTTACAATGCTGGTGTGAATAAGTTTGTTTCGGGTTAATAATACCAAGTTATAACGTACTTTTTGTTTCTGTGTAAATTAGTTTTTGTTTGTAAGATTTTGTGACTTTAATAGTAAGCCTTAATAATAGTTTTGCCCACATGATCAACCCACAAATCAACTTAATTATATTCTTGCATAAATCATATCAACATTAAATATTAACGTCCCAAACTACAATATTGAATAATAATGATCTTCTAATAGGTAATCATTCACTCCCAATCACGCCAGGTGTCGAGTTACGTCTCGACGTATCGTCTGCGGCGTCCGTTTTTATCGACACTTTTTTATCGACACCGGAAACACCGAGCACTCGCCCGTCACTAATTGCCGTAGTGGCGCTAGCAGTTAACGATTACCGCCAGACGAAAAAGTGCCCTTTTATAGTCGACCAGTCTACGAGTCACGGCACAGAATAGATAGTAATATATATATATATACTGCTTCGTTATTAATTTTATAATTTTTCGTCATGCTCTGTTTTGCTAATGAACATCTCTAGATATTGTCAATATATGAAAGTTATTGGGAGGATGGTACGATTTGATTTATCTACGAAATAGTACATGGGTAAATCAAATCCTGTCAATGTTCTAAATATCCGATCTCTTTACTTTTTTATTTTATTTCTACTACATGGTATTTTTTTGCTTGAATGATAGAACTATTAGCGTAATATCTTAGCTGTCACGAGCAGAAATATGTGTCTCTGTGCACTGTATAGAAATTCCGTATATTATAAAACATTCTATAGTTTCCGCAACGTAACGATCGAGTCAATCAATGAAGGATAGCATAATTAAAGTAGGTATCTACGAAAATGTGACGTGAAGACGGTTTTAAAATGCTTATTTTGCATTGAAAGAGGGTTTACTTCCTAAAATATATATTAAACAATAACATTTTATCATCCTTCAGTTTCTAAGTCTACCTTTTTACGTTCAAAGTCAAAGAGCATCGTAAGGTCGAGTTTTTGTAGTCGATCCATCGAAGGCGGATGAAATCGATAGTCGATGCGGCGGAGCGTGGCACAGCACTTTTTGTTGCTAGGTACGCTAAGCCTGTGATGGGAAGAGGTAAATCGAAGTAAGTTATAGAAGTTATAATGTTTGAAAATCTAGGCGTTTGACTACACAGTTCACTTGGTGTTAATCAACGATGTGGTCGTAGATGACACATCTAACTTGGAATGGGAACTAGCTCTCAAGTGATGCTGTCGGACCACGCCATTAGATGCTTGGCGACAGATTTTTTACTTGAGGGTTATTGATATTTCACCTTTGGGATGGATCAGCTAAGTACCAGCTCGGGGCGTTGTAGTCTATTGAAAAGCGTGCCATTAGGCTCATCAGCAACGAAAGCCTTAGTTCAGACTAAGTTACTTAGTCTTGAGCATCGGTGTAAAGTTGCTAGTCTATCAGTTTTTTATCGGATACATTGCGGTGAGTGTGCATCGGATCTGCATGATCTAATTCTCTCCTGGCCATTTTTCTATCGGACTGTCAGAGCGGACACGAAAAATCGACACCGCTTTTTGGTTGATATTCCGAAAACCCGTACGAAGCGCTTTGATTCCACTTTTATTACGCTAACTGCTAGTCTGTGGAATGCGTTACCCGAATGGGTGTTCCCCGGTAGTTACAATCTGGATGTCTTCAAATCACGAGTGAATCGGTTTCTTCTAGGCAAGCGTGCTCCATCGTAGACCGCATCATCGCTTAACATCAAGCGAGTTGACGGTCTAGCGCAAGACTACAAAACTAAATTTTCAGACTAATTGACAGCCCCGTTACCCTAGTTCGTAGTGATCCTGCCTTCTGTGCGTAGGCGTGAGTTCGATTCCCATCTAGGACAAACATTTTGTGTGATGAACATTTGTGTTTGTTCTATGTCTGGGTGTTAATATCTATTTAAGTATATATTTAAAAATATATATGTATGTATATCAGTCTCTGGCAGCCATATTACAAGCGCTGCTTAGTTTGGGGTCAGATGACCATGTGTGCAATAATGTCCCACATATTTATTATTATTTTATTTATTATTTATTAAGAATTACACCGTAATTTTTTCTGCGTAAGTTTTTAGAATAAGATTTGTGTATATTCCAAGTTGTGAACCAAATAATAAAAAAAAAATGCGTAACCCTGTGTTTAGTTAGTGTATAGAGCACGTCATCCGCTACGTCCTCGATACGTCGGCAGTACGGCCGCCAGCGCTGGGCGGGCGGCGCGGGCGGCGCGAGTGGGCGGGCGGCTGCAGGTACCACTCTACTGTTTACACTCGTGTTGATAGAGAATATTGTGAGCATTTGTTATTTATTTCTAGGAAGTAATTCACTGTTACAAGTTATTCTACCGTATTTAACCGACTTCGAAAAAAGAGGTTGTCAATTCGTGTCAATGTTTCTTTGTATTAGTAGATATATGATGTCCGTGTGAGAAAAAATGTCCCAGATATTTATTTATTTTATTTATTTATGTACCTATTGCCAACTCTGGCAAAAATGGTACTTTTCGCTAATTTAAAACGTGTTCAAATCGTGAAAGTTTAAAAGTTACTAATTATTGTTCGACCGCAGGGAAACGCTGGGTGCAGGCCACTTGCAACCGGCCTTTTATGAGATCGATGGGGAGGCCTATGTTCAGCAGTGGACGTGCTATGGCTGAAATGATGATGACGATCGTCATCATCATCAGCCAGAAGACGTCCACTGCAGAACATAGGCCTCCCCCTTTAACATCCATACTGAACCTACCATCTGCATCCACTGGATGCCCGCGACTCTCACAATGTCGTAGGTCCATCTAGTTAGAGGCCTACCTATGCGTCTTCCGGTTCGTGAACTCAAGAACCTTTCTTCCCCATCGGTCATCAGTTCTTCGAGCTCAGAAATGATGATGATGAATTATTCTCCACTTTTCCCTGTGAATGCGGTTATGTCATAATATTATAGGTACAAGGTGCGGTGATATTCTTAAAAATATTTAAATTCAGTACAAATAGAGAAGTAAGAACGGTTCAGCTCCAGTTTACAAAAACCGAGTTCAACTATAAATACAAACGCACATAGCTACGAGCCACTTTCGGCCGCGAGTCTAATTTTACTCGCAACTCATCGGAGTGAGTAACCTATTGTTGCAACTGTCAATGTGGCAGGAAAATAATGTGCCTACTAGACAGAACAGACAGTTGGATTATTTCGATCTGTTAGTTTTTTAGATTTTTTTCTGAGTTTCTATTGGAATATGTATGCGAAAAATAACAAAAAACAAACTAACTTGGATTAAAAAAAAAAAAAAAACGTAGGCAAGCATTCCATTGGTCATGCATAAAAATATGCATACGCGTCAATACCAATAGAGACGTCACACTGATAAAATGGCACTAAAAATGGCGATATTTTATTAGCTACCTAGGTACTAGAAAACAAGCAGACGGGCCGCCTGATGGTAAGCGATTACCGTCGCCTATGGATAGGGGCATCACAGATACGTTGCTCTATTAACAGCCCTTTTGAAGAACCCCATATTAAAGCTATTCGGAAATGCCGCAGGTGTGATGCATAAAGAAACGCGTGAAACGCATAGTGTGCGATTTCCACCGATCTAAGATACGTCGATGAACTTTCAGGCAAATTTTTACCTAAATAAAATAATACGCGATGGGGAATAGTTATCATAGTTTTTTTTAGTTTGGACCTTTTTGATCACTGGCCCGATGTCTATAGTTTTGAATATCGTTGCCGATACACGATTCTTGACCTACGGCCACCGCAGTAATGCGGTACAATAAGGGGGCAATTTCATCGTCGCTGTACCTACAGCACAAGTAGGTGAAGGTGACGTGAAAGGTCAGAAGGTTCTGAACACCTGTCGGTAGCTCTTTGCACTCGTGCGCAGTGGACTGATAAAATATGGGCTGGAGGATCACAAGAACCTTTAATTATAAATAATTTCAGATCAGATAATTAAGTGGGATATTCCTTTTTCAGTACGTAAAGGAACGTTTTGATTAAAAATCATGGGCGAGACTTGTTACTAATTTCATAACATTTCTATAAGACTTCCATCATCTAGCAAGGTTGGCGAACCTTTATAAGTGATTAGGCCAAGACGTGCCATCATAGAATCTTAACCATAGACCTAAATTTTTTTTTGCTACGCAATATCTGGGACAATCTAAATCTATGACCTTGACTAATGAAGTTAAAACTTAAAAGTTTTCATTTGAACTCGAAATAAGCATTTTGTAGAACAATTGTAATATTTACTTAATCTAAAAAAAAAAAAAATGTAAAAGAAAAGTTTCTGTTTTTTCTTCTGTTGCTAGTTATATGAACTGCTAGGTTGTGGAATGCGCTACCTGAATGGGTGTTCCCCGTTAGTTACAATCTGGGTGCCTTCAAATAACGAGTGAATCGGTTTCTTCTAGGCAAGCGTGCTCCAACGTAGACCGCATCATCGCTTAACATCAGGCGAGCTGGTGGTAAACGCAAATCTATATTGTAGAAAAAAACACATCATTCTTAGGACTGCGCGTCAGAAGTGGAAACTTAAGGAGTAATTCACCTTTTCTACAACAGATGGCGCTTAAAATACACGGTATTGTGTATTATGTATTCTGTGACAGCGTGAAGATGTCGCGACTTCTATGATTTTTGTTCACCTAAAAAGTGCTCAAGCGCGAAAGAATTTTTCACTTCAAAAAAACATCTTCTCTTCGTAAGTACCTCCGCGAGCCGCCTGTAAACTTCCTGAAAGCGCCTGGTAAGGAGATCCTAACGATGTTTACCTCCGCTGAGCACCTTGCACAGAGTAACTATAGTATACAGCGTACAGCTTGTTTACCGATGAATAGAATGTTGGCGCCGGCCGCGGCTTGCTTTCCCGGAATATCTACCGAAATATCGGTAGGTAATTATTATATCTACATTGTGTATCTGTAATAATTAACTGAGTGATATATGAAGTAGAATTGCATGTGTGTTTGAGTATCACACGGGGGGTTAGATGGAAGTGGAAGATTATCCCTCATAGAATAATGAAATCTGAATTCCTAGTCGACTTTCTGTATCATACTAAAAATTATTTAACTTTATAATAAAAAAACATGGATGTACGTGCTTTTGGTTGTTCGATGTAGTCAAGGCGCGGATTAATCACAAAAGTATAAAGTAAAATATTAAACACTTAAGTCATGACTTACCAATATGTTATCATTGTTATTTGTTTGGCACCGGCGGAGGGCCCTGGTATGCCATTACACAGGGTAAACCTAGTTTGGGTACCAAGGTCCATCCTACCAGGATTGTCAATTAGGACATTTAGTTGCATGCTTTATATGGTGATAAAATGATGTTTGCGGATGCTCAAGAAATTATTCTTATTCTTATGAGATAATGTAAAAATATGAGTGATAATAAATATAAATCTTCACCAGCTGGGTAGTATTCGTTTTGTCATTGGCACGCTATCACTTTCGGGACCTTCTCGTCTTTTGCTCTCCTGCCTTCGCCACGTGGGTCTAACCAGCTCGCTGGTGATCTACTTGGTAGCCTTTCTTCAAGCGGCCACCATTTTATGTCTGTTTTAAACTATCAGCCGTCTGTCTGTCTGAATGAGTATCCTTATTATCTAGTTTTATCACTCTCAGACCCATTTAATTTTGTGCCTCCGGAGGAAAAGCTTTCCTTAGAACTTCCATGGCTTATTTGGAAGTCTACAAACTAACTTTGAGTGTAAATAGGCCGTTGCAGACTCATGTGGGACTGTGTAACTGTGCCACCTTCTAGACTAGACCATAGGGAATTTGCTCGTGTACACACACTGTGCCTGGGCAACGTTTTACGAGGCCTCATCATTCATAATCATTACAAGCTTATCATGTTCCAACTGCCGAGACCATAGAACTAAAATTTCATCCTAAATCTATGGCCGAGACACAGGCCTTCTCTCAGAGATAGAGGATGGGCCCTAATACACCCAACCTAGCTCAATGCTTGTTGGTAAATGTCACATGTCTGAGAACTTTGAGGTTCTTGGACATACCGGTTTCCTCACGATATTTTCGTTCACCTTTTTTGAACGATGGTATCGCGAGGCCTACGCTGTCACAATTTCTATAGCTGGTCGAAAAACATATAACGCTGTCAAGACGAAAAGAAAGAATAAATAAGTACATCACAAAAGTCGCTAGCGGCAAAAATTCTCAATTTCCTCAAGAATCACGCCACTATCTAGCACCAATCACCTTGATCGTGGTCGATAATGATTAAGAATGGTTTCCCGGAGGCACAATACGTTGACCTGAATGTTTATCTCTCATACACGTTTTCAGTCTAATTTAATTTAACAGATACTCGTAGTTATTTAAAACCTGAGCTTTACGCGAATTATGTTTAGACTGGAGGCGGATGGTCCAGTTTTCGGTGTGTAAGTGTCATGGTGGTGATAGGGAGTGGAGTTTTAATCATACTTGTGTGAAACAGGTTTTTTTTTAACAAGCTTTTGTTCCACTTGCCCTGTTAGTATGTACCGCTACGGATGTACGTACATATGTACGTATGTGTCGGACAAATCTTGCAACTGAATTTTAGACCAGTTATCCTCAACCGATTGCGCTGAAATTTGGCATACTTCTGTAAGTTCGGTGATGATGCAATGTTATGATACCATTGACCATCTGGCTCTACAATCAGACAAACATCTGATGATGGAGGCAGAAAGTGGCCATAGGAACTCCTAAACGAAACGACGTGTCCTAGTCGAACTTGGGATCGTTGGATTTGTCTTCCCAAGCACTTTGGTCCTAGATGTCACCAGGGTCCTAGATGTCACCAGGGTCCTGATGATGGGGCTGGTGGGTGGCCATATCTATCTTCTGAATATGAGTATCAAATGAAAGGGTTTGCTGAGACGACTACGAAAAGATGGTTTAAAAAGTGTTTTTTTTTCAATTATTTATTATGTTAACACTGTTTGTTTATAACTTGCAAAGTATGCACTCAAATCTTGGAATTCAATTTTAATATACTTCTAATTTGTCGTATTATTTTGAAACTTTGCAAGTATTATGTAATTCGGATGACAATACAATAGTTTGGTACCATCTAACTGATCTGACGATGAAGCCAGGAGATGGATAGTTATATACAGATATTGTGACTCCATCAAAACCTAATTGTCGGCAAGGATAGTATTTTTCTGTTACTTTACTCGAACATAGCGGGAATATAACTAGAAATAGTACGACATCATCAGCCAGAACACGTCCACTGCTGAACACATGCCTCTCCCTTTAACCTCCACACTGAACGACATCCTGCTATCTGCATCCACTGGATGCCCGCGACTCTAACAATGTTGTCGGTCCATATAGTGGGAGGCCTACATGTGCTGCGTCTTCCGATACATGGTCTCCAGTCAAGAAATTTTCTTCCCCATCGGTTATCGGTTCTTCGAGCGATGTGGCCTGCACATTGCCACTTCAACTTTAAAATTTTAATAGCTATGTCGGCGACTTTGGTTCTTTGGCGAATATCCACGTTCCGGATTCTACGACATGACTTTAGTACGACAGTCTGTAGTTGAAAATAAATATTATCTTAGCTTTTTTTAGAAAATTAGTGAACGAAATATCAATTTAACGCTAACATATAAACTTTTGAAACAAACAAAATACCAAACATCAGTTATTTTCTATTTCCACCTCACGTACAATTCTAATATTTCCCCCCACTAAATATATGAGGTGCGAAATACGTGCTGTTTCTGAATCTGTGGCTCGACGCTTTGATCCACAGATCTAATCATTGCTTTCAATTCAACGAGTCAGGGGCCTTATTCTGGAGCGGTCGAGATCGTTTTAACCCATAAGAAAAGTCAGGAGAGTGAGAGTAAATGAGATAATCTCGACTGCCCCAGAATGGTCTAGCTCAAGTCATGCGTCAGTGTAAGTAGAATTATGCGTCAGCTGCAAAGATGGATTTGTTGCACAAAGATCGATTTTATTGCAGAGTTTAAATGTGGAATTATAACATAATTGCTAAAAAATTGCAACATCCTGCTGTTTTATCCACAATGTTAAAGTTCAAACGTTTTCAAATAGATAAAAAGTATCCTAATTCTCTCTCTTAATATGCAATATTCTATTGTCAAGAAAAGCCCAGATTGATTTAACAGTTGTGTAAGGTTTTGCCTTTATGTCGTTAAAAAACATTTATTATAGATCATATTTAAAAATAAAACCTGGACAAATGCAAGTTTTTTTTTATTATAGAGTGTACTGTAATCATGTCAAGTTTGATGTTTGTACATAATAATTATGTACATATTACCGTTTTTGAAGCAGCGACAACAATACTTAAAAAATACGTTTGTTGGAGAGTTGTACCCTTCTTTATTTTTTACTATATTATTATTATTTAATTCTTACTTGATCCGCCGTAAAATTACATATTTTGTGAAAATGTGAACTAGATATCTCATCTTCATCAGTCAGAAGACGTCTACTGCTGAACATCCCCCCTTAGAACTGCATACCAAGCGACAGCCTGCCATTTGCATCCAATGGATGCACGCGACTCTCACGTTGTCGTCGGTCCATCTAGTGGGAGGCCTACCTACGCTGCGTCTTCCGGTTCGTGGTCTCCACTCAAGAACCTTTCTTCCTCATCGGTTATCGATTCATCGGGTGATGTGGTTTGCCATATTACTACTTCAACTTGCAAATTTTAATAGCTATGTCGGCGACTCTGCTCTGGTCGTCTGGCTGGATATCGATTAAGGTTCAAAAGCAGCCGCAGACAAACAGCGTAGTAATGGGGTCCCGTTGACTTGACACCCTTTGGGTACAGAACCCTAAAAACTACACTCTTTACTCCAGTATCCACCAAAGTGTGTACTGGGTATTTAGTATCTGACTCAAACCTAATGAATTCCCCGAACGTAACAGACAGACGCTGCATGTGATGCTTTTGCTTTCTGGGTGGTATGTGTGTACAATGTTTAGTCTAGCCTTTGTGGAGTCTAGATGTCCAGCACCGGAAGGGGTAAATAAAGATTGTGTTACTTGATGGAATGGAACTTGAAACATGAGTAGGTGATGATACAAAAGTTAGACAATGAATTAAATAAGTGTTGAATTAGCAATAAGTTATTATCAATTTTTTCGCGGGTATCCAGTGGATGCAGATGGCAGGCTATCGTTAAATATGGAGGTCTAAGGGGGAGGGCTATGTTCAGCAGTGGACGTTTTCGAGCTGTTGATGATTATTGATATGAATATTTATTGATATGTGTTTTTCGCCGAGTTGACCTTACAAGCTTTGCTTAGTTTGGAGTTAGATGACCGTATGTGCAAAAAATGTCTCAGATATTTATTTATTTATATCAATAACCCGAAATGACAAATAACTCTTGCAGCAAATGGCTCCTGTTTGATCACAAGGCGTTTTTAGTTTACTACATAAGTGTACACTTTCGATTCCAAGTATCGAGAGCGCCAGAGTTGGCACTTCTTGCGCTATATCGGCTATATCTAATACTTTGACTCATCCATGCAACAGACTAGCCAAGAACAGAGGGAAAATGATAGAGCGGAAAGACAGAGGTAAAAGGACGAGAGGAAACACAGAGGTGAAAGGACGAGAGGAAACACAGAGGTGAAAGGACGAGAAGAAACACAGAGGTGAAAGGACAAGAGGAAACACAGAGGTGAAAGGACGAGAGGAAACACAGAGGTGAAAGGACGAGAGGAAACACAGAGGTGAAAGGACGAGAGGAAACACAGAGGTGAAAGAACTGAAGGGAGATGTTTTTAAGCGATTTTTTGCCTTACATTTATTTCCGTGTGTCTATGACATGAAGTTCTTCAAAAAAGGCAATAAAATCTTTCAATATGCGAAAACTGATACATGATTTCTATATAATCAATGTTAAATGTACCTATACTAAGTGCTGTATTTTTTCCGAATAAAATAATAGGTTGGCAAAATATCTGTGATGACACTGGTGATTCGAGTATCTATATGCGACGATGGTCGGTATTATCGTCAGGGAGTTCGTTAGTTTGTTTGTCACTTATGGCATAAACTGGGGGATACATGGGGTAAGGATAAGGGAAAAAAGTCAAAGGTAGAAGTTAATAGAGCCTCAGCTGGTTTATAAAGCGTGTGAAAAAAACTCTGATTTGTATGTTTAGTTTTGGGATTTAGCGTGGCTATGACAAAACCTTGGTAACCCAGCATCATCGGAACTACTCACCTACGCTGCCAACTGATAGTAGACAAAAACTTTTAGTTAAAATAATATAAGGTTTATTTTTTGTTTGAAAATTAATAAAAACGTTATCTCATTGCATTTTTTACACATAGCTCGCTACGACTAGGGATGAACTTTGAATTAAGTACATCAAAGCATATATCAGAATGTTATACATAAACTATGTCTCTGTTTATTTTTAATCTGTGCCCGATGCCGCAAGGTGATTTTAGCTACAAGATAAATTGATTGAGTGTTACAAAGTCACAATGGTGATTAGGTCATTATCAATGCGAACAAGGCCTTTGTAATAGTTTACGACGACGGTTTATTTGTTTGTTCGTAGGTACACTACTCGTCGAGCCGCGCGCAAAACGACGCAACCCCAAAAACCAAACTTTCGCCTCCCAAGTTTTTTACTACGTCTCATTGTTTTTGCTCGATGGTTGCTGGCATTTCGGAATTCAGCCATTTACAATTAAATTTTATGGTATATCCAATATTTGCATTGTAAAAATATGACTCTGAGATAGTAGATAAGAAATAAAAAATGCTGGCTACTCAGATTAAAAAGCAAGGTAAAAAGGAAAGATAGAGGAAAAAGAACGTTCACATACTCAAATAAAATCAATTATGATAAAAAAATAATGATAGGTCAACTCTGTAGCTGAAGATAAAAATTGCTACACCGCAAAGATCTGGCTAAGCTCCCAAATTATTAAATAAAACACTGTATGACCGCACTAGAGAAGCAGAAAAGATTTTTTTGTATATTATAGTGTGTGTAACTTATTTCTGTTAAATCGGACCTTTTTTTTACTGTTTAAAAAAAATGAAATAAACGTTTCACTATGTCTGAAATGATGTTGATGAAACGTTTTACTTGCCTATTACAAAAAATCCTTACAAAATCAAGCAGTAACTTGACAAGTAAGTTTTGTTTCCTACCATTCCAATCTCTTGCACTTTCTCAAAAAAACTGCAGCTCTTAAAGGCATTAGTGTCAAAGTGCCGCAGATCAGTTAGTTAGGACAAATGAACTGTTAGTTAGACCTGTGGCTGGATCGATGTGTTAATGTCAGCTTCTAGCTCTATAAGTGGTAGATTGATTAGAACGCAGCAGTAGAGTGCAGATGATAAGCAGTGAGCGGGCTGAACAGAGTTGCCAGTGCAACTCGACCTAAAAATATGTTCACTCGCACTACACTCTATAATCCATATATGTAAATGTCACTGTCAGGTTACCAGTTTACAAAAGGGAGAACTCTGTGTCTGGTATATAGGTTCATAAAAAGCAAAACTTGTTGGTTGATAAGTATAGTTTTAGTGAATAAATAAATATTTGATATTTCATTTGAAATAATAGATCAGATGACAAAATTAGTTTATTCCTGCTTGCTCATATGCCCTCACGTAGAGTCTTTTTTAAATTGAATATAGGTCTGCTTTTAAACGCCACCTTGCCTGATGTGAAGCGCTGATACCATCTTCGAAGGTGCACGCTTGCATAAAAGAAACCAATTCACTCGCGACTTAAAGACACCCGAATTTTAACTATTGGGGAACGTAACAGGAGTTGAGAAGAAAACTATTCACACGGGGAAGATTTTTGGTGTCACTTTAGTCTGTTTGCTTTAAATTACTGACTTTGCTTGAACTAAATAACTCTTTTGATGATGCTTTTTGTTGAAGTGAAAACTTCTTTAGGCGCGTTGAGCACTTTTAAATCACGCAACAAGAGCACAAAAATCATGGAACTCGCGTCATCGTCACGCTGTATCGTGTATTTAAAACAGCGCCATCTCTTGTAGAATAGGTGAATTACTACTTAAGTTATCACTTATGACGTGCAGTCCTATGACTGATGTGGTTTTTTTGTAGCAATATTTAGTTTGTATTTTTTTTAGTTAATAAAGACACTTGCCAGTTTAACAACAACAATAACTCTTAAATTGTTCACACAGTTTAATCAGTTATATGACGACAACTACAACGTTATCACGGTAAATATGATGTTAATAATCATATAACAGAAGTATTCTAATGCCTAATGATTAGATTGGAATTTTCTTTATCGCTAACTTTTTTCACTTGGACCATGCAATAAAAGCACGGCCGAGGTCGGTCCCTACATATTAGGCGGTGAGCAGACTATGTGACTAGCGTAAGGAATGACCACTAGTAGGACGTACTATCTACCTACTATTAGTACTTAGTACTACTATCTGTTCAATGTTTGTGTGGTGGACAATGACTGACTGGTGTTAGGAGTGTATTATAAGTTCAAATTATTGGTAAATAGTTTCCATAAATATATATGACAGATGAGGATTGCGATATAGTTTTTGTATATCTATACATATAATAAAAACATACAGATAAAAATCTGTAATTGCGAGTTATCAAAATAATATATACACAGAATGTCTTAAAATAAGCAGCTGAAGACGATAAGACAGTTTTAAGAATTTTTGCTTGTTTGTACACGACAGATCGCCCGATTTTTTTTTTCCTTTCATTTTTATCATATTCCCCTCCTTTTCTAATGGGTTTCATCCTACTGTTTTTTTTTTGTTTCACAAATTATCGACCCTGGTCTATTAAACCACTGGACGGATTTCAATGCGGTTTTCACGAATATGCTTAGCTATGACCAGATTGAAGTATAGGTTATATTATTTTGCGCAAGGGCCGGATTAAGGGAGGAAAAAAGGATTAAAAGTTTATATGAAAACCTACTAGTACGAACTCGCGGGCAACATCACTAGTAATGAATAATACCTATACCTATGAAACACAAAACTTTAAAAATATAAGTTATTAATTTAAGATCGTTTATACTATACAATACAATATATCTGTATGCCTTTTACCTCCTCATGAATCCTCTCCATCCTAAGGTTGGCTGGAAAAGTTGCTGTTAGCGATAAGACCACCGAATGTTGCACTAGTTTTTATGCTGTTTTGTCGTGTGTAGGTATGTAATTTTTAGTGTGAACAATACAGAGTTTATCTATCTATCTATCAATAATATTCGATTCGCGTGGGTTCGATTCCGTTGTCTGGGTGTTAATATATATTTAAGTATGTATTTAAAAATATATAATGAATGTATATCAGTCTCTGGCAGCCATATTACAAGCTTTGCTTAGTTTGGAGTCAGATGACCGTGTGTGCAAAAATGTCCCAGATATTTAATTATTTATTTTATTTATAATACACCGAAAATACAAATGAAACAAACATTATAACAAACAATGTTTATGTTTTTACGAATTTTGGAAATTCACAAAAGTTTCTTCCAACATTTTATAGTAGTCCCTACCATATCCCTACCATATTATAAATGTGTAGATCAAATACCTTCACACATGACTTCTAACTAAGTAGAAGCAATACCAGATATCGGTTTAACTTGCAAAAAAAAACCCGTTTGCGTGATTCAGGTAAAGTGTCGTATTTACCTATAATAGACGCACTTTTCATATTTGTGAAACTACGATCCATTTACACTCATTATTGTAGGAATTATTGAATACCTTATTACGTTTATAATAATATTATTCGTAAAGTTTAAGCAAATTTACAATTTTTTCGCAAAACATCGTTTTAGTACGCAATCTATTTTCAAACTATGGAACTACAAATCTGACGGCTGTCAGTTTGTTTGTTTGTCCGCGCACATCTTTTAAACTACTAGAAGGATTTCAACGCAGTTTCCATGAATATGCTTATAAAATACCTGATTGAAACATAGGCTATATTAATTTATGATAATAAATAGTAAAAAAAAATTTTTTTTAATAATTATTTATAACGCCATCTAGCTTATTTTATAGTAATGTTGTCGTAATGACAGACTTCTACTCGCAGACATGGTAGGTAGGAAGACTGAAGCGGCTGTTGCCATATAATCTATATGTAATTAAAAATATAGATATTCGCCAAAGAACCAGAGTCACCGACATAGCTATTAAAATCTGCAAGTTGAAGTGGCAATGGGCAGGCCACATCGCTCGAAGAACTGTTAACCGATGGGGAAGTAGGTAAGGTTCTTGAGTGGAGACCGCGAACCGGAAGACGCAGCGTAGGTAGGCCTCCCACTAGATGGACCGACGACATTGTGAGAGTCGCGGGCATCCAGTGGATGCAGATGGCAGGATGTCGTTCAGTGTGGAGGTTAAAGGGGGAGGCCTATGTTCAGCAGTGGACGTCTTCTGGCTGATGATGATGATGAAATAAAAACGAATAGCCGAAATGTATGTACCCGCATAACTTCCGATAGACTGCACCAAATAGTTTTTTTTGTGTTTGTTATTTTCAGGACAGCCAACTGCTTTTGAAGAGGTTTTACAGTTTATTATGGCGTAATTTAAAGTACATTGATATTTGTATTGACTTCTGACGTGCTAATATACCAAGTCGGTGGAGATTAAAATGAATACATTTTTTTGCCAGGATCAAACTTAACACCAATAACAGACACGCAAAGTAGGTGAACTCGCGGCATCTAATCTGTTACTGATCTATGATTAGTAGCTATTTTGGATGTTATGGTGGTGAACGAAAGCGGTTTAGTTGTTGGAAGGGTCGAGGCGCAGAAGGCGGGCAAAAATTATTTAGACACCATTGATTGGCAGTCTTTACGCGGAGTAATGTTAAATAACAGCGATTAATTATAGATACCGCTCCATGCTTCCTACTTACTATTTACTAATAATTCAATAATAACGTTTGTCATGCATGACATTTCGCTTGACTTATACCAATTTTTTTTCCATATTGGCTCCATGGCTCCACACTTCCAACGTATTTAACCAGTGAAAGTAATATATTATTTGCTTGAAATATATTTGAAACTATGGACATGTCGGGATACCTATATCGAGTCAGATTAAAACTAGACTAAAATCATACTATGACGATAGTATGACAATCCGCATTAAAATGGAGAGCAATAAATCTACAATCATGTCATATGTGTAGGTATTATCTATAAAATATTCAGTATAAATAATCCGATGGATTTGTGCCTATTTAAAGTTCCGTTCGTGTTCGTTAGTGTAACATTTATATTTGGATATGTCAGTCTAATCGTCCACCCACTAATTACTTTGCGCTACGCGTACGAAGTCGCGGGCATTAGCTAGTTTGATAATAAGAAAAAAAATGTCTCATCATCACTTTATAAAACTGCTCAGACGTTTTTTTTCACTAAATAATAAAATTAACAATTTATTATTAAAACGTTTACATTAACCTGTAACTATAGACTATATCTATACTACCAAAACTTTGTAAGAAAATTAATTTTGAAAATAAAGTATCGGAGGAATACGAGCGACTTTAACTTTACATAATCACATTTATTTTCTAAGAACGTCAGATTAAGTTATTATATGATCCAATATCATTTACGACTTTTCCAGTTCTCGCGATGAAGTTCCCACATAAATATGTCCCGTTGCAACCCTATTAACTGTCATCTAGTAGGGCTGTCGCGCAAATACGCAGAAAAGTAAATATATTTGTGTACGACTGGATGAGGAGACGAACCAGTTGTTAGACAGCCGGGCTAGTTAGCATGCGCACCACGACAAAACCTTGTCGTCATTTCGTCGAGTGCCTATACGGTTTCATATACGCCTGTCTCCCTTTGCCACGATAAAAAGAGTAGACAACATTTTGTCGCAGCGCGCTTGCTAGCCCAGCTGATGGTATGAACTTTATTTTTACTCGTAACATAATTGGCAAAAAAAGTGCCAAAATGTTAAACTTCATGGATTTACAGAACAAGCAACTAAAGATAGAATAATAGATAAAAACAAAGCTGATTGTACCTATTATTGTATGATATCGTTTGATTGTCGTATATTTAATGTTTAATGTGTATAATTTTCACGTAATTATTGTTTTGTGAGGTATATTTTTAATTTTTGATGTGTATTATAACTTTCGTATTTTAATTTTAATAAGCTATGGATGCAAATCTGGACATTAAACTATTTCATTTCATTGTCAATGGAGATTGTACATATTCATTTTAAAATCAAGATGTTTGCTCAGATATTTAATTGAATCAGGCGTTACTTGGTAGAATTTCAGATATCGATGCAGAATTACACTAAATATACTTTTAAAATTCTGGCTTTGCATAGGTCTACGGTGGAACACGAAATAAATTAGTTAATTTAGTCATGTATTTATGAAGATATGACCATTGTTTTTTTTGTTGAAATATTATGTATGTTTATTTATTTATTATTTAATAATAGGACTACGCTTGAATGCCACCTCGCCTGATGTTAAGCAATAAAGAATTCGTTATAAGATGGAGCAAGCTTGCCTAGAAGAAATCGATACACTCGCGACTTTAGAACACCCAGGTTGTAACCATCTGGAAACATCCATTCAGCAGCGCATTCTATAGACTAGCAGGTCGCAAACTAAATGTGGAAACAAAGCGTTTCGTATGGATTTCGAAATATCAACCATGAAACGGTGTACCCGCTTTGTCCATCCGATAGAAAAACGGGCAAGAGAAAATTAGATCATGCAGATGCGACTTGGAGACTGGTGCAGTATTACCTCATGGGGTGGCTCTGCTAAAACGCATATGATAAGACTGGAGAGAGCGCAGAGAGCTGTTCTTAAAGTCCTTGCCAAGAAACCTCTCCGTTTTCCCACCACTGATCTCTACTATCTTGTGTGAAGTCCTTACTGTAAGACAGCTTTTTGTGCTGCAAACTGTTTTAAAAAAACATTTAGAGTTAAATTTCGACCCTGACTTAATTGTTAACAAACGTAGATCTGACAAAGTATGCAGCTACAAACGTTGCCGCACAGCTATTGCAAGTCGTCATTATCATTCTATCAGCTCCTTACTATATAACAGACCGAATACAGATTTATGTATTTACCCTCTCCCTTTGTATAAGTGTAAACGAAAATGTATGAAATGGCTCAAATCCTTGTCATATCAAGACACTGAAGATCTGATTAAAGTATCTACATAACCAATCACAATTACGTACTTTAACATTTGTCAAAGACATCACACACAACACACACAACACACACTCACGTATGCACGCACTCTCGCACACACACACACACACACACACGCACGCACACACACACACACACACTGAAACGACACATACTTAATCGATACATCGAATTATTGTTTGCTTAAGGAAATCTCTCATTGTAACTATGAATTTTGTACAGTTTCGAAGGTGGGCGTTGTTACCTGCGACACAGTTCTCGAACTACTGTGGGTAACACCGTTCCTATTGTTTATAATACCACTGTAATTTTTTCCAAATAAACTATTTTATTATTATTATTTTATGTAGACTAGCCGAAACACAAAATACAAAAGATAATATAGCCTATGTCACTCGGGGATATTGTAGCTTCCCAACAGTGAAAGAATTTTTTAAATCGGTTCAGTAGTTTTCGAGTTATTTCGTTACAAACATCAAAAAATATAAATCTTTCCACTTTATAATATTAGTATAGATAATAAAGTAACAATCAAAAATGTCTACTACCTACAAAAGTAGATACTCCAATGGTATTCAAAGGAATACAGCATTCTCTAAATCTCTACATACTATAAAATACAGTCACTCTCCGCGTCTGTCTGTATATCCGCTACCTCCTCCTAAACTACGCAACGGATTTTGATGCGGTTTTCACCATTAGTTAGATAGGTTTTCACGGAAGGTTCATAGTTTTATATAATAAAACTTACACCCGTGCGAAGCCGCGGCGGTTGGCTAGTATAAACTAAATAAAAACTATTAAGTATTAGTGCTAACTAAGCAAGCGTGATCCCATAGATCGCATCATTGAAATTATTTGAACGCAAGCTTATTTTCAATTTGAAAAATAATATCGTGTGACACCCCTAGATAGGTCTACTGTGCGGTAGGGCTGCTGCAATCTCGTCGACATTAGCGGCCACCCGCGCAGCCTGCGGACACCCTGCGTGTAAATTAAGTATTGCGAATCCACTGTCGTATGCGAAGTAAGCTGCCCAGCTGATTATAAATGCGTGATTATAATATTGTGATACATTTTATACTGTTAAAATCGCCAATACAACGAGTAAATCGCCACTTTGCAATTATTGTAATACATATTGGAAACTCATTTAAAACTGATAACTTGAATAGAGATGAATTTTTTTTCACTGATTCTCCTCAGATGTGGTATCTTTGAAAAGCTCTTTCAAAATGGAGGTAAGGTTTCGTACATCACATTTTAATAAAGTCTATTGACTTTATTAAAATGTGATGTACGAAACCTTACCTCCATTTTGAAAGAGCTTTTCAAAGATACCACATCTGAGGAGGATTTGCGAAATATTGCCCGCCAAATTGGCAAAAAGTTGGTCTCCCCCTTAAAAATATAGGGACATTTCTAAACTATAAGACTTAGGAACTTGTCACGGATAGGTCACATTAAAACCTTCATCTAAAATTATTTCGAACATTATCTGATTATTACTTTATGAATAACAGCGATAAAACTGTGATAAACTCAAGGCGTTCTAGCTCAAAGGTCATTGACTTTTTTGCAAAATGATCTTATCTTAACTAATAATGTTTCTCAATCAGTTTTCTCTATGTTTAAACCATAAAAAGTATATGCTATATCGGGATGGTACATCCTTGAAATTTGTCTAATTCTACAGAGCTTCGTTCGTAAAAAAAAACTATAACTATCAATTTCTAAACTATGACTTATATGGCTTTGCTTACGGAACCCTACCATATGCGTGCCTCGACACGTTTTTGGCCAGTTATTTTTAGCTACTTGCTGCTGTTCCACCCATGTACCCATTCCCAGGAACCGTACGTAAATTTTTCCGGGATAAGAAATATCCTATGTCACTATTACATTTTTCCGGGATAAGAAGTATAGGATACTTCTTATCCCGGAAAAATGTAATAGTGACTACGTGTTACTCTGTATAGTGACATAGGAAACTTTTTATCCTGGAAAAATGCACTGCAATTAATATTTCTATGCAACAAGTGACGTCGATAGGTTGCTATGTTGCTGTTTGAAAGATGAACAAACAAACACACTTTGGTATTTATAATATTATTGGAGTTTACTCCTTAAGAAACGATTTTAGTTATAAGGCCCGGTACGGAAATTTTATGAGGAGTAAAATCAAGTGTAACATGAAAAGTTGAGGCGTTACGTAGAAAGAGACAAACATATATATCTGTAGGATTGAACGTGTAAAAGAATGAGATGGAATACATGTGTTGCGCGCAGGCGCGCAACACATGTATTCCATCTCATTCTTCTGCTGCCGAGTAAACTCCAATCGTGCGTCGTAGCTGACACGCACAAACTTTTTTTTATTATGGGCAATAGGTCAATAATTTTGTTTCTGTCTCTCAAATTGAGATGAATATGAGAGGGAAGGTATAGGAACAATGTCAATAACTCATGATTCAGTTTGCTAAAATTTCATATTTTTCAATAATTTCAGCAAGTTTACTGCGATTTCACCCATCTTCAAAGCCTCTATCAAATCCGACCAATATGCAATGATCACAGCGAATGAAAACCCACGGGCCGGTGTCGACGATTTATCTCGATAATTACTACAATTTCACTATCACGGGCTCAAAGATCACCTGCTCTTGTGAAACAGCGAGTTTTGGCAAATGTCGAGGGCAAGGGTTGGCCGGAGATAAAACGGAAAGCGGAAAAAAACAGCCCGTTAACACAACACACGGGTTTGTTTCATTTGAAATACCTTTGTATTTAAATTAAATAAATATTTTCTTTTGAATAATGCCTACCTGTTATATTGGTGTGTCTCTACATACGCAATAAACGTCAGATGTCAATAAACGTCAGACGTCAAAAGTCTTGCACTAAAAATATTATTAAAAAATTATTTTATTATTTTAAATATTATTATGTCGCCTACCACAATAGAGTTAGCAATAAAAAAATAAAAAACACGGGAAAAGCCCGGACGTTTAAAGAAATTTCCGGACATTTGCTTTAAAGTTCATATTTTGCGGCATAATGAAATCGTGTGGCAGTCTTTTCCATTTCCGACAAAAGCCTAAATTCCCGGATGAGTTCAGAAAATTCCGGACGTATAGCAACCTCTAGATACACTCATATAAAAAAAAGTTGACCGTCACGGCACCCGACACCCGACAGATGTGAAATAAGAGTTTTTGAGAAATTGTAATTAGGTAAATAAATAAGAGAGCGTAATAATGTTTGCCGTCACGGCTTACGAGTCAGTTTTACGCCAAGGCGCGCCAATAGATGTTTGAAATTAAAAAAAAAACGGTCAATAACCCGTTAATAATATAAAATCTTATGGTCCTGGTAGAGACGGGGACAGAAATAATGTGGATATTAATTTAATTGAATCGACTTAAAAAAAAAACATTTTTTGGTCTATGTTAACGTTTGACCGCGAAAAATAAATATGATATATTATATTTTTTTGTGTGTATATTTCCCGATATCTTCGTAGCTTATCTAATACTAAATGCCTGAAAACGTAAGTTAGCCTATTATAAAAAGTACACATTGTCTGAAAAGCTGATTTATTTAGACTTATGATTGTAAAAATAAATCGCTTTAGAACATGTCATGGGCCACCCGAAAACCCCCGAATTCATATGACATTTAGAAATAATTGCAGGGCGCGGCGTCGCATTGAAATGTCGAGTAACGAAACTGGAAGAAAGTGAAGCACCGGCATTCTGGGACAGTAAAGTTCACAACTCGACAAATTAATATAATAATTGTCATAACTGTCGCTTAATCTTTGGGGACCCATTTAAAAGAGATGACGGTTAGAGTACAGTTTAAATAAAATACATTTATATGATTATTGACGGGATATTTACCGTGGTAAGGTTGTGGAAGGAGCTCCCAATATTTCGGCGCAGTTACATGCACCATGTTCACGGGAATACGGGGACAGACACGGGAGATGTTGTTCAGATAAATGTAGAGAAAACCGTGATAGTTTAAAACAAAATATAATATTTTGGTAGGGTCTAATGAAATGAACATGCTTGTTCGGCCTTTGTCTTGGAAAGAGGTGATAGTCTGGGTGGTCAAATTTTCAATCACAACATCTTTTATTAGGTAAGGTGCAGTAAAAGCAAGTTTCATGGTCTGAAAATATATATACAAATTTTCATATTTTTCTTAACTTAGCACATTGAAGATGCGTCTTGCACTGTAAACTTATAATAAAGGAGTGCGAAAGCATGATGTACATATACAAGTAATTATACGTGTATCCTTCTTTACTTGCACAATTTAAATGCATCGCAAGACGCCGCAATGAAACAAAGATAAAGAGTTACAATCCTATTTCCTACGGGCCACTTTTTCTTCCACCAAGGGGCTTTTAGATTAGTTTTACTTTAGTATATATGGTATATTTATAAGTAGTTTAAGATTTTGTTTTTGTTTATTTTCCAAATATGTGTAATCTCCAGTTGTATTAATATAACGTATATAATATGAACTATTTACGTCTGAAATAAATACTCTATTTAGTTATGTTATCAACCGACTTAAAAAGTAGGTCCTCAATTAATTCTAGTGTAAGTTTATTTTGTGAATGTTACGTTCTAGTTAGCTGGATGTGAATAAAATTTAATTATATATTTTTATTTATTGAAAGCTTTATTTTGAGGGTAGTATTATTTACCTAAATAGGTATAAAGAAAACATTTCACCTCTAGGACCGAAAAATTACGGGATGAATCCCGTTTATTGAATTACTTTCATGAAGTCGGTTTTATTTATTTTATGTTTTAAATTGGATAAAACTGTATTATTGAAATTAATTACTTTAAACGCATTTATCGCGTATTTACATCGTTTTAATTGACGTTTTGAACATTTTGCAGTATCTTGTGGTAAAAGGTAGTTCAGACGATGGATGTCTATACAAATGTAATGAAATTATTTAAAAGTATCGCCGAATTTTGTAGAGGGCTTTTCATGAAAGAAGTCCCCCAGACATGTACTATACGTATTCTGTGCCCAGACGCAGCGCAGTCAATCAGTTCAATCACTATCAGTATCATTTTTTGAGCAGCACTTTTAACCACTTTAGACATCGTACACGACTCTTTAACAATGGCAAGTTAATAAAAATCTCACTAACGTCCAAACTAACAACACCCGACAACTTCAACATGGAAATTTAGTTCCGCTGTTTACCATGGGACTTCTTTTATGAAAAGTTATTTTTTTATTTAGGAAAAGGCCCCGTTTGACTCGCCCGATGTTAAGCGATGATGTGGTCTACGGTGGAACATGCTTGCCTATAAGAAACCCAAAGTTCTTTATATTATAATCCAATTCAACGTCAAGATGACAACTGGCAGCGTCATAACCTTTATCTCCGAATCAGCAGATATATCCATATTCATTTCTTATAAACAGAATCAGTCCACGTACAGATCGACAGATCAGTGCGCGGGCGCCACTCCATATCTAGCAGTCTACAGTTTTTCTACTGATTCGAAATATAATCAAAGCTTTTCCTTAAACAGTTGTTGGGCAAATCAATCTGACTACTGCCAATCTAACTATTAAGTTGAGTCGTGGCACCACCATCGTAGTTTTCGAACAAAGTTGGTAAGTTCCCGTGAAAAATGTTAGTTCCTTCAATTAACTGATTTATTGATAAGTTTGCCGATTTGTTGTTACTTGACTTAGCATTGGAATATGTCATCTCTGACTGCAGTATGCGGGAAAAAAGTTGATGGCCGATTTAGTAACTTGTAACTGTACTGTCGTAAGTGAATTGACCGTGAATATACTAGCGACCCGCCCCATCTTGGCACAGGATTTTATTATATTTATAGACCTTCCGTGAAAAATTATCTAACTGATGGTGAAAACCGCATCAAAATCCGTTGCGTGGTTTGGAAGGAGTTAGCGGATATACAGACACCCACATGCGGAAAGCGACTTTATTCTAAACCATGTAGGGATTCACCCCTATTTTGCATTTTTTGGTTCACCTTTAGGGCTTATTCATAAAAATAAGGCTGCCTATTGTAATGCTGGTTTTTGTATTAGTTTTAAGTCACTTTGTATTCTGTTCGGTCTTTAATAAAGTGATATTGTATTGCATATTGTAATTTAGGATTTTATCCCAAAAAAAAATACAGTTTTGTTGAACCGTGAAACCGTGAAACGCCGTATTAAAGTAATAATACAAATACATATTACCAATTGCAATAATCTAGTGTAAATGTGTTGGTAGAGCCGCCAACAAGTCTCAAATTTATCAAAACAAAGCAAGTACGTTTCTGATAACCTTTTCAAGCGTTTAAAAAACATACTGGTTGAGTAATTGACCTAGGTCATAACAAGAAAAAAACTACATTTGATAAGCTTATCAAACTATAATACCTACCTATTGTTTTGTCTTGTTTCCAAGTCCAAAGTTTTAGTGAATATTTTTAATATCCTGCTCTCCTTCTTCATCATCGCCACAGCAATCCTCGTTCTAATCTAATTATTAATTATCAAAATGAAAAAAAAAACTGTGCTTTTATACGACGCTAGTGATGTGCTAGAGACCGCTTTGCTGTGTATAAAAGCGTCGGTATTAGGCCGGCGCCTCGTCCCAGTCCCAACGCGGATGTAGACCATCTTTAACGTCGAAACCGCTCGATTCGCGTTAACGTTCCCTTAAAACTTCGTCCTAGCTTTATAATTATACCACCGGTTACGTAACACGTGAAGTGGTTCGACTGAAATATTATTTTAGGAGTTCACAGACCGTTCGGCCGCGCCCGCCTGCACAAACAGATCTCGACCTTGCTCTCACCTGCTAGAGTTTATTTTGCGATGACGGTAGACGCGACTTTTGCGTCTTTTTGTGGCGCGCGCGGCGTCATGTGTCGCGTATCACTCAGCGAGTCGCTTCCTTTTGGACTATAATAAAGAAAAAAGTTGGTTCTGTTCGGATCGAGGCGGCTTAGTGCTGAAATTAAAAGGTGAGACATTCTTTGCATTACCTATACTTCCCTTTAATTTAGGGTCAGACTCAGTTTCTAGGAAGAATCTGATCTACAAGCAATGACTAGGACTATATTAACTCTGCAGAATGTTTTGGTCTTCTGGTCTATTCTGCAAGCTACGTGAACGCGCAAGTGAGGTGATAAGCTAAGTGAACGTGTATTTTTCTTGTCGATTACTATAGAGAAATGTCAAAATGTCGAGTGATGACCCTTGACTGTAGTCCTTTACCCTTATAATTCGATGTTTTGACGTTTATCTGCAGAAATGGGCAAGAAAAAAACACATTCACTTAGTTTATCTCTTCACTTGCGCGTTCACTTAGCTTGCAGAATAGACCGGCAGGTTTTTCAAATGAATCTTCTAATTTAAGTTAATCGTTTCCTGAGAACAACTAGAGTGAATAGATTTCTGCTAAATCAACGTGTTCCATCCTCGGCCACACCGTCGCTTACCATCAGGCGAGTTGGTGGCCAAACGTAGATCTATTCTATGTAGGTATTATTATTATATATTAACAAAATTTAAATTTTTATTTATTAGGTATAATTATTTATTTTCAACAGCTGTTCAGTGGCCCTAGTACGAGCACTTGCGAAAAAGTATTCGTTCCGTAAACGATAGCAAAATGTATGAAAAATTGAACAGCGCCTCTATCCGACGTAAAGGGTAACTGAATTTTTCATAAATTTGCTATCGTTTACGGAACGAATAATTTTTCGCAAGTTCTCGTACTAGCCCCACAGTAAACAGTTAGGAAATCCATAAACAAATTTAGCAATCGACTGGAAAACAACAACTTTTCTTAATTAGCTATCGGAAAACAACCAATCGGAAACTCAAATGTCAACCATCAAAACTGACCAACATCGAAGACATTAATTACAACGAGTAATAAAATAAAATAATTTGTAACGTACGTTCTGATTCTCGCCAATAATCGTTAGTCGAATACGGTAGGGCGGGTTTTTGTCCCGTGTGCTTCTGCCTTACATACCGCGCCGAGACCCGTTACCTCAGATCAGACAAACAAGGGAAATGTGGTAAGGTAGCGTGGCGGGTGCGAACGCATTTGTCCCAAATCAGACTTGATGCCTCTAGTTAAAATCACCTCGCAGGCGACACTTTCGCACTTTTTACAAGCTTTTATTTAACTTGCCTTCTTAGTTTAAGTCATATCTTACAACTAAATTTTAAAACAGTTTTAACACAGTGACGGTGGCTCAGTTGGTAGTGAACTTACGTTCTGTGCTTGGGGGCGTGGGTTCAATTCCTATCTAGGGCATTGTGCTTTTGTGCTTGTTCTGTGTCTGGGTATTAACATCTATTTAAGTATGTATTTAAAATATATATGTCTGAAACACGGTGACATTTAAACGTACGATAATTATTAATATTTTTTTGTAGTCGTATCCCTCTTGTTTTTCTGATCTGAGCCCGTTACTGTGCATTATGATTTTATTTCATGAAATGGAGTTTCTTGTGTTTTATTTTAATTGTTATGTTTATTTGTAAACATTGTGTAATAACTATTTTTATTTGTTGTAAGGTTTCGCACCCAAATAGTGTCAACGGGACCATCGTATCGCATGGTGTATAGCTCTCAAACGGCTGAGCCGCTTTTGATTTAGTTTTTTTTTATTTGAAAAATGTTAGCTATGATTGAAGATTATCAGTTACTAGTGCCGCAAATAGGGCTGTGCCCAGCGGTGCCCAGGCACAGGGCGCAGACTCTGGAGGGACGCAGAAATGACCTCACCAGGACCAAGTTTTGTTTTCAAGGTTGCAGTTTTAGAAGCTCGCACCGGGCGCAGAAAAGGCTAGTTACGGCACTGTCAGTTACTTGTTTACCTTTGTATTTGTAATCTACGTTATAATCTGCTATGACACGGTCATTTTTGTCAACGTTTCGTATTAAGTTAATAAATTGCATAGTTGGACCTGTCAATTGAAGTTAATGGTTAAATTGGATCTAAAAGCTGTCCCACGGTAATTGTCAACTTGTTTGACAACTGCAGTGTACTGAAGTGTTTATTACTTGTGGCAAGTTCGATATTACCCCAATTACCTAATACTTTAGCTTCAGTGTTTTTGCGCTACCTCATTCTAATTAATCTGCTAAACAAATAGATTAATTTAATCATCTGAGAAGATATGGCTTAACGAGAAATTTGCTAAAAACCAACAGGGAGTTATTTCTCTGGGTTTTCTTGCAAGTGAAATAGAAAAGTTCAGAATATACCAAAGTTTAGTTTAGCAAACATTGCCCAGCATGTAAAAGTAAAAAAAAATATAAGTAATTTAGCAAATTAATTCTAAAATCTGAGAAATTGTTACATACTATAAATCATTTATTCTTGGTGATTTTACCTTGTAGTACAAAAATGCAATCAAAATCAGGTATCTATTAAATATTTTGCGACAATGAGTATGTTAGGTATTAGCAAACGTATTTACAATACTTCATAAAGGGTGTCAACCTCTCCGGGCTGGCACAGTAGCTTCAACACCGGTGAATAGCTCGGATAAAGGTTGTGGCCGATCTGTTTAAAAAAAAACACATCAGTCATAGGACTGCACGTCAGAAGTGAAAACTTAAGTAGTAATTCACGTATTCTGCAGGAGATGGCGCTGTTTTAAAATACACGGGACTGTGTATTATGTTTTCTGTGACAGCGCGACGATGACACGAGTTCCATGTTTTTTGTTCACCCAAATAGTGCTCATCGCGCCTAAAGAAGTTTTCACTTCAAAAACTTATCGTAATCTACATAAATATCAACTAAATACGTCCGTAGAAGCGGTGGAAGCTTATGGAAGGAGATACAATGCCAGCAAATAAAGTATTTAGTATCATCCAGTTAAATAACCGTCTAGACGAAACAGACCTCGCAGACGGTCCGTCGTCCGATCGGGAATAGCAGGAATGCCTAGACGACGTAATGTGACAGATAATATCCACAATTCGGATATATTGGAACGACGGACGCTCTGTCTGCGAGTTTGTTACAAAAATGTGGATGGAAATAAACTTTATGCGGGAATAAAATACAAAAAAAATATTTCTCCAAGGAATTGATAGGCAAACAGTGGCTGGATGGCAATTAGCGTAACTGGAAGAGAAAAGCTGAAGATCGGCCTGAGTACATCCTGAAGGAAGCTTTTATATCAGCAATTTCTAGATTTTCTTCAGAATTATATCAGTCTATTGTCTGATATTCTGCAGACTTGATGTCCGATGAAAGTCCGATGGTTACAACCTAGTTGCCTTTAGTCACGAGTGCATTGATTTTAGGCACGCTCTATCGTAGACGGCGTCATCGCTTATCATCAGACAAAATGGCGGTCAAACACAAACTTATTATTCGATAAAAAAGATGACCATAATAGTAACAAAAATTTCATACTTATACCTATACTAAGTATCACGACAGTAAAATTTTGTCATGTTTTGCGTTTCACTCGCAATTTTCTGCATTTTTCTGTATAAAAATTATTATGTCATCATGAAAACGAAAAAAAAATATATTTCCTCTGTTTATTCATGAAAGTTGACGTCTTAATGTGATTGTGCTACGTTTTAAGATATTTTAAAATCTAAATGTAGAGAAAAAATTTTTTAATGGGCATCGATTAATTACGAGAGGAGATTTGGAAAATTTTTAATCCCCCTTCTCCTTGAGATTTGGCTCTACCCCTTCCCTACCCTCTCTCACGTGAGTTTTTTTGCGTATGAAATAAAATGCGTATTTTTTTGTGTAAATACTTCAATTTTGTAATACGTTGTGTATAGGATTTAGCCATATTTTATTGGAAAAACATGTTTTACTTAATTTAACCCAGTTTTCTCGGAACTTTCACACACAATAAAATATATCACGTGATATTTGCCGAGACCTCTCTCTCCCACGCGAGACTGGGTGAGATTCGGTTAGACAACCCCCAAAACACCTCACGGGTTTAAAAGTTACCTTTCTTAAAAGTTTACTATGTACTTAAAGCAAATATCAAAAACCTGAATATCTAATCACAGATATTTGCCAGGGTGATGTATATTTTTTTTTTAAATTAAACGTATAAACTTTCGTGGATTTACTTGATATGATCAAATAATCACATTAATATTATGATATGCAAAAGTTGGTGTGCAAGTGTTTATGTGTTTGTACGGCTGAACAGATTCACATGAAATTTTGAATGAAGGTTTATACCCTGGTTAATACACAAGTAAAAAAAACAGGCTCCTGTAAGTCAGCGGATAAAACCGCGCGCGCTGCTAGTATAACATACGAGTGTTGCATCAATGATGAACTCACGTTATATGTGCCTCGGCATCACCCAGCCCACATTTTCACATTCATCTATCAGTAGCCTTTTTGTCTGCCGCAACAGTTCTTCCGTATACAAAGTATCGGCACAAATATGCACCAGCTCATTAGTTCTTGAACTCTCGTTACAGATAACATACTTTAAGTGATTTATGACCTTCATTGTAATGACACCATTTTGTATATCTGGTAAAAAATTCCATACTCTATGGGGCTTTTCCATACACTAGGGTCACCATCTCTAGGTACCGTATAATCTCACTAATCTGGCACTATTAAAAATACCGGGTGCCGGATTATTGGAATGTTCGGATTACTCGATTACTTATAGAGAAAAAAATTATAATAAATGAAATAAAATAAAGCATTTCATAAAGAGAATATAATGTATGTATGTAGTTATTATCTTTCGAATCTAGTGTCTTGTATTTCCGTTTATTTGACATTTTTAACTACACACTAATCTCACTTCGAAAAACAGGTAAATACGTACGCACGTGTACGTGATAAGTTTTGAGGTTAGACTGCTAGACGACGACGACGCGGCGACGGAGCGCATTGGCATAGAGTAGTGAGGGAGGCGCGGGAGGAGGGTGCCGGATTATTGGAGGTATCGGTCTATTGAAGTGCCGGATTAGTCAGATTATACTGTACTTGCTGCTCCACAAGGTCCCTGGACACTCCGTAGAGTCCGTAGGGTCCGCGCAACAGTCACACGGACGGGTGTTTGTAATGCTATTTTACACACGAAATAAGGAAGCCCTTATTTCGTGTTTTTACAGGATTTTCCACGGAGAGTGTGCAATGGAATTTCACGAAGTTGTTTCCCTATTTCCTTTCCATTACCAATTCGCACTAGCAAAGGGGTATTGTTATAATGCATGACTTACAAACTTTAGCGCTTACCTAAATAATATTTTAACCGACTTCAAAAAAGGCGGAGGTTCTATGTTCCACTGTTTCTATATTTTTATGTATGTTCGCCGATATCTGCCCCAACTGCTGACCGATTTCAATTTTTATTTATATTGTTCCGTAGGGTATACTTCCAATTTGCTCTTATTGTCACGCAAGTCAGGATCTGATGATGGGATCTCAGGGAAATGGGGGGTAACCCTCAAAATTTATGGGCACTTATTAAGTTTTTCATATATTTTCTAAAGCTGTTCCAGTATTTGCGTCTGATAATCATCATCTCATATGGATGTGCTGATGATGAAGAGTACAACTCCTCAACGGTTAGGAGTTAAAAGAAAATTCTTTCAAAATTATACGTACATATGGACCGATAGTTCTATTCTTTCAAGCTATTAGAATAGAAAGGTTCTCGAATGGAGACCACGGACCGGTAAGCGCAGCGTAGGACATCCACCCTCAAGATGGACAGACGACCTAAAAGAGACCGCAGGAAAACGCAGGGTGCAAGCCTCTTCCAACCGGCCCTTTTGGAAATCGATGATGGAGGCCTATGTCCAGCAGTGGACGTCCTATGGTTAAAATGATGACGATGATGATGAGGCTATTAGAACCGACTTCAAAAAAGAAGTCGAGGTTCTATGTTAAGTTGGTTTTAATATGATTTACTTGATAAACTCACGTATTTGTTAAGTACTAGTTAGTAATTAATATAGGATGGAAATTAATATTTCATCTTTTCGTCATCTATTATTATTCTGTGGACAGCGATGCTGATATATAAACTGGCAATTTTTTTTCTTATAATTCTGTTATTGTATATTTTAACCGACTTCCAAAAAGGAGGAGGTTCTCAATTCAACAGTGAACTTTCGACTGGCTGAACCGATTTTGATGATTCTTTTTTTTTCAAAGCTGGTGCCTCCCATGTGGTCCCATTTCAATTTGGTCCAGTTTTGACATTTTTATGAAGGTTTTTTTTATATTGATAATTATTTGCATGTGGCCTATTAGTTCACTGCTGTCACTACAAATTTCTTAGTGTGCATGAAAAATGAGTATGTGAGCCGTACTTAGTTTTTGCGTTAAGCGGCGGTTAATAGTGTTTTTGTATTACAAAGAATGGAGACATTAGAACACGAACGAAAAGGGAATTATCAGGGAAAAGGGAATGATGTTTTTATGAGAAAAAAACAATTAAAAAAAACCACATCAAGCAGTAGTGTACAAACTCTACTGTGTTCCGGATTGAAGGGCAATGTTTCCAGCGAAATTACAGGGCACACAGAGATTTAACATCTTATATCTCGGGGTGACGAGCGCAGTGCATTGCAATCCAGGGTTTTGAACTGATAAAGTTCAAAAATTCTGAGTGGCGTTGAGCTATTATGGGCAAGCGTGAAGAGCCATCAGGCGAGGGACTTCGCACGTCTAGTCACTCAGTATCATAAAAAAACATCGCACCTCGCATGTCCGGTAGCCTTGCAGTAACGCGCGCTTCCGCCCGCCCCACCCTGTCCGATGCCCTCTATTGTATCCTCATTGACGCTTGCATGCATCATTGCAATCAAACTATTGAGCCCTATATTCATTAACTACAAGTCTTCTTTGCTTTTCCAATAGCTCACACATCATGCTCAATATAATAATAAAATTAAAAAAATATATAAATATCTGGGACATTATTGCACACATGGTCTTCTGACTCCAAACTAAGCAAAGCTTGTAATATGGCTGTCAGAGACTGATATACATTAAACATACATATATATTTTCAAATACATACTTAAATAGATATTAACACCCAGACAGAACAAACACAAATGTTCATCACACAAATGTTTGTCCTAGGTGGGAATCGAACCCATTGTTCAAAAATCTGGCGGAAAATACTGTGATGAAACCGATGTGCTCAAAAACCTCAAAAAGTTCAAAGAGATGACATTCACCAACAAGCGGCCAACATGGCGGATTAGGGCCCGTCATCTCTCTCTGAGAGAAGGCCTGTGTCTCAGAATTGGAAACATGACAAGTTGATGATGACGAAGAAGAAGACAAGCTTGCGCAGGTGCCTGCAGCCGCAAATATGACCTCGGAGGTCAGAGATACTCCCTTGTACACCTCGCGAGATTCGACCGATCAGACTTTAATTTGGGACTAAAATAACGATATGTGACGAGACAGTGCGAGACGAGGCGCGAGCGAACGAGATGCTAAGACTACCGTCGATTAGATGTAGAACCGAACCAAGATCACTTCGTAAGCCTCTAGTATTAAATGTTTTAACATTAAAATCGAAAAGTTTTGGAAAAATATAGCTAGCGGCAATTTCAAACGTCAATTATAAGTTCAAGTGAAGATGTGCCTTTACACTTGCTTTATAGCTACTATATACCTACTGGGGATATGTGTGACAAAAGATTTGGTGCTTGATTGGATTTGACCACAATCGCTACTAAGGCTTGGTTGCACCATAGTAGTAGTTAAAGTTAAGGTTTATGACACATTTGACAATAACAGTAACGCTGACTTTAGCAGTTACTGTGAAATGCGTTGCACCAGCGTATTTACATAGCATAGTTAAAGTTACCAGGGTTGCAAGTCAAACAGACCTTATTTACCCCAGATGCATAGCTGAAATTATATTTTATGCATTTGACAGATTTACCAGCGAAACGTAGGCAGTTACGGTTAACAGTTAAAGTTATGACGTCTTTAACAATTATCAGATGGTGAATCAAATTTTTAGCCTAACCGGTACTTTAACTGAAATGTCGTTGTTTTTTTTTTTGCTAAAGTAAGATGGTGCAATCCACCCTTATTACTTTAAAATATGGTAAGGATAGAAGTATGGAATTAGATGATTTTAACATCTGGCAATTGCTTTTCAAAGGTCTGTCACAGGTGTATTTTGGTTATAGTCTGAAGAAAAAAATTGCATAGTACCATATACCTACAATCAATTGTAATTACCATTTTACATTTATTTAGATGTATAGAGTTTCCATAAAAAAATAATTACCTATGTTTAATTTACCACGTTTTATTATTTTTAAGTACTTAGTTTTACTATGTTTTGTATGACTTTCTTTTGTAAATAAACAAAAACTTTAACAGGTTTTTAAAGCTAAAGAAATACCAAATTTCATATCATTTATGTAACACGTTTTTAATTTTTACTAAATGAAGATAAATTTAATTTGATTTTCTCAATATTATTGTAGCACTTTATAAAGAAAGTAAATATTGCATTGGAAGTTAGTTTAAAATGGATTTTTAATTTTGCCGGTTAGATAACAAGAGAACAAGAAAGGGAGTTAGTTAGTCTCCTAGTATTTAATACATAAACATTGGGAGAAGCCACTGGCTTTCGAAACACAGTTTTTACTAGTTCGGAGCCAGTGGATTCAATTACTTTTCCTTAAACCAAAATAAAGATTATTACTATAAACGTGCTGAAAACCATTTATTTTCTGTCCAGAATTCATTTTTTTATTGTTTATTCATTCACCAACAGACATGCTTACAAGACTACAAAACCCTGATTAAACAGAACTACGGGCATCATCTTCTTGTTATATTAAAAGATAATTTACCTTCAAAACGGCACGTGGAACCAGGAATAGTTAAATCAAAATAAACATTTTTCGGAATCCGCCGTTTCATGGACTCGTTCATAAATCTTATTATTCTGAATTTTATAGCCCTCAGAATGTGTAATTGCTTTCAACAATGCGATGACTTCATGCCTTCATGTTTTTTCTAATTAATTATTACAGTTAGATGCACCTGCGCATAGACTTCAAAGACAAATGATACGAGCACTAATGAATTAATCTATAACTTAAATTCGTAGTTAGCTTCGTTAAGCACCAATTAACTTACTTTCTGATCTTTTAAAAGAAGAAAATTGATGTGCACGTTATTTTGTAAATCATAATTTTCATTAGTCTCGTTTCATGTCAACTGCAGGGCATGTGTTATCTCTTTCTTACACCAGTCATCTCTTTCCAGAAAATATCTTGGTCATGGCTAAGAAATTTCTGATTTATGTAATTAATTCATCTGTAAAACTGGTAAAACGTAGGTATTTAATAAAAAAAAACTAAAAAAAAAACAGATAAGATTTTTTTATCTGATTAATGTTTTCTGATTTATCATAACCTAAATATGTACTATGTATAGTTTTGTGGACACGTAAATTTATCAGAATATATCTAAAGTTAAGTTAAGTGACAGTGTGTGTTTGTTTTTTTTTTTAATGGCAAGTGCCTTTATTAAATAAACAAAATACTAGCTAAAACTAACACTAAATATACAGTTAGACTGTCCATAGACCGTTGAAGATCTAAAGACAATCCAAATGCTCAAACCCACTATCAGTTGGCAGCGTACCCAGCATGCTGGCGGCATTACCACGCTGAATGGCAATGCTTATACGTTGAGCCAGATACACGCCAGCATTTTGGTCACGCGTCGCGTTAATCAGACGCTCTGAAAGATTTTTGAAAATGAGGTGAGCTCCCGGTCCCCAAGGGCCCAATGTCTCGACACCAAACGCCTCAAATATGTAACCACTGCCGAGTTAAGTTAAATTGAAGTTTAAAATTTAAAAAAAGCTTAGAAAATTAGCAATTATATACAATAATATACTCTCAGAATGAATGACTCTATTGATCATATTTCCTCCTTTTACCAAACTTCACCTGAGAGCGATGACTAACTTAAGCCTACTCATTCCGAATGATCAGGAATGACAGATTTATTTCTACACAAAAAAGCTGACGATTCGGAACATCTAGCAACAATAGTACGAAAATACGCGATGCGTCACATACGCAAGTCTAGCTCGAAGACGATCTAGAACGTAAAAATGTAAAGATAACGCGCTCGTAAAACATAATAATTTCACGTACATATGTATGTTAATATTGAATAGGACAGTAAAGCCAGCAGACCGGCACTGCCATAATTGAAGTGACTTGGGGCGGAACAAAGCTAAGAGTGCTGTTACAAAATTAAAAGATCACTTTGGTGCTGATAAACATGCACGTAACAAGCATGAGAAAAATTAATTAATCAACGTACAAGCCAACAAGGGAACTAAGGAATTTATAAACAAAATGCAAACATTACTGGAGAGCTAGAAAGCTATTACAAATATTTCGACTTCTTGAATTGGAAGTAAAACTGATAAAACTTGCTAATTTTACATCAAAGTACGATGACACAACGTTATGGATACAGTTGTTATTGTAGAAAAATGTTTATTAATTTTTTTCAATATTGCATGAGAATGAAATGTAAAACAGGCACACACGTTTTTGCAAATCTACGTGCTATTGAAATCACCAAATGAAAATAAACCAAATCATATACACTATAGAGTTCATTCATCATTACTATGCAAAACATTTCAATGTAATTTAGCTTAAACTAACACTAAAAATGTAGATAAGTCAAGATGATGAACAGAGCACGTGGGAAAATGTTTTTTGCTTCATTGCTAATAACATACTGGCAACTGGCTATGATTTAAAGAACGCTGATAATTTGCACCTACACCAACATGAAGAGATTACTGAACCAACAGAGGCGTAACAAAGATATTCAAAAGCGTCGATGAATGTTTTACGATGGGCAAAAATTCTAATAAACAGTATTAATGTATGGGTTTGTATGGGTGTACACATCAAAACGGCCGAGACAGATTTACAATGGTGTATGGAGGCGAAACGGAAATTAACAAAGGGATCACGGTAGGGTTCCCATAAGTCATGAGTTTGTGATAAAATCCATCAAATATTTTGCTCTTAAATGAGATAACCTATTGACCTACTAAAAAAAGCCAAGGAAACAGATATAAGAGAGCTATTAAAGGTACTCGTAAATTTAATAGTGTTTAAAAAGTGAAATTAGAACTCGGGCCTATTTTTTCCTAGTTTATCAAGATCTTGGCTCCCTTGTCCCACTTCTGAGGAGTACTATGGTAACACTACATGATGGATGATAGCCAGAAGATAAACATTTTGCTAACAAACCGGGGAGAGTAAACACGTCAGCGTAGCGCCACACTTTTAAAGTTCACTATACCTTTCTACTTGGGAGATTTTAATGGTATCGACACATGGCTTTGATTCTTCTAATAAAGGTCTGGTAGTAAATCGGAATTCGGCATGAATATTATAGGTACATAAGAGAACAGTTATACTACGGTGATTAGTTTCTTTTTGCTGTAATTGAAGTAAATTATGTTGAATAATTCAAAACTAGTCATTAATAAGACAGTTAAAAACGTATATAAAGTAATCATTATTGACAAAGAATCTGTTAGAATAACCAGGAAATTTAACATTTTGACCTTTGGTCTAGGTTTATAACCATCACCTAAGATTAAATGTGATAGCAGTATAACGTAAGTTTTTATAAAACATGGTGAAAACAATGAAAAACACCTGTTCTTGTAATGTTGGCCTTTAGAAAAAGGTATCAAAAGTAGACTTTGAGCAAGGAGCATAATGAAGATACCAAAAATATTGTAAAACAGATACAGAGGCCAGTTTCCCAAACACCACCCAAATTGAAGCAATTACTCCAGATTAAAATGTCGGTCATCGATATCCAAGGTATCATCGAAGTCAATGGGTGACGTCATTTAACGCTCTAGTTCAGACTTGTCTACCGAGGCCGGAACACCGGGCTTTGGGCTTGTATCTTTTTTTTCGTAGACTATAACTACTGTTTTATCGTTTTTTGGCACTTGACTTGCCCCAGCACTTCCGGTGTTTGATTTAGTTACAAGATTGTTAAATCTCAAAATAAGAATTGGAAAGTCTGCGCGTGAATTGTGAAATATTTTTTTTGATGCACGTGCTCTAGTATTTGTCAAAAATTTAAATAGGACATAATATAAATCAGATTTAATTGTGGATGTTATGAATTGTTTTGGTGTATGAAATAGGGCAGGTGGAATCCTGCTTCGAATTAATTAGCTTGATGAGTTGCTGTTCAAATAAAATTTCAGTGATGGAAATTTAGTTTCTCATACAAAGCTTTGGTTAAAAAGTTTTCAGTTTTCGTGTTACATTGAACTTCAATTCAGCAACAAATAAATTTCAATCGCAAAATGCACGTTTGTTTGAAGTATATCAACAGTTTTAATTGTAATTAAAGCTAAGAGCTCTTAGTTGGTGCGTCTTGCTGCGAAGCCTTTGTATCTATTTCCTTATCCAGTGACCGTTTATGAAGGGTGCATAAATGAGCCGCGTCCGACTTGTACTCGCACGTTAGTATGTTTTGCGTCGGCCACGTTAGTCGCGACCACTATTCACTCCTCGCCCTAAAATGGACTCATAATGGCTACTTGTTCCGAGATACACCTGCTGCTATCGCATATTTGTTACCAGTACAATTTGTTGTATCTTAAATTCTATTTCTGTACGAGCACGGACGATCGCAACGATAAACTCATTACCGTTAATAACGTCTAAATCTACTTTTTGTATCATGCATTCTACTTCTAGCCACATGGATATGGACCCGGATGGTACAAGGAGTGTGATGGAGACTCTTTGACTGATGAAATTAGAGAGAATACCTTAACAGGAGGTCAATATCCATGCGGCCAGCGTCGCGCACACGAGAAGCACAGACACTCACTGTAGCCGGGCTTGTAGACGGCGCGGACCCTCTTCACCAGGTTGTTGGTCCTCTTGAGCGGCGGGCCGAGCGCCACGGCGGAGTGGCCGCGCCGCTCCGCGAACACGATGTAGTTGCGGCGGTTCTTGAGCGGCAGCTCGAACCGGCCGAGGCAGGACAGCGACTCCTGCGGCAACTTGAGGCGTAGCACGGTGTCCTCACGCGGCCAGCGGCCCTGGCTCCGGAAGACGCGCTTCACTTGTACGGTGGCAGCGTTGGGCGCGAGCGATTGCACGCGCGCCTCGAAGGCGGCCGGCGCGCGGTAGGCGCGCCACGCGACGTCGGCGCGCTCGCAGTACGCGCGGCGCGGCGCCGCTAGACCGCCACAGCTGAGGAGGCAGACCAGAGCCCACCAGAACGCCGCGCGGCCGCGAGTCCTCATCGCTCCATCGCAACAGCGCTCGCTGGTGCGTTGTGCTGCCGCTAGCGACCGCGCGCGACTGCCGCCCGCTGCCGCCCGGCGCTGAATCACGCACGCCCACACGCACACGCCGCCCGCCGCGCGCCGCGACTCCGCCGACACACAACCTGCCGCTGCCGGTCCCGGGGACACCACACTACTCGCTGCACACCGCTGCTTGCTTGCAGTACGCCAGCTCCCTTACTCAGCACTACATTCACAAGGGGTTACAACTACCCAGTGCAGATTGCATCATAACACAAGGCACTTTTACAGACTATATTGGCTATGCAATACTTGACTTTACCTAAGGAAAAGAAATATCAGTACTCAATAGTACCAAAGGGTAGAAGAGGCTCGCCTCGACTATGTTATACTATGTATTTATTTATATTCAGTCTTTAAATACACAATGATAATTATTTCTTAGGTTTTCGCCATTATAACACTGAACATTTTTAACATTTTTAACGGATTTTATAACCTGTATTTTATCATTATTATTTTAACTCCTGAAGTTTCGAACACACGACTTATTTGCAATGACGGATGTCTATAGAAATGTTATAAAAAAATGTCGACTGAAGCGAACCCTTCCTGCTTTTTTGAAGTCGGTTTAAAATAAAATCCGCTAGAAGTGTTTATTTCCAATGTTAGTAAAGATAGTTCAAATAATATGGTATGCAATATCCTGATAAAATCTAGAAAATGCTATGTAGAGCCGGACCCGGACCCGGGTATGTCCTAAAACTGCGACCAGAACCACCGAAGGATGGGCAGCAGCGTTCTAATAGTACACAGTGAACGTACTGCGATCCCCAAGCCGCCTGCCAAGCGTGGGGATTATGGCAACACCCCTCTCTATGAGGGAGGCCTTGTCCAACAGTGGACGTTAATTGGCTGATGATGTGTGTATGTGTGTGATGTGCTATGTAGAGGATTTTTCATTTTTTAGTTCGTTTAAATTTGTGTAAACCAGTCGTTGGTGTATTTTAAACTATTATGTTGTTCTGTGTTGTATGCAATTAAAAATGCATTACAAGAATTCAAGATAAATTACAGATTTAAACTTTTAGAGCTTTCCAAATACAAACATAGATTCGATTGTCTAATAAGCGTTAGTAGCATCGTAAATCCATATTGGGTTAAAGCAAGGTACCTCCATAACAAATTTTATTCAAATCCGTTCAGCTATTACTCTGTTAAGGAGTTGAGAAAATTTATTTGACTTATCACAAAATTAGAATATACTATACTTACTACATGTTTTATTTATATTACACGGGAATTAATCACGTAAGGTTAAAAAAAAAACACGTAATATAAATAAAATGTGTAAAAACCACGTCAGTTTCCATAATAAAATATACCACTCATGCTTTCTAGAGAAGAAGAGCTTCAGTACTGTCTCCTCGTCTGCAGCACAGACACGGCGTAAGGACGGATCCGGAGAGACACGCGACCGTGATTTATCTCTAGGATATGATTAATTTGCGCTTGTTATAGGTACACAATTAGTGGCCGCCACGTTTAATTGGGAGTGCATCACTAAGAGCAGATTTTGTACAACTTGTTTGAGTGGTCAATAATCGAAGATTTTTTATATATTATTTTACCTAAATTAATGTAAATAATTATTTATTAACATCTGTCAAGAAAAAAATATTTCACTCAGAATATCTGACATGGACCATACAATATTTTTAGTTTTATTTTACGCTATCACCACCTTGATTATTATAATCTGCTGGCTGCGTCCCGCGGTTTCACCCGCTTTATATCTACACTAATATTATAAAGAGGAAAGATTTGTACCTATTTTTGTATGTTTGTAATGAATAGGCTCCGAAACTACTGAACCGATTTGAAAAATTATTTCACTGTTGGAAAGCTACACTATCCCCGGGTGACATAATTATATTTTGTAGAGAGGCCGAAGGCCGAGCTTACACTCGTGCGAAGCCGGGGCGGACGGCTAGTCTTAGATAAAGTTGCCTAAGTTACTCCATATAACATCAGCAGCTATCTGCCTGCGAAGGGTAAAAAACAATGCAACCGCCTTGGTAGCGACAGCAATCTCCTTTGTCTTAGATGACAATTTCTTTCTATGATAAAATAGTCAATATAGACATGTCTTTGACTATATTTTGCAATCAACCAACAAACTTTATTGCCTTAGACTGTGTTCAAATATTTTTAATAATCGAAGTGAAAACTTTTTTAGCCGCTTTGAGCGATCTTTGGTACAGAAGCAAAACTTAACTTATGGGTTTGCGTCAGCGTCACCGACATGCTAATGTGACGTATTAGTTTTAAATTCTGTCGGCAGTCTCCATGACTGCCATTTTTAACACACTATTTGTATAGGAAAATGATTGCCCTACTTTTATAAGCTTTAAACTTGCAGTGTTTATTAGTATTTTAGGGCTACGGAAAATTATAGGTGTTTCAGAGTTGCCAAAAAAATTTAGAGCCGCTGCGCTAATTAATCAATATTTCCACGGACTAAATAATTAGAGTGAATTCGGTGAAAACCATATAATTGCTAGCAAAAGGACACGTAAAGTGAACGCTTCAGATTTTTGATAGTTACTCGTAGCTGTCGTCTAGTAGGTCATGTACTGTGATTTTTCGTAGCAGAGCTTTTCAAAGACTTTCGCTTCGTAGCAGTCTACGACGTAGGTCTACGTGACCCCTCATGGGTCGACCTTGTTTACTGCAAAAACTTTAGTGGAGGTGTGCAACTGCGCCTGCTGCAATTGTCAAATCTATTAAATATAATGAGCTTGCATTATGGTTGGTATGTTAGCTCACAGCAGTTATTTTACAAACTTCAAAACTTCGTTTCATATAAACCGTAAAGATAATATTTGTTGAGAATGTTGAGATGTTTTTCTACTGCTGGGTGATGAAATAAATGGGGTCATGTTGAAAATAATGTGACTAGAATCATAGACGTAGGATTTTAGTGGAATGTAAACTTTAGTTTTATGAGTAAACTATGAAGCAATATTTGTTGTTTTTGATATGAAAAAACTTTTTTATAATTTTAAAATATTTTTGAATTCAAATAAAAATATGTTATTGTTATCATGTTTCTAAGACAGTTGGTAAAGTAAGTAAGAGAAGCGGAAACAAAAAAAAAATAAGAACCCTTAAATCGGTCTAAAGTTTCTCACAGTCAAATGAATGAGCGAAGATCCTAACGGTTTCCGACACCAATTTGCTTCACATCCGGTCAAAAAAATACAAAAAATAATCAACTGTTGGAAAACAACCTTATATCGGCACCCTTGGATCAGCCCAGGTAGCCGATCCATTCATACCCCTGTATGAATGACCGGTGGATTTTGGGGTTCAGTTAAATATATAACTAAATACAATCAAAATTACTACAGATAATAATTTTGATTTCTTAGTCCAGTCGATGTAAAAGTATTTTGTAAAAGATATAAATAATTTATATGCTCAAAACACGAGTAAATCATTCACACATTTAAAAATGCATGCGCAAAATAGGTGATTAAACAATATTAGTCACTTTGTATCATGTTCTGCTTTTCACCGTTTCCGGTGTTCAAAACAGTGACAGTGTTCTAAAAGTGCTCCCGGTTTTAATTTAATATAAGTGGAAAAAAACACAGACAAACCTGAAACTGCAGAAAATCAATAACAGAAAGCGAAAACGAAGCTGATTTTCACCACATTAACACATAAACAAGCAAACGTATTGAACAAAAGTGGAAAATAGTACCGACATTACTGTTGAAGGTTGGGAAAAAACTCCATACATTAAGCGGTTCAAGCACGAAAACGCGACGTCTACTTGACATTTGTACAGTGGTGCCAACATTTTGTAAACAATTACGTTCCAAGCCACGCAAAATACCTACCTACTACATCGTAACTTGACATCGGTGCAGCAGGGCCAACATCGTAAAATTATTACGTTCCGATTCACGCAAAACATTTACATAACTACATTATGGACAACAGTGGTATGTCGGAGGATATGTTAAAACTGTTTCAAATGATGAAAATTGAACTCGAAAAACAAACTACAACAATTACACAGAGCGTAACTGCCACTTTGATGCATGCTATAGATGATAAAATGCAACCGTTATTAGAAGAAAATAAAAGCCTAAAACTGGAAGTGCAATCGCTGAATGGAAAAATTAAATACTTGGATGATGCCAACAGGAAAAATAACTTAATAGTACATGGTGTCAAGGAAACTGAGAATAACTACGAGGAACTATTTAATATAATTAGTTACATCTTGCAAATGACAAATGTTATTTTCGAAAAATTTGAAATTAATAAATATTACAGATTGGGACGTAAACAAGAAGGAAAAACTAGACCTATACTTATAGCTTTTACTTCTTATAAAAAAAAAGTAGCAATACTAAAAAACAAAGAGAAAATGCCTGAAAATACTTACATTACGGAAGATTACTCAAAAGAAACAATAGAAATACGCAAAAATCTGCAACAACAATTGAAACAAGAAAAAGAAAAAGGACATGACGCCTACATTAAGAATAATAAAATTGTAATAAACAGAAAACCAGAAGTTGAAAAAAGGAAAAGAGATTCCTCTTTATCACCTGGGAACATTCAAACATCGACAAATCCCACGGAAGGGCTAAAAAGCATCATAGCTCCACCCAAGTTGCACAAAACAGATGCGTTTGCTTATATGAGAGCCAGGTCTCATTCACTGTCAGAGAAACACACTCAACATCATAAAATATAGGAATTACCAGACACCGGAAACGAGAGAACAATAAACAACAAAGAAATAACATTAACAAAGAACAAATGGATCCCCAATACGGCTGGTCACCGCGGGGTGATAGACCAACACCCCCAAAAGCTTGCAGCAAAGAAGTTCAACTTAACACTAAACAAGGAAAAATACTCCGATAATACAAAACAAAAATACAAGAAAAAATTCAATATAGCTACCCTTAACACAAGATCGTTAAAATCACAAGAGTTTTTACTAGAGCTAGAACATGCACTGGAAACTGTTAACTGGGATATTATAGGTTTGAGTGACGTGAGAAGAGCGGACGAGAAAACGGAAGAACGTGACAAATACATATTATACCACATTAATGAAAAGGCTGGGATATACGGAGTAGGATTTATGGTCAAAAAATACTTGAAAAACGAAATAATAGAGTTCAGAGGAATTTCAGACAGGATTGCTATTTTGAATGTTAAACTCCCTGGTTATAAACAACCAACTTCAATTGTTCAAATATATGCTCCAACGGAGGTTACCCAGAAAGATATAAAAGATGAATTTTATAACAAACTCAATCAAATTATGCCAAATTTGTATAGAACAGTTATCATAATGGGAGATTTTAACAGCCAAATTGGGAAGAGGAATAAGAATGAAGATAATATACTTGGATCGTACTCAACTGGAAAAAGGAATGACAATGGACAAAGACTGATCAATTTTGCATTAGAAAATAACCTACAAATCATGAATAGCTACTACAATAGAAAACATAATAGAAAATGGACATGGGTGTCACCTGATGGGAAGACAAGGAATGAAATAGATTATATTCTCACAAACAAACCTAGAATGTTTTTGAATATTGATGTTGTTAATCAACTCAACTACAGCACAGATCACAGAATGCTTCGAGGACAAACGCACACATCAGAACCAAAAATACCTAGAAAAAACATTCAGAATAGTAAAAAACCAGTACCCTTACCAATTTCAGGAAATATTCTAGAATCACTAGAAAGTAACTTAAAAACAACAAAGGTCGCCAAAGATGTCCAAGAGAAATATGACATTCTCGAAAAAGAACTAAAGAAAGTTGAATACCAAACTAGAATAAACAACGTAAATAAAGACAAAATAGGTCCAGAAGCAAGAAGTTTGATCATGGAGAGAAAATCTTTATACAATGACAGAAAAAACAACAAAAAGAAGATAGAAAATCTAAGTAAAGAGATAAATCTGCAAATCAGGAAACATAGAAAGGAAAAAAGGAACTATATAATAAATTATTACATTGAAAAATCAGGAGGAGTCAAGAAAGCATGGGATGAGCTAAGAGAAAGTAAAAATTGGATAGACAATTTGAAACACCATAAAAACAAGAAAAACAAGACAAACAGAATTGAAATATTAGAAGTTGCTACAGATTATTACCGTGAACTATATAGCGATGTCGAAACACCAGACGAATGTCATAAGCTATTTGAAAATGATACATATAGTAATGAAGAAATTCCAAGTATACTGAAAGAAGAAGTGGACAAGGCTATCAGATCACAAAAAAGAGGTAAATCACCAGGAGAAGACTGCATATCTAACGAACTTCTAATAGGATCATCTGATGTAACATTAGACACTATCACACACCTATTTAATGAAATTTTAGACACAGAATATATACCTTGTCAGTGGACTACGTCATCTATAATACTACTTCATAAAAAAGGAAAGAAAGATAATATAGCTAACTACAGACCCATTAGCCTAATGTCTAATGTATACAAAATATTTTCTAAAGTATTACTAAACCGTTTAACAAAAACTCTGGATGAAAACCAACCCAAAGAACAAGCAGGTTTTCGCAGTGATTTTTCTACTATAGATCACATACACACCATAAAACAAGTCATCCAGAAATGTAATGAATACGGAATTACTTATTATTTGGCATTCGTAGACTATAATAAAGCATTTGATTCTTTAAAACACTCAAAAATATGGGAAGCGCTTGCAACACAAGGAGTTGAAAATAAATACATACGACTGATTAACAACATATACAAGAACATGAAAGCTAAAATACGAACGGAAAGAGTAGGAGAACAATTCCCAATAAAAAGAGGAGTCAGACAGGGCGACCCGCTATCACCCAAACTTTTTTCCGCAGTACTTGAATACATATTTAGACGTCTCGAGTGGAGCAAATACGGACTAAACATCAACGGAACCCAACTAAATCATCTGAGATTTGCAGACGATCTAATTTTAATTTCGGTAGATCCAAGAAGCCTACAAGAGATGCTTGAACAGCTTGTGTATGAAAGTGATGGAGTTGGACTCTCAATGAACGCTGCAAAAACCAAAGTAATGACAAACCATGAAAAAATCCCCATCACAGTCAACGGCACCATAATAGAATATGTTGAAGAATATACATACCTCGGACAGATAATATCACCTAAGGACCTTACAACAAAAGAAATAAAAAACAGAGTACAGCTAGCATGGAAAAGATATTGGTCACTTAAAGAAATAGTCAAAAACCCACAGGTACCACTCAAATCTAAGAAAAAAATATTTGATACATGTATTTTACCCATCATGACATATGGATGTCAAACGTGGAGCCTAACGAAACAAAATATGCGCGAAATTGAGACCTGTCAACACAGTATGGAGCGAAGCATGCTCAACGTTAAATTAAAAGACAAAATAAAACTAGAAACATTACGAAAGCAAACTAAAATTAATGACGTAAAATACTGTATAAGAAAATTAAAATGGAGGTGGGCCGGTCATATGGTGAGGAGTCACAAAGAAAAATGGGCTAAAGATGTAACCGAATGGTGTCCTAGACAAAATAAAAGAAAAAAAGGGAGACAGCGCCTTAGATGGGAAGACGATATTCAAAAGATAGCTGGGGTTACTTGGAAGAGGTTAACCCATAATCGAAAGATGTGGCAAGCTCTAGGGGAGGCCTTTGCAGGATCGCAAGACAACCTCAATACCGGTGTCAAATAATTAACATAATATATATATTTAAATTTAATAAGTTGCTACTTAATAGCATACTTTTATACTATATCTTTAAGGTTGTTGAATAAAGGCTATTATTATTATCATGTTCTGCTTAAAGTAACTTTGAAACTTTCACGATTTAAACACATGTTTAAATGTTTATCAGGACTTACGTCCATTATTTTATTTAGGTAATAATATGTAATTTTCACTCTACGTTTTGATCATGTTACAATAGCCGTGGTCACGAGCTGACTGAAAACTGCGGATGAGCCCGGCGAGAAGAGAGGATGTTTAGTTCTTCTACCCTCAAATCTTGAAAAATCGCAAGGTTGTCACCACGACACACAAGACTGATCACTTCACTCACTCACTTTTACCAATACAGTCAATGTTGTGACTGAAAAATCATCTAATTATATCATCTAGTTACAAAACGTTTATTCTATAATAATACGTAGGTATAGCATTTGATTAATTTTAGATGATTTTCAACAAGGTTAACTGTGAATAGTTGATTGAATCAGGCGTTACTTTGCAGAAGTCCATTTCGGTTTTTTTTTTAATTCAATTAAAATACATTTAATTTCAATTAATATATATTTTATGTTTCAGAATTAATACATTTTTTTTTCAGGTTTAGTAATATCATATTTCATTTGTCAGAATTAATTAATTTTTGTTTCAGGTTACGTTAATTTTCAATTTATGTAATTATTATTTTATATCAGGTTAAAGGCAAAATTAAACTCAATTAATTAAACACTGTTTTAAACTATCACGGTTGTTCACTAAAGTTATATGATTTTTTACGGGATATTTACCGTGGTAAGGTTGTGGAAGGAGTTCCCGATATTTCGGCGCAGTTACATGCACCATGTTCACGGGAAGACTGAAGAATGCGGGTGGTTGGTGAAAAAGTTCAAAGTTAGGTACAGACAAAACGATCTACCCTCTTTCTTAGTTGGTACATACCAAGGCTGGTAAAGAAATTATATTATAAATTATATTATTATGTTAAAAAGAAATATGTACAACTTATTTTATGTAATTTTCTACGGAACCATTGGACATGTTACGTACAGTCTTAAACAATTTTGATATAAAAAATGGTCGCGTAGGCCGGAACTTACCTTTTGTCGTGCGTGGGACCTTCTTTGAAGCACGCGCGACACCGTTTTTGCCACTGGCTAACTTGCATTAGGTCTTCTTCTTCACTTTTATTTTTGGTTACCTTGGTATTCTTGGTAAGTAGTTCATAAACTTCATCTGTTTAAGTCAATGTTTCTAGACCACCTGAATTACATCATCTGAAGATCCTATTATCTAGAAGGGATGCTGAACACAAACATCTGTTTTTGATAACATGAAACAATGCCACAGTAAACCTATGAACAACAATGTATATCTCCATAATGAGTAGCTTTCTAATCCGTCAAAATAAACCAGCCCACAACTTTTACCTGTATTTAACAAAAGTTTTAAAGATAATAAAAGATAAAAGATGTTGGTAATAAAGGTGTTTAAGACATTGTTTTGCACCACGTGGCAGCAATTACTGGGCTGTGGGAAAAAATCTTTTTGCAATTTTATTATCTTATTTTACTCAAATAATTTGGTGTTTTTTGTGTGAGGTGGAATTTTGTGAATGAAAGTAGTATAGGTAATTATTACATTATTATAGAACGTTAGTCAATGGAATTAATATAAAGTAATCGCTGCGGCCCGTGGTTTCACCTGCGTTTTATTTCTACCTCCTTGAAGCAACTTCCTTGGTAGCGTCCGGAACCTCATTTAACTTAAATGACAATTTTTTTTTTTTTATATGGTGTAATATGTCAATGTCAAACCATTTTTTTAAATCTTTCTTCTGTGAGGATTTTGGCGTTGCACTTTTGTGCATTTCCAGTATGAAATATATTTTATCAAGTTTGATGAAATGTAAGTGCAATGTAAAGTAGTTAAATAAGTCAGTCACAGTCAGAGTCAAGCAAAGTAAGTCACGGTCAAGGCAAATTCATGCCCTAGTAAAGTGGAGGAGACTATAAGAGGCTTCTATGGAGCTTAGGAAACAACATGGAAATACATGTTTCACCTTATCACTTTTCCACACTCGGGCATGTCCACAAACATTTGATCACACTTCACACTAATATCATATATCTATGTGAAAGTTTGGATGAGTGGATGGATGTTTGTTACTCAATCACGCAGAAACGGCTGGATGGATTTGGAATATGGATTGCTTAACTTTTCATCATCATCTTCACCGATTTTCTTCACCACGCGGGTGAAACCACGGGACGCAGCTAGTAAATAATACATTAGCACTCAAACACACAAGTTAAAAAAAAAACAAATGAGGCATTTTTTTTAAATGTTAGCACCAAATTTGTCTATACTACGACTATGACAGCTAAAGCCCGCTGTGACAGTGACACTGACATACAAGCATTATGGTATGATTATGATAACAGAACTTATTGTTCATAAGGACTTAGAATAACTTACCTCGTACCTGTAGCTGCAGTATTTTTAAAGCAACACTTACAAAAATAACTATAATATGTTTACCTCATTAAAATGAGTTAAATATAACTGAAAACTCATTAAATAATTTGTAAAATGGTACTTAATAGCTACGAGAATTCGTATCAAACGTCTCAATGTTAAGTAAACCCGTGTACGGTTGTTAGTCGTGATGTCTTCATTAGGGCGCGGCGGCGCGGGCGCAACTCATTGTGATGCGAAATGACAAAATAAATTATAAAGAACCGCGCAAACTGGCAACATTTGGAGTTAGCAGGCCAGCCTGGGAGGTTGCTCTACTTTTTATTATGTTCATTATTTAATGTAATCGTTTTGTAAGCTGACGTTTATTTTAAATCTATATAACAGCATGTCATTTATTTATAAAGGAAAAATATTTAAAAATCATTAAGTATGTAATTACAATAAGAATAATTATCTTGCAATGATAAATTGATAAAAATACAAAGATAACAAGACATGAATCAACCATAAATAAGTGCAATTTATTGTAATTACATAATATCATAATAAAACATTTTGTGATTAAGTGTTTTTAATGCCACCGTTGGAAAAAAGCAGATGGGTTGCCTGATGGTAAGCAGTTACCGTTACCCTTGTAATACCAGAAGCATCACAACTACGTTGCCGACCATTGAACAACCCCATTTTGTAGCTTCTCGCAAACATCTTCTTGGATTTATATTAATCATCTTTCAAATATATTCATCTCATTGTTATTGGACTTTAAATGGAAATAATTTTGTTTTATTACGCGTACATAATCTTTGAATACTACAGAAAGTTTTTATTACAATGAACTTGCGTTTGACCAAAATTTGACCTGTGGCCTAAGTACGAATATTCAAAAAAGTGACCCAAAAATGTCAATTAGTGCAAGTGGAATTAGTATGGCAGATCAGTGGCCGTAGTAGGAATATTCGCGTAAAATACGTTTTATCGAATATCCCAAGGGGATAATCTATGCAAAAAAAATTGGTCTTGTTCTTACCACACTTGACTTGATACACTTAAAAAGTTATAAAACATAGACATGTTGTTTAATATGTCCAAAAATACGTTTCCTACGTTTTTCTCGAAAGCCCCATTTTGCTAGTACTGCATTTGTTTTAAGGAGGGATGAGAAGTGATGAGAAGCTACGACGGGGTCCAAGATGTAGCATACTTGCCTAGGATATACCTAAACACTTTTTTCTTGAACAACACCGGATTGTACCTGTTCGGAAAGACAGATGCAGTTAAGGAGTTCCATGTCTACTGCGAACAAAGACTTAAAAAAATATATCGAAATTTATGACTCAAAAAAGTGGATTGGAAACGCTTAGTGCGTCTGAATAGAATTTCCACCATAATAGTGTCTTCTTGTAATGGATCCCATAGTTAATCAGTAATAATCAGTAGTTGACAGCCTCGTTAGCTTAGTTGATAGTGAACCTGCCTTTTGCGCTTGGGGGCGTGGGTTTCGATTCCCACCTAGGACAAACATTTAATTTTGTGTGATGAACATTTGTGTTTGTTCTATGTCTGGGTGTTAATATCCATATTTAAAAATATATATGTTTGTATACCAGTCTCTGGTAGCCATATTACAAGCTTTGCTGAGTTTGGGGTCAGATGACCATGTGTGCAATAATGTCCCAGATATTTATTTATTTATTATGACCCTAGTAGAGCATCGTCTGGTTCGTTAGTTCGGCCACCCTCGGCGACTCGCGGTTTCTCGTTAGCCGTATAATTGTTTAAATTGTCATAATTTCACCCGCATAATGTTGCCACATAAATATTTATTTATCGATAACGATAATTGCGGTATGACGGGGCGTTTTCCAAGATTTATAGGGTTTTTAAGACGGTACCCAAAATTTGGGCAATATACTTACACTTTTAATAGCAATTTGAACTCTGTTGCATTAAATTAAGGATGAAAAATATTATATGGCCGCGTTATCAGTGTGATTGATATTTCAGTCGTTGACATATAAAAGCTTTTTATCGAAAACAATTTAGAAATCCCGTACAGAGAAAAGTAAAATGTATTCTGCAGTTATATACATTTTTATATCGATGGTTGCAAATATAATTACGTATATGGCATCACGACAAAAATATAAACGGAATAATATTGCCCTATAATAGCGAAAATAAAAATACTTTAATTGACATTCACTATACTCTATGTGATACAAAAGTGTGAGTGGGGGCGAGGCTACTAATGTTTCTGAGATTAAATTTAAAACGGCAACAGAGGGGTCCTGCGATTCGACTTCTAATGTACTATATAATATACTACTAATATAATATAGTACTATATAATAAACTCCATTACTACCTCATCCTAAATTTTAAGCAAATTAATGCAATCGATTCGGTGTGGTTGACTATTATTAGACCTAGTTTTTATCTTGTCTTGTATTTTTAAAACAATTTCTTAGACGTAATTATTATGTCGTGTTTAGGTCTTTGACCAAAATAAAATTAATGGACGGGCCCTAACCATTGAACTTGATCAGTAAAAACGAGTCAAAACAATCGGATCAACACCTAATTATAAAAATGTACAGTATATTTGTTACAAAAAATAGATATCGGTTTTATTTGTGTATTTACACTTCGATTCATAATTTTGTCAGATGTTTCGTTATCGCGTAACAATAGACTCGTGTTTCACTTCCTACGGCTAGAGACCGACTGAAACGAAGTGAGCGCTGGCGCTCATTTTGTAATCTTCAAAAATGCGCTTCTACTGGGCCCGTCCATTCATTTTATTTTGGTCGAAGGTTTAGGTATCTATAATATATTATGTCATGATTTGTACGGAAAACTCAAATATATATCTACCTCAATGGCAGAATACTATTATCGATTGCTTTCTAGAACACCTCACTTTGAAGAGTGCAGTGCAGAAATAAGCAAAACTTATAAGTTCCAAGTTCGATGTCACTGCTGTTATTAATGCGTTACATTTCATATTAATAAGTTGTTAGATAGCTCTAGACAGCTAGTTCTCGGTACTATAAGACACACGACTTGTTCGTCTCATCACATAACTTACAAAAAATACTTCCGAGTTTCATTCGAATTAGTAACTTCCGAATTCCATCAGTAGTTCCCTACCCTCGACGCATCTTCGGAGTTATATTTACTCCGAGGCGCTAACGAAATAAACCACATTACCACACTCGACCCGCCGATATGTAGGTGTGCCAGTGTTGCCATGCTTATAGAACAAGTAGCAGTAGAACTGGCCATAGGACTTTGTTAAGAAAGATATGGTATTACTGAGGTTATTGTTCGTAATTGTAACGAGTAGCGAGTTTGGTTTCAATGTTACTAAATAAACCTTCCTAACCTTCGGTTTTTCCTATAATTTAGTCTTCAAAGGTAGGCAGCGCACTGACCATGCCTCAGGTATTGTAGGTGTCGATAGGCAGCGGTGAGCACTTACTATCAAGTGGACCGTAGGCTTGTTTGCCACAATTCTATATAAAAAAGGAACTTCTGAACTCAACAAGGCAAATGTAATTTTTGTTCTAGATCTAAATCTAGTTCTGCCTTATCGAGCCTAGTATTAGTTGTGTTAAAGACGAAAAGTAGGCTCAAGAATGTTCTGCTGACTAGGTGTTGTGAGGTAATAATAAAACTCGACAGTTCCTATTCTATATATAATTTTTTTACTGGCAAGTGCCTTTATTAAATAAACAAAATACTAGCTAAAACTAACACTAAATAAACAGTTAGACTGTCCATAGACCGTTGAAGATCTAAAGACAATCCAAATGCTCAAACCCACTATCAGTTGGCAGCGTACCCAGCATGCTGGCGGCATTCCTATTCTTGATCTCATAGATACTCATAGAAGCTGCTATTGGTATTACCAGGGGGATACATGCCCCATAGGGGGATGCCAAACTTTCAACTAAAAAGACGACGTATGTAGGATGGCTTGGTAAGACTGCATTTTCGACTAGCGGAGTAACTACGACGATGCACTAGGCGTAGGTGAGAGTAGCAGCGACTTTATTCGTATGGAGTCATCTCTACGTTTTGTTCGGTGGTTTCAAATAAATTGATTGAGCTTATCGTCCGCCGTCGATGTTGAAAACGCGGCCTAAAAGTGGCTACAAACCCACAGACGGAGCGGTAGACGCGCGCATCTGCGTCGGTCGCGTGTCGACCTACCGGTGACTTAATTAGGTGCGCAGGAGTGCAGTGGAGACGACGTTGTTATGATTACATTTATAATAAATTAAAACTATTAAATACGTGGCTAAAAATCCTCCAAATTAAACTTTAAACAATAAATAATTTAATAAAATGAGATTTTGGCAGCCACAGACCGAATCTAAATATTTTTTTTTAAATAAAATCTATAATTGTACTGTTTTATTCATGTCTTTGAATTTTTTGCTAGATATCTTTTATAAATATTACTGACAGTAATGTAAGAAACGTTGTATTTTATATCACACACACACACATCATCAGCCAATTAACGTCCACTGTTGGACAAGGCCTCCCTCATAGAGAGGGGTGTTGCCATAATCCCCACGCTTGGCAGGTGGCTTGGGGATCGCAGTACGTTCACCGTGTACTATTAGGACGCTGCTGTCCATCCTCCGGTTGTTCTGGTCGCAGTTTTAGGACAAACCCGGGTCCGGGTGGGGTATTTTATATACGGACAATAAATTTAGTTTGTCTAGGAAACTAGTTTATTGTTAGTTAGTTGTTTACACAAAATCATAGAGATACATTGACGTCGATTCTGATGTACCATTACTTATTTAAATTAAACTAAATTTGACAGCTCTAAAATGGTTACCATCCTTTTCTGCCGTACCTACTGAAATGAAAAAAGATGCCGATAATTTTAGTCATGTCAGATTAGTTTAGTTTAAAGAATGGTACAACAGAATTGATGCCATTAGGGCGCTTCCACACCTTTGTCTATTCCCAAACGGTCACCGAACACCTGTACTCGGCACAGTGCCGACTCTACAATACAATACGCAGTACATAAGCTTCGTCGAAAATGAACTCGAAATGTCAGTTTAATTACAAACCAGATAGATAGTACTGACATAAAATACCACAGATCCAATGAAAGATTTTGTAGGAAATTCAATAGGTTAGTTGATTTTTTATGATGTTTTTTTTCTTCTTCGACCACATCGTCGCTTACCAACAGGCGAGTTGGTGGTCAAACGCGGATTTATTCGCGTAAAAAAATGCTAGTTCATTTCATCATTTAAAAACCCGACTAAAAACGGCAACGAAACGAGACAAGTCGTGGACAATTGACCACAACTCGTCTCGTCTCGTCATATATATATATTTTTTACAATGTGAATTTCTTCAAGATAAGAGTAAATATGCACCTTATGGGCAAGCGTACCTATTATAACACATCGTCTCTTTTCATCAGGTGAGCCGTGGACAACTGACAACTGGACAACTGACCACGACTCACCTGATAGAAAGGGACGATGGGGTACGCTTGCCCATAAGGTGCCTATTCACTCATGTTTTGAAGAAACCCAGGTAGTACTTTATAACACCCCTCAGATTAGACAAACAAGTAAGATATAGCGAGGTGGCGTAGTAGGTACGAACGCATCTGGCCTAAATCAGGCTTGATGCCTCTAGTCGAATTCATTCGAATCCCAGCAGACGACCTTGCCGCCCTTTTTTATCAGTTCATAGCTGTCACTATAAGTTCCTTAGTGTGAGTCTGAAATGAGTAAGTGAGCCGTACTTACAGTTTTTATGTTAAACGTTTAGCGGTAGGTAGTGATTTTTTAAAGGAAAAATTTAGACATGGGTTTGAACATCAACGATAACTGTACTATGACATATTTCCTTTGTTGAATGGTAGAGGGACCACTTTAAAAGAAGGCCTGAGTTCTATCAGTAGGAACATGACAGGTAGTTATTTTAATTTTTATTGTAAAATAGGCTTGCGCTTGGCCTCCAACTCGCCTGATGTTCAGCGATGATGCGGCCTTCGATGGATCACGCTTGCCTAGAAGAAACCGATTCACTTTTGACTTGAAAAAGATGATGCTATCTCTTTTGTCTGTCTGATCTGAGGGGAACACCATTCCTCGGCAGTTTGAAAAAGGAGTTTTGTAAACGTTGCGTGCGAAATTTATTAAAGTTTACAACGTAAGGATAGAATAGCTGCCTCGATAATTTAAGGCGGATTTTGGACAGCGAGATCAGCTTACTCTTGTGCATATTCTCCAAATAAATGTCGCCACAGAAACCACTCAGCGACATTATTTTCAGGCAATTGATATTATCAACTGTTACTGTTATTCAGATGTTCAACAGAATAGGAGTGAGAAGGACAGTAGAAATGCAAACTGCTATAGAATTAACGATTTAAAAATAAATGTAACACTTTTTAACAATAAATGTTATCGGAAGCTCCATACTTAGTTTAGACACAAAGCTCTATATTGGAAAACGCGTTTGAGTGTGCGTGACTCATACCCAGTATTTGCACAAAGTTTACGTACTGACTCCCGCAGTCTATAAATGCCAGTCTGGGCTCCATGTGCCATTATACATACTTTAAGTTTCATAAAATTCGGGGGCGGCCGCGGGCGATCGCGAACCTTTGATAAAGTACCTGATTGGACATCTTACGATCATCGCGATTGCACAGAAGTGTTTATTTTGATATACCCGCAATTTACGATGGAATGCGCTTAAATAACTCTTATGAAGTTACGTGGAGCTTTTCTCAAAAGTCTTTACATATTTCAGTATAGATGGAGGTCAAGCAACAATGTAACATGTTAAACAATGTTTTTTTTTTATAACACATGAAAAATCTGTAATCACGAATATCATATATGTAAAAGTTTGAATGGATGGATGTTTGTTACTCAATCACGCAGAAACGGCTGGATAGATTTGGATGAAATTTTAAATATACATTGCTTATGTTCTAGATTAACACATAGGCTACTTTTCATCATAATCATCATCATCACCGATTTTCATCACCACGCGGGTGAAACCGCGGGGCGTAGCTATTTCTAAATAAAATAGGAATGTTAATTGGAAATAGTGTAGCTTTGTAATACAATATTTTTAGAAGTATTTCATTAGTTTGTGATTAGTTCCTTCTATAAAAAGTGACATAACTTTTTATAGTACTATGAAAATGTTATACTAATCTATATCTATCTATATCTATACATATAATAAAAACGTAGAGATAAAAAAATCTGTAATTGCGAGATAACAAAAAAAAAACACACAGGTCGTCTTAAAATAAGCAGCTGAACACGATAGGACAGTTTTTAGAATTTTTGTCTGTTTGTTTGTTTGTTTGTTTGTTTGTTTGTCCGCGAACATCTCTTAAACCACTGGACGGATTTTAATGCGGTTTTCACGAATATGCTTAGAAATTACCAGATTAAAACATAGGCTATCTTATATCATTTATTTTAATTCTTTATTTTTACATAAACGAAAATAAAAATCAATGATTTATTTCTTCGTTACCCGAAACGTAATATGAGGATCGTCACATAGCCTCAAGCAAGGAGATCCAAAGTAAAGAGAATGTTATTGACATAGCCATTAAAATTTTGAAACTGTCAACTATGTCAACTGTCAACATGGTCATTCGGTTAATCAGTTTAAATTTAAAGAAGGTTCCTTAACCTTCTTAGATGAATGAACGTGTAGATCAAGCATGTTATAGGCCTTACAACCTCTTTGGTGATTCATTCCAGTGCATGGAGTAGGAGTGTGGCGTACTCGTACTCCTTGCGCCAACCTTCGTGAATTTCATTCCAATTTTCCACGACGTGTGGCGCTGGGGCGCGAAAAGAAAAAAATAAAAGAACACCGATTTTCAAATGGAATTGTCATTCGCTTTTTCTAAGATTTGTCTAAGATTTTTCTTTGCATTAAATTTATAATTTCTTTCGGACTCAGCTATTTTCTTCCATTGTCGGTAGCTTAACCCTCTCCTTCTATATAAATAGTACAAATCCACTATAATTGGTGAACACTGAATGGACCGTACACCACCGACAAAGGTCAGAATGCCGCTAGATCGTACTGATAGCACTGCGGCTGACACGAAGAATAAAGATGATGACAATGTATTCCGAGTTGGCGTGCGAATTCCACCGTTTTGGCCCGAGAAGCCGGCGATTTGGTTCGCCCAGATTGAAGGCCAATTCGCGATTTCCAACATCACTGCAGATAGCACCAAGTTCTACTATGTGATTGGACAACTTGACCCGCAATACGCAGCTGAAGTCGAAGACATCATCGTCAACCCGCCTGTGACCGAGAAGTACGAAAAACTCAAGCTGGAGCTAATTAAACGTTTGTCCGCATCAAGAGAAAAAAGGTACAGCAACTTTTAACACACGAGGAGCTAGGTGATCGTAAGCCTTCTCAATTCTTACGTCATCTACGACACCTAGCAGGCCCCGGAGTTCCAGAAGACTTTTTACGCATGATTTGGACCAGCCGCCTACCGAACAGCACGCAGACCATCATTGCTTCGCAGCAGATGACATCATCACTCGATGTGCTGGCAGACCTAGCCGACCGCATACATGACGTTGTCCCTATAGCCCAGGTCGCATCTACATCCAGTACCACACCGGGAAGCTCCAAGCTCCATATTACATTCTCATGGTTTTATTCTATGTTAGCATTTAAAACACAAAATATACCGCATCCTATTTTAATACAGTCCCGCGAATAGAAATATTCAAAAAAGGCCCTTTGTACATGAAAATAAACCTATACAACAAAATTCCGGACGCAATAAAGAAAGAAATAAATAATAACATTTTTCTAGAACCAACTTCGTAAGTTACTAACCCAAAAATGTTATTACGAGATAAAAGATTTATTCGACGATAAATTTTAGAAAATTATAATTAGAAAATAAATATCGATATATAAATAGTTAAGAAAGTAGCGTCATAAGTTTTGTATCATCTCATATATAATTAAGTACCCTATCACACTAAGTATGTTTTTTTTTTGTTTTGTAAAATTACTTCACCCTAGGTTAAGTTTGAATTTTTTAGTTTGTAGGTATATATAATATTTATGTAATAGATTTAACTATACTTAAATTTATATGTTTATGTCTGTGGTCTGGTTTTGTGAACAGCCACTACATAAGTCATTGCTGCACCCTTTATGCAAGGTATATAAACTTAGCTTTTAGAAGAATACAGTGTATATTATTTGCAGTAAGAATAAGAATATAGAAATAATTTTATTTTACTGTGATATTTTAAAAGATAAATAGAGTAGTTCCATTTCATGGCTTTTTAATCAAGGTATACATACAAATGCACGCGAAATAAGAAATAACTAGCCAAAAGCGTGTTAAGACAAGCATTATGTCAGGGTTCCGTGGCCAGCGAAACTGGCCGGAAATATACTTTTAATGGTTTAGACAAAAAGAAAATTTCAAAACATGCTCTGCACTGTGGTCACATTATCTTTTTGATTTAAAAACTGTTGACGGTGTTATTTATTACTTTTATGATTCTATCAATACTTCATACAGGGCGACTTAAAATAAGCAGCTGAACATGTTAAGGCAGTTTTTAGAATTTTTGTTTGTTTGTTCACGCACATCTCCTACACCCCTGGAAGAAAATGCGGACGGATTTAAATGCGGTTTTCACGAATATGCTTAGCTATGACCAGATTGAAGTATATGCTATGTTATTTTGCGCAAGGGCCGGATTAAGGGAAGAAAAAAGAATTGAAGGTTTATATGAAAATCTACGCGTACGAAGTCGCGGGCAAAAAAGCTAGTTTAATAATATAAATATAACTGTGAAAAGTAAGTAGAGCAGGTAAACCAAACAAATAGTTCTTGTGATGTATTTAAAGTTTGTTGGTGTGCAGAATAAAGCACATCACGTTGCGGTAGGTCGAATTGACCCAAATCTAATTCCAAATCCAGTAGGTAGCTATCATACAACATGTGTTCAAATGCCTTAAATACTCGCTTTTGTTGTTTATTTTCAATTCTATATTCCATTGATGTTTTTAGGTTTTTTAACGGGCCTTTATAAAAATAAATCAATATACGGATTTGCACACGGTCACCTGACCCCAAACAAAGCTAAGCTTGTAATATGGCTGCCAGAGACTGGTAAACACACACATATATTACATACATAAATATCATTGTAATACATACATAAATATCATTGTATCAACACAAATACAACAACAAATGTTCAACCACATACCGACGCCCCCAAGAGCAGAAGGCAGGTCTACTACAAACTGGGCCACCGGGGCAGTCAAAAGTTCTTAATTCCTTTAAAGTCAGTCAACTTAAACATAATTATCAACATAAAAAACTGACTTCATAAAAATGACTGACTTTCAATAAAAATAATCATCAAAATCGGTTCACCCAATCCAAAATTCTGAGGTAACAAACATTAAAAAAACAGTCAAATTGAGCACCTCATCTTTTTTCCTTTTTGGAAGTTGGTTAAAAGTATACCTATAAAATCGCTACATAGCAGAGCAGAGCAATCAGCGCCAAATAGTTAATTCATGTGTGTGAGATGAGCAATCCAAACTTAATGTATCAATGCAATTCTGAAACCCCGCCCGGTGGCCAAATGGTCAATTCGTTCATTAAAAAATAAAGTCCACACATAAATTATATTTTTACTTTTGTTAAATACTCGGAGCGAATTCCAGGCATTTTCTAAGAAAGCTTAATTTATAAACACAGAAAACTAAGTCTTTTCTTGGTGATAAATCTTAAAGTTTTAGTTTACTATTTGCTGATACATTTTTGTGGGACAAAGGTACGAAGCATCCTCACACATGACATACTTTACTATAATTCGATTCAAGGAGGACTTTGAATAAGAGTCGTTGGCCTAATACAAACTCAGTGAGTACAGAAATTAAAATAAAATGTATAAGAACTAACTCTATCTGTCCTTTTAAATACAGCGTAACGTAGAAATAGAGCCAATCATCATCGGCTAGAAGACGTCCACTGCTGAACATAGGCCTCCCCCTTTAACCTCCACACTGAACGACATTCTGCCATCTGCATCCACTGGATGCCCGCGACTCTCACAATGTCGTCGGTCCATCTAGTGGGAGGCCTACCTACGCTGCGTCTTCCGGTTCGTGGTCTCCACTCAAGAACCTTTCCTCCCCATCGGTTAACAGTTCTTCGAGCGATGTGGCCTGCCCATTGCCACTTCAACTTGCAGATTTTGATAGCTATGTCGGTGACTCTGGTTCTTTGGCGAATATCTACGTTCCGGATTCTATCGCGCAAAGAAACTCTGAGCATAGCTCACTCCATTGCCCAATATACCTATTAAACTAAACTATTAAAAAATTAAGTAGATATAAGTATAAGTCAAACCTGTTTAAAGCCTGGCAGGGCAGGGCCTGTTTTGGAAGGGCTTGTACTCGTATGGTGGTCTGTTTGTTACCATTTCACGACAAAGCTATTGAACCAATTTTATCTCATCATGGCGATCCTTTACGTCCCGGAAAATTCGAAAAAACAAACCAAATCGAGGGTATAACCCCAGGTTGCTGTTAGTACTTATATTTACTTGGCTATCGCTACGCATCGTCCGCTACGCACTGCGGCGCGCAGACGCACTAATTGCGGCGTGATAGGCGGCGCGCGCGCCGACCGTGACGCCAGATTGAAACCGATTCAACGATCCGAGGGGTCATCGACATTTTTGACAAGCTATTCAAATTTGGATTGCAGAATTGATTTTGAATGTGGTGACATAAGATGCTTTTAATCCTGAGAAACAAGAAAATTACTGGAAAACTGAAATATTCTTTTGGGCAGTTTTTAAATATAAATAACTAGCAGCGCCTCACGGTTTTGCCGGCTATCCTACAGGAACCGTGCTAAAACGTTACGTGATTAATGGACGACCCCTTAGCATGCGCGTCGCAACAAAATTGTGTCCTTGTCGAGCGAGAACGTGACAAGGCTACGTTTTCAAATACGTCTGTCTTGCTTTGGCACGATAAAAAGAGTCGACGAGTTTTGTCGAGGCGCGCATTCTTTTAGACGAATGGTGAAACGTAAGGTACAAATAATGCTAAATACACGCGATAAAATCCGTTAAAAGAATTTCGTTAAACATATTTAAATATCACCATAATTATTTAAGAGGAGTCTATAGCAAACACTGTTTTCGCGTTGTAGGTATTTGGCAAACGTATTGCTATCTCAACGTTCCCCCGCAGCCGCGTCACAGAATCTATAGCAGTGTGTCACCGTAAGCTTCGGTGTGTGCGTGCTTGCGCGCACACATCTAAACTCACTACCCGTAGTAAAGCCACCTATACGGGCCTCTGGCCTGGCTAACGGCCTAGCCACGGCAAATCGCGATCTAGGAAAATAAATGGTCCCTGAAATTGTGTTTCTTTCATTTTAAAATAGTACAAGTTTTGATAGTCATGTGATTTATTTTCAACCGACTTCCAAAAATGAGGAGGTTATCAATTCGACTGTATTTTTTTAACCAACTTCCAAAAATGAGGAGGTCATAAGTTCGACTGTATTTTTTTAACCGACTTCCAAAAAGGAGGAGTTTATCAATTCGACTGTTTTTATTAAATTTATTTTTATTTTTATGTTTCTTACCTCAGAACTTTTTACTGGGTAAACCGATTTTGATCATTCTTTTTTTTATTTGAAAGCTGGTGCTTCTCATTTGGTTCCATTTCAATTTGGTCTAGTTCTGATGAAGCCGGTTTTTTATATATAAAAAAAAGATTTTATATATATATATTATGTTTGTTACCTCAGAACTTTCGACTGGGTAAACCAATTTTGATGTTTTTTTTTTATTTGAAGGTGGTGCTTCCCGTGTGGTCCCATTTCAATTTGTTCCAGTTCTGTAATTTTTATGAAGTCGGTTTTTATATTGATAATTATTCTTTAAAAAGCTATCAGGCTTCTCTGTAGGTACCTATTAGGGTTCAGAATCAGTAAATCACGGAACCCAAAATACCAGGATTTTCCGGTATTTTTAAACGTAATTTAAGACCAGGCATTAAAACTGATTCCCGGCTTTTTCGGTACTCTCGGGATTCGGTATCGACGACATAAAATCTCGTTTTTATAGCAAATATTTTACTGTCGGACTGTCTGTTTCTATCTTTGTATCGAACATGCACTGTAATTTAGAATTATCGACATTTTCTACAAGAAAAATAAAACCCCTGTGGAAGAAGAAGCTGAAAATCTGCAGTTTTTGCGATTAGCGATGAAGACGATTTAGACTGTATACCTTTAGCTAGATTTATATTTGATTCAATTATAGGCTTGCATTTGATCGCCAACTCGCCTGATGTTAGGCGATGATGCGGTCTACGATGGAGCACGCTTGCCAAGAAGAAACAGATGCACTCGTGGTTTGGAGACACTCAAATTGTATTGTGACTGTTGGGGAACACCCATTCAGGAAGCGTATTCCACAGACTAGCAGTTTGCACAATAAAAGTGGAATCAAAATAATTAGGAATATCAACGCTTTCGACTTTTGTGCCCACTCTGGCAGTCTGATAGAAACATGGGCAGGAGGGAAATATACTAGCAACTTTGCGCCGATGTTCAAAACTAAGAAGCTTCGTTTAAACTAGGGATTCGTTGCTAATGAGCATTTTGGCACGTTTCTCAATAGACTCAAACACATCAAGCTTAGATGACTATCCAAAAAGGAAATTCAGTACTTACTTGACGTGCAGTAGGAAGAGCGTTGCAGATACCAAACCACCGGCCCTTCGAGAACACCGGCATTCATTGCCAATCGATTGGACGAGCAGCCATCAATGATAACTCGAATTGATTTATCCGTAAATAAGTCTGATATCCACGCAACGAAACCGGTGGACAACACAAATGAGGAAAATTGCTTATAAGGTCGTCATGATAAACCCTGTCGAAAACCTTAGAGATGTCGAGGAAAACGGCGAACGCTTCTCCGTTTTTATCGATGGTCTAACTCCAGATGTGTGTGGCTTACGCTACAAGATCTCCAGTCGACCGGTTTCGGTGAAATCCGTATTGCCGGTCACTGAGATCATTTTGTACATTTGCAAGCTTTGGCACTGGTTGTAAATTTTCAAGCTTCCACCCTTACGAAGGAAAACATTTGATAAGACTATGACGATGAAAATAACGATGCAGATTATTACTCTCTGATCCAGCCTGCTACTCAGTAGCGGTTTCTTCACCTTTCGTAATTCTGACCATTCTGTTGAAATCTGTATCTATCTACATCCCACTCGATATCAACTCTAAAGGTACTAGGCAGGTGTGACAATACAAATCAGTGGGTTCGGATGAAATGCAATCTTCCTTAGTGTCTTATCATTGGCAGTCAGTATGCCTTTCTTCTGAAGATCCTTCGACCTGCACAGATGGGACGAATGCTTAGTGTCAGTCCATGGAGTACTACATTTTTTTATCCAATGTACTACTGAAGTAAAGCTCGCTGATAGTTAAGGCCTCAATGTAGCCATGTTAAAGCGCGCTCGCATAAGATATATTACCTAGCTTAAGTAATGTCTCAGATCCGTCCGATGCTGTAGAAAAGCTATTCCTACACACTGCATACTGCATATTTGTAACTGCATATCAACTGTCCCCTCAAACTCGACACTTGGGTATGCAGACGACAGCACAGAGCTACATATCCAATGCATGAACTGGTTGACCACAAATTCAGTCTCTCTGAGAAGCCATGGTTGAACGCATGAACTTGTCCCTTCAGGCAGTTTCCGATTGGGGCGATACCAATCAGGTCAAGTTCAATGCAGCTAAGACCCACGCGTGTATGTTCTCCACAAATAGGACATCATTCCACCTGACTTCTTTTTTTCCGGGATGTAGATATTCCAATAACTAACCGGCTCGTGCGATTCCCTGACATCAACCCACAACTTTGGATTCTATATTGAGAATAAGGCTCCTTGGCTGCCAAAAAGCTGGGTATTCTGCCAAAGATGCGACAGTACCTCACGTCCAAACAGTTGTTATTTCTGTACCAAGCACAAGTTCAGACGTGCATGGTTTCCTACTGCTCGGACCTTTGGGATGAATTAGCCAAGTAAGTATCAGCTTAGAACTCTGGAGTCCATTGAGAATAGTGACAACAAGCTCACCAGCAACATCGGAATGAATTGTTATGCATGTATCATTTGACAGCAGCAGAAAGAACTTTGAAGTAAAATTCAGAATAATAATTTGGCAATTATTCATCTGAATTTTTTCGTCACCAAAATAGACACACTGCTTAAACGCACTTTAGGATATTATTACTCCTATTATTAAAACAATTTATTTTGCGGAATCGAAAACATCTATTTTTTCACCTCTTGACAGATCTCTTATAAAACAAAAAACAACTCTATTGAAATAAAATAATAAAGGCGACCGCGAAGGTCGCACTGGTGAAAAAGAGTTCCGCCACACCACCCCCCCACGGAGAAAGGAAGAATAAGCTGAAAAATTTATAAATAAATAAGATAATCACATATCTAAAATATTTCTAAACTTCACCCTCCTCCCGGACCGGGTGATGACAGGAGCTGGTGTAGGTGCAGGGACCAACGCAGGCGTGAAACTGCTAGCTGGAGTTGGCGCAGGCGGCACAATTGGTTCACAATTGCCAAACGCCGAATCCAAATGGGCAGGCTTAACGCGATCTATGCTAACTGTACGTTCCCTTCCATTAATATCGAGAGTGATCGTTTTGTCTCTTCGCCCGATGATACGATGAGGACCGGAATAAGGCGGCTGCAACGGCCTTCGCACTGAATCATCGCGTAGCATGGCATGCGACGCCTTAACTAAATCTTTAAATATGAAAGTCGATGGCTGGGCGTGGCGTGTAGCAAGGACAGGACGGAGAGCTTCCATATATTTGCGCAGCTCACGGACGAAATCTACAACGTCACTTGGGCTCTGCGATGTTATTGGAGGTATGACGAGTTCTCCAGGCAAGCGAAGAGTCTCTCCATAAACGAGCTCTGCAGAAGATGCCTTCAAATCTTCTTTGAGCGCCGTTCGCATCCCTAATAAAACTAACGGCAAAGCTCTTACCCATGTGTCATTATGACACATCAAAGATGCTTTAAGCTGCCGATGCATGCGTTCCACCATACCATTTGCGCAAGGATGGTAACTAGTCGTGCGCACCCGTTTGGTACCACATACATCCATTAGACGGCGAAACAACACAGATTCAAACTGCCGGCCCTGGTCGGTTGTCAAAATGTTTGGTACCCCAAAACGGGAAACCCAACCAGTTACGAATGTATCTGCTACCTCTTCTGCTGTGATTGATGACATAGGCCATACTTCAGGCCACCGTGTGTATCTATCAATCGCAGTCAGGCAATAATTGTACCCTTTCGAGTGAGGAAGTGGTCCAATAATGTCTAAATGCACCGACCTAAATCTGTTTGACGGTAATTTAAACTCTCCAAGTGGCGAATTAATATGTCGAGTTACTTTACTGAGTTGACAGCGTAAACAAGTTCGAGCCCATTCACGGCAATTTGCGTTTACTTGAGGCCATACATAACGCTCAGTTACCAAGCGAGTGGTTGCCCGCGCGCCAGGGTGACTGAGGTTGTGACACCTGTCGAATGCAGCTCGACGGAATGCTGGTGTCAGGTATGGACGTGGTCGCTCAGTTGAAGTATCACAAATTACTGTGATATTTGTGCCAGGGATGAGGATGGGTTCGAGCTTCAAAGACGAATTCCCACGCATACTAGCTAGCTCCTCATCCGATTCTTGCGATAACGCGAGTGCAGCAAAATCCTCTTCAAGAGAAATAGACTCAACGCGCGACATGGCATCAGCTACGATGTTATCAACCCCTTTAATATACACTACATCAGTAGTAAACTGGCTGATGAAAGACAGCTGGTTTAATTGGATAGGCGGCAATTTCTCACGTCGTTGTACAAAAGCGTATATTAGCGGCTTATGGTCAGTGTAGATAGTGACGTGTTGTACCTCCAACAGGTGCCTGAAGTGTTGAACACTCTCGTACACCGCAAGGAGTTCCCGATAGTACGCCGGCCACTGAGCCTGTTTAGCAGTCAGCTTTTTACTAAAATAGGCTAGTGGCTGCCAATCATCATTATCGACGCGCTGTTGTAGGCAAGAACCAACGTGCGTTCCTGAAGCGTCAGTAAACAACCCAACCTCAGCACTGTTATTTGGGTGTGCTAAAATTGTAGCGGACGTCAAGCTTTTCTTGCATTCTTCAAAGCACTTTTCTAGCTCAGGAGTCCACACAAAAGGTTTATTGCCTTTGCCTTGAATAGCAGTGATTGCTTCAATTAACGGCGCTTGGTACTTAGCCGTACTTGGCAAAAACCGGCGGTAGTAATTGACCATGCCTATGAATCTGCGCATACCCTGAACTGTCTTTGGGGGCGGGTAATCCACCAGAGAACGAATTCTGTCCTCAGGAGGACGCGTGCCCGCAGCATTGACTCGATGCCCAAGGAAAGATACTTCTGCGGCACCAAATACGGACTTGGCTGTATTAATCACAACGCCATAGTCGTGCAATCGCTGGAACAAGATTTCCAGATGCTGCGCATGCGCTATTTGGTCTTTTGAGTAAACCAAAATGTCATCAACATAGACATAGCAAAAATCTAAGCCACGGACTACTTCATCGATAAATCTCTGAAAAGTCTGCCCAGCATTACGCAAACCAAAAGTCATATACAGAAATTCATATAATCCAAATGGAGTAGTTATCGCTGTCTTGCACACGTCGCCTGGATTCACCGGTATCTGTTGATAGGCCTTGACCAAGTCTATAGTACTAAAAACGGTACAGCCAGACAAGTTGTGCGCATAATCACCTATGTATCGGACAGGGTAGCGATCAGGAATCGTTCGGGCGTTTAATGCACGATAATCACCGCAAGGACGCCACGTTGAGTCCTTTTTAGGTGCGAGATGCAGAGGCGATGACCAAGAGCTATCAGATGGTCGGCAAGTACCAGCTCGGACCATATCTTCGAACTCTTTCTTTGCAATGCCCAGTTTTAATGGTGCCAACCGACGCGGTCTAGATGTCACAGGGGGACCGTCGGTAGTGTTTATATAATGTACGGTGCTGTGTTTAATAATTCTAGGTGCACCAGGTGGTCGCGTTATACTTGGGTATTTCTCCAAGATCGCTGTGAATGGCGAGTCAGGAAGAGATACTACCTTCACACTTTGCTGTTCCGCGGTATAAAGGTCCGCGGACGAAATAAGCCCAGTTTTACTATCGCACAGCTTACCTTTTGAGCAATCGGGTAAAAGCTGGTAATGCGACAAAAAATCTACGCCAATAATACCACTTTCCACATCCGCCACGACAAAGTTCCAGGTGAAATCCCGTCGTAGCCCTAAATTTAAGTTCAACTGTACCAGTCCATATGTGATAATCTTACTGCCATTAGCTGCAACTAAACTATATGATAATGGCTGAAGCGTACGTCCTTTTATAAAGCTACGAGGAACGCAACAAATATCCGAACCAGTGTCCACCAAAAATTTCCGGTTGGATCTCCGGTCGGTCACGAAAAGGCGGCGACTAGCTGGCGAGCAACTGGATGTCGCCTTTAACAGTTGCTGTTTTGGTTTCCCTGATCACTAGGCGGGGAACCGGACCACTTACATGGAGGCACACATTTACGTGCTTTTGTCGCAAAACGGTCATGATAAAAGCACAAATCATAGTTACGTGAACGTGATCGGCTGCGACTACGATTACGGTTACGATTGAAGTCGCGACTACGCGTACCAACATGCGAGCTGCAACCAGCAGAGGAAAGTGACGCTACTAAACGGGTCAATTCATCAACTTTTTTAGTCAGCTCCTGTACAAGATCAGTATTCGAGTTAGGCGAAACCGTACATACCTCCAATGAAGTTGATTGAGCGTTAATTTCAGCCAAATTGTCCGCTAGTTCGCTTAGCTCAGCCAACGATTCTAATCGTTGAGCAGCCAAGACAGTTTGAAGATATCGTGGCAACCTGCTCATCCAAATTGTCTTCAGAATATCCTCCGGAAATGCTGCACCGGCTAATGATCTCAGATGACGCAGAAAAAACGACGGCTTTTGATCGCCGATCTGCTCCTTCTCTAGAAGACGGCGTATTTTCTGCTCCCGAGAATCTGAGAACCTAGATATTATTGCATTGCGCAATTTCGTGTAGGGTTGCTCCCTCGGAGGTTGGATTATGAAATCCTCTACTTCGCGAGTACAATTGGTATCGAGGTGCGCAACTGCGTAATTAAACTTCGTGATTTCTTGGCTAATATTATTGATGGAAAATTGCGCCTCTAAACTCGCAAACCATAGGGCCGGGCGATCTCTACAAAATGGAGGGGTACGTATAGATACTCTGTTAATCATTACCTTCTCCGTACCGCCTGTGCCAGATCTGCTGTCACTGCTTGACATTTCACGTCCACCCGTACCCGCGGAAGCTGGTTTGAAGTCTTCCTGCTCACTGTCACTCATGACGTGTGCTGTCATGAAAAACCATGCTAAGAGAAAAACAAAATTCAAAAACAAAAACTGAAAACAAAAGAAACGTGGGAGTGTGGTGTGCGAATGCCCTACAAAAAACTTTGGTATAAAAATAACTTAAAAATATGTACAAAAATTCACCAAAATAAAATAAAATTAAATACACACACAAAAAAACACACAACAATATAAATCACACTGTCTTTTTAGTCCACACTGGTTCTTCCAAAAGATACTTCGACTTTAGTCTTGACGCGCTCCATGCGATTGTTGCCAGCAGTCAGCGGCACAGCTCTCGTAGTCGAATTCACCACTTCTTTTTCTACGTTTTCGTATTCTCGTCGACGAACAATCAGACGACCGTGGTCGCTTCACTCGTACCACCAAAGAAAGTACTCGTACCTATTTGCGTACCTTTGCTCTTCTTGTGTTCGAATCGTCTTAATTTATGTTGTGTTCGTATCGGGGTCACCAATTTAGGATATTATTACTCCTATTATTAAAACAATTTATTTTGCGGAATCGAAAACATCTATTTTTTCACCTCTTGACAGATCTCTTATAAAACAAAAAACAACTCTATTGAAATAAAATAATAAAGGCGACCGCGAAGGTCGCACTGGTGAAAAAGAGTTCCGCCACAGCACTATAAACCATACTACCGATATTGACATTCGATCACCAAAGCTCTTAGTGGGTGAATATTATTCCGTGGCAGAAAGAAGTACAGTACACTGAACTATCAAGAACCATCAGTAAAACTCTTTGACTTATTTAAATCGTTCATATATTCATAACTACTTCTTGTTTCACTTATAATTGCACCATTAGTTAACAAAATTAAGGTAGTACCGAAAGTACCGAGAAATCCCGGTTCTGATGACGTCAAGTACCGAAAATCCCGGTTCTTAAATTCAGTACCAGTTCCAGAAACCCTAGTACCTACATTATATTTGGCTAATGTTCTAGATGACTGTAACTATAATTCCCTAAAAAGTTTACCACTAAGCTTAGATAAAAAAGTCAGCTACCAAACAACCAAAACACATCCAGATCAGATCAAAACACAGGCTTTATTGCAAAAATTACGCGTCCTAAATAAAAATAGGAGATCAACGTAATACCACAAATAGCATCTAGTAAGTTAGGTACCACTAATAGGTATATTCTTTACATTACCTACCACCTCCCTGCCCATTAAATGCCTTTATTATATAGTACTAGGTATAATAATTATATGTACGTAGTACACAATACTTACGTAGGTATGTTGAATGAATTTGATTGAACATTAATAATAATTCGAAATGCCCATTTTACTTCAATAACGTAAGTAAATAAGAAAAAAAGTAATTTTGATTACTTTCCCATCTCTAGTGTCGATATAACCGTTAGCATCCCTATTGCTTGTCTGTGTGAAGTAAAGTAAGTAAAGAAGTAAAGTCTTACCTTCCCCCCGACCCCCTATGTGCCCGATAGAGAGAATTGCTGCTCGTGAGATTTTTAGGTATATTTTTTGTTAGAATTTAGGTTCTGCGGCATACCTCTTTTTACCCCCTAAATTGTAACAAAATGTTTTGTTATTGGTGTCAATCGCTTGAATAGAATGTAATCTAGGCTTATACGTTTTATTATTTTCAAAAAAGTTTTTGGTTTCTAAAATATGATGACTTTTAATAGACATAGTTTCAGAGCAAAAATATGGCTGTTTTAAATGCTTATAACATTACAGTGATAAAACAAACTGGAAAAAATAAGACGAATAAGCCTAGTAAATAATGAGCTGAATACATGAAAAAAAATACACCGAAATCGGATAATATTAGGAGGTAGAAAACAGCTTTTTCTTTTTGTATGGACAAGTACGCGCTACAGACCCCTCTTAAGCTATGGAATCGGCAGGCCGTCGTGTTGCTCGACTTATACGCGATGAGAAGTTAGTGGCTAAGAAACTTCTCAGTCTAGACTGTACACCGCCGTAAAGTTGCGAGACTGACAATTTTCTATAGTATTCATTTCGGAGAATATGCATTGGAGCTATCGTTCGCGCAAAACTTTATGAGCCCTCTGAAGTTAGGCCCAGTGGCTGCGCAGTACGCATATTATAGGTATCCGAGGGACTTTACAGGGCGTCGGGGAGGCCTCGCGCCTAACTTCAGAGGGCTCATAAAGTTTTGCGCGAACGATATACGACCTTATCCTAGCATCCCCTTTCCCACTACAGGACAAGTAGGAAATCGGCCCATTACCACTCATAGATTGAGGACTTTCCTTGGATGCGTACCAAACGTTTCGATTCTACGTTTCTAATCCGTACGGCCAAGGATTGGAACAACCTGGCTTCCTTGTTTCCTAAAAGATATAATCTGAGCCTTTTCAAGGCAAGATTGAATAGGTATCTCCTAAGTCTGCGTGCTTCATCTTCGACCACATCGTCGCTTACTAACAGGCGAGTTGGTGGTCAAACGCGCACTTATTCGCGATTTAAAAAAAAACAATATTTTAGGCTATCATGTTTCCACTTCTGGGACTCGGGTATTCTCTCAGAGAGAGGAGATGGACCCTAATCCATCATGATGACTCAGTGCATGTTGGTAAATGTCATGTCTCTGAACTTTTGAGGTTCTTGGATATACCAGTTTCCTCAGGATGTATTCCTTCACCGTTGTTGAGTGATAGCATCGAATCTGCACATAATTTTATTCAGGTACTAAATAAGTAATAGGTGCAGGGCCGAGGATCGAACCGGGTGCTGTCAGATTGTAAAGTGCACTTGCTACTCGGTCGGCCACCATCGCTCTTTAAGCACGAGAATTCTTTTTTATGTATTTTGAACATTTTGAGCTCGGTAGCCGAAATTTTGAATTGTCCACTGAACACGTTCATCTTTCCACATCATCATCATCAGCGAGAAGACGTCCACTGCTGAACATAGGCCTCCCGCTTTAACCTCCACACTGAACGACATCCTGCCATCTGCATCCACTGAATGCCCGCGACTCTCACATCATCTTTCCACACCGTCAGTTAATTTATACATATAATAAAAACGTAGAGATAAAAAAAATATGTAAATGCCAGATATAAAAAAAAAACACACAGGGCGTCTTAAAATAAGCAGCTCAACACTTTAAGACAGTTTTTAGAATGTTTATCTGTTTGTTCGTTTGTCCACGCACATTTTCTAAGCCACTGGTCGGATTTAATTGCGGTTTTCACAAATATGCTTAACTATGACCAGATTGAAGTATAAGCTAGGTTATTTCGCAAGGGCCGGATTAAGAGAGGAAAAAAGAGTTGAAAGTTTATATGAAAATCTACGCGTACGAAGTCGCGGGCAACAGCACTCGTATCATTATATAATGATTTTTTAATGATGATATGGACTAGCGTTTGACCACAACTCACCTGATGGTAAGCGACGATGCGGTCTAAGATGGGGCATGCTTGCCCATGAGGTGCCTTTATGAGGTTATATCAAAGTCTTCAAATTATATATTCGCAAGTCACAATAAACTAACCTCGCAAATAATCAGATCGCCGCAAATTGACCACATCCTAACCTTGGGGAGCTACCCTCCGTAGCGATTTATCTCGCGATCTACCCCTCCTGTGAAGCGTGGCGTCTGCGATAACCGAGCGATTGTATCCTGCAGTCGGACGTCTGCGGTGTCTCGGTCAAATGTCGTCATAAATAAGTTTGTGTCTATGTGTCGGAAAAATGAATAACCTTCATGTTTTCCAAAAGGCACAAAAAAAAACCTTAAATGGCGTGTATGAGACATGGATATAAAGAAACACAAAACCACAGACAAAGAAGGTATTTAAAAAAAAAAAACAGACATAGGACTGCACGTCAGAAGCGAAAACTTAAGTAGTAATTCACCTATTCTACAAGAGATGGCGCTGTTTTAAAATACACGGTACCTACTGTGTATTATGTATTCTGTGACAGCGCGACGATGGCTCGAGTTCCATGATTTTTATTCAGGCAAAAAGTGCTCATCGCGCCTAAAGAAGTTTTGACTTCAAAAACTCGATGAAAGCTTTTGATGTTTTTTGAAAGATTGAGAAAAAACTCAATCAAGAATAAGGTAAAGGTAAGGTAGGATAAGGTCTAGTATGAATCATCTCAGCTGGGCAGCCATAAGGCTAAACGACCAACGATAAGCTAAGGGTGGTATATGACGGGCCGGCAGCCTCCACGGCGCCTCGTTCCCAGGCAAAACGGCGCCGGCGCGACGCTCTCGTAAACGGTACACGGAGCTGTGTACTACTGGAACAGACGGCGATGACTCATCAACTTTTGAAGTTCAGAACAACTGAAGCTAATTGGTTTTATCGTAGGTATTTGTAGCACAGGACGCCTTGTGACTCAATGGAGTGACTACATGCTCAATTTAATAGGCTATCAGACAGTTGTTTGATTGGTTGAAATATTAGTCTTGTCTAGTGAAAAATATTATAAAATGTTATGTATGTAGGTATACTCAAGAAACCAAGACCAGAACAAACCAAAACTAAAGAACCAGAGTCATCGACATATAGCTATTAAAATTTGCAAGTTGAAGTGCCTCTGGGCAGGCCACATCGCTCGAAGAAGCGATAACCGATGGGGAAGAAAGATCCTTGAGTGGAGACCACGAACCGGAAGACGCAGTGTAGGTAGGCCTTCCACTAGATGGAATGTCGTTCAGTGTGGAGGTAAAAGGGGGAGGCCTATGTTCAGCAGTGGACGTCTTCTGGCTGATGATGATGATGATGTTAAAATAATATCGTTGCAATACAAAGGTGTATAAAATCGAAATAATCACTCATTGACTCATCACGAAATCTCAAAAACTACTTTACTTACGAAGTTGTAATTAGGCAGGTAGATTTTTTATTCATTTACAGGATATAAAGGTCTAATGACAAAGCATTTTGCGAAAGAGACTAATTAAGGGGGGCAAATAGAGGCTAAACATTTTTATTAAAGACTAGCCGTCCGCCCCGGCTTCGCACGAGTGTAAGCTCGGCCTTCGGCCTCGCTACAAAATATAATATAGCCTATGTCACCCGGGGATAGTGTAGCTTCCCAACAGTGAAAGAATTTTTCAAATCGGTTCAGTAGTTTCGGAGCCTATTCATTACAAACATACAAAAATAGGTACAAATCTTTCCTCTTTATAATATTAGTGTAGACTACGTTTACGATGTCGCGGGAAATAGCTATACTTATTAAAGCTTACAGTTTATCTTGTAAGTCTAATTAACTTGAATAATACAAAGATACTAACACTCGCTGAGTTGGAATAAATATTATATATGAATTACTTTATTAATTGAAATGTTAGTAAGATCAATTAATTGTAACATTAATCTTTTTACTTATAATTATTCACACAATCCTAACATAGCGAAAGTAGCTTTGTCTCTCTTTCTGTTCGCTTCTCACGACTTTTTGCTAGGCTGACTAGACAGGATTATAGTGAACATTATAAGGACGGACATAGGGTACTTCCACATCCCCAGATTTACGCCCTAGAGACCCCCAGAGAGACTTGGTCCCCCAGAAAATGGGAAAACTGAAACATCCGGTTTTCAGCTAGTTATCAATTTTTGTAGTGAAAACTTGTTTAGGCGTGCTGTACACTTTATTTTGTGGCTATAGAATGAGACTAAGCCGTAACGTTCGGATATGTAATGCTCGTTCGGGTAAAGTCGACTCGAGTTGACTAAGGGTGCGAGAGAGATAAAATCAATCTTGAAAAAGTTATCGGTTCTGTAGAGTACACACTAGACCCGTTTATATGGCGAGCCACTTCCATCGGATATTAGTCCTGGTCGCCACAAAGCTGCAGAATTAACAGGCGCTTTTAATACACTGTAACTAGGGAACGATTCTGTACCAGTTCCGCTTATGAACTCGTTTATTGATATTGCAGCGTTTTATAGACAAGCTGGCGATATACCCTGCATTACCGGGTGTATCTCTAGACGACAGGAGATTAATGATTAGGATATTCAAGGGTATAACTATAGGATATACTTAACATGAGAAACAAATTTAACTTTGAGACCAACTCAGATATCGCGAAAAAAAAACACACTGCGATTTACGCGTTCATTTTTTCCTCAGATCTTTAATATGTGAAAAGAGCTCTCTTCTGTAGCATTTCCAAGTATATAACCTTAACAAGGAGTTTTACAAAAGGACTTTTAATAGTATTTAAAGTATCTGCCTATTTAAGTTGACTGCCTCGGTGGTTCAGTTGGTAGTGATCCTACTTTCTGTGCTTGGGGGCGTGGGTTCGATTCCCATCTAGGACAAACATTTGTGTGATGAACATTTGTGTTTGTTCTATGTCTGGGTGTTAATATCTATTTAAGTATGTATTTAAAAATATATATGTATGTATATCAGTCTCTGGCAGCCATATTACAAGCTTTGCTTAGTTTGGGGTCAGATGACCATGTGTGCAATAATGTCCCAGATATTTATTTATTTTATTTATCTATATGACTTGGTGATTGCTTACCATCAGGCTGCCAGTAAGCAATAGCGAAACTGACTTCAATAGCTTTTCTGTTGTGTACTTAAGCTTCGAAGGCTTTGATTATATTCACGGAATTCAGCTCTAACATATGTGTAATAAATACTTATACACATATGGCTCTACTATGCATGTCTTGAAACGCGCTTTACTACTTATTTTATTTATCATGATTTGTTTTAGGATTCCGAACCCAAAGGGTGTAAACAGGACCCTAATACTAAGCCTACGCTGTCTGTCTGTCCTTCCTACCATTTAAAGGCTGTATCTTTCGTACCGAATAGATAGTCATATGAATTTTTTACAGAATAATTAATGTTACGGCGGATTAACTAAGAAATAATAATACAGTCAAAAAGTAAAAACTAAAAGGCCCATACAACAAACATATTTTGAATGTGTTTTTGTATTTGCCTAATGTGAAAAAAAAGCGTACAATCGTCAAACTTGGTATGATTATAGTACACACTCTAAAATATAATAAGAAGTAATATATAATTGCCAAGTGCGAGTTGGTGAAAAACTTCTGTTCATTACCTACCAAGTTAAGCAACGTCGGGCGCGGTCGGTAATGTCTGGGCGTGATATTGTCTTTTTGCACTACTTTCTGTATTTTGTGGTAGTACGTAATCCTGCGAGCTCGTGAGCCCGACTTGCACTTGGTTGTGTTATTTCAAAGTATTACTTTACCTGTACTTAATTAAGTACTTTCCTTATTTTGTCCGTAGATTTCCCGATGGATTGCGATGGTTGCGACCACCCAGCGATTGTCGATTGTCGCTGGACCAAGCGACGCGACAGAAGCAGTTTTGTGTGTGTGTATGGAACTTGTTTTGCACACTTTCGAGCGCGAGGATCGATTTTGGCGATAACCGATTAGACATTTTGTTTGCAAGCTACTAATATTATGATCTGTGGTAATTTATCACAGCTTAACATAAGAAGTAGTAAGTAGCAAATTCAACGCATATTGAAGAGTCCGAAGCGTACGATGCATGCAAGTGGTAGCTTCCCTTTCAGCTTACCATAGCCCTTCCTTATAACCCTGGACAGCTAAACTGAGGTCACTTTTGTCGTAATTTTGTACTAGAAACAACATATGCTTGCAAATAAAATAAAAAATATGTTCGTGCTTCTAACTAGCGTCTTTCGATCCATTGGTATTCTATACGATGAGTTTTCGCATTGACGACCTACTCAGATAGTTTTTCATAACAGCGTGCATCGCGACAACGTTCGTCGCAACTGTATAGGACTCCCGTCTGTTCATATCACAGTTTTTTCTTTTAATTAGAACGGCTGTCAAGGCATTTTTGCAAGAAATTTGCTGTAGCCAGTTGCACCCATATAAACGAAACGTAAGTCATTCAAAATCAGTTAGCAAATGTGACGCAGAGTTCGACGCGTTGGTCTAAATAAGAATGTTTTAATCAAGGTTCTGTCATAATGCCTGGCGACAGATTTTCCTTCTCATTTTCGTTCTATTTACTTCTCTTTTCTGTGGTTTATATCAACAAAAATTCTCGTTGACTAGATCTGTCAATAACCGATTGCAGCATAGCAAATTTTTATGCTTCATACCACAGACATTTAATACAGAACAGACTGAACATGTTTTTTACAACTACATTCGCAAAAACAGTTATGTTTGCATCTCTCTCGATTACACAAAAATCATATATTCGTATCTCGTTTTGTCGTAACGTTGCAACATAATAGAAAAAAATGAGCATGTGGTACGATGTTCCAAGTTGCCATTTTGGTAAGCATCAATATATTGACAGAAGGCTGACAGCGAAAACCGCGACTTGCAAAAATTACCTAAAATAAAAGTTATTTTTACATATTTAGTTTAAAAGATATGAAAATACTATGGTGAAGTGCAGTGTCCTCATGTGTTTTAATTCATCTCATAAGATGCCACCCGGTATAACGTTTCACACGTAAGTTTCGTGTGTTATAATAGAGATTATTTTGAATTGCTATTTTTTCTTGTTATTTTTCATAAACTTTACAATTTGAAGGCTTGGGAAGGTTGTGTTTCTTTCAATTTCATAAATGTACAAGTTTGGTGGGTGTAATAAAAGTTAATAAGTAGTTTTCTTTAAAAAAATATTGATTCGATCATTGTTTGGCGTTTGAGGTACTTAGACATTGTCCAGGGAACGTATTCAGTAGCCAAGAGAATGTAATACTCCTTTCAGTAGTATAATTAAAATAGTATAAGTTATTTTCTTTAAAAATTCATTGTATCGATCATTGTTTTACGTTTACGGTATTTAGACATTGTCCAGGGAATTTATTTCAGAATCAGAATTCGTATTTCAGAAGTATAATTAAAATAGATGATTCAGCTTGATGTGATTATGATGACATGAACCTTTTTCATTAACTACTAGCTGCTTTTCTTAAGTAATGTAAATAAAGTACCTACCTACCTATTGTGGTTCATGTCATATATATATACGTAGTGATCTAGATAGTGTAATTAAAGGGTTATTTAGACATATTTCAAGTAACAAATATTTTTATTACATTTTAGATTTTCCCAAGGATGAAATGTTGAGAAACGCATGGTTGAAGAATTTTAATCGAGAAAATTGGCAGCCTTTTGCGACAAGTGTGTTGTGCTCAAAGCATTTAGAGGCACATTTGTTCGACCGGACTGGTTTCCGTACAATCCTTGCCCGAGGTGTAATGCTTATTGGAACAACAGTTTTCAATGATCAGTCGCTATCACTATCATGAATCTCAAGTTGTACTAACTACATTATGATAACTTGCATGTAATAATTTTCAGAGCGATAACATACCAAGTGAAAAGAAAGCCACAAAAAGAGGTGTTACTTGCAAAAATGTTCTGCGGGAGCTGCAGAATACCTCATTTCCATCAAATTCAGATCCTGCAACCTCATGACACATCTGGTAAATTGTTTTATACAAAAATAAATGATTTGACTTGGTCTGGTGTGTTTGAATATTAATACCCAATGGGAACATCCATAAATTCCATCACATAAAGAGGAGGGGAGGAGGGGTCGACGAAGTGTGACTGACAAGGGGTAGGGAGGGGTCGTAAATTTTGTGACGTTACATTTCAGATACAATCTAATAGTATCTGTTAGCACTATTATAAAAGAATGTCCTTGAGTCCGGCCCGCGTTTTGCAAATGTTTGCGTGTAATGTATATGTAGTGTATTTTGCATCAATATTTTTGTGGCTTGTTGGTTCTGCTTGGTATTATATGTCTGTGCTTCATACCATGCGTTGCTTGCTTGACTGAATCATCTACGGCTATACCTCTTTTAAAAAAGGTATATACGAGTAGATCTCCGTTTGGCCACCATCTCGCCCGATATGGAACGTTGGTCTACACAGAAGAAATCTACTCAATCTAGCCTTGAAGATACCTAGATTGCAGTTCTCAGGAAAAAAAGGACAGCAGGGAGTTCCATTCTTGGGCAGATCGTATCATATAATATGTCGATCCAAATCGTGTGTGTACGAATTTTTGGAATTTTTACGAGGAACGTGAAGGTGGTAAATGAGCAGTCTTTCAAACAACCTAGCTTTACCATCCCAGCTAGAACTAGATAGATATATACCTACCTATATCTCTAGTTCCCACGACCGGTAGCTTCGTAGCAACTGTAGCCCATACTGTGGCGGGGTTAAGGTGCCTCGCCGCGCACTGTCCGACATAATTATGCTACCTAATCAGTTAAATTATTACGAGTATCTCTGTTTCTTTGATGAATAATTATTGAAATACTTACTACAAGAGCATTTGAATGTGATGATCTCTTAGATTTTCGCGATTAGTAGGTATAAAAATACGTATTGTAAAAATCAAAACCCTAGTTAATTTACAGTAGCATTACTTATTTTTCACTGTTAACTTAAATACTGTATGATTTTTTCCAATAGTAAGAACTCGAGTGGTGCTAAAATGTAATTCTGTTGCGCACCACTGTAAAATCAGTAGCTCACCGACTTCGTTGGTGGACGGTCGTTGCGTGTTGCACCAATTTTGTGAGCAAACATAATAAGCACAAAACAATTATTTAAACACATTTAGGCACGTTACGATTCGTCGTAGTTGAGAATTCGACAGGCATTGTATATTTTTAACGAAATTAATTAAAAACCGGCCCAGTGCGAGTCGGACTCACGCACGAAGGGTTCCGTACCATTATCTATAAAAATTACAAAATAACACGTTTTTTTTTGTATCAGAGCCCCCCTTAAATATTAATTTTATTATTTATTTTTAAAGTCAATGTATAACGGATGTATAACGGACGGACAGCGGAGCCTTAGTAATAGGGTCCCGTTTTACCCTTTGGGTACGGAACCCTAAAAAATAAGGGTTATCAATTCGACTTTATCTTTTTTACAAAAAAAAGATTCATATATGTTGGTTACGCGATTACTCAACCTATTATAAATTGATTTGATGATATTTATTATACAACAAATACACGTATAAAAATATAAAGATTCCTTGTACAGAAAAATGCATGAATATATATATTTTTTAACTAAACAATGCCAAAGAAGTAAAACAAAGAAATAATTCCATTTGCATCGATTTCCACGGCCCTGTTTTGTTCGAATTACATTGCTATGTTGTCATGAAATGACGTCGGACTAATATAGGAGGCTAGTTTATCACATTGGCTTTGGCGAAGTAATTCTAATAATTATTTATCTACATTTTATTTATATTACACGGGAATTACTTACGTAAGATTAGGCCGGATACTCCGACTATAGTTTCAGCCGCATTCGGCGGTCTTAAAATATAATGTGTGAAAACCACGTCAGTTTCCATAATATTTATCAAATTTTTTTTATGATACTGAGTGACGAGGCGACCGAAGTCGCTCGCCTGATAGCTCTTCACGCCACCGACCTTTTTCAAATTATTTAGTCCTGTCCATCCAAAGGTTGCCTGGAATAGATCGCTCTAGGCGATAAGACCGCCCATTATACTGCCGTATATTTATTTTTGATATTAATTTAAGTTTCATTTGTATTTTTCGGTGTGTAATAAAGAGATATTTTGGAAAGAGATATTGAACCTCTTCATTGGAGCTAAAAGTTTTTCCAAGCAGCCGTTTTTTTTATATCAGTGTTAGGAAATATTTGCAGGGGCTAAATACAAAAAAAATATGATGGGTGGGAAGAACAACTCATAGTGTGTTAGTAGTAATGAAAGACCTAGAAGACGAGAGTTTGTAAGATGCCTATTATCATCCACAATGTTGACGGAAATATTTTTATACAGCTAAAAGTTTATAAAGGTTTTTCAAACGATAAATATCTACTTATTTGGAAGAACCAAATTGATTTGCGATTATCTGAGCGATAATGGGTCCCCGACACACACAGTTTGTCTGCTGGGGAGGCTGCGACCGCGGCCATTCGATGCAAATTCTCACATCGCCCGTCGCAAGCCGTGTGGTATAAGGCTTAGGAGACTAGCTTCTTTCACTTTAGCTTATATGTATAAAAAAGTTTTGATAAATCAAGGTTGTTTACTATAGTTATATTTTTATTAACAGGGTATTTACCACAGATTTTTTTGTTGTTTGTTTTTTTTATTAGAACGGCTGTCAAGGCGTTTTTGTAATAAATCTGTTGTAGCCACTTGCACCCATATAAACCCACAGCAACTGTGTTAGCAACTGTGACGCGGATTTCGACGCGTTGACATAAATAAGAATGTTCAATCAAGGTTCTGTCAAAATACCTTGCGACGGATTTCCCTTCTCATTTCCATTCTATTTGCTTCTCTTTTCTGTGGTATTTACCACGATAAGTGGATGGAGCTCAACCATTCTCAACCTTATCACGGTAAATATTCCGTAAGTAAACATATAACTGTAAAAAAGTTTTGTTAAAAACCACACTGTTACAAGTAAAGTGATTATAAGTAAAGTATTTTTTGTGTAGCCATGCTAATCTCAGAGTTTTAAAGCGGGTTTTAAGCTATATCATGGTTAGATGGTTGTTGATAGAGTACAAATAACCGGGCCTTAAGTATAATGTAAACATACCATTATATCGAGACATTTAATGACGCTGAAGATAACGAATGTTGAAGATACGATCTATGAGAAATCCAATTGTTTTATGTATAATGGGCTTAATAGTTTAGGTATTTTGTGTTAGTAAGTTTGTATTTCGATTAGTAATGTTCGCCTTCTTCGTCACTTACAACTGTATCAGTGACGTTCTTACATATAGCAATTGTATCAATATGTTGTGTAGTATTGTGTATGTAGTAATTCAAAACTTTGAATGTCATAATTAGTTATATCATGTGAAGACTGGCAACTGGAGGTAACAGATGGTAACACTGAGATAGAAAATGGCTTGTAAAATGCGTTTCCTTTTTGAAATGACGGTTGAATAAAATACATAATAAAGAATCTGCGTGTTATTCTTTTCTTTTCTTTTATTTATTTATTGGACCCGGGTATGTCCTAAAACTGCGATCGGAACCACCGGAGGATGGGCAGCAGCGTCCTAATAGTACACGGTGAACGTACTGGGATCCCCAAGCCGCCTCCCAAGCGTGGGGATTATGGCAACACCCCTCTCTATGAGGGAGGCCTTGTCCAACAGTGGACGTGGATTGGCTGATGATGTGTGTTATTATTCTCACCACCAATCCATGCGACATCACCATCGTTACATCTCCTAAGCAGCTCCAATTTTATTTTAGCGGTATTAGCGGTATGTAGTATAAAATCGCTCCATTCTCATAGCTTGCACCATCGCACCCTGGTATGCTCGGAATGCAATATTCGCTTCTACGGTGTAAGGGCCGCCTTTAAATAGCTGCAAGAACGCATGAGGGATTATGGGATCGAATCGCGATTGTTTCGCACGCAGAGAGGACATATCTACTTACCTACTACACTTTGATTATAAACAACAAATAAATATAAGGTCGGGGAAAATGTTTCTTCGTATTTTATAAACAAATTCAAGACATATTTTTTTTCAAGTTTAATTACATTTAATTATAATATATATGTGCCATTTTGTTTGATAACTTGTTGCCATCTTGTAGGTAGTGACATGATCCCGTTGCTGTAGAAATTTTGGGACTTCTGATCAAAAAAATGCAACAAGTAGTTTTGACAGTCCTCTCTGGATGTTAATCTAACACTACCCAAAGAATTCTGAAGAAACCGAAACAGGTGGAAATCAGAGGGTGCAAGGTCAGGGCTATATGGTGGATGCATTAACACTTCCCAACCAAGCTCTCTCAATTTTTGCTGAGTGGCCAAAGATGTGTGCGGTCTGGCGTTATCATGATGAAAGACCACGCCCTTTCTGTTGATCAATTCCGGCTGTTTTTTCTCAA